>BRKX01000016.1:7122500-8341666 GCA_026008535.1 Perilla frutescens
AGAATTTGTATTTCACGTGCAATTACAATTTATTTGTATTTCATGTGCAATCACAATTTAGAGCCCAAGTTTTGTATATTCCGTGATTAACACAATTTGTTTCCTCTCCCAGTGATGGAAGAATATGTAAGAGAAGAGTCTTTAGAGCAAGCACAAACCCAAGAACAAATTAATTGGTTTTAATTGCTTCATGGTTTCAATATATATATATATATATATATATATTATATTTGGGTTTCTTATAGGGTCATTCAAACAGAATGTACGAGGGATGACCAGAGGTCTCTCAGTTCAAAAGAAAAGGGGTGAAACACAAAAATTAGATATTGTTATTCATCCTATAATAAATCAAATTGTGGGAGAAAATGCTAAAGATTTCAAAACCGAAGCATGCGTGATAGTCAAACAACATGCACCTCTCCAACATGCTTGTTGGAGGGATATTCCAATCGATGGAAAGAGGAAGATGTGGATGGGAATAAAGGTGCATTTGATGATGGATGACTTAAATTTTGCTAGAAAAATTGGGATTGAATATGTGTATATTGTTGAGTATTTAGAACATAGAAGTGTATTTAGTTGATAATTTTATTTTTGGAGTTGTTTGTTTCATAATTTTGAATTCTTAGTACATGGCACAAGAGTGGTAAATAGTTTCGGTGATGGGCGTGATCACATCAATTGTGAAATTGCTTCAACTAGACCTTATTCTTAGAATAGGCGTGATCGTATATATTTTATAATAGTCTTTTGTTTTATTACGAGACTTCAACAGAAAGAATTCAAAAAAAGACATGATCACACCCATTACCATCTCCAGTGGTAAATAGTTTCGGTGATGGGCGTGATCACTTCAATTGTGAATTGCTTCAACTAGATCTTATTTTTAGAATAGGCGTGATCATATTTATTTTACAATAGTCTTCTGTTTTATTTTAAGACTTCAGCAGAAAGAATTCAAAAATGGACATGATCACGTCCATTATCAAAACATCTCCAGAACGAGTGGTAAATAGTTTCGGTGATGGGCATGATCACGTCCACTGTGAAATTCCTTCATCTAGACCTTATTCAAGAATAGGCGTGCTCATGCTCATTTTACAATAGTCTTTTATTTTATTTTAAAACTTCAACGTAAAGAATTCCAAAATGAATATGGTCACAACCATTAGCAAAACACCTCCGGAACTCTTGCGACATGAAATAACATAGCTAGATAGATTTAGCTCCATCCAAGTAGCGCAACTCAATGTGTTCATGATATTCATGAATATTTTCATTTTTAATCATGATATTTGAAATTCACGTTATGTTATTTGAATTTATTAATTTTTTTCTTTGTTGCAAAAATCTAAATATTAAAGGCTAATGTTTATTATTTCTTACTTGTAGAAACTTAGTAATCGAAATTGACTTATCTAATAATGAAAATAGCTTTGAAATACTAATGATTCTAACCTTTTTAAATGATAGGGTGATGCTGAGACTGGAGAGGAGCCCAATCGAACAACTGCATGGAGAATGCGTTGATATAATAATGACAAAAAATAATGGACTGATGAACCTTCAAAAGAAGTTTATGTAAGTACACTCGTCAATTGTGATTGTATCCACATAATTATGAAATGATACATATTAATATAAATTGAATTATTCAGGAGGAACTCCTTAGATTGCAATCTGAACCAATTGAGAATGGTGAATATCCCATGTCTAAGGATGAAGCTTTCGTCAAAGTTCTTGGGGAAGAAAAATCTAGCCGATTATGTGCTTATGGAGATGGCTTGAAACCGGCTTCTAAAAGAGGAGAAAGAATTAATGTTGAACTACAAAAAGAGAATGAAGAGTTAAGAAAACAAAATGAAGTCATAACCTCCCGGTTAGAGTCCATAGCAGTTCAAGTTAGCAACCAAGAAATGAATATACAAGCTCAAGTTGAAGCTCTTTTAAAAGTTCAACTCCCTAGTCCACTTCAAAGCTTCATCAGTCAAAATAGCCAAAATCCGAATTCTATCTAGTGTGAGTATGTTTATATATATTTAGTATCTATATACATGCTTTATAATTATAAGTTAACCCCTTTTTTATGAATTATTGCATCACTTATTATATATTAGTCATTTCTATTTCTCTTGATCAAATTACAGGTTTCATATTCACAAAGTGCATAAGTTTGAATTTGTGAATGGATTTTACAATAGTTTAATTAGTTTGATTTATAATTCTTGTTTAATGGTACATTATTTTTTTTAGTTATTTGATTTCAGTTTGTAAACAGTAAGTTACTTTTGAACTCGTTATGTCATGTTTAGTTATTTATACTAATGAATGTTATTTTGTTTTGACATGAATCTTATCTTATTAGTTGAATGATGATTAATTTTTTATATTTTTTTCTCCCAATAATATATATTTATATATATTATTATGAATGAAAGTGTAGGCAAATTGTTATCACATCAATGGATTAAATAATAAATCAATTGAAGCTATTCTAATTTTAAAAAATTGATATATAAATATTATAGTGACAAAAGTTGTAGTTTTAGTGATAATATAATTCTTGTTATTATATTAATATTGTGATGATTTATAAATTTTATTTTTGTGACTATAAATTAATAAATAGTGATAAAAATTATAGTGAAAAGAAACTATGTCACTAAAATTTAATAATTTAGTGACTGAATTAACAGGTTTTAGTGATGAAATATATTTGTGACTATATAATTTTATTTTATTAACAACAATCGAATGTGACTAAACTAAGATTTAGTGACGAGCATTATAAGTGACTATAAAAATATATTTTAGTGATGATAATAGCATGTGACTAAATTAAATAGTTTTAGTGACGATTATTTATTGTCACTATATTACAGATTTTTAGTGACAAATATTTATTGTCACTGAAGTGTTCAATTACAGTGACAAATATTATATCATCACTATAAACTTCAACTATAGTGAAAAATATTTTTTGTGACTAAAACATCTGTTTTTACTGACAAGAATGTCTGTCACTATAGTTTAAGTTATAGTGATGATTATTTTATGTTGTCACTATAATTTATAGTATCGGTTTCTATAGCGACAAGCAATAAAGTTGTCACTAGGTAGTTTTAGTGACAATTTTAGTACATATAGTGACAAAATATCGTCACAAGAAGCTGTTTTTTTGTATTAGTCCATGATTTTCCATATAAGGATTAGTTTTAATAAAATCATCAAAAATTTCTCTCACTCTCTTTGGTAAAATTAAAGGATATAATTCCCAATTAGAAAACCAAATAATAAACCATTGAGGGAATTTTAACGTCTTTTGTTCTCCAAATTTAACAAACCAGCTATGTTTTCTTTGACTGTTATTACAACAAAAAGCAATATCCCACGCTTTGATATAATCAAAGTAAGTAAAATGCACTTTATTCGTTCTAGAATATCTAGAATTAGAAGGGATCTCTTTATATCTAAAAAGATCTCCACCCCATGCTTCTGGAGTTAACACTTGATTAATTGTAGCTTTAGAATAAGCTAACTCACCACCTCCTCTAGAGGTTGAATCAAAAAGAACTGAACAAGTTGCTGAAAGAATTTCTTGATAGAACATGAAATCCTTTGGAAAGAGAAATGGATCTGTATAATTTTTTAAATAAAAATTCATAACTTCTTAAGCTGTTAAATTTGCATATTTATGCTCAATAGGAGATATCCATAAAGTAGTAATAGGAATATATATAATGATAAATATATTCCTTGGTAGAGGTTGATTTAGCAGCGATGCTATAAGCATCATCTCTCAATTTCATTTCTTCTGAGACTTGACTTAAAGCCTCCTCTTTGAGTGTTTTTTCATCCTTAGATATTGCAGACTTATAAGTTTGATTCTTTTTAACGTAAGGGCTTAACCCCTTAATAACTTCTTTCCCTTTATTTTTGCTCATTATTTCCCTGCAAAAATTCACGAGTTAAGAAATCAGGTAAATAATTATCTGATCCTTTAATAAACTCAATATCAAAATCAAAAACAGATAAAATTCCTTGCCATCTTGCAAAGATTTGTTTTGATGTTAAATTTTTAACATCCTTTTGCAAAATATCTTTTGCGGATTTACAGTCTACACGAATAAGAAATTTCTTATTAAGAAGATCACTTTCAAATTTCTGGATGCACAAAACAATAGATAAAATTTCTTTTTTAACAGTTGAGTAATTAACTCTTGGTCCTCTCCAAACCCCTGAGGTAAATCTCACAAGAGATTCTCTATTATTAATCCTTTGTTTAAGGATTCCACCATCTGAGGCATATGTTTCAACTATTTTATAAGCATCTGGTTGGGAAATAGCTAAACAAGGAATTTCCTTAATTTTGGCTTTTATTTTTTGAACAGCTTTAATGTGAATATCTATCCATGAAGGAGGATTTTTCTTTAATCTTTCGAATAAAGGTTTAGCATCTTGAGCTAATTCTTTATAAAATTCAGAAACATAATTAAGGTTTCCAAGAAATCTTTGTAGTTGATTTTTATCTTTAATTTCATCAGGAAATTTTTCAGCAAATATTATTGCTCTATCAATGGGAAAAATGGTTCCATGCATTTTTAATAATATGTCCTAAAAATCTTATTTCATTTTGAAAGAGTTTAATCTTTGTTGCTGAAAGTACAAGACCTGCTTTTTTTACAGTATTTATAAAAATATTTAAATGTTTAAAATGTTGTTCAATAGTTTCAGAATAAACTAAAACATCGTCAATATATACTATAATAAATGATGTATAAGCACTGAATATGTCATTCATAATTTTCTGAAATTCAGAAGGAGCATTTTTAAGCCCAAATGGCATAACGTTCCATTCATAATGTCCTACTGGGACTGTAAATGCTGTTTTATATCTATCCTTTTCAAGGATTTGAATCTGCCAAAATCCAGATTTCATGTCAAATTTTGACATTATCTTTGCTGAGTAAAGCCTATTTAATATATCCTTTTTATTAGGGATTGAGTATCTAATCCATCTTAAAGCTTTATTTAAAGGTTTATAGTTAATTACTAACCTAGGAACATCTCTTTCTAATTCTGCAGGATTTTCAACATAAAATGCAGGACAACTCCAAGGGCTCTTGGAAGGTCTAATAAGTTTTTTAAGTAATAACTCTTCGATTTCTTTTTTACACAATTCTAAATGTCTAGGACCCATAGATATAGGCCTAGCTTTTGTAGGGATTGGACTTTCTTTAAAGTCTGGTTCATAAGGTAAAGAAACTAAATGTTTCTTCCTCTGCCAAAATGCATTCGGAATATTCGAACATATTTCTTTTTCGATTATAATTTGTAAATCTTTAATTCTTTTTTGTAAAATAGGGGAAGAGAGTTTTTCTTCAATTTTTTTATAACAAATTTCCTGTGATAAGGAATTTAAAAAATTTTCTTTTCTTTTTATAGTCTTTTGAATAGTCTATCTCGTGAGAACGAGGTTGAGACACAAAATTAAATTCTAATTCTTGTCCCTTTATGTCACTAGTAATTCCATTTTTTATAATGCTTTTAATAGGATAAAGCATATTTAGGAAAGGATTCCTAAGAATTACATCATGGGATAAATTTTTAACCATTAGAAATGGTATTTCTAAACAAATTCCTTTATTACAAACAGAAGTATTTTGGAGTTTATATTTAACTAGTAATTTTCTTCCATCTGCAGCATTAAGAATTTCAGTAGTTTTTGTAAAATATCTAGAGGGTACTAACCCTTCATTTATACAATTTAAATCTGCACCCGAATCAACCATGGCTATAGCCGAAAAGTAATATTCTTTATGAACTATTATAGTGACCTTAATATGCCATTTATGAGTAATTACTCTATCTATCATGTTTATAAAGGTTAAAGAATTTAATTCTTCTTGCTATAGAACAGCTTCAATTTTACTTTCTTCATCTTCTTCTTCAGAAGGATTATCAAAAGTTTCTTTTGATTCTAAAGTAATAACTCTAGCTTTAAGCTCTTTTAATTCTTCTTTTAGAATTTTAACTTCATGTTTAAGTTCAGAAATAGTCACTTCTGATTTAGAAGTTTTCAACATTAGAATTTTTAACTCTTCTAAGTATATCTTTAAGATTATACATTTCTTTTGGTTCTGTAATCCTTTTTTCTTCATTTATATTTTTATAATTTTCTTCAATATATTTTTGAAGTAACTTTCTTTTTTCATCTGGATCATTAATCTTACAAATAAGATCAAGGACAAAATTTTCTTCTTTTGTAAGAACAAATAAACCATTAGCTTTACATAAAGCTTTATAATAATTACAATCTCCATCACAATCACTATTAACATTTTCTTCTTCTGTTTCTGAATCATCAGAAATATCAATTTTTTTCTGTTATAACAGAGATTTTTAAATTTTCTTTTTCATAATCAGTATTATCTAAAAAGATATTTAAAAGTGATCTTTTTAATTCTTCATCAATTTGAAGACTTTTAATCTTCTTTTTTAATTTACACTTATTAGCGTAATGACTAGTTTTATGGCATTTATAACATACTGGAATAAATTTCTCATTTCTCTTGTTATCTTTATTCCGACGATATTTTTTATTTCTTTTAGGATTATAATCCTTTTCCTTTTTCTCATTTGAAATATATTCATTTTTTCTAAATTTTCTCCTTCTAGGCAATTTATGACTAATCTTTTTATTTAATTTTTTATCTTCAGGTGATAACCCAATTTGTTCACAAAAGTCTCATAGGATTTGTTTTCCTAGAATTTTCTCTTTCTTTATTTGTCTATGTAATTTTATTTCATTACAAAGACATATTCCTTCAGCCACAATTTCGGCAACAAGGTCGCCATATGTATAAATAGAATAAGGAATTATTCCTTGATGTTTTTGTTTTATCCAAGTTTTAACTCGTTCTGGAAACATGTGGAGTAATCCAGCAAGAAATTTTTCTTTTCAAAAATCATGTTTACTATCCTCTCTCATATATATTTTTGAAAAGAACACATCTTTATACCATTTGAACTTAGATAAAGTTGGACATCTTAGACTCATAAGTTGCTCTTGTGTTTTATCAAATTGCAAAGATGCATTTCCAATAAAATGTTTTGCAATTGTATAAATTAGTGTATTAACACTATCTGCAACACGATTTTCTCCTTCATATTTTACAGCATTAAGTATATGTTGTTTAGCTTCATCATTTAGATGAAAATCCTACCAACCTTTTAGTTGGCCTGTGAATCCTTGAATTATTGCTTTAGCAATATTAATATCATTAGTATTTTTTAATCTACAAGCAGTAGCGAACATAGTCATATACTGTAATTTTGTCTGAATTTGAAATTCTGAATGACCATCAATATTCCATTATGTGATGGAAGACCCATCAAAAGAAGCGGCCGTATAATTATCTTGTTCTTCAAAGAGAAGATCTACTGGAGGTTTTCCAGGAAAATTATAATTTTTATTTTGATATCCTACCTTATTTATTTCATAAGGTTCCTTTTGTTCTTTTAAGAACATTTCTTCTATTTCAGAAATCTCATTAGTTTCTGATTCAGATACATTATCTGATTCATCATTCTTCCCTTCAATTAAAGGGGCAATGTGTTTTTCTTTACTAATGCTAACATTATTAAGCTTTCTTATAATTTCTTCTAACATTTCAGAATTCTCAAGATTTTTATTAATCTTGATATCTAATTTTTCAGAAGGAAGGGGTTTAAATAAAACCTTTTCTGTACTAATTACAGGATTATCTGTTGGTTGAACCAAAATAGTTTTAGCAATATTATTATTAACATTATTTTCAATTCTAATTAATTGTTTTTCAATTGTCTGTAGAGACAAGTTAATAAAATTATTTTGTTCAACAACAGCTTCTAATGTTCCAGTTTTCCTATAAGGAGTCGCAATAACTTCGTCTTCTCTAACTTTAACAGATAAGTTAAACTCAGGAGGATGTACGCTCCTAATTACTTCTCCATTTTTAAGGATAACATTTTTGTAAACTGTAACGACCCGTTTTTCAAAAATATTTATTTTTAAATATGGTCTTTTGATCTTGTTTTTACAATTGATTTATAATTAGATTTTAAATAATTTATTTGAGTCGTCCCGTCTGCAGAGAAAATTAAAGGATAATGTCAAGAAAAAATAGTATTAGTAAAAGTATAAAAAAAATACAATAATTTATGTTCCCAAATTCCATAATTAATAATAATAATAATAATAATAATAATAATAATAATAGAATCATTATCTATTTAATAACAGTTAATCTCACATTAAACTTCCCTCAACTCACATTTCTACAAACGGCAAAACCGTCCATCGGTTTCCTCCTCAACTCACATTCAAGAAGAAATTGAATTCATTTGAGTCAAATTATTCAAAGAATTTCTCTTTGAACCAAATGATAAAATATTTCTCTTCTCACATCAATCTTCCAATTCAAAGCCATATTTCCACTTTTGAAGCGGGAAGAAATGTCTACCAATTCATTTAAGATAAATAATTCGACCATCAATTTCTTCCAAAAGCCCGTAAGTTTTTACCTCACTAGTAATGAATCGTTTAATTCTCTTTATCATTTCTACATAAATATATTAACAAATTGAAATAAGAAATTTCAAACCAGGAGTCAAAATCAATAATCGAGAATCAGGTATTTATTTAAAGAAAATTTCTATATAATGCTTTAATTTTATACTCTCCTAAATACTCTCTCAGTACTCATCTTCTTCTACAATTCAGTATTTAGAAATAGGATATGTTGCCTTGAAAAGAATCCCAAGACATTAACAACTTAGTTTTGAAATTTAGATTTTAGTTGTTACTGTCCAAAATTTTTTTTGTATATATATATTTTAGAAAATAAGAACTATTTTCCCTGCATAATTGTGTGCAGTAATGCAATAATAGAGATTAAATTGATCATTTGATTTTTTGAAGGAATTGGAATTGAATATATTTTAAACTATATTTTACTCTTTTCAAAAGTGTGTGTTTGGGTGAATAGAATAGGTGTTTTACGTAGAGTAGTTCTTGGAAATTGAATATGAATAAGATTTAGTTTAAAATGTTAGTTTGGACAATAACTCCTAACGGTATATCTCTTGCTTTCTCACTTCCTAAATTATGTTATGTGTACATCACAAATAACTGAATAAGATGAGTATGGCAAACAAGAAACACTTGGAACTTGAGATAGTTCAGAAATTAAATTTAATATTTTAATTCATAATGATACCTTGATACTCAAATTTTATTATCATCGTTATTAGCTTATTTTAAACTCTAATCTTTTGTAGAACGTCACCAATTCAATAATTAGATTAATATAACGTGTTAATTTTAATGATAATCAATAATATTACAAATGCTTAAACTAGATCTCTGAACAAATGGAAACTCGATTAAATTCAGAAATTATGATTTAACTTTTGGAATTTAATTATGATACTTAAACTTATAAATTACTTTAAATATTATTTCTGCTAGGCGAATGTGGGTTAGTTCCTTCAAGTCATTAAACTTTTACATTGGAAAGTTGAGTCAAAAGTCTTCAAAGTAAAGGTGGGGAATTTTATACGCACGTGATATTTATTATCCATTATATATTATGCTTGTGATTTATTGTTTGACTGAGTATTTATATGAAAGTGAAAATTAAAGTATGCCAGGGACCGTTCATAGGTCCGGGACCGTAAAAGTTGTCCTTGGGTCGCCCAACGTGCATGTGTATATGCATATACTTGTTCAGAGACCGTTTATAGGTCTGAGGCCGTGATAAGTTGCCTTTGGGCTTACTCCCCACTGTTCAAACAATTATTATTATGTGACATGGCATGAATGTCTGAATATGAGTTACTTGTTTAATATGTTTTGGATAATGAGTATTCTCCACTGAGTATATTCGTTATACTCATCCCCTTATTACAACATTTCAGGTTGAGGAGCTCGGTGATGGTGATGTGGAGATGGATGTGGTTTAAGTTTTATCAAAATATAAGTTATTAAACATATTTCACTACTAAATTTTAGTTGGTATTTATGTTAAATTGTCTGTTTCTGATTTTAAAAATATTTAGATGTTTGAAATATTTAAAATCGCTTCCGCACTATGTTATATGAATTATTATGATTTTCTAGCATTATTTTTATTATATATTTTTGAAAATATTTTAAATTCTCTTTCAGTCATTATTTTACATGTTAGATTTTATAAAATAAATAGCATTTTATGTTTATAAAATTAGGGTGTTACATAAACAGATTCAATATTATTGATAGTCTTTTCTGATTCAAAATCTGCGAATTTTCTATTCTCTATTTTATAGAATAATTTCATTACATCAAAGAAATCGTCAATTTCAACACTTCCTTTAATAAATTCTTTATAGGTTTTAAACCATTTCTTTTGACTTTCTATTCTCTTTATGGAATAGAACCATTTTCTCTTTATCTCATTTTTATGAGAATAAAACAATTCTCAAGCTTTTCCTTCACAAGGAAAATTTACTTCAATTTTTTTATTTGTGGTAATGGTATAAATACCAAAGGCACTTCTATCATCATACCCCATATCAGAGGGTGTAGGAGATCTAGCCTTCGAAGAAGGAATTTCAACCTTATATTCAGGTTGACTAGCACCGTCCATTGTTGTATTAATTTTTACATTTTCCTTTTCAAATTGAGATAAATGAACGGAAGAAGTAGAATTTATACCAGGAGTATTTCTACCCAAATTAAGGCGAGTAACTCTTTCTCTAGAGAATCTAATTTCAACTTCTCCATCAGGTTACTCAATAATTTGTTCTAATTTTGAATTTTCCTGTTTAATAGGTTCATTTGCTTCTTCAAGAGTCCATTTTTCAGGTAATTTAACCATATCCCAAGATATTATTTTTGGAACTACAATATTGCTTTTAGCAACATCTGTAATAAACAAAGTGGTAATATTTTTATTATTTGAGGAAATTTCTCTAATATCCGGAAAGGTTGTATTCATAACTTTATAATATATTCTGTAAATAAGAATAACATTCTGAGCATTTGATTTTAAATCATAACCCTCAGTTTTAATGTCTAAACATAAAGAATGATAAATAGTAGGATCAGATAATGATACTATAAAATTTCGGAAGCACGAAAAATATATCGATCCATCGCATAAACTTGATTCAACTATTCCTAATAAGGAATCATGAAATCTATTATGCCTTTTATCTCTAACGGCAACTATAGCAGAGTTATTTAATCCTAGCCTAGTGGCAGGTTTAAGAGCAATTTGAACCATTCCTATATGGAGAAACTTCTTTTTATGCTCATTTAAGAGGGTTTGAGAAAATAAATGAAATGATTGATAACTGTCTATAAGACCAACTGATTCTTCAACAGTCTTTACATCATAATCAGTTTTTCTAATAAAACTTCATGTGGATCTATATATATTAGACGGAGAATATAGTGGCATTTTCCACTCATTAAGATTTTTCTCAACGTTATTTTCAAGAATCATAATCTCCTTATTTTTTTTATTAACTTTATCTTTTAAAGCTAGTTCCTCTAATAATATTATATATATATATAAGGAGTTGATAAAAAATACATTTTTTTCTGGTGTCAGAATTAGGAACACATCTTATATCATCCAATTAATTAAATGGCCTATTGACTGAGATTTAATATCATAATCAAGGCAAAAAATAGGGAGGCCTGTGTATAGTCATCCAAGTTTTGTAAAAATGGTGTGTCATTACTTGTAAAAAAAAATCTTAAAAAACTTTAAACGATCATAACTTTCTTGTTTCTAATCGGATTAAAGTAAATAATATGCCAAATTAAAGATTTTTTCATACTCTTTAATTCAATATCAATCACTGATAAACATGACTTTTTATGCATTTTTGTGTTTATTTGGATGATATTTAATGGTTAATGCATGCATAGGTGGGTGTTTGATCATAATTTCATATTTTCTTGTGCAATCTCATGTGTTTCCTCTTTTTGTTAAGTTTTGAGCTACAAAGGGAATAATTTGGAGTTCCAATTCAGTGGGGGAATGATCTAGAAAGATAGATCATTGAGTTAGAGTCAATTCTCCAACTTGAATCGGATCAATCGAATGAGAAACGAGCGAGAACGGAGCAAAACAGTGGAGTGCACCAGAAAATTGACGACCCAATCCGCTGATCGCCGAGTTGTCCGGGAATTGCTGTTTTTATCGTATTTTTGGCCCCTGAACTCACCTTTTGGGCCGGGTTTTTATTGTTTAGTATAAATATGTTTGTTTAGGGTGAAATTTGTGACCTTCTTTTCATTATCTTTCAGTCTTATTTTAGATACAGCTGCGGAATGAATATTTTCTCTGCAACTTTGAAGATTGAAGTTTTATTTTACATAATTCCATTACAGTTCTTTTAATATTTTGCAATTTTAATTATGTCTTTTAATTTCTTTGCTTCTTCTTTTATTTAGATTTTATTATGTGTGAGTGGTTTTTATAATTAATTCTAGGGTTTGAAGCATGTATGAAATTATGTATTGATTTAATTCTTTATGAATTTTCTTTCAAATTATATGGTTCAAACATTCAAGTTTAGATTTCTTATGCATGATTAAGGCCATAGTCATTGTATGCTAGCTAATTAATTTGAGTCCTAGCGGAGATAATTAATTTATGTGATTAAATTGAATAATTTGATACACGTACTTGTGATCAGTCGGAGGTTTTAAATCTGTTGATCTCTTAGGAGTTAATAATTAATCTAGAGACTAAAGTAATAGATAAATCATTAATCTACTTTTACCTTGAGACCTGACGGAGATTGGTAATTAATTAGAATTCCGATCTTCCACCAATAATTGGATTAAACTTGGAAGTTGATAGAATTGAATTAATATATAATGGATTCATGTGTATGCATTTTCTAGGATTAGTTATTTTTTTAATTGATAATTAACGTTTTTAGCCTTGTTCGATTTGTATTTGATTTGATAATTGAGTTTAGTAATTTAATTTTAATTATTTGCCTAAGAATAGTACACTTAAGAAATTGGATAGCCTGGATAATAAGAATCTGTTAGCTTAGTACTTAGTGTTAATCACGATTGCAGTCCCTATGTATACGGTACTCGATTCGCTAGCTTTATTGCCTTGATCTGTGTTAATAGCAGTTAATTGCATAAAAATAGTGCATCAGTCATGGATGTGTTTGTATGAATAAATATGGACGAAAAATACAGAAGATAATTTTTACTCATATTCAAGGTGAAAATATTTTTGTTAACTTTTAATAATGCATGACCATCATTATAATAATATATGCTAACGAAGCTTTGTTATATGCTGACATAGTGTATTCCCTATGCTAATAAAACATTATCATAATGTAACGTAGTACGCGTACTTATATTGTTATTATAGTTTATTTCATTCTAATTAGTTTTATTATTTAATTTTTATTTTTTTAGTTACTAATTGATTATTATGGTTTATAGCTCCATCAAATTAGAATTTATTAATTAGATTTTATTTCATTCAATTAGGGTTTCTACACTATGCTAACGAAACATTATCATATGTTAATATATAGTTTATCCATAGTGGTAACAAATCTATATCATAATGCCAACACAATACATTTATATTGCTATTTTGGTTTATTCCATCAAATTATGGTTTATATTTTTTTTAGAATTTAATTCCATTTTTTTAGATTATTGGAATTTATTACACCCGAATTACAGTTTATTCCATTCAATTAGGGTGTATAATTACTTATTTAAATTTAATTTTTCCTTAACAATATGAGAAAACTCTCATTAGCATTTCAATAATGCTTCGTTAGCATGAAAGTTATACTTTATTAGCACAATGATCCCGTTATCAATAACTCAATACCTCTTTTTTTATAAGTATTACCGAATTACGTTAATGTCCTTGTCTAGAAAATTTATCAAATATTACAAAATTGTAACGGTCTCTTTTAAGCAAATAAGGGCATTTGATTTTTATTGATTGTATTGATTTACACCATAACCACCTCCTATATATACATATTATCGATTGTATTTTGTTTCATCAATACATACCATATGTTATATATATATATATGCTCTAATAATATCAGAGTCTGCAGGAGATAAAATATGAACGGGCAAAAAATCATGAATTAGCAATTGAATTTCAAGATCCCCAAACCCCTAGCTAGCTCCCCCCCCCCCCGTCCAAAAGGAGAGATCGAATAAAAATAATGAATATTTGAATTGGGGAGGGGGACAAAATTTAAGTAATAAAAAGGAAAAAAGAACAAAATCAAAAAAAAAAAAGCATAAATTAAAATGAGAGAATGCATGCATTGATATACTCTAAGAAAACTAGAAATACTTCATCCTCTTGATCTAAATCCTACGGCCTCTTCATATATGCAATATATTGCCTTCTCAAATTTGAATAGAAGAACAATATATGTGTACGTATTAATTCCAAAATGGAGATAGATATTTATATAAGCTGTCTGTCTAATTTTGCTATTTATCACCCCAATTTGGTCTGTTCAGCCCCAGTGTGAACTCCAGGCTCGGACTCTTATAATTTTCATCAACGGACATCTCGTAGCTCTTCGGACACGAAGTTTCACTTTCCTGTAAAGTCGTATATAGTGTGCACTTGTGAAATGAAATACGAGATTGAGATATATATAATATATCTGGCTAGAAATTAAAAGTAGTAGGCAGCTATTCCTTTCACCTCCATCATATCTTTTGGGAAGTAATAGTATTAATTATAGATGAAAACCTTCAAGATTTAAAGAAAACTGTAGATGCAGAGAGAAAAGGTATTTACCTCTATCAAAGGACAAGTGTTTGCATCATCAGATGGAAGCGAGGATGATCGTACGAGGCCATGTGATTCACCAACATTATTATTTTGTTGCCAACACTCCCTATTATTCAAACATTCAACATAAACATATTAATTTGTTGTTAGTGGTTGTATTTGATTAACTTAATTATTCGATGAATAGAAGAATATATATGCTGAAGAATCTCTAAACAAAATACATGAAGATGTCTATTTGCAGGTAAAGTACAATTCCAGTACTGTAATTATTGAAGGGTGTAGTATTTTTAGTCTCGTAATAATGGTTTAAGGATATGTGGCAATTTTTGTCTAAACAACTTGAAAAATATATAGCATGTATTTTGTTTGAGCGAGTTTAATAATTACTCACTTGGTTTCAATGCAAGATTTCTTATCCGTATTAGGTGTTGTGTTCACAAAAAAATAAATAAAAATAAAATCACACACACACACACAAAGAAAAGAAAAAAAAAATATTTGTATTTTTGAGTTATGGAAGGGAGCTAGAAGCAGTGGGTCTCGACGGAAATAAAAAAACATCTCTTATCAAAACACAGGCGTCTCCATTTACCCTAATTTACGATTTCCGCCGGAAAATTCAAAATTAAAGAATTTCCGGCGAATTATCAAATTTTAAGATCTTTCCTCATGATTTCATGGAAATTTTGTTACCAGAATTGAACTAGCAACCATTAACCGGAAAATTCCAATATTGAATTTTCTCGTGGAAGGAAGTGAAATTAAAATCCCTAAAATAAAAAAAAAGAGACAGGAGATTATAGTCGTGTTATTATAAAGGATTTAGAATTAAATAAAATGGTCATTAATTTCTTAGTAATGTAACTAAAAATTATACCCCAATATATAATTGCAGGACCAAAAGTGGAATTACTTAAGCCCTAATTATAGTGAACTTAATTATACGTGTAATTTGGAAATGCAGTGAAAAAGTAATTATTGCATATATAACTGAAAGTGGAAATAGCATAAATAATAGAAGATCAATGATTTTACAAATATAGAAATATGATGCAGGAATTGATCAATCTATCCATATATACCATTGTCATTCAAAATAAAATATGAATATGAATACGAATTGTGGTCGCTATTTTAATTGCTAAACATAAATCGCCTAGCTAGCGCCTAGGTGAGGCTTAGGTAGGGATATATTTCACTACATGCTGATAAATTATGAATTCAAACAATTTATTGAACTTGATCGAATAATTCGATTTTTTTTAATAACTTCCATTTTAAGCTAATATTATTTCTAGCTATCCTAGCGCCACATACCTTTGTCAAATCAGTATTTTTCCATCCAAAGAAAAATGTTAGCCATATTTAAATTTCATTAATCTTTGAATATAAAAGTGGAAAATTTTGAAGGTGGTAAAATTTGTTCCCGAAATTCAGACTTTAGAGATGAGGAAAATTCAAATGGCTAAATAGGGAAACTTTATCTCAAAAAATGACGATGAACAAGTAAAAAAAAATAACCGTTTTACTGCAAGAGTTAAACCTACAAATTAAACCGAGAATCATCTGCAAGAAAAGAAGCAGAATTCATATTCCCGATAAAGTTAAGGGATTCTATATTTGAAATTTCTCGACTATATGATCCACAATTATTGGGGAAAAAGGATTGATTTTAAACTATAATTCTTTTACACACAGATTTTATTTTCTCCGCGTGTACAACAACGAGATCCTACTATATATACATTACATGAATTGCATGAGATAGCAAATTTTAAATAAGAATTAAGATGGAAAATCTTGTGGTTGAGATAATTTGAGCATATATATGTGCATGTCCTATTTGTATTTCACAAACGAATATGTAAAACTATGCATGAATAGACATATGTGTGTGTGTGTGTGTGTATTAGAGAAATTAAGGAAGATACTGCTCCTTTTTCTGGTTCTATATTCTAAGATTTATTACCTCGTGAAGAGAATAAGAATATTAAAGAATTAAATAAACTTTATGAACAGAATTAAAGAAATAATTCAAAATAGAAAAGAAAAGGTACAGCTAGCTGTGTGGTTTGCTTTCTTTTATCTTAATTTTGGCTTTTGATTATTGTGTTTTTCTGACCTTTTCTTTGCAGAATCCCATCACCCAATCTATCAGGTGATATATAAAATCTCAACAAATAATTAAAGATCATATAAAAATTGAATATAATAAGAAAAAAAATAAAAAAAAGAAGAAGAAGAAGAAGAAGAAGAAGAAGAAGAAGAAGAAGAAGAAGAAGAAGAAGAAGAAAAGCAAAAGCTGCCACACATTAGAACCCTTTTATTTTTGAATTAAAAATGGTGGACGTGAGTACGCATTTTCTGAGTTACCATGCAAAAAGGAAAAGGAACGGTATTCTCAATGTTTATTCCATGATATCATTACACGTAAATATACATACATACATACATACATACATATATACATCGGTGCGTGTGTGTGTGACTGTGTGGGAGAGGTACGGTATATATATATTAATATTAAGAATTACCTGGAAGAGTTGCTCCACAATGTAGTGGCGCTGGAAGGATGATCGGCATCTTGCGGGGAAGATGGATCGGACGGCCCTCGTTGATCCATGAATAGCCGCAGCCCGGAGCGGTCGCCGATGGTGGAGAGATCGTCGTCGCCGGATCCATCTTCAAGAATTTAATTAAGACAATTATTTGTGGTTGGATTATTAATATTATTATTATTATTATTATTATTATTATGTGGGGGAGGATCGATGCATACATGATGATCGAGATGAGAAGATAATTAAAAAAAGTTAAAATTGAATTTAAGGAGTTAATGAAAAGTTAACAAGAAATAACTAATTTGCAGATTAAAAAGGAGGAATTAATTCTGAGCAATCCGAATTGTGTACCTGATGAAGCTGCAGGTTTGTCAGTTGTTTTAACAGTTCGATACATCTGCATTGGAAAGCATACACGCAATTTATGAGAATTCAACAGATTGAAATTTGAATCAATATTATTAATAAAAAGGTGAACCAATCAAGAAAAGTAGAAAACCTCTCTCTCTCTCTCTCTCTCTCTCTCTCTCTCTCTCTCTATATATATATATATATATATATATATATATAATATGGGAGTGTGTTTGTATGTATAGTAGTGTAGTGTAGGGTGTTTCTCTCTCTAGGGTGAGAGTCCTACTTGAAGTACTGTAGTAAGGACTTGTTTCTGGGCTTGTGCGTCATGTCTTGGTTTCATCATTAATCACGAGGTTGATGTTTGATAAGGTAGTAATGAGCTGTATTATTGAGGAATCATGACTTTGCCTTTGTCTGTCTTCTTTTATCATTCTACAAACCCTCTCTCTCTCTCTCTCTCTCTCTCGTTTCGGACCCCGAGACTTCCTTTCCATACTTCAATTCGTTCATTCATTCAGTCTGCCTACATCGGCTACTGTGCCGGAGAAACAGACGGAGTTCAACCTCCCCGCCAGACATCATAAACCCACACACACACACACACAAAGATGACACCATCACTCTCTCTCTCTCTCTCTCAAATTATTTTTCCGTAGCTGCCCAACAAATTTTCATAATTACTCTACCTGTAAATGGCTCTTGACATGAGCAAGAGTGAGATCTTTGACATCCATGAGCTCAAGTACTGACTTTGGAGTCGCCCCTACAATTCCAAACCAATCCAAAACAAGCACAACTAAGCTTAATTATATATACCAATAATTAAATCCAAAGCTTACACAATTATGGAAAAAACAAGCTATGGAATCACAACAGAATCTTGAAAAAATGGGACAAAAATTAAAAGAAAACAGAGAGAGAGAGAGAGAAAGAGATTGTAAATTTACTTTCATGGCCGCCGAGAAGCTCAACTGCATGAACAAAGCGTGCGTGGAGAGTACTCGTCCACCGCATTCTCGGCGCTCTCATGCTTCGTTTCGCCGGCAACCTCGGCAGAAATCTGGATCTCATAATCCCATGAGGAGACCCCTCATGGTGGTGCAGCTGATACGACGGCGGCGACAGCCCATTATATCTCCCTCCCCCGCCGCCGCCCGTTATCCGGTACCCCGCCATGGAAGGCGAGGCATTGACTCCGGAGCTCAGAAACGGCATCTGATGATCCAAGCCGCCGCCAAAATAGTTCGAAACCGTCGAAGACGAGCACGGCGAAGATGGATACGGCATTTGATAGAAGCCGCCGCACATCTTAGGATCCTTGCCGCCACCGCCGCCGTGGTCCAACGGTAAGAAAGGGAAGGGACGGTTAGGATAAACCGGGATGCCCTTGATGGGCCTCATGCCGTCAGATACGTCCAGCACTGACACCCCATGGTTGATTTGATTTAGGTGTGGATTGTTGTTGTTGTTGGAGTGGTAGATATGGTGATTGTAAGGGTTTTGCGGGTGGTGCTCCCTTCCGCCCTTCTGCAACCGGATTCCGTCGTCGGCCGCGGCGGCGGCGTGGGATAAGGAGAGGTCGAAGAAGGAGTTAGAGTTCCTCGATTTGGCCGAGAGATCGAAGGTGGAAGCAAGGTCGGACATGGTGTTGCAGATTGTTGAAGGAGAGAGAGAGATGTTAGGTGGGCTGATTTGTAGAGAGAGATCGGGAGCTTCTAATGGCATTTTGTTGTATTGAATTTCTTGAAATGAAATAATAATCTAGCTATGTGTTTTTTGTTACAAAAAAAAAAAGCTAAGGGAGCTGATAGAGATTCACAAAATCATCAAACTATTAAGGAGAAGATTTGTAGCAAGTATTAAAAGAAATACCTAGGTTTTCTATAAAGGCTTAAAGATGAATGAGAGATGATTATCTCTGCGTGCGCCTTCGTACGTCGAGTAAAGCAGAGAGTACAAGCGGTAGCTCTCTCTCTCTCTCTCTCACTTTATCTGCTTAATTCAGGTAGCTAGCAACAAAATCAAATTTGATGTCAGGCTACAGACCAAAAAGAAGATCGAGTTCATCAAAGTTTTTGTTTCTTGGGAGATTTAGTTGAAGAGGGTTAAATTCTGTCTGAAACTAACTACTGGTGAAAAGACAATTAATCTAGCTAGGGAAAAAAAATAATGAGAAAGAGAGAAGAAGATATGGTGCAAGAATTCCAGAAATGAATGGAAGGGAAGGAAGGAGCTGAGGAGAAATAATAAATGTCTGTGTAATTCCTCGAGAGTATATCTTGGAAAATGACACTAGCTAGCTACAAGAGAAGGACTCTTCTTCACTAGTCAAAACACGCAATGAATCACAGAAAAGATATACTACCTTACTACCTATGTAATTGTAATTGTAATATATAAAAATTAAAACGAAATAATAATAATATTATTAGATCATATCGATGATAAAAAAAAAAGATGAAAATTGTCATGATTTGGTTTCGTATATATTTTCCTAGCTAGCTTCCCCGTAGACGACGGGTTAAAAAATCTTGAAACAGAAAGTAACCACTCTTCGCTTCAGTGATTCCCTTAATTTCCCCCACGCTCTTCGCTACCTTCTCTCTCTAGCTAGCTACTTGGTTTCTCTCTCTTACCCAATACAGGCATAGACATACGGACAGAAAAAAATACACACACGAACACACATTATTGTTTCTTTTCTGCTTAATTCAGCTTGGATGGTCATTAAAGAAATCCCATTTTCATGTTAAGAATGGGGCAGACCGCACTGCCACTTTTTTTGTTGAAAAATCAAACTGCTTTTTCGTCACATGATTTTCTACTTATTATATATATCCCCCCCCCCTCCCCTTTTAATAACTGATCAATTTTGGTTGCCAAATTATTATTTTCACATTTTATTACCCATGTGTTATACCCGACCCTGGAACTGAAATTATGTACGTTTCAAGTGTTTGGTAATTTATTTCCTCGTAATACTTTTTAAAAATCTGAATATATATGAGCAAGTAAAATAACAGTATTAATTGAGTTTATTATATTATGATGGGAAATTTCCCATTCCGATAAAATACATTTTGCACTCTACTATAAAATATTAAGTACTTAGATAATTTTTTTAATATAAAATATTAAAGAAATAAATCCAATGTACTAGTATATATTAGAGCAAAAGGATATATTTTTTTAAAGCAAGTTCACCTATGCCCATGTAGTCGAATTTATCTCATGTTAAATATTTACTCGAGATATAGGCTATATTGAGCCATAAATAACATTAACAATTAAAAAAGAAAAATACTAAGATATTATATTTTATAACTAGACTGGGGAGGAACTTAGAATATATATATGGTATTAAGAACCCTAGATATGGGTCAATAAAATATTGAAGGTCGTAAACTATATATATATATGTGTGTGTGTGTGTGTGAATTAATTAATTATTTAATTATGATACACACAAATATATGCAGATAGATAGATCTAGAGAGAGATAGGCATTGACTTGTGTGAGAGATAGACCCACAAATTAAAGGTTTGTTTGTTTGGTAGTGATGGTTTGGATTTAGCATGTGGCTCAACCAAAATAAACCCACATTACCTTCTAATTCTCCAATCCTTCCATACTCCCAAATATTCCCTTCTAATCTTTCAACAACTCTGTCTCCCCTTCTTAGGTTTTAATTATTATGTCTTCCTCCACAATATCAATATCAATATCAAATTAATTAACCTCTCTCTCTCTTTTTCTTTCTATTTTTCAAAACCCTAGCTACGCTCAATCAGATTATAATATATATTAATAAATTGTCTCTACGTACGTAGCTAGGGCTTGTTGACCCTCTTTTATCTAGTACTTTAAATGCTGTAGGGGTCTTTTAATTCAACAGTTAATACTTTGCACCTAGTCTATCAATGATTATTGAATGATGAGGTTATGGGTGTTGCATGTGTGCAATATGTGTATTTATAGGATAGTCATAGTCCACTAACATTGGGCATAGCGTTACATTTATTTTCATGTATCTTTGTTTTTGGATATTACCCAATGTACAGGCCGCGTTTTATCTTCTCAAAACGCCAATATAGCTTACTGCTGCTTCTCTCTCTCTCTCTCTCTCTCTGTATATATATATATATATGAAAATTGAAATCATGTCGTCTTGCAAATATCTCTACCGAGATCTGATCTCTATTAATTTTTTCGAATTATTCAAAGCATTTTTTTTTTACCTTTCTCTTACACTTAATTACTGTTGGATGTCACCTGCGTGGACTATAATGCATATCTAAATTCAAATACAATCAAACACTAATGAAAATATAATTATTTAATTGGATATAGATTTTGATTAACACGTCTTGCGAATTAGACTCGTAAAACATTCTCACATAAATTTTTGTGATACATATACAGTATGTGTAGGTAATTAGGAAGGTGGCTTTTATTAGTTCAAATAAAATTCTTGTAATTCTAGTCCTTATTACTTCACTTTTTTCCACTAAGAAACTTGAAATTTAGGCCTTCCTAGATATTAACGCGTGATTCAAACAACATTAATTCTCATATATTCTTAACCAAATACTCAAAGTTTTCATGAAAATAAAAAATCTTAACCATTGATATTGACTTTTTTTTTTGTTTTGGTAAAAAAAAAGTTTTGATGACCTTAACTATTAGTTTTCCTGCGAAAAAAAGGACAAATAGGACTAAAAACTGTAGTTTTAAAGTTACAGTAATTAAAATTGCCACCCTAGCTACTTAAAATTAAACTACCCTAATTGTTACGAGACTCTACAAAAAAAGTGGGAATATAATAGTGGGATTTTTTGGTCATTTGAGCTAGATTACATGTATTTTTATATATAAAAATGTTTATTCAAAATTTTCATCACCCATTATATTTTTACCTATGTTAAAAAATAAATCCCGAAATTGAAACGCCACTTAAAATTAATTTGATGATCTCCCATGAAAAAAAAAAAAGTGGATACACACAAACTCTAGATTATGCATGTCTGAGGATTTCAAATATGTTTACTTTATTTTATTTATGTAGTAATTAATATTTATCTAGTAAATTAAAAAGGGGTGAATTCAGCGTGACACCTTCTACGATGTTACAGTAAATGACACAAGTTCTTAGACAGTGTTTGGGTTATGCAATTAATGCTGAAAGTATTGTTTAATTCAGGGGCTGTTTGGCTACGTGTTCCACTTTTTGAAAACATATCAAGGAATGTAAAATATTGTCGCAGCAATGAAAATCATGCACAGTAGTTATCCTGTTCAAACAAAGAATTTTTCTGCTGTAAGTTTCAATTTTCAACTTAATTTGGTTTATTTTGTCTGTTTTTTCCTTTCAAATTTCATCTCACTCATGTAACAATTGGAGAAAAGATTCCATAATTATTTCATACCTAATATACTCCTTTTTTCTTGTTTTTTTTTGGGGGAGGGGGTGGGGGGGTAGATGACTAGAGAACTCACAGTTCACAGTTACTATCCAACAATAGGTCACCCAAAGATGCTCCAATATTATGCCTTTTGGTTTAACTTGAAGGTGAGGTTTATATGTATAAATAAAAAATATCAAATCAATACACCATCTCATGAATTATAAATTATATATATATATATATATATATAGTATAGAGATCAAATGAGAACCAATACCCTGTGTAGGAACTAGGAACTAATATGGTGCGTTGGATCAATGATTTTGTAAGGCTCAGATCAATCTCAAAAAAATGGGGTAAAAAATGCAATATCTTAAGAATTATATTAAGTTGAGGGTATATATGTCATTGTAATACATATTAAAAATATGCAGTAAATATATCTCTTCCATATATAGTGGGATTTATATGGAACGGTTTTTTTTTTTGACGGTTTTCATAACTCATTTTTTACAGAGTTGTATCTATCGGTGTTTCATATATTGATTGCGTTCTCTTACGGTTGAAGAAGTCGTTCCGGAGAATTTTATTATCGGCTTCCACAAGTTCTCATTCCATCGTATATTATCATCATCACTCTAGTCATCGTCTGATTATGGAAGATACATGTATTATGTTCTCCATTAATGTATCTTTTTAGGTGCAGAGATATGGGTGGAATCTGATACAGACGCGTATTTCTGACGTTTAGCAAATTTTTTATGCATAATTAGCAAATTATATATATGTTAATAGCAAATCGGAAATACGTTTATGTGAAAATACGATTTTTTAAATGGTTTCAATATGCTTTACATGATATTGAGATGTTCGCAGACAATGGACATTTCATATTTATTATAGACGATGGATTCTTTTCGTATTTGGTTATGGAATTTATGAAGTTACTAAAAAAAATAGTTAAAATGACATGAATTTTTGTGTGCAAAATAAGAATATATTTTTTTTCCACAAGTCCTTACTCCATCGTATATTATCATCACTCTCGTCATCATCTGATTATGGAAGATACAGATATTATGTTATCAATTAATGTATCTTTGTAGGTGTAAAGATATGGACATATTTTCTTATGGACGCATACGTATGACGTTTAGCAAATTTTGTCTTCATAATTAGCAAATTATAAATATGTTAATAGCAAATCGGGAATACTTTTATGTGAAAATATGATTTGTTTTTTTTAAAAAAATGGTTTCAACGTGTTTTGCATGATATTGAGATGTTCGCAGACAATGGGCATTTCATATTTATTATAAACGATAGATGCTTTTCATATTTGGTTGTGGACTTTTTAAAGTTATTAAGAAAAATAGTTAAAATGACATGAATTGTTGTGTGCAAAATAAGAATGTATTTTTTTCCATAAGTTCTTACTCCATCGTATATTATCATCACTCTCGTCATCGTCTGATTATGGAAGATACATGTATTATGTTATCGATTAATGTATATTTGTAGGTGTAGAGATATGGACATGTTCTGTTATTGACGCGTACGTCTGGTGTTTAGCAAATGTTTTATGTATATATAGCAAATTATATATGTGTTAATAGCAAATCGGGAATACTTTATGTGAACAAACGATTTGTTTCTTTTTTATGATAGGATGGTCTTTTGTGTTTTTTTAATGGTTTCAACGTGCTTTGCATGATATTGATATGTTCGTAGTGAATGGGCATTTCATATTTATTATTGATATGTTCGTAGTGAATGGGCATTTCATATTTATTATAGATGATTTTTGTATTTGGTTGTGGAATTTTTGATAGATGTTTTTCGTATTTGGTTGTGGAATTTTTGAAGTTATTAAGAAAATAAAATAGCGTATGCATGATTACTTTTAAAGTATGAAATTATTTATAACATATTATATACTCGTGTATAGCATATACTGTACGTGCTTATAACATTATTTTATATAGCAGGAATTAATGATAATTCAGTTTTTGGTCCTTGTGGAAGCTACATATCAGAATGTAATCAATCTTTGAAGCCATTTGTTGGTCAAATGTTTAAAAATCTCGAAGAAGCAACTACCTTTTATCGGATTTATGGTCAAGCAAATGGTTTCGATATTCGGTTTGAATCGGAAAAAAAAAGATGGATGGTGTTGTTATTTGGATGGTTATTCATTAATGTATCTTTGTAGGTGTAGGGATATGGACATAATCTGTTTGTAACGCGTATGTACGACGTTTAGCAAATTGTTTAATTGTAAGTAGCACATTATAGATGTGTTAATAGCAAATCGGTAATATTTTTATGTGAAAAATATGATTTGTTTTTTTATGAAAAAAAGTCAAATAACACTGTAGATTGTGGTCTCGCATAATAGTTTTTTTTTTTTTTTTTATGATAAGGGAGATCAATTAGAAGATCTACTCAAAATGCAAGAGAAATTTGTGAATAGTTTAAACAACATGTCAAATTGCTATAAATAAATTATCAAATTGCTAAAAAGAAGATATAGATTTGCAAATATTGATAATCCCATTTTACTAAGTTGCTATAAACCAATACCAATCTGCTACAGATATAATGAAAATTTGATATAAAGAACACAATTTGCTATTAATAACCAATAAGCATAAAAGCATGTCTAACAAATCTACTAATCATGTCTTAATAATTTGCTAAAACACGAATCTCAGTAGTAAAATTCCACAGATGCAATATTTGCTGGTCAAATCGTACTAAGTTGTTTGAACGCAAGTCTGGATGGTTTCTATTCACCAATATAATCATCCAGCCTCTCAAGTTGCGAATCATATATTCACAATTTGCTATAAATCAAATATAAATATGCTATAAACAAATCCAATTTAATATAAATAACAAATATTCATAAAACCACACCCTATCAAATTAATCTGCTAAACATACATAAATAACTTGCTAATCACAACTTACTAATTTGCTAAATATATCAAGACAAATCAAATCAGAATCAATAAAAAAAAACGATAAAACAAAAAGGAATACTGATCAAGTTTTCTAAGTATAAACATTTAATTTGCTAATCATATCCATTTTATTTGCCAATACTCAAACCAAAACAAATCTAAACTAGTAGATTATTCAACACCCAATAACCTTAAATATCGCTAATAATATACAAAAAATATGCTAAATACATCAAATCAAATTATCACAAAAAAATGTGAAAAAATGGTTTCTATTCACCTCTATAATCATCCAACCTCTAAAATTGCTAATCATATATTAAAAATTTGCTATAAACCAAATATAAATATGCTATAAACAAACCCAATTTGATATAAATAACAAATATTCATAAAACCACACCCTATCAAGTTACTCTGCTAAACATACATAAATAACTTATTAATCACAACCTACTAA
Organism: Perilla frutescens; assembly: GCA_026008535.1. NCBI lineage: Eukaryota > Viridiplantae > Streptophyta > Magnoliopsida > Lamiales > Lamiaceae > Perilla > Perilla frutescens. The sequence goes on from BRKX01000016.1 coordinate 7,149,109, forward strand.
TTTGCTAAATATATCAAGACAAATCAAATCAGAATCAATAAAAAAAAATGATAAAACAAAAAGGAATGCCGATCAAGTTTGCTAAGTATAAACATTTAATTTTCTAATCATATCCATTTTATTTGTCAATACTCAAACCAAAACAGATCTAAACTAGTAGATTATATTCAACACCCAATAACCTTAAATATCGCTAATAATATACAAAAAATATGCTAAATACATCAAATCAAATTATCACAAAAAAATTTAAAAAAATGGTTTATATTAACCTCTATAATCATCCAGCCTCTCAAATTGCTAATCATATATTAAAAATTTGCTATAAATAAAATATAAATATGCTATAAACAAACCCAATTTGTACGACCTTCACCCCCTTCATTGTTGTTTTGGCGAGCGTACAGCGGCGAAGGGCGAGCTTCCGGCAGCGAAGGACTGCCGGCGTCTGGCGGCGACGGCTGGCGGCGTTTGGCGGCGTAGGGAGTGCGAGCGGCGTGTGCTGCGTAGGGCGGCGCCTCGGTCAGGACAGCGGCAGGCGGCGTCTGTACAAGGGCGGAGGCGGGGCGTTCAGCGACGTGGAGGAGGGCGGAGACGGCGATCTAGACGAGGGCAGAGGCGGGGCGTTCGACGACGTGGAGAAGGGCGGAGGCGGCGACGAGAAAGAGGGTGGAGAGTGGAGGCGGCAGCGTTCTTCTCTGTTTCTTCTATGGAGGAGCCGTCATTTATAGCATCTTTAAATCGAAAGATCAGGATTTATTAATTTGCAGATCTATTTGTTACATATTTACCCCTATAAAATCAGATAGGGTTTTAAAAATTGATTTTTTTGCATTTAGCCCCCTAATTATCTAATTGAATCTTGACCATTCAAATTAGGTGGATGAATGGCTATTAATAGTTCCTAGTTCCTACACAGGGGGTTGGTTCTCATTTTAACTCACCCCTATATATATATATATATATATAGGAAATGGATCAAATAGGAACTCAATCTTCCCATGAGAACCTATGAATCAATTCTAACTTTAGATTTGATTAGATCTAATAACCACAATTTAGTCAATGTTTTAGCCAAAGTAAGGTGGCAAACTTGTAATATTTGAGAATTTAATGAAGGCAGGGTTATTTTTGTAATTTAGAAATTATGTTATGTTTTTCGGATTTTTGGCTCAATTCCTGAAATTAAATAGACAACACTTTTAAACCGTTGCCTTTTCTGGCATTGTATTAATATGCTAACATGAGAGATATATATTGCTAACATCAATATATTTTGTTGCTAACATGAGGTAGACTCATAATATTGCTAACTTAACGAGATCATAATACTAAATTAACACGTATTAAATACCACAAATATAATATTGGACTGTATTTAAAATTATATTGTGTAACATGTGTAATATCATTCATACATACAACATATTACTAATATGTTAGAAATATACATACTGCTAATATATGATTAATAATTTACTAATATGTTTGTAACATATTGCTAATATGTGAATAATGATTTGCTAGTATGACTTAAATTCTCAAATATTACAAGTTTTTAAAACAATATTAATCATTGATAAAGTTATAATTGTTTATGAAGTTAACTATATATAGCTCATACTTTAACTATTTTCTCATGAAAGCAACTTAACGTTCAAAGTCGTGCATAAAATATTTCATATTAGCAACATAAACACACGATATGAGCAATATTGTGATATCATATTAGCAATATCTAACAGTTACGAGTTGAATATATGTGAAAAAAAGTTTTTTGAATTTCTCATCAAATTTTGCTCAAATAAACATATATGCTATGTATCTTAAATGAAAGAGCATGAAAAAAATCTTTAATTTGATATATTTTTTGCGTACATTGGATAAAAAATGAGTAAGATATGCTTATTTATAGTTTTTAAGAATTTTTTAAAAGATGATGACATCACTTTATAAAAAAAATCTGGAAATACCCCTTATATTTTGAATTTTTCATATTTACAACTATGCCACCGCCTTTTTATCCGCCATGTCATCAAAATACTTGAATTTGATTAGTTTCTAGGTTCTCATGAGGGGATTGGTTCCTATTTGAACCTACCCATATATATATATAAGGGAGGGGTTACATAAAAACACTCTCTAGTGTGAGAACTGAGACTACATCTAACACCACACATTCATGAAAAATCAACGGCCTAGATCAATTAAGATAGGTGGTGGCAATATCGTAATTAACTTAAACTCATAAAAAACTGCGAAATCATTAAGGGTATTTTCGGAAGAAATTTGAAACATAAAAACTCACGTCGCTTCAGAGTTCATAACTTCCTCCCCTCATGAAATCGAAGAACAAAAACCGAGAAGTCAATATTGAATTTTAAGGTTTTCACTGTTGAGAACGAAAATCGACGAAAAAGACGACGTTGCTAAAGACGAAAATTGACGAAGAAGAAGACGCTGCTGAAGACATTATGTATGGCTGACAAGAGAAAAGGTTGAAACTTCGAAAAAAGGTAATGTTACATAAATTAAATTTCTTCGTGCAAAAACTCTGTTTTTTGTTCTCTGTTTAGCATTACGTAGATCATCTTTGATAATATGCATAAATAAGCCAGATGAATGATGTTATGAACAATTAGCATGAACTATGAATTTATTTTATTTCCGTTTAATTTTGAGTAGAAATTGATCCTTATTGATAATATATCTAAATAAGGCAGAGACTGTAGATTTTGTACACCACTAGCATTGAGTCCGAATTTGGTTAGCATAATATGTATAAATAAGACAAAGAGCGTATGTGTTGTACACCATTAGCATGGACACTGAATTTGGTTAGCAAATATCTATCTATCTGGTATACTTTATTTCCATTTGATTTTGAGTATGATAAACATGGCTTTTGTATTTAGGTGCTTATTTGAAGGATATTTAAAGTTAAATACATGTTTAAGTCTAGTTTAGTTTGTGTTTTGGTTTTTCTGGTGCTCTTTCACGTTTTGCTATTTTTTATAGAAGTTTGAGCTGAAAAGAGGAGTTGTTTGAGATCCAATTCAAATAGGAAAGAAGCTAGAAAGATAGAGGATCAAGTGAGGGTCGGCGGGTCCTGGCCGCCGGTCGGCGGGCTTCCACCTGCGGGTCGGTGGATTCGGCAAAATTTTGGCCCCGGACGCGTTTTCGGCCTACGAACTCACCTTTTAAGCCGGATTTCCGATACCTAGTATATATAGGTTTTGTATGGATGAAATTCGCACACTTTATTCATTATTTTAGGGTTCTATTTTTATTTCGTGGATTGGAGATTCACCTGCGACATTCAATATTGAAGATTTGAAGTTTTTTATTCAACGAAACATCATTCCGGTTCTTTTAATCTTTTGCAAGTTTATATTATGTTGTTGATGATGATTATTTTTGTTATTTCCATGATTTTAATTATGAGTGAGTAGTTTTATTATTAATTCTAGGGTTTGCAATTTGTGTTGAAGTTATGTGTTTAATTTAATCCTGTTATTTTTTCCGTCTGATTATTGTGTTCAAATGTTCATGTGTTGATTTTTCATGCTTAGATTAGTGGTCATAGTTTATGTATGCTAGCTAGTTAATTTGAGACCTGGAGGAGATAATTACTAGTGGGATTAATTGAACATTGTGATATACGTTCTACGGAATCTGTAGGAGATTAATCTGATGTTTTAGGGAGCTGATAATTTACCTAGAGACGAAAGTGATAGGTATTTTATTAATCTACTGCTACCTTGAGACCTGGCGGAGATAGGTAGTTATATTTCTGATTCTTCACCGATAATCGGATTAAATTGTGAATTATTATGATTGGATTAATGCATAGCTGATACATGTAATTTGCATTCCCTAGGATTAATATCTCGTTAATTGATTGAATTTGTTGAGTTGTTTTAATTGAATTAATTGTGTCTTTTGGGTCTGCTTTCTTTTCTTTAATTGTCATTTAAATTCGTGCCTAGATTTAGAAAACCTGGAAATTGGTCACCTGGATAATAGAAAATTGTTAACTTAGTACTCAATTTAAATCAAATATTCAGTCTCTATGGATACGATACTCGATTCATCAATTATATTGCATTGTCCTGTGTTAGTTGCAGTTTCGTGCATTAAAATTAGTGCATCAGAGTACAAATTGATCCTCATTAATGAAATGCGTAAATAAGGCAGAGAGTGTCAATTTTGTACACCATTAGCATTAAGTGTGAATTTGGTTAGCATAATATGTATAAATCTGCCCCGGTTTATTTCAGTTTAATTTTGAGTAGAACTTGATCCTCTTAGATAATGTGTATAAATAAGGCAGAGAGTGTATATGTTGTACACCATTAACATGGACTCTGAATTTGGTTAGCATAACATATACATAACTGCTCTTGTTTATTTCTGTTTCATTTTTAGTATAATTTGAACATCTTCAACAATATGCATAAATAAGACAGAGAGCATAGATGCTGTACACAATTAGCATTGACTCTGATTTTTGTTAGCATAACATATACATATCTGCGTTAGTTTTATTAACGATTCATTCTGAGTAGAATTAATCATGTTTCATGATATATATCAATAGGGCAAAGAGCAGAGATGCTGCACATCATTAGCATAGACTCCAAATATGGTTAGCATAGCGTATACATATATGCTCTTGCTTATTAATGTTTTATTTTGAATAGAAACACATCATTTTCGATCATATCAATACATAAGACATATATTGTAGATGTTGTATACTATTAGCATGGACTTTGAATTTGGTTAGCACAATATATACATTTTGTCTATATCTGTCTTTATGCTAACAAATATCCAGATTTCTTGCTGATATATATATCTATATATATATGTGTGTGTGTGTGTGTGTGTGTGTGTGTGTGTGAAGCTTTCATTGTGTTGCTGATATAGTTATGTGTTTGTGCTAATGAATCTTTTATTTGTTACTGATTTTTATAATCTCTACTATTATTTCCAGAAATTGATATGGTATGATCTCATTAAGATTTATTTGTATTAGCTAAATAATTTTTTCGATCAATAATTTTTTCTAGCAAAAATATATCAATAAAGATGTTGTATACTATTAGCATGGACTTTGAATTTGGTTAGCACAATATATACATTTTGTCTATATCTGTCTTTATGCTAACAAATATCCAGATTTCTTGCTGATATATATATATATATATATGTGTGTGTGTGTGTGTGTGAAGCTTTCATTGTGTTGCTGATATAGTTATGTGTTTGTGCTAATGAATCTTTTATTTGTTACTGATTTTTATAATCTATACTATTATTTCCAGAAATTGATATGGTATGATCTCATTAAGATTTATTTGTATTAGCTAAATAATTTTTTCGATCAATAATTTTTTCTAGCAAAAATGTATCAATAAATAAACAAAGATACTTCAATCATACTTCGTTTGTACAAATACATACCTATATTAGCAATACAATAAAGCGTCGTCAGCACAAACCAACAAAGTAAAATAAGCTTATGCATGATTATAGAATCAGAGTCGTTTATTTATATTTTATATGCATCGAGGTATTTCTCATTAAAAATAATCATAAAAGACTATTAAAATTTTTATTCTATCATTAAAAATGAAATGATTTGTTTATCATTATCACAAATTAAAAAAAATCCAAATGAAAATATAGAACTTGCATAATTTAACATTTTCACATAACCATAAACCAGTCATTCACCTAAGACTTATGTTATTAATAAAACTAATGATTTAAACATCTTCATTATCACCAGATTGGTACCTGCAAAGAATAAATAAAATATAAATATAATTGGGTTCCTGATTTAGAATAAATAAATAAAATTGAATATACATAAAACTTAATCAGCATAAACAGATACCTCTATTAGCATCACATGCTTTATAGCTCAGCATTAGTCATTTACTTTGCCACAATTCCTAAAATCATTCCTGCATTTTTTTATTGCACTCCTTACATGTTTTTAAAGGTTTTTGTTTTTCCCGAACGACCTTCTCACCTCTTGGTATTAATCGACTACTACTCCCTTTAGTTTTCACAATATTCGGCGGCAACACATCTACTTGTGTAGGGCGAGAAGAACCATAAAAATTATAAAATATTTTATTCTTCTTAGACTGAATTCCTTCTTCAGAACTGTCATGCTTTAAAAATTCTTTAAAATTCCGAACACATCGTAATAAAGCAGACAGCTTTTCATCATCACCGTCAGCAATACCAATACATGTATAAAACTCAGAAATGCATGTGTTAATCTTCATTTTATTCTCATCAACCGCAGCACAACTAATTACCAAATCTCTCAAACATTCATTCACAGAATCAAAACATGACCTTGTCCACCAAGGAACAACATATTTATCCGGAATTCTATCTACATTCAAATCCTTCAATAATATATATATGACATCACAAAAATCATTCTCGAACAAATTTTGCACAACTGCATACAACTGTGTAATCAACACTATCATATACAACCTAAAAAATCTCTTCTCTATCATTAACATAATAAAACAGTTGAGGTTCATTCTTAGTTATACTCATAATGCGGCATTTAAAACAAGCCAAATAAATTTCCTTCTGAACCTTAATAAAATATTTGTAGTGTATACAGCTGCAACATGTTTCTCAAATAAAATCGGAGTCTACAATGAAGGAACTGTTGATTCATCAACACTATTCATTTCAGCATATACATGCCTCTGAGCATAAATTGCACTTTCATACTTCATAAAAATTCAACAAGATTGCAGTTGGAATTTACAAATGAGCCGTAAAAGCTGTTGGCTCTTTCAGAAATTGATGTAGTCCTACACAACCCACTCAATGAATGATTCCTAAAATAAGCAGGAATCCAATTATATCGAAGATCATACATCGACTTGAATCAAGCTATATCAGTCAAACCATACTCAGACATGATTTCTTGCCATTTTTCCTCAAACACAGTAGGCTCTATAACATCAGACCAAACAATCTTGTTTACCTTTTCCCTCAATGATTTATCCTTCTTCAAATAAGGAGGGACCCTTTCTGAAAATTTCAACATGATATGCCACATGCATAACCGATATCTCATGTCAAGAAATACATGTTTCACCGCATTCTTAAATGCAAGATCCTGATCAGTTATTAACATACTAAGAGATTGACCCATACAATCCTTAAACTTTTCTAAAACCCAACAATAAGACTTTGTATTCTCACTTGACAGCAAAGCAGCACCAAAAGTAACACACTTCCCATGATTATCCTTCTCAGTAAAAGGGGTAAACACCATCTTATACCTATTTAAAGAATACAGGCACAACCTTAAAAATTAAAGAAAAAATTAACTAGTTAGCATGAAAATGAAATTGTGTCAGCATGAACACGACTACTATTTAACATTATTGAACCACTTCATTAGCATTCTGAAACAAAACTACTATTTCGCATTATTGAACCACTTGATTAGCATTATTGAACCACTTAATTATCATTCAGAAACAAAACTAAATCTATACATAATTATATATATCATTTATACTTAAGAAACAAAAAACAAAAAAAAATATTACAAACATGTTTGTGTTATATGTAGCATCAAATGACACTGAATCACTAAATGCAGTAAAATTCCTCCTACAAATTGGATCTGCCCAAAAAATATGCCTCAACTGATCTTTCCCATCAACTACATACTCAAAATAAAATGCAGAGCACAACTCCCTCCTCTTAAAAAAATTATCAACCGTCATTTGAGCATCTGCACCAACAATGTAAGCCATCAGATCACGTGTAAAGTTCTTAACATCATTCTTTGTACATCTTATATTAGAATGCCCACCAACTACTTGATTATATAGTTTATAAGAACTCATTGGGCCAATATTTGCTCAAACACAGTCCAAAATAAATTTTTGATGTACATGTTCTATATTTCTATTCACCTTCAAAAACCCCTTATGTTTATCAGAAACTAAAGGATATGAGTGGCGTTCTTTAAAAAAGTGAATTGCATATCCATCTAGACCACTAAACTTAAGAACTACACATGCCCTGCATCGCAATCTTCTAGAAACTCTATGTCTCTTCTTTATAACACCATCAACAGTAGCATCAAAATCCACAATTGCATTCTTTTCACCCGCACGATTGCAAAGAATATACTTAGCTTCCAAGTAATCATACCATCTTTAGACTTTCTAACAATAGAAAATCGAATATCAAATCCACAACGAGCCACATAGACCCTATATAACTCTATACCATCCAACATATTCTTGAACATCATTCCAACAGCTGGCTTCATAGAAGAATCACATCTAGGTACGTAGTATTGCGTCAAACCAGGAGATATAACTATACTAGTATCTAAACAATCGTCAACTGAATCCGAGTTTGCCACTTAACAATAGAATATAGAAAAATATATAGTTAGCATGTAATGTATTCTTGATCTACTTAATTATTCATTATCTTTTATTGCATTAGACTCTGCCACTTAACAATGGAAAACATAAAATTACATCGTTAGGACATAAATCATTCTCAATAAGCATATTTACAATATTTATCATGCTAACAATATCCACCTAATATATAAAATTCCAAAAAACATAAAACTAATAAACACAAAACAAACAATTAATAACCACCAAATCGGAGATCATACTGCATCGATGAACATAGAAATTAGAAAATCAAATATATCAAAATTAAAATAAAAAACTGAAAAATCATGATAAATACATAATGATTCATACATACAACTCGCATAAGCAAAAAAAAAAAAACCAAACAAAACCTCACGCAACATCAAAGACATCGATAACCAGCAAAACACAAAGATCATCGCTTATCTCTAATCAAATAAAAAATTGACGAGCATATAAAACTATCAATCGGACAATAAAATTGGACAAAACATACCTGGCGAATCCATCAAATCCATCGCGACAACCAAAAAAGATAGCAACTATCGATCAAAAGCAAACGAAGAAATCGTAGAAGAAGAGCTCGTGAAATCCGTGTGAGATATGGCAATCAACGATAAGTTTGAAAATGATATCTCGTCTGATATCAAATAATATAATTACTAAATTACAGAAAAACTCCTGGCAGCAGAAAACTTCAGCAAAATCACAAAAATGCCACCGAGATTTTGTTTAAATTTGGACCTTAAATTTTATCAGGATGTGTGGTGTAAGATGGAGTCTTATTTCTCACATCAGAAAAATGATCTCATTTGATCCATATCCTATATATATATATATATAAGCAAAATGTGAGTAAATGTATACTTGCTCGAAAGTGAAAGGAAACGTAGTTGTTACAAATATTTGAGGCGACACCTAATAATTTATCTAATAATTGAGCAATAATTTGACTAACAGAAAGAGTGCGTCTAAGGAATATTCATGGTGACAATCATCAGATTTAATTTTTCAACCACAACTCTCATCTTCTAACTAGCTAGGTTGTTATTAAACATATATTAGTATATATATTTTTTCCATTCCATTTAAACCAAATATATATTTGTATGTACACACAATTAAATATTAACTAGCGATGATGATACATAATGCAACATCCACAAGCTTAATTACACATGCCAAGCCTTCACCGATATTGTTTTTTTTTTTTTGTCGAAGGTAACGCGCAGCCGCTACCGACACTATAGCCTGCAAACCACACAGGGGAGGTAAACCACACTTAGCAAGCCAGGTGTGACAAGCTCACACCTAGTGGTGTTGGTGGGATTCGAACTTGAGACATTTGACCTCAAGATATCACCACTCCACCACTAGGCCATCCCCAAAGGGACACCGACATTCCTTTTAGTGAGCCAACAATATGTATTTTGCGATTTTTCTATCTAGTGTTAATATAATAAGAGAGCTATAACTACGTGGGAGTGCATATTATTTTCTTTAACCGAAAAATGAAATAAAATAGAAGAACTCCAACTAAATGGTCAAATACTCATGTTTGAGTAAGAGAGCGTTGCAATACCAAAAAAATGTGTGCGGTCGTTTAATAGGTGGTTATCAAATAGTACTCATGTTTAGATCCAAATCTATATCTGATGGCATACTTTTTAAATTTTATTGACATTTGGTTATGTTTGGGTTTGTGTATATATTGGTACCTTTTGTTTAAGGAATGTTGATCCATTAGAACGAGATTTTTTTTTTTTTGAAGAAAACCCATTAGACGGTTTGATAGAAAATTAAACAAACAATTACATCCAAATTTCTTGCGGATCTACAAATATGAGGATGAATCTGGATGAAAAAAATCAAAAATAGCCGATCAAACTTGAAGAAACATAGTCTTCGAATGTATTTAATAAAAATAAATTTTTTTTACTAAATTTAACGGAAAAAGAAAAAGCTACGTAGGTACACTGCCAAAAAAGAAAGAAAAAACATAAAACAAATCACTTTCCACATCTTTTATTGATGGAGGCTAGGATGGGGAAAAAGAAAGGCTCGACGGTTGGAAGTTCAAGTGGAGAAAGCTTTATATATACAATATATATATACAGAATTTGGTTCAAATAGGTAATAGTCTCCGTGTGAGATCTAAGAACGGTACTTTTTTACTACGATTTTATAACTTACTTTATTATATTTTAGTGCTATTTTTTATTAAAAAAAATTATAATTTATCTTGTTATATTTTAATGCTAGTGTCAATAGCACTAAAATACAATAAAGTAAGCTATAGAATCATAATAAATAAGCACTGTTCCTAGTTCTCACATGAAGCAAAGGTACTCATTATAACTCACCCCTATATATATATATAGATGGGATCATGTGAGAACTAGACATTCATGTGAGAACTGAGAACCGATCTCAGTCACAGATTACTCTGATTTGGACGGTCAAGATCAGATCAAAATAAAAAAAATTGCGGTGGCATTATTGTAATATCAGCGATTTTTTAATGAACCAAGGGCATTTTTGTAATTTATTAATTCTGTTATGTTTGGAAAGAATGTATTTCGGTCTGTAATTCATTTTCTATTCGAAATCTCTTTCCTTGTATATATCAAATTCTTTTGTGCTTATATAATCGAAATTTCAATCGATTCTCTTTGAATTTTATTCACCTGAATCGGTGTTCACACGATTTTTTGCTGGAGTTTGTGTTATTCACTTTTATTTGACGAAGATGACGGGTAAAAAAAAATTTCTGTAATTTTGCTGCGATTTTTTTATACGTTTGTTTGACAAGTTTTACGAAGCTTATTTTGAATTTTTGACGATCGACATGTGTTTTTAGGGTTGTGTATTGTGTGTTTTGATTTTCTATATATATGTAGAGTTATTAGCATCACAATACGAATTATTAGCATTGTGTATTTAGTTTTTATCATTGTATAAACGATTGAATATCATAAGAGTATCTTGTTAATAGAATATTTGTACGATGAATGCAGAATTTGGAATAACAAATGAGTATTATAAATAATATTTTCTTAACATGTAGTTTAGCACTACTGTGAACTACTTTAGCATTGTTGTAACATATTTTAGCACTAATGTGAACTATATTAGCACTACTTTTAGGTTGATGAAGCTTACTAAGCTGTTATTTTGAAATCTTGATGATGAGCATGTGTTCTTAATGTTGCATATTGTGTGTTTTCATTTTATGTATATCTGTATATTTATTAGCATCACAATATAAATTATTAGCCATGCAAAAAGTAAACTTTGGTCAGACATTTGCTATACGAAGTTAAGTCATACTGTTTATTAACATCTTATTATTTGTATGGTGTTATGATAACAATATGTAAATATAATTGCCATGTGTTCATTTTTTTATTTCTGTTTTGTACTTTAGCACTGATGTGAACTATTTTAGCACTTTTGTAACCTAGTTTAGCACTATTATGTTTTTAAGGCTGTATATTTTGTGTTTTGATTTTCTATATATCTGTAGATTTATTAGCATGACAATATGAATTATTATCCAAATAATCAGTTTAAATTATATTCCTGACTTAACATATACTTTAGCACTACTGTGAAATATTTTAGCACTGTTGTTATCTATTTTAGCACTACTGTGAACTATTTTAGCACTACTGTAAGATACTTTAGCAGCACTGTGAATTTTTACATCATGATCTTAGAATATGTTATAAATGTGCAGATTGTGCTTCTTCCAATTTGGAGATTTCACCCGTGTTTTCTGAATTTTACACACTTGAATGTGAACCATCTTTGAAGCCTGCCTTGGGCAAGACTTTCCCTACTTTAGATGATGGTATAACATTTTACAAGGTGTATGCATCATCGTGTGGATTTGATACTCGTCTGTCTACTACAAAGAGATCTAAAGATGGTACTATAATTTGGAAGTATGTTCTGTGTAGCTGTGAGGGACTTAAGAACACATCTGTTGATTTTGGTGAATCTTCAAAGAAAAAGAGACGTCGTGTGTCGAAGAGGAATTCCTGTATGGCTAGGATTGGTTTTAAGTATATTGGTTGTGATGGGTACAGTGTTGGATTATTTGAAGAAAGACATACACATTCTCTTGTTACGAATACACACAGAGAGTTTATGAATCTGAATAGGAATATAGATCCTTCACATCAAATGTTTATTTTAAACTGTGTAAGGGTGAACATCGGACCTGTGACAACGTTTAGATTAGTAAAAGAAGTTGTGGGTGGATATTCCAATATAGGCTGTACAGCAGTTGATTTCAAAAACTTCAGTCGAGATCTCAAGGCGTATACTGTGGGTGTAGATGCGCAAATGATGTTGGATAAAATGTCCAAAAGGCATGAACTATGTTCTGCTTTCACATTTGATTATGAAGTTAACAAGGATGATCAGTTGAGGTGTGTGTTTTGGGCTGATCCTATATCAAGAAGTAACTTTTCTCTATTTGGAGATGTTGTGTCGTTTGATGCAACATATAGGACTAATAGGTTAGTGTGTTATATTGTTTAGACTTGTTGTTCTATTAGTTTTAGCATTCTGGTGGTTTAGCACTGGTATTTTCCTATTTAGCACTTGCACTTCCTTTTTTAGCACTTGTAGTGTATATTTTAGCACTTGCATTCCCTTTTTTAGCACTGTTACCTAATGTTTGAATCTTTTATATACAATGATAAAGACATGATAATAACAGAGGTTTGTGAATTTTTATATTGTTGCAGGCATTCAATGATTTTGGCACCCTTCACCGGGAAGGATAATCACGGGAAGCTTGTAACCTTTGGTGCTGCTTTAATGTCGGGTGAGGATGCTGAATCTTATTCATGGGTTCTTCAGAAATTCAAGGACTGTATGGGTGCTTCTCCTAGCCTAATAATCACTGATCAGGATCTTGGATTGAAGATTGCTGGTAGACAGGCACTTCCCAATACCAGACATCGATTGTGTATGTGGCATATTATGTTTAAAGTTCCAGATAAGTTGCCTGCGCATATCAGAAAGAACGAGACATTTAGAAAGAGGTTAAATGTATTGTGTGGTCTAATTGTATAAACATCACCGATTTTGAGTTGATATGGAAAGAAATTATGGTTGAATTTGGATTGGCAGACGATAGTTGGTTCAAGTCATTGTATGATATTCGTGAAGATTGGGTGCCTGCATATTTTAGGGATTTACCGATGAGTGGGCTGTGCAGGACTACCTCAATTTCAGAGAGTGTGAACAGTTTTTATTCTAGGTTTCTTAGATCAAAGTCAAACCTTGTTGAGTTTTTGATGAACTTTGATAGCGCACTTGATACTTAGAGACATGCACATGCCTACTTGGACAGCGTTGATGAGTCGTCAATTCCTCAGTTGAAGACCCCATTCACATTTGAGAAACATACTGCCACTGTTTATACTAGGAACAAGTTTTACGAGGTTCAGAAAGAGATTAAAGATGCATGTTATGTCTGTCGTGTTTGTAATATTTCAGAAAATGATTCAGTTGTGATGCTAGAAGTGAAGGATGGTTTTGGTGCTACAAATAAGGTTGTTTACAACAAGGTTGGAGATTCCACTACATGCAGCTGTTTGAAATTTGTGAGGGATGGGATCCTCTGCTGCCACATATTCACTCTATTCAAAGATTTGAAATTGGAGTCGATACCTCCTAAATACGTTGTGTCTCGTTGGATGAAGTCTTCACTCATTAATGAAGCAGGTGCATTGTTGGGTGATCGGTGTTTTTTGTTGGAGGAGAACAAAATTGTTACGAACCAATTAATTTCTGAGTTTTATACATGTCTTTCTGTTGCTGAAGGTGACACTGTAAAGATGTCTCTATTGTTGCAAAGTTTACACGAGTTAAGGGAGCGGTTTTCATCTGGTGATATTGAAGACGATACTATGTCAAAGAAGAGTAGATTATTTTCTGATTTTTATGGATTGTGTGCACCTAGTGAAGTTGAGGTGCATCCACCTGAGCTTGTGAAGACAAAAGGCAGTGCAAGTCGTATAAAATCAAAAGAAGAGGCGAGAGCTGAACGCGCAAAGAAACCTTTAAGGCCTGCAAGAAGTGTGGGAAGAAAGCCAATCATGATTCTAGGAATTGTGGGAAGAAGTAGATTCATTTTATTTTATTTTTTGTACTTTTTTTTATACTGATTTTTTTATTAATGATAGCAATATTCTTTCTTGTAATGCAAAATAGGTATAGATGTTGTTTCATTTTTTGAATTTCTAATAAAGGTTTTAATATTTCTAGCAGGTGTGTAACATTAGTGCTAAACAAGGAAACGTAAGTGCTAAAGAACAAACCATCAGTGCTAAAATTCAAAAATTCAGTGCTAAAGTAGAATTTGAAATCTATGATTCAAATACTAGTGCTAAAAAAGAAATGGCAAGTGCTAAAACCACTAAACTATTACATTTATTAGAGATGGTAGTCTGTCTTTATATAACAATGCTAAAAAAAGAACTGTAATTGCTAAAACACTGCTAGAATGTCCAAAACTGCTATATATATAGAAAGAGAGAGAGAGAGAGATGGAAGAAAAACGAGTCTAAAATGAAAAATTATAATTACTATGTATTATTCAAATTGATCAAACTTTCAGTTATATTTTTTAAGATGGTAGTCAGTCTTTATATAGCAATGCTAAAAACAGAACTGTAATTGCTAAAAGAGAAAATACCAGATATTATGAGGTTATATGTCTAATTTTAATGATAAAATACATAGACTGCTGAAAACTCAAAAATGCTTTACTAGTGCTAAAGTATAAAACATCGGTGCTAAAATAAAAACTTTTAGTGCTAAAGTAGAATTCAAAATCTAGAATACAAATACTAGTGCTACAAAAGGAATGGCAAGTGCTAAAAAATCATATGCAAGTGCTAAACTTCTGAACTATTCATTTATATTAACACTTTATACTTTGTGAATACTAAAGTATTCACAATAATAAGAAATTGTGTCAGTTAGTACAAAATATTCATCCACCAATACTATATACTATCAAAAGACAAAAATTGTATCATATGTAAATACGGATTTTCAAATCATTATCCAAGAAGTTATTTCAATTTTCTCATTTTTGTGGGGTCTACCACAATTTCCCCCTGGGTACATGATTTTCTGTAGAATAGATTTGCAGCTTTCAGATGTTGATCATTCTGTGTGTTACTGTCTGCATTTATGATTGCAGCACAGTATTTTGCTCTTAAAAATTTCAACTGCCTGTCATTGGATTTCTTCAGCCACTCCTCCAGTTTTTCAAACCACCACCTCTGTATGTCTCCATGTGCCTCATGACATAGATGCCACAATCATACTTGTTCTTTGTATCCCTCCATGGCATCTTTATCCTGGTAATCTGATGTTTTTCCCTCAATCCATTTGATTTCATTTCAAGTCCAGAAGTTGTGAGGAAATCAGCAAAAAAGTTCACCTGCATGTGTTTTTAAAAAATAGTTTTTTTAATTGTTACAGATAGAGACAAAAAATAATTGGTGACAAATTCATATATTACCAGGGTTTCTAGAATGTTGCTATACTTGATTTTGATTCCATCATTTTCATTATCTGCTGCACTTGAGTTATCAATAATCTCAACATTGAAGTTAATCAAATCAATGGAGATAAAGAATAAATGATCTGAATGGCAGATAGGGAAGAAAAACTGCACATAGAGTTGATAGGGATTGTCAAATTTTTTTTATTTAATTGATATAGATATGTATTGCTAATATAAAATTTCACAATGCTAAACAAACACCATAGCAGTAATATCAGTTCAACATCGCTTAAAGATACCGATGGGCAGCATTTGAGCTCATATGTTATTTTGTCAACAAAAGATGCGCATCTTTTGGAAGAATCCCATGAAGATGGTGCATCAACCACAGTGAAGCTCTGCAAGAAGAACATTTTTTTAATTATATTGACTGTAGTTTAAGCACTTTATATGGATTTCTTCTTAAGTAGACACTTACGCAAGGCTGTGTACTGAAGAAGAATCTTAGTTTAGAGTTCGGGTCTCGCATTTTCTCATTTTCATTGAGGATGGTGCTCCAAACATCCAGAACAGAAGCACTAATGTATTCAAATGGAGCCATGGTAGTCATATCTTCCCGTGTAATGGAGACTCGCGTGTCATCATACAAGATATGTTCACTGGTAATTCAATATAAATAGAAAGGCTGTCATATACTAGTATACAATATGATCTTTTATTAAGTATTTTTGCATAGCATGAGTCACATACCTGCTTTCTATATCATTTTGCACCACCCAGTAGAATATCTCCTGTTGCTGCTTGTCAAGTTGTTCCTTGATATCAACAGTTCTGACCCTGTATGGTGACATCAGCTTCTCAGATGGCTTCTTCTGCTGTTTAGTTCTTGTCTCCATTCGGGTAGCTTGAGCCTGTATCATGTGTTTTGAAATAAAGATTTATTAGACTTTTTGTAAAAGTGTAATAAAGATGCTGAATGTTAGTTCAATAGCTATATCACACCTCAGCATTATCCAGAACATTTGTTGACTTTGATGCTGCATCAGTCTCATCTGGCTTTGATGTATTTGAGTTTAGATGTTCAGTCTCTACCTACAATCAGTTTTTATGTATATTATGTATTTCTAAAATAAGTTATGACAGTATTAAAACAATGCATGAGAATTCTAAAATAATCCATGATAGTGCTAAAGTAAGTAATGATAGTGCTAAAATAAGTCATTGCAGTGCTAAAATGAATCATGGGGTACTAAACTAAATCGTGGCAGTGCTAAAATAAATCATGAGAGTAGTAAAGTATTAAAAATACTTTTTCTATAGTTATATCACACCTCATCATTATCCAGAACATTTTTTGACTTTGATGGTGCATCAGTCTCATGTAGCTTTGATTTCTTTGAGTTTAGATGCTCAGCCTCTGCCCGCAATCAATTTTTATGTATATTAGGTATTTCTAAAACAAGTTTATGACAGTGTTAAAATAATGCACGAGAATGCTAAAATAATCCATGATAGTGCTAAAGTAAGTAATGATAGTGCTAAAATAAGTCATTATAGTGCTAAAAAAAGTCATGAGAGTGCTAAAATAATCATGAGGTGCTAAACTAAATCAAGGGAGTACTAAAATAAATCATGAGAGTGCTAAAGTATTAAAAATATTTTTTCCATACCTGCCTCATTGCATTCTCCAGGATTTCAGTATCAAATGTGTCAGTTTGATTTGGTTCCTCAACCACCATATTCTGTTCAGAAATTTCCTGTGTAACCTTCATTATCCCAGCCCATGCATCATCACTTATCCCAAGACTGAATGTTTCGCCTTTATCAGCATATATCTTCTCAAGCTCGGTATGCTTTGCCAGAGCTCTTTCAATCTCCTCAATTGATGATATTCTTATTGGATCACTCCAGAACTCATCATCGTCTGGCGTTGCTTGTGGCTGGGTCTGAGTGTGTGATGCCTGCGAAATTGGACTTGGCTGTTTCTTTACCAAAAGCTGCTGGGCTGTTTCATATGACTTCTTGAAGAAGACATTCTCCATCATGTGTTGTGGCACATCCTGTACTATTTTCATCAATGTAGTCATTGCATCAGCCATTCTCTTGCAGTCATCAATCAGCTTCTGAGCATATTCTTGCATAGGATCTAATGTCGATGTTGGGACAGGACTTTTCGGTTGTTCATCATGATTTCTCTCAACATCAGCCTCCAGAGCAAGTGGAGCTTCACGTTCCTGAGGACCAGCCTCCAAACAAGGAATGGTGTTCTCAGCCTTTCTTTCAGACTCTTCTTCTTCTTCATACGGGCCATAAATATGGCCTCCTCCAAAACCACCTCCTTTCAATTCTGACTGATGTCTCTTGCACATAAGCTTGTGTGTCCAGCCTTTGAATGCTGGAATTGATCATTGAACTCTTCTGTTATAGGACACTACTCTGTCCATATAAAACATCTGTGGGGGGGTAAATGTTATTCACATTAGCATGAGCATGGAAATTCAGAGTTGATTTTAATAATGTATGCTAATTTCTAAACTAACCATTAAGAACAGGATTGGTCCATTGTAGTATTTATCATTCTTCTTTCTCCAAAGTATTGTCTTCTGCACCAGACACCTTATAGTGTACTCACACCAGTTGTACTCACATATTCTGTCAACACCATCGAAGATGTGTACCAGCTGTGGATGTACATATCCATTCCCCGTTGATTCAATGAGGCTATTTGTAAGCAGAACCATAAAATGTATCTTGAACCATTTTCCACCAGCTTTATCTTCCTGTATTTTTTCTGAAACATGTGCCGGAGAGATTCTGTGTTCATGTTTATCAAACTTCTCTTGCCATTTCTTCATTTGACTGCAGCTTTGTCTTCTAGGTTTCTTTTCTATACGCAGAGGACCACTTGGAAACCCCATGATCAATGATACATCAGTTTCATCTACGTGCAATCATCGATCTCTCTTCAGGATCAACTCACAACTCTCGGGATCAAAGTTATCTACCAACCAGTAGCTAAGTACATGGGGTAATTCCTTTATATTCAAATGCAGAATGCTCCCAAATCCAAGGGATTCAACAGCACTCTTCTGCTCATCTGTGAAATTTTTGATTGCATCATATAATATGCGGGGTGTTGTTATGCTTTTAAGCATTTGAAGATCTCCCTGCTTGGATTTTGCTGCTAGACTCTTGGTTTCAAAAGCACTTGTGTCTTCAACATCTGAGTCTGGTGTAGATCTTATCCTTTCAAGTAATGTTAGTACTAATGTTCTTGACCGAGATTTGAGAGCATTGATATCATGTTTACTCTTTGATCTGATCTCATTAGTTATTGATATATTAATATCATCTGTGGACCTTGTCTTTTTGCTGGTACCTATATATGTATAGTTTTTGTTAATACTATTATTTTTGAGTATATATTGTATATCTGTTGATGCTAATTCTGTAGAAAACTAGTGCTAAAATGAAACATTAGCATATTTGATAAAAAAAATTAGTAGTAATTTCATAGTAATAAAGTTTTGCTACATGTCAACACATAATTAGTCCATGATATGACACTATAGTACCATTATAAATATACCATGTATGTTATATAGTTAACAGGTTAGGCATTTTCAGAATTAATATTGTAGCTTTTTAGCAATGTAATGTCTTATTTTAGCATTGTTTGATAATATTGTAGGTTTTTAGCACTGTAACCTCTTATTTTAGCATTGGTTTGATTATATAATATTATAATATCATTATAACTAAAACAGAGCATGGAAAAATTTTGTCATTATATTAAATATGTTTATAAAGATAAGAAGTCTTATGCTTAGAGTTTGATCTCCTTGATGCTAATTCATTTTCTAATATAGTGATGCTACACATTAAGACATAAATCATTCACGATGTTACTGTTTGAGATCATTGAAAAGGAAATCATGACATGCAACACAGTGTGCAAAATGCATATACATTTCTAAATATTTTGATTTCGTATACATGTGATTATTATCAGTAAACGATAACATTTTTACATATTTAGATTTTGTAAGTGTTTATTTCGTGATATATGAGGTTTTGTCAGGGTTTTAGCACTGTTCCTTTCTGCATATTTTTTTTGTTAGAACCAAAATGAAACACACATACTTTATTTTTATGATGAACGAAAGAAGAATGTGTTACATACCTTTTTCAATCGGCATCTCTTCAGGTTTTCTCTTCTTTTTTGAAGAGTCGCTTCGGTTCTTCCGGTTTACGAGCTCTGTGCTTGGTGTTTTTTCCATATTGATGATTTTGTTGGTTGAAGTTTTTGAATTAAAATGTTGATAAAACCCTAATCGTTTATGTTTTTATGTTTGAAGTCTTTGAATCAAAAAGCTTTTGCGTGTTTGTGTGTGTATGTTTTTGCAGAAGTTATGTTTTGATAATTGAATACATGGCGGGTTATTATTATTATTATTATTATTTTCTTTTTTTTTATTATTAGTTTTTTTTTTTGGAAAATTTTTTTTTTATATTTTTTTCAATTATAAAGTATTTATAAATATATATATTTTTTAATATAAAATTTATAGTTATATATTAATTTTTATTGTGTTATCGTTAGAAAGATAGTGTATTTTTTAGCATTGATATTTCATATTTTAGCATTGGAAGTTTCTTATTTAGCACTGGTAGATTGTATTTTAGCACTTGTGGGACTATGCAGGGTTATGTTTAGTTTAGCACTGGTAGTTTGTATTTTATCACTGGTGGGTTCTACTTTAGCATTGATATTTCATATTTTAGCACTTGAGAAACAACCATTTTTGGACTAATAGTTACCATTCTTAAGTCTTAATTATTTTAGCACTGGAAGTTTCTTATTTAGCACTGGTACATTGTATTTTAGCACTGGTGGGTTGTACTTTAGCATTGATATTTCATACCTTGAGGGCATATCTGTAAATCTTTTTTTTAAGAGTTTTCTTATAAAATGATTTATGTATTATACTTTATACGTGATATGTACCTAGTAGATTTCATGAAATTACACAATATAAATATAATACAAATAACACAAGATATACAGTGTAGTTTGCTCAATCTTTGGGGGGAAATCTTACCAAAGCTGCAAGCGAACCGTTCGATCTAATCAAAATTATAACTATCGAGCCCTCAAGGTATGAAATATCAATGCTAAAGAATACATTATCAAAAGCACATGAATTTTAAAAACTGTAATAAATCATAACCCTGCATAGTTACCATTCTTAAGTCTTAATTATTTTAGCACTGGAAGTTTCTTATTTAGCACTGGTACATTGTATTTTAGCACTTGTAGTTTCAAACAAAATGAAAAAACACTGAAATTAATAATAATTAGTACACGATTAAATTATCAAAAAAATTATGCAACAAGTGTAATTTTTTACAATAATTACAAAACCCTAAAATCCTTCTAAAATGCAAAATGAACAAGTATTTGCTTAATGTGGCTTCTGGTATCAAGCCACAAACGAAGCCAACCAGTCGAAATCCACACCGCCGAAACCACCGGCGCCGTCCATGATCTCATGAAGTTCTTCAAAGTATGGCATTCCATGCAGCCTAAAGTCCCCCCCCCCCCTTGGACTCTCCTAGTGTCATAAAATTTGACAAAAAAAAAAACATTGTCTTAGGGTAGTAAAATTAAAATTTGAAAAATAAATCATACTTACATTCTGTCCCAGTCGCTCAAAATACTCGTCTCTCGCTATGACTATATTTCGGTATTCGTTGTAATAGATTCCCGGGTATCGTATGAAAAGATGGAAACTCCATATCTTCTCCTTTAATTCGTTCAATTTCAGCACGAGTTGTATCAATCTAACTCTTTGATTAAGAACCATCCTCATTGAAATATCATCTAGAGAATCTACAACCTCGTAGTTGTCAGATACATCCACCATCCCAACTCGAGTATGTAAAAGATCAATAAAAAATTCCTCAGTGTCTCATGACCAATTCATATTTTTTTTTTGGAAGAATTTTTTTTTGGGAGATAATGGAGAGAAGTTGAAGAGTTGCACGTTTGAATTTTTTTTACTAGAGAAAAAGGAGCCTCTATGGTTGTATTAGTCTCGTAAATTTGAATAAAAGAACATATCTTTACCACATGGCAATATTTTTTTGGTGAAATGTATTTTAATTGAATAAAATTTAGTATTAGCGTTAGAACAATAGTTTTATACTTTAGCACTGATATTTCATATTTTAGCACAAGTGTTTTGTATTTTAGCACTAGTATTTTGTATTTTAGCACTTTTAGTTTCTACTTTAGCATATATGGTTTTTACTTTGTTTCTTCAGTATTATTTGTCTTAGCATTAGAATGATTGTTTGTATTATTAGGATTCGTATTTTGATTTTTAGCACTAGTGGGTTCTACTTTAGGAAAGTTTGTTGAAGTTTTAGCATATGCGACTTTGATTTGTATGAGATTTACTAAATTGAATTTTGCGTTTAATGTGGCAATATATTTTAGCTCTGCTAGTTTTATTTTTAGCACTGTTAATCAGAATTTTAGCATGCGAAACTTTTTCATAAATTTTCTAATATCCTATGCTTGACTAAATTAAGTAGCAGCAGTAGCTTTCATACATGATACATGCATTGAAGTAGCTTCTCAAAGTGCCCTATAATTAGACCTCAGATGTGCAAATTATGATGTGCCCCAACAAATTCCAAGGAAGCAAATTAGAACAAATATTTTCACAAAACTATCCATATTTCACAAAATGAAGATTTCAACATAAGCATTCCATAATCCAAAAATATGAAATATGAAAGTTGTCTAAAGCATTAGAGAATTTGTTACATATATAATATTTATTCACTGATTATCATCTTCTAGGTAAAGCTTTTCAAAACTGATTAGGTTGTCTTTAGAAGATGCTCGGAAGTAGAGTCTTGAATCTCTGATGTTCCTCTGTCTGTGGATGTTACATTCTGCAGTAAGAATGGCAGCACAATACTTGATCCTTAAGTATTTCAGCTGTATTTCATTTTTGGCTCTTAATCGACTCCTCCAATTCCTCACAGCATCCCCCATATACGTCTCCATATGACGCATTACAAAGACCCCACAATCAGTCTTGTTTGTTGAAGTTCTCCATGGCATTTGAAGACGGTTCATGCTCTTGATATTTTCAGACACTTCTTTTGTTAGTTTTTCAAGCCTAGTCATCTTCAAGAAGTGATAGACGAGCTTGATCTGAAATTTA
The DNA here is from genome assembly GCA_026008535.1 of Perilla frutescens. Lineage (NCBI taxonomy): Eukaryota > Viridiplantae > Streptophyta > Magnoliopsida > Lamiales > Lamiaceae > Perilla > Perilla frutescens. Next base: position 7,172,349 of record BRKX01000016.1, read on the forward strand.
TGATTAAAGTTAGTTCATTTTTATTATTGAATTGAATGTGTTTTTTTTAATTTGTTTCACTAGTGAAAAAATTAATAAATAGACATGTTTTGTTACCAGTTTTGCAGGGATATGCCCATATTTCAATAGGGGGTCGTCATGCTCTCCTCCCATGGCATTTGAATTGTCAATGATCTCAGCCACCATTCTTCTTGTATCAATGACAATAATGTAGAAGTGTTCTGATTGGATTATTGGAAAGAAAAACAGCAAACAAAATAGTGTACATTTAGTTATTTTCATGATAACTTTTTACAATTTTTATAATGAATACGTACCATGTCCATCTTATCTACTTCCACATTTGGATATTTTCTTAATTCATGGAGTATGTAGTCAACAAACAGCTTTGAAATCTATAGCTCATTCCATCCCTTTGGAGGCGCAACAACTATGTAGTTCTATAAAGACAAAATGAAGATTTTTTGATCATGAATGTGTAGTGTGTTTTAAAACAAAATAAAGTGAGTTAATTATAAATAGTAACTATGAAATTATTCACTTACGGAAACGTTAGTCGTTAAGAAAAATCTCCTGGGAGTCGGTTTTTCATGAATCTTTGCTTGAGCATAGTTCAATATGCTACTCCATACATCAATGACAGCAGAACTTATGTATGTTTTTTTGTTCAAAGTCAGCATCTCAGCTCTCCTAAACTCTGTCCGGTCATCAGCATACAAGACAACCTCCCTAATTTTGGATAAATTTCTTTTTTTAGTGTAAAGTGCAGTCTGGTAGAACAAAATGGCACTTATAATTTTTATTTATATTAATAGTAATGTATTATAAATATACCTTTCATCATCACTCTTGTTTTCCATCGCCCAATAGTGCAGCTCACAGTCAAAAGGTGTCAGTGTCTCTCTTGTGTCCACAAGGTTTCTAAAATGGTCAGGTTGCTTCATTATGGCCCTTGACCTTGTGGAGACTGTGCTTGTTTGGATCACTGCCTTCTGTATATTTTTAGATGTTAATTGGAATTAAAAACCTGTTAACAATATAAGTTATCATATATGTAATATTATGTGGTAAACACCTTTTTCTTGCTGACTCTGGTTGTTTCAGCTGTCTCTGTGGGCATCTCACTGTATGCCTCTTATCTGGGCCTTTTGATTGCCTATTTTAGCAATCATTTCATAATATTGTAAATTTTGTTCTGAATATTATTACTAAACTTGATGACAATGCTAAACAATGAATGAAGAATGCTAAATTATATAATTATTGAAATGCTTACAGGAGTGTTTGAACTACATCTCTCTGTCTCAGGGATCTCAACAGCTAATCCCTTCCCTTTCTCTTGCTGCTGTCTCTTCTCTGCCAAATCTTCTCTTTGATTTTGATATTTTTTTGTTCAAATCAGATAAGTAAATAGTTATTTATAAAAATAGAATTCGGTGGTGATTCTAAACAAAGAAATTAGTAACATAAAAATATATTAGTGATGATATATGACCTTATGAGCTGACGCGATGTCTTGCTCATTCACAGTTGGAATCTGTTCTTGTTTGACTTCTCTCTGTCGAACTTCTTCTACCTGACAAGCTCTCTCTCTGTTTTCTTGTATGAACTCAGCCATTGTGTATGCCGGCCAAGGGTAGCCACCTCTGAAATTTCCAGTAGCAAGCTCTGTTAACTCCCTATCAGCAAGCAAAGTATCATTCCATTCATGGAATGCTGGGATGGACCTCGGCACCTCCCAGAAGTACACTTCAACTCTATCCAAGTACATCATTTGTTTGAAGTTGACAGTTTTTTTTAGTAATGTATATAGATAAATGGTTGCAGTGTTTATACAAGAACTATAAACACTTCCTGTTTATTATACAAGAACTACAATAAAAAATAAATAATTAATATGACTTACCAACAAAAACAGAATGAGACCTGTGAAGGGCATGGTTTTGTTGCTCTTCCACTTGATAGTGTGGTTCACCAATGATCTCAAGACATAGTCACACCAGTCATATTGACTAACGTTGTCAATATCTTGCAGGCAGTCCATCAAGTTTTTGTAAATATGTCCATCCTCATAGTTCTCGATCATGGAAGTAATTACCAGAATCATGAAGTTCATCTTGAACCATTCTCCTGCTGTTGTATCTGAGAGTATGCTAGTGAGTAACTCATCCTTCTGCATGACCTGTCATATCTAGTCTCTAACACTCTTTTGTATCTTGTGTGTCCTCTGGGAAAATCGAAGATCACAGACACATCAGAGAACTCAATCCTCAACCTTCTCCCATGTTGCAGTTGAAGTTCTCTTGATACTAGGTCGAAGTTTTCGAGCAACCAGTATGTTATCTTTTGTGGCAATTTGGTTATATCCAAATGAAGAATGCTGCCGAACCCCAGTTGTCTCACTGCCTCCTCTTGTGCTTTATTCATTTCCGTAACAGCCTGTGATAGAATTGATGGCAATGTTGTTGCTTGTAATAGTGGATATCTATCAATGTTTGGGGTTGTTTGTACTATTTGGGGTGTGCTAGTTTCACCTTCTCCAGTTCTTTTAGCACCTGTAATTTTTATGTATAACTCTGTTAACTAGACAGAAATAACAATGCTAAAGAACAGAATATGAATGCTAAAATATGACATCACAGTGCTAAAACTGTAAACTAGAGTGCTAAAATCAAGAAAATATGCAGTTGAATCACAAATAGACAAAAGGTGTTATGTTTACAAAAAAAGAAATAAAATATGAAACTCCTAAAATCAATTGCAATGCTAAAGAAAATAGAATTAGTTGAATTGAAGATGGACAAAAGTGTTATGTTTACAGAAAAAGAAACAAAATATGCAATGCTAAAGAAACAGAAATTGAATGCTAAAATATGACATCACAGTGCTAAAACTGTAAACTAGAGTGCTAAAATGAAGGAAATGCGAAGTTGAATTACAAAATGGACAAAAGGTGTTAGTTTTATAAAAAAGAAACAAAATATGAAACCCCTAAATCAATTAGAATGCTAAAGAACAGAATCTGAATGCTAAAATATCACATCACAGTGCTTAAACTATAAACTAGAGTGCTAAAATCAAGAAAATGTGCAGCTGAATCACAGATAGACAAAGGCGTTATGTATGTTGGCAAAAAAAGAAGCAAAATATGAAAACTCTCAAAATCAATTGCAATGCTAAAGAAACAGAAACTGAATGCTAAAATATAACATCACAGTGCTAAAACTGTAAACTAGAGTGCTAAAATGAAGGAAATGCGAAGTTGAATTACAAAATGGACAAAAGGTGTTAGTTTTATAAAAAAGAAACAAAATATGAAACCCCTAAATCAATTAGAATGCTAAAGAACAGAATCTGAATGCTAAAATATCACATCGCAGTGCTTAAACTATAAAGTAGAGTGCTAAAATCAAGAAAATGTGCAGTTGAATCACAGATAGACAAAGGCGTTATGTATGTTGACAAAAAAAGAAGCAAAATATGAAACTCCCAAAATCAATTGCAAAGCTAAAGAAACAGAAACTGAATGCTAAAATTAAACAAACATATAACAGTTTTTCATGCTAATGTTTGAAACAAGTGCCATGCTAAAATAAATCACTAGACTGCTAAAAAATGAGCGCTAAAATAAATCACGAGAGTGCTAAAATAAGTCATGATACTGCTAAAATAGGAGAATGAGAATGCTAAAACCCTAAAATAAAAAAATATACATGTAAATCACATATATATTGCAAACATTGTTAGGTTTAACATGTTTATACAAGTTATCCGTCATTTAACAGTACAAAATGAAATAGAAAAATTTACATCCAATAAAAATAAATACAGTTTGTGCAAGATTAGGTTTTTGTACGTGTTGTGCTTAGAAAAATAGAAAATACATTGTTAAATTATCATAATATAACGCTAAATGGATGTTTATAGAAAAGTAAACTGATAAATCAACACAGTATAATCGCTAAAAAAATGAAATTTCTTAAAATAAGAATGAAATACATATTACCTTGAGTGTTCATGTTTTTCTGACGATTTTGTTGATTGTTTCGGAGTTTTTTACGGTTGATTTGTAAGTATTTTCAGCTTATCTTTCAAATCTTTAGTGTTCTGGTTTTTGCGCGAGTTCGTGCTATAGAATTTTCTCTGAAAAGTCGCTTTAGAATTTGAATATGTTCAAATTTACGATTTTAACCTGGATGAGTTTCAGGGGCACTGAAGTTGTGATTTATTACAATAATGCCACCGTTTTTTTTTAATTTTGATCTGATCTTAACCGTCCAAATCGGATCAATCTATGGCTGAGATTGGTTCTCGGTTCTCATGTGGGGTATGGTTCCTTCTGGAACCCACCCCTATATATATATATATATATATATATATATATATATATATATAGTTAACCGATTTTAGCATTATCGTAATTAATGTTAACATTAGCAGAAAAACTTATTTGGAATATTATAAATCAACTATGAACAAAAATTGTATTAGCATTATCTTTCAATCGTATTAGCTAGCTTTATCATTGCTCATTTTAGCATGATCATAACTAATGTAGCATTAGCAGAAAAACTTACCAGAGACATTCTAAACCAACCATGAACAACGTTGTTAGAATTTTGTTGTATTAGCATTACCATTCGATAGTGTTAGCATTATCATTGCTTTTGTTAGCATTAGAAAAATATGATACATATAAAGTGAAAGTAATAGCGGATGTAATGCAAAAACACAATCTGTAGAAAATCAATAGACAAAAAAATAAATTATGAATCTTAAATAATATGTTTTAAACACTTATATACGCCAGCAATAATAAAAAGAACTGAAAACATCTGTAAATCATGAAAGTTGAAAAGATCAGCCAAATCAACTGCATATAACATAAATTCCGAATCACTAATAATAATAATAATAATAATAATAATAATAATAATAATAATAATAATAATAATAATAATAATAATAATAATAATAATAATGGAGAGAGAGTATAATAGGAAGAAGAAGAAGAAGAAGAAGAAGAAGAAGAAGACACGCACATATAAAAAATTAAAGATCGAGAGAGATAGAGCAAACCCAAAAGAGAGAGGGAAAGAACAAATCATGAAAAAAGACGACTAAATATTACTTTGAATTCGATCTATTCACAACTCACAAGCTAAGATTAAGCTTCAATTTCAAACTCCATGTGCACTTGAATTTCGGTTCGAAAAAAAATATATTCAAAATTCGATCATTTAATAAACATTACTACCTTCTGCCCTTAGTGTGGCCTTTTGTTTATTTATTTGGATCAATCGCACTCTACTTCTGAAACCACCCTTTAAATTTGCCAACATAGTGATGCATAAAACTAAAAAACACTAGTTTAATTTGAGATTAAGATGCATAGTCCAATTGACAAAACAATTATAGGAACTTAATTATAATATTTGAAATCAGAAATAAAAATCAAAACTTCGTGATGCAATTAAGTATTTGTTTTGTAGGTTGACAATTTCATCATGAGTGTAATTATGTTTGGGAAAAAGTTAACCAATTAAATAATAAACAATTATATTTATAAAACTTCCATGCTAATCAACCAACGATTTTTAGGGAAACTACAATTAAGCGAGCGTATAGAAATTTTCAGATTCTTGTTAATGCCAGTCTCTATTGTGAACCCGATTTCCATGTATAGTATTAGTATCTATAGACGTTTTTACATAAAATAATATTTTTTTAATAATGAACCCACTTATTATTTTATCATGTGTGACAGAACATATTACGTGCGCACGCGTCATAAACTTTTCCCTACCAATGGTGCTAAGGTGGATCCAATTTCGTAGTTGATTGACGGTGGGCCATATGTGTATATTTTTCATCTAATTATATAAGTAAAAGTATGTTGAAATTAGAACTATATATATATATATATATATATATATATTATCAAAGTAAAATTTTTATTTTTTTTTAATCTCTCTTTTAGTTTTTAGCTGTGATCTTGAACTAGAACATCTCTCTTTTGCATGAGACTCTAAGGATTTCTATGCAGACAAGTTAAATTTTTCACTTTTGTTTTTTAGTTAAGCTAGGGTGCAAAAAATTGAGGATAAAAAAAGTTGGTGACTAAAAAACTATAATCGGTACTATTATGTTTTTAATGTTACTGCATGCAAGTGTTCTTGAGAGTGACAGGAACAGAATCAAGAACAACCAAGTAAAAGATTAAAAGTACGCACAAGATTGATAATCCAGTTCGGTTAACCAATCTACTCTTGGGGGACTTCGCCCAAACTTGAAGATTCGTCCACTATTCATTCGTGAAGACTATTCAGGATCTTACACATACATGACTCCCTCCTTATGCCGCCCTTTCTTACAACATGAACTCTTTGATGAACGAAAACTGTGAGATCCCCTCATAACGTGACAATAGACTCCATCTAGCTACCCACGACTTCAACTTATAATCTCTCCTGAGATTACGTATAAAACGGATAAAAAATCACTAACGTGTTTCACTCAAAAAAACTCAATGCTAGACAACCACATTGAACAGTTTAAGGAACAACTTCTAGCTATTACAATGATCGCAAGCCAAACGACTCTCAAACACTAACTTTAGAGAATCAAATATGGGGGCGAACCACCAATCTTCAAGAGAATCGGTCTTCTTATACTTTCACTCTTCTTGTTGACTTGATCTCCAATCTTCATCAACTAGGAAGGTGAATTAGGATTTGTGATTCTTTCCATATTAGTGTAGATGTCTTCCATGTTTTTGAGGGTCTAAATCAGCTCTGCATCTACTCCATAAGGCAGCTAAAACAATCGCACCTTGCTTCCTAAACTAATCCAAATCGGATCATCTTTCGCAAGGAAACTGCCATAATTAAACTGTCGGGGACGCTCCTGGAACATCAAAGGGAGCAGTTCACCAACTGTTCTTTACTTTGCACAGCAGAATCAACACATTATTTCACGAATATATCCTAAAAAACTTCATTGAACATAAATCGCCATAACAAACTTAGTGCTACTAGATAGCACTAACAGTGACGTTCTCTAAACGTGACTTTCGATTTATTGTATATTTGTTTAGTGTTTATTTGTGCTATTTTATTATAGGAATTTTGTGTCTTTAGTGTTGTGTTTTCGTTATTTTTGTGTTGTTTTTATGTTGAATTCTTCACTTTTTTCTCTTTCGGTGAGTTGTGCCAGATTTGCACAGGTTCCATATTTTTGGGAGTTTTTTGTCCCAAAAATGGTGATTTTATGACATAATAGGTGAAAAATCGGAAGCCTAGCTGAAACTGAACTTGAGACACAGACAAGCTGCTGAAGAGGCCAGTTGGAGAGTCCAACTGGAGAGGCCAGCTAGAGAAACCAGCTGGAGAGTCCAACTGGAGAGCTAGCTGGAGAACCGAACTGAAGAGTCCAAGCTGATCCCAAACTGACGCCCAGCTGGAGCCCAACTGATGAATAAAGCCAAAACTCTCAGCTGATGGCAGACTCCAGCTGAACTGGAGAGCCCAATTGAAGAAACCAGTTGAGAGCCAAACTGAGCTCACCAACTGATGATCCGGATTAAAGACTCAATTAAACCGTCTAGCTGGAGCTTCAACTGAAGCTCCCCAACTGGGCAATGAACTGATCAGTTGAGCCTGTATAATGCACGAACTGAAGACAATTTGGACCTACAACTGGAGAGCCAGCCATCGAGGAGCATTCCAGCGGCAGCTGGGGGTACTCTCGGTGCAAGGCACCCCGTGAACGCGGAGTGCCCCGCCGGTGGTTGGTACTCCGCCGGCGCGGGGCACCTAGTTCGATGCTATTCCCGGGCAGTTAGGCGAGCTCCTTTTTGAGTATTTGATTCTTTAAGCCATCCAACTACTCCACCATCCATAATTCAATTCCACGCGAAGAGAGAGGGAGGCTTTTATTAGGTGGAGAGTTAAAAGAAAAGGAATTCTCATTCCATTTTATTTCGAACAAACCATTCCAATCAATGACTCATTTCTCTCCTCTTTCCCTCATCACAATTCATCATCCATTTTCTCAGCGGAGAGAGTGAGACTCTCCGTTCTTCACCATTTCACAAGCGGAGAGAGTATGACTCTCAATTCCTCACCAATTCACAAGCGGAAGGAGTGAGACTTTCTGTTCTTTACCAGTTTGTGAGAGAGGAGAAGGAAGTGAAGCCGTCCAACCAGTTCAGAAAGGAGAGAGTGAGACTCTCTATTCACCACCAGTTGGGAAGGAAGGAAGAGACGATCACTTTGAGGAATGTGACACACTCAAACCGACCAGCTAGAGTTTGAAGAAGAAAGCAAGAGGGGAAAAGCCTAAGCGGAGATAGAAGACAGAGGAGAAGGGACCCACAGCTCAAGCTGGTTAGCTAAACTTGCTCGAATACCTCTCTCTCCTCGGTATTTCCTTTTCATTTCAGTTCATTTGTGGAGATTTGTCGCAAATATTGTTGAGACAAACAAGATTGTGTAAGTTTGTATTTCATTTGTTGTTTAGTTTATGAAATGAAGAACTTATGTGACTCTCGTTGGTCGTCTTGCATGATGAGGGGCTAGTTCTTTGCATTAGGGGGTAGATAATCGATTTGGTTTTTGATCCATACTTGTGATTGTTGATTTCCGTTGATTGAATTGAGCATATTTATGTTGAGTGTGTGGCCAATATTCAACATTGTTAGGTAATAGATGAGATCGAAAGTAGAGTCTATTGCCCGACTAGGTTCTTTCGTCATCTTACTCGTATAATCTAGCCGATAGGGGTTTAATGGATTAGTGGTGAGAATAAATGAAGTTAATCCCCTTAATGGAGTCTATTATACATTTAAGGTTAACGAAATCAAATTGAATCAAGTTAGGAGAGAAACCAAAGAGAGAATCTACACCCTAATGTTCGTTTTACAATCGTTCATTTCCTTTTCATTGCTCGCTTGTTATTTTCATGCTATTACTTTATTTGAATTAGTATATTTTAGTTCAAAGCTTCAAAACCCTTGATTTAGAATGTTTAGGTTTGTATTTAAATGCATATACATATTCACGTGTATAGCATAGAAAGATAATCGTCCTGTTAAGCTTTTTTGTCGAGAGACACGACTCGGGTTAGCTCACCGCCCTACAATCGATCCCGTCCTATTGCGGGTTCGGTTCGGGATTCGTGATTCGTGTGTTCAACCCCAATCAACGAAACAATATTGCCGAAATTATATATATTTTATTTCTCATAGTTTAAGAAATTGAAAATTGGAATAACTAGCCACATAAAATATTTAAAAAATTATTTTAGCCACTAACATTTAAATATATTTATATTAACTATCTTTATCAAATTACTCCATAATTTTATTTTAAATAATTTATTTTGTATATTTTAAAAATACTCTCTCTCCCTCCCCCTCTCTCTCTCTCTCTCTCTCTCTCTCTCTCTCTCTCTCTCTCTCTCTCTCTCTCTCTCTCTCTCTCTCTCTCTCTCTCTCTCTCTCTCTCTCTCTCTCTCTCTCTCTCTCTCTCTCTCTCTCTCTCTCTCTCTCTCTCTCTCTCTCTCTCTCTCTCTCTCTCTCTCTCTCTCTCTCTCTCTCTCTCTCAAAAATCTCACTCTTAAACCTTTAATCTATCACTGAAAAATCTTACACTCACTCAAATATTATTCCTTCTTCGAGATTGTTTGATAACAAGTAGAAGTTTCCCACTAAAAAATCTTACACTCACTCAAATATTATTCCTTCTTCGAGATTGTTTGATAACAAGTAGAAGTTTCCTATAAAAAATTGAAGAAATGGGGGTGCAAGAGGAAGTGGGTTTTAAAAAATCTAAAGTTAATAGCGTGTGAATTACCATATTTCTAAACCATCTAAATGAACGAATTTGAATTTTATTTAATTTGTTCAAAATTATGTTTGACATGAATTTGGAAATTTAGATGAAAATCTTGAACGAAAAAAAAAAAAAAGAGAAAAAGGGTCATCCTTCGCGCAATCCCCTACGCGCGTGCCCGAGCGCGAATGCTCAGTCAGTTAAAAATAAAACTTGATGTTCCTACTTGCGCACTGGACTTGCGCGCCCATGATATTCTTAAATATACACTAGACTTGCTTGCACTCATGGGTACGCAAGTCCAGTGCGCAAGTAAAAACGTTAACACAAATTTTCATTTTTAACCAAAACGAACACAAATCACAACATACTTCACATCAAGTTCACATCAAGTTATAAATAGAGTTCAAAGCATGTAAACAAAAATCAACACATTAAATATTACTTTAATTTACTTAAACTAGGAAAAGACAGTAAGGGTATATGAATGGGTGGCATCTTGTCGGCGACGACGTTGCTCCGACACTAGCATCTTTTCTTTTGTAGAGGTGGGAAAGGAGGGGTGGGAGAAAGGGAAGTTTTTTTTTTTCTTTCAATTAACTAAGACATGGTTTGGTTGATAAGGAATATAACTTTGGAAAGTAATCTATTCCTTATCGCAAAAACTCATGTGCATAAGATGTATAAGAGACGGTCAACGCGTTGACTCGGTCAAAGCGTTGACCAAAAAAATTATGAAAATTGATAATAATTTTTAGGGATACAATTGATACTTTTTTTAATTTCGAATGATACTTTTTAGTATGTCAATTGATACTGATCTTAACAGTTTTTTTTTTTTATTTTTTTATTTTGCCCAATACTTTTTATTGATACAAATGATACTTTTTAATCTTTGAAATGATACTTTTCAGTATTATAAATGGTACTAATTTTGACGGATTTTTTGGTCAAAGAATTGATCGGGTCAACACGCGTTGACCCGGTCCACGCGTTGACCGTCTCATGTACATCTTATGTACAAGAGACTTGCCCATTCCTTATTTTTAAATTTATGTCTGTGTTTGGTTTAATTTTTTGAGAATTTTGGAAAGTAATCAGAATCCTCAAAATAAGGAAATCATTACAACTTGCCTAAATTCTAAACACCTACTTGGAGTAAGTATTCTGATTAATTGTGTCTAGGAATCTTGTGTTAGACCATTTTTATTATTCGATATTTTCATCCATTATTTTTATTATTTATATAAATTAATATTAAAATTGTATTTATAATATTTTAATAAAAAATTGAAAATTTTGAAAATATATTTTATTTTAATTTTTTTGTGGATTATTATTAGTGTTTTTATTATCAAGTTTTGAATTTTAACAAAAATATGAAAAATTGAAAAAATAAAAATCATACTAAAATCCGATTAACATATATATATATATATATATTGTAATAGATACATAAATGACAAATCAAAACAATAAGCAACTCGACTTCAGAATCAACAACAAAATTCGACATTAGTAACAATTTATTTTTTAATGACGTCGACCAAATATATAATAATAATAATAATAATAATAATAATAATAATAATTACTACTTTTGTAAATTAATGCAATTTTTTTGCATGTCAATGGTTTGCGTAAGTTTGTATTTATACAATATATATATATATATATAATTTATCTTTATTTATTTATTTTCTTAATTGTTACTTTGTTTTTGAATTGGTGGATATATGAGAATGATGATCGAACACATAGATTATAAGTCTACAATATTATTAAATTATCTTAATAAACCTACTTGATTAATTTGATTAAAAAATACTAAAATGAGAATCCTTCCTTATCATGTTTCAAACACAGAATAAATAATCTATAGCATTCATTTTCTTCATAGTCACATTCTTGGAAATCATATTTCCAGACAACTTTATTTTCTTGTCAACCGAACGAACCCTAAGGGTATGTTTGCCCAAAATGATTAAAATAAATAGCTAGTTTTAAAAGTTAGGGGTGAGTATAATATATGTAAGAATTTTAGATGGCTAAAAAAAGTTGGCTCGTTCAAGAATATATATGTATGTATATATATATTATTTATATCATTACATTTTTTAAAACTATATATTATAATAAGAACATATATAAATGATATGATATATATTTAGTAAAATAAAATCCAAATTATGAATTATAAAAAGATTAAAAAATATCTCATGCCTTTCTGTGCGTGCAAGATGGTTTATTCATAATGCTTCTCCTATCTCAGTTTTATTATTTTATATCATCTATTTCCATTAGAATGTTACATAATCTCATTTAATAAGAATAAAATCATAAAATTAGAGAGAGAGAGAGAGAGAGAGAGAGAGAGAGAGAGAGAGAGAGAGAGAGAGAGAGAGAGAGAGAGAGAGAGTTGATTTAATTTAATTAATGTAACTTAAAAAGATGGAGAATACAAGTGAGATTAGCTAGATTTAGGTGTAGTAAGCTAGATTCCAGGGTTATCTCGTGAGATGAAGATTACCTCACATGACTGCTCTAAAAATATATTAAAGAAATTGGTCACATAACATTAGTTTAATTAACTATTATCCTCTTTGTTTTGGTACAACTAACATAGGGAAAAAAAAAGATTAACTGTGTATAGAAAAGAATTGATTGTTAATTTAAACTAGCTCGCTAGACTCGCTAGACATATATGGTGCATTGGTGCTTATTATTTCATATATATATATAGGGAGCGGATGAAATGAGAACTCATCCCCTATGTGAGAATTAGGAACTCATCTCATTCATCCATTGCATTGATTTAGATGGTTAAGATTTGGTCGATCAATTTTTGGTAAAACGCGGGATGGTAAACTTGTAATATTTGAGCATAATTTTCGGAAATCATATATACAACACTTTAAAACCGTTGTTTATTCTTATAAATTTCACTATACTAAAATGAGAGTACTATCATGCTATTATGAACATATATACATGTTAATATGAATATATATCCATGCTAGTATGAACAGATAATGTACTACTATTAGCGAACACTACTACTGCTATTATAAGTAAAATTTATGTGTTTTGTGAATATTTTTTCATGCTATTATGTGTATACGTTCATGTTATCGTGAATATTTTATCATGCTATTCTGAATTTATCATCACGCTATTATGGACGAAAAAATATATTTTTGAATAAATATATGAATAATGGATCTTAAATGAAAGCGCATGAAAAGAGATTTAATTTGATATATAATTTGCGTTAATCTAATGAAAAATGAGCAAGTTATGGATGTTTAAAGTTTAAATAAATTTTGTGTAATGATGATGATGTCATCTTTGACCAAGGGTAAGTTTGACTTCCTCATATTTACGATTATGCCACCGTCTTTTTATTTAAATCTGGACCATTAAGATCAAAGTATTGTGTGGTTTAGATTAGTTCCTAGTTTCCACATGGGGATTGGTTCTCATGTGAACCCTACCCTATATATATATATATATATATAGGGGAAGGGTTAGGTGAAAATCAATCCTAGTGTGATAACTAGGACCACATCTCATACCACACAATCCTCAAAAATCAAAGGCCCAGATTTGATGAAAAAGCGGTGGCAATTCTGTAATATTTGAAAAGTTTTTCGCGCAGGGGCATTAACGTAATTAGATATTTCTTATAAAAATCGCGGAGGATTTGATAACAGATCATCATGCTAACGAAGTATTATCATCATGCTAACGAAGCATTATAGTTATGCTAATTAAAGTTTTCAAATATTGTTAGTGAAAGATATATTCTAAAAATTAATTATAAACCTAATTTGATTTAATAAACCCTAATTAAATGGAAAAAATCATAATTGGATAAAATAAATCTAAATAGATGAAATAAACATTGACTAGATGTGGTAAACCCTAAATGAGTTGGAACAAATCATAATAATAATATATATATTTGTACTACGTTAGCATTATGATTTTGCTTGGTCAGCACTATGAATACACTATGTTAGCATAAGCCAAAACTCTGTCAACATACGTTCTAAACCATAATGAGATGAGATAAACCATAATAATCAATTAAGAACTATAAACAAAAAATTAAATTAAAAAATAATCATAATTAGATGGAATAAACCATAAATGAAATAAATCATAATTGAGATTGAATAAACCCTAATAAATTTGTACTGTGCTAGCATTATAATAATTCTTTGTTAGCACAGTAAATACATTATGTTAGCATATGACAAATGCTTTGTTAGCATACGTTATCATATGTTATCATAATGCTGATAGAGAATTATTATATGCTAACGAAAGCATTTAATAAGAACCAATCTTAAATGAAAGAGCACGAAGAGAGCTTTAATTTGATATTTTTTTGTGTGCATTGGATTAAAAACGAGTAAATTATGGTCGTTTAAAGTTTTTAAGATTTTTTTTAATTGCTGACATCATTATTTTTAATGGGTTTGAACGAAAATAGCCTTCTTCCTTTATTTTTTGCCCTATTATTTACGAAATTACCACCATCTCTACATTAAATCTCAACCATTAGATTATTAAATTGGATGGTGTAAGATGAGGTCTTAGTTCTCATACGAGGAAAATGGTCTCATTTGATCCATATCCTATATATATATATACTATATATATATATATATATATATGGAGTGGTTTCAGAGAGAATCAGACCCTATATGAGAACTAAGAGAGAATCAGATCCTGTATGAGAATTAAGAACCAATCCATGTCATTTAATCTGATGATCAAATCTATGGCCCAGACTAAAAAAAATAAGTGGTGGCAATTCCGTAATAAGAAGCAATGCAACAGCCCGCAAAGATTAGTAAGGGAAAAATCAGAAATTTTTTAAAAAGATTTAAAGAATTAGACTTTGCAGAGACTTCAATCACCATTACTAGTTACAGAATGCGAAAAATCAACGAAAAAGACTAAAACCAACAGCAACAACAATTCCATAGAGTTTCCAACTCTTTTCAACGAAGATAAACATTAGTGAAAGATTGAATCTTGAAACCATGAAAGATGAAAAATCAAAGTGATATTTCATTTAATTTTTTTCTCATATTTTATTGCAATTTTTTAATTTTCATTCAAAAAATGATTTATCACTCTTTCATGATGATTTAGAAGTTTCTTTTTATTTTCTTAGCATTATAATACTTGCTGAAACCTATAAAATCTAATCTTGAACGAACTCTATTAGCATTGTTTCATGATGATTTAGCAATGTATGATTTATCTGTACATTTTGTGAATTTTAACATTATCATTTACAGTTTTATCATTGTCATTTCATATTTTAGCATTATCATAACCCTTGTTAGCATTAACATGAAAGCTTATTAGGAACACTATAAAACAAACACGAACAACGCTATTACAGTTTTCTTGAATTATCAATATAGTGCATGATAAAACCTTGTTTTTCAATGATTTTCATGCATTTTGAGGTCTAGTTGGATGGTAGTTGATGAGCATTGCATGTATGAATTAACAAGTTTCGCATAGTTTTTCATATTTTGTGCAGTGTCACGTATTTACTCATTTTGAAGGAATTTAATGCCATTTATTTTATGAGACTCAATTGAACTTGAAAACTACCTAAAAAGATAGAGGATCGAGTGAGGAGCGCGGTGCAACTTGAATCAAGTCAATCAGATGAGAAACGAGCGAGAACGGAGCAAAACGGTGAAGAGTGTCAGCAGCAGATTTTCGCGCATGGCCGTGCGGAAAGACATCTTTCGTGCATGGCCCGTGCGCGTCTAGGCAAAATCGGTCCAATTTCTGGTGCACGGCCCGTGCGCTAGAACCACCTTAGCGCATGGCCCGTGCGTGAAGAGTTGGTTTTGGGTGGATTTTTCTCTCTTTCCTTGTTCGACTCCAACACCCATCAAAACTCGGCCCAACTATTTAAGGCTCTTCTTTGCACGAAAATTACACAACTTTTACCCTATAGAGAGAGCAGAGACATCGTGGAGAAGACAGAGCAGAGACTACATAGAGATTGAAGAAGCACATCATAGACTAAGTTTATTTTATGCTTTATTCAATTAGAACTTTCATGTTGAATGCTTTTGTTTATTTATTTCCTTTGGATTTTGAATACAACATGAGTAGCTAAATTCCCTAAGATCCTAGGGTTGTTGAATGTTGATGGATTTTATGATTTAACGTAATTTATTATTCCGTTCTATATCTTGTTTATGCATCCGTGTTTATTGTTGTCTTGTGTGGATGAATTGATCAACATTTACACTTGTGTAGTTAATTTATTATTCACTTGAGAGAGGTTGATAGATTAAGGGATTATGATTGCATAACACGGGGCTGCTAGATTGAGAGATTGGTAGGTATTGTGAGGAGAATAAATCTGAGGTACTAATTGGATTTAGATAATAATTCGAGATCGAGAGATAAGAATTAGAATCTAATCTACATTTAGAACTTACTCGAGAGAGAGGGTCTAGATAATTTAGTGATTCTCCTACAAGATTTAGAATTAAATTGATTTAATAAATTATCTAAAAATCGGGAAATTCATTTAGCAACAACACTCTAGGATCCGTTTCTTCATCTGTTTATCCAGTTTTCTGTGCTTGATTTTATTTATTTATTTTACAGCATTTAGTTAATTAAATTCAAACCTTTAATTCGGTTCTCTAGATAAAGTAGGACAATAGAATTGAGTACTTAGTTGGGTTGCATAGCCAGTCTCTGTGGATACGACCTTGCTCAACGTTATTTTACTATAATTTACCTCGTTCTCTTGCGAGTAGTATTTTAGGTGAAATAAAATACCGATCAGTGCACTCCTTGTTAGCATTGGTTCATGATGGTTTAGCAGTTTCATTTCGTTCTGTTGGCGTCGAGAAACTTGTAGGAACATCTAAAATCTAACACTGTTGGCAATGTATGATTTATATGTACATTTTGTGAATTTAGCATTATTGTTTACAGTTTTAGCATTGTCATTTTTAATTTTAGCATTAACATAACTATTGTTAGCATTGGCATAGAAACTTTCCAGAAACATTATAAATCAATCATGAACAACGCTATTACAGTCTTTTTTTGTTAACATCGAGAAACTTGTAGAAACATATAAAACCTACCAATGTTGCATGTTGACAATGTTTGATTTATCTGTACAAGTTGTTGTGTTTAGCATTATCGTTTACAGTTTTAACATTGTCATTTCTCATTTTAGCATATCATAACCCTTTTTAGCATTATCATAAAAAAATTATTAGAGACATTATAAACTAACCATGAACAAACGATGTTACAGTTTGTTGAATTAGCATTATCATATCAAATGTTAGAATTATCATGGTCATTCTTAGCATTAGAAAATATACATGTCTGAAAAAGTTAACATGAACATTATAAACTCAAGCCATGACACATTTTGTAGTACTCGCATTATTGTTCACTGGAATTAGTATCATCATCTATCACTTTAGTATTATCATTGACACTATTTGTTCACTATTTTTATCTTTATCATTCAATTATGTTTTTAGCCTTATTATTTTGTTTACTTAACAATATTATATAAAAATTTATAAGTGTTAAAGAGCTACAACAGATACAAGTACAAGGAGAACAAAATCTAAAACTGCCCCACTCATCAAAATGATAAAGACAATGAGATATTTTATAAATATCCATCATTGCAGATAACCACATGTCCGTCAATCGGGTATATAAAATTCAGACAACCCACGAGAAATCTCTAAAGTGGTGTCAACACAATCTCCATATTAAATAAGACACGTTAATATTAAAACTAATATATTCTTCCATAATACTAAAACTAGGCATAGTAATGCTAAAACTAATTACAATAATGCTAAAATATATCATAATAATGATAACAGCATTCAGTCCAAATATTACAAAAATACTCCCATTTCATTAAAATAATCCTAATACTATAAAAATGCTACAACATAATTCAAACTCGAGTATAAATCTTGACCGTCCAAAAATTGAAGATCAACCGATCTAATTGATTCTTAGTTCTTACATGAGGCTCTGATTCTATATATATATATATATATATATATATATATATATGCTTCATGTATATATATATATATATATGCTTCATGTAATGTAATGTTGAAATAGTATAAGTATACGATATATGTTATATACACGATTTAAGTGATTTAAATAATTGCGGATTCAGATTAAATTCATCATCGATCAAGCAACACTTCATTTTCTTTGCCTCCCTAATAAAGTATAAGGCATGAATAATAATATGTGATATTTAATCACGTGGACAAGATGCATCTTGCATGTGAGTCAAAATACTACATATAATTAATAATTTTCAGCCTGACAGTTAAAAATTAAGTAAATTATCTCATCTTGCAAATTGCAACCTTTTTACTTGCTGATTGGTAGTTGGATGAGTTTTTCTGTGCCCAACGGTATTACGTTTCATGAATCATAGTTATTTTTTTCTTAATTATTTTTTAATTTTTCAACATACTCTATTTGGAGTATTCAAATAAAAAAATTAATTTAAATTAAATGATAATAAATTAAAAATATAAATAAAAAATGAAGATTTTGGCACAAGAAATGTCCTTAGGGATTTGGTGTGGATTGGTAGCGAGCATACTGATTTTTTTTTGTCTCCCATCGTGTCCACCATTTTTAAATTTATTACTTTTTAATTTCTTCCATTTTTTTCTTAAATTCTATTTTCTTGTGTTTAACATTAATTTTATAATTATTAATTATGATTAATTATATTCAATTATGATTTAGATTTTTAATTGATAATTGATTATTTTATAATTAGAATATATATATTTTTAATTTAATTTTTAGTTATAACTGTGAACTAGCTGACATTCACTCTCGTTTCCTTTAAATAGTTAATTCAAGTTGTTGAAAAGTCTATTATTCGTTGTCTTTCTCTATTTCAGAGTAAGTGTCGTTATGGAGAAAATGCACATATAATAATAAAATAATTAAATTATCTATATGGATACATTAAATGAGTCAATAAAGGAGAAATAGTATTTGAATATATTATATGAAGACAAATTTGAGAAAAATATGACTTTTACACCTCGAATGTGTAATTTTTTTTTTTGTGAAACAAAATTAATTAAAGTGGAGCATATTAATATTTAAATTTTTAATATTCCAATTCTAAGGAACATTATTATTATTATTATTATTATTATTATTATTATTATTATTATTATTATTATTTTTTGTGAAACAAAACTAGACTAGCTTATTCTAAAATGGAGTATATTAATATGCAAACTTTTAATGTCCCAATTCTAAGGAATATCGATCTATCTCGTTAGAGTTAGAGATACGATGTCCTCGTCACTTTTCTTTCCCACCCTTGTAAGATTAGAACGCGCGCTACATTATTTAATTGTCACAGCACATAAATATAATTGATAGGTGGTATTATTTGTCACATTGTCAAGCCTTGGACTGCTTAATATTTTCGAGATCCAGCTAAATATAAAAATCAAAAGTCAATGTTGTTTCTTAATGGGCGTGGACAATTTAATTAATTATATTCTTAAGCATAAATTAAATGTCAGGTGATGAGTAAAATTAACGCATTAAAACTTTTTGGTTCTTTGACAATTTAAAACCAATTAATATAATATATATGGGGAGAGAAGCTATGAATCGAATATAAACATTGCCTTAGTAGGTAATTTAAGGATTAATCTTATTCATTAGATCTTGTTAAATGTATGGTATATGATCCATTTAATTTTAATTTTTTATATTTATTTTATGTAGAAAATGTTGTTTATCATAAAAAATTCATTCACATCTTATTAGATAATCAAATCCCTTGATTTTAGTTTTAACCATTTTGCAATTACCGTTAGTTTTTTTTTTGTTCTCTCTAAAATATTTGTTTTTATTTTCACAATTCTTCAAGCACCATTCATAACTTAGAGAATAAAAACTACAATTTTTTTAGGAAAATCATGCTTTATCTATTCTTTTTTTCTTCATCTCGTACTGGGATCTTAGTGCCATCATTTAGCACTCAGTGTTTTTAGATTGTCATGATCTTTATGACAATTCAAAGAACACAAAAGTTTTGATTTTTCAAATTTTGAAGACCATGTTCTGGACAATATGATATGAACATTCCGCTGTCAATCTGATTGAAGATCGAAGAATATACTTGAGCATGTTCTTATCTATTCTTTTTTTTTTCTTCATCTCGTATTTGGGGTCTTAGTGCCATCGTTTAGAACTAAGTGTTTTTAGATTGTCATGATCTTTATGGCAATTCAAAGAACACTAAAGTTTTGGTTTTTCAAGTTTTGAAGACCGTGTTCTGGACAATATGATATGAACATTCTGCTGCCAATCTGATTGAAGATCGAAGAATATACTTGAGCATGTTCTTATCTATTCTTTTTTTCTTCATCTCGTATTTCGGGTCTTAGTGTCATCGTTTAGCACTAAGTGTTTTTAGATTGTCATGATCTTTATGGCAATTCAAAGAACACAAAAGTTTTAGTTTTTCAAGTTTTGAAGACCATGTTCTAGACAATATGATATGGACATTCTGCTGCCAATCTGATTGAAGATCGAAGAATATACTTGAGCATGTTCTTGAATATGATCATATACATGGTTGTCCAAAAAGTTTCTAAGAGACGTGACAAGCTGGATTCAGGGAGTTGAAGTTCCCAATTGAAGATGGACATTTCAGAATAGAAGATGCCTTATCCAAGAAAAAGATCAAGATGGAAGAAAATGAATTCTATTCAAAGAAGGACTCTAACTAGAGAAGTCCGAATCAAACTAGAAAAGTTTCCTTATAGAGTTCGATTCAATTTAGGACAAATCTGATTACCTTATTTAGGCTATAACTTGTTCTTATAAATAGTCTAGGAATCAGAATAGTTTTGTGTCAAGGTTTTACGTATACAAAAGAGCTAGAGAGTCTAAAAAGACTTCAAGTTTGAAGCATATAGTATACGGTTAGACTAAGTTTGATCTGTGTAATCATTGTATGTCTAGTCTGTGTTTGAAGTTTTTTCATACACACTTAAAGGAGTCTCGGGAGAGATTTCATGTGGGAACTAAATGGAGTCTAGGTTGTGAGGGGGTCTCATAATTCAGTCCATCGAAAGAGGTGTAGAGTGTAGGAAATAGGTCGAGTGATGGGAGGTCATCACGTAATAACCTTTGTAACCTTATAGCGGAGTAGTGGATTGTTTCTCACGGACTTGTGAAGTCCCCCTAACATAGATTAGTTGATCGAACATGGTTACCAATCTCGTGCCTTTTATTATTTTATACTTTAGCATTCTGACCTTACATATTATCAATAATGTACATGTACATGATTGTGAACATGATCCTATCTGCACGGTTTATGTAACTTCAATTAGTACCAGAGCAGGTCACCTTTGGTTAAAAGTGAAAATAGTCCTGAAAAGTACATAAACACGTGAAGATTTTGGTGGATTTCAAGTTATGAGCTCAATCAAGAAAGGAGGATCCACGATCAGACCACCACTGCTTGAAGGAAACGATTATCCTTACTAGAAAGCAAGGATGAGGGTGTTTCTGAGATCAATAGATGAGCTTGCATAGAAAAGTGTCACTGAAGGATGGGAGTAGCCAACAATTGCCAAAGAAGGAAATCATGTGGAGATTGAAGAAGGGAAATGGACTGTGCCACAGAAAAACTGGTACATCAACTCTAAACTCTCAATGTTATGTTCTCTGCAGTTGATCTAGAGATATTAAGTTTGATTTCAACTTATGAGACTGCTAAAGCTGCATGAGATATTCTGGAAACCACCTTTGAAGAGACCAGTTTCGTAAAATTATCTCGGCTTCAAAATCTTAATTCTAAGTTTGAAAATCTTTGAATGAAAGAAACTAAGTATAGGTGAGTTCAATGCCAGACTAAGAAGCATATCTAATGAGAGTTTTGCTCTCAGTGAGCCTATAAACAATGAGAAGCTTGTAAGGGAGGTGCTCAGATCTCTTCCAAAGAAATTTGCCTACAAAGTTGCTATTAAAGAAGCCAAAGATATCAAAAGTATGAGGCATGATGAATGACAAGTCCAATTTCTCTCGTGTTTTTGTGTCTTTTTTCTCGTTCTTTTGTCCTTTATTTTTCTCTTGTTTGAGTAACAAAGAGCCATTTTGGGCACAAGAGGGCAGGAGGTTGCAGAATCACCTCTGCAGGGCATTTGGATGCCAAATGATACCAAGATGGGCAATGACTTCTCAGCAGAAAACTCTCTCTCAAGCCTGGCATAAATGCCCACCATTATAGCAGTGCTGAAGGAAAAGTTCATGATCGTGCCCACACTAATCCCAGGGTGATTACAGAAGAAGGAGATGAGACTAGGCACAAGCTCAATAATACCAACTGAGGTAGGAGTAGTGTACTATAGACGCGAAGGAAAGAAAGAGCTATACATGGCAAGTCTGACTGCATCTCCCGGATTCTAAGAGGCATATCGACTATCGAAGGAAGGTTGATTCTCGATGGTCTAGAGCACAGTGAGTACAAATTCTGTGAATCGAATCTTCTAAATAAGAGAAAAATCTGCCAGATATGAAAAGTCTTGGGCACAACGATCTGCAAATCAAACTGAGGATTCCCCGACTTGTGGGGAAAATTGACTTGTGCTTTGTACTCCCATACAAGCTAGTTTCATGGCAGAGGCCGAACACACACACACATTTTGAGATATAATTTTACCTTTCTGCATTTTATTTTCTATTGAACAATCTCGGGTCTTATGCCTGCAGGCTGCTAGGATTTTCATTTATATTCTTAAATTTAACATTGGTGTTAGATCACTTTTGTTCTTAATCTAAGTAATTTTTCATTTCATTTATGTATTTTTATGTATTTTTATTGTTGTTCTAAGTCTAGCATGAGGGGCTAGACTTGTTATCCCGGATTGAACAAAGATGAGAACTTAATGAACATGTAAGAACCATAAGGCTTATGGGCATAAACTGTATGAATTTGGTTCCGTCTTGTAATCATTTTCTTTGTTGCATTAAAATGGGCTAAGTTAGTTAATCGAGGCTGATCACTCATTAATTAGAATTATGTTCACTACCTCTATACATGATCAATGAATCATAGCTATGTGTTGGTCATAAAGGGATAAGGTACATCACGGGTACTGTTGGCAAATTGAGAGATCAGTGTCGCAGTAAATCTGGGTCTATTTAGGGCATAAAGCTGTCTTGTTGTTTACAATCAACAGAGAGATCGTGGTTGGGCAACAGGTTAGGGGCTGGGGGACAAGAGATCACCTCTAGTCTATACTGAAATGATAGATTGCGCACGCAGAGAGAGATCCAATGCCTTTAACCAAATAATTAGATTTACATAAGTAATTAGCGTGCCCATGATCGGTCATATGCTTGTTAAGTTCAAATCGAAGTTTAAATCCAGAATGCTTTACTATTAATATTTTTTTTGTTTAGTTTATTTTACTTTACAGTATTTAAACACAAAGTACGGAGACCATAATAACCCTTATTTTGGAATTGGTGACATTGGAAGATAGAGTTCACAGCTCCTCGTAGGATCGACCCTTAATCATGTTTGCTGGCTATGGCTGCAGTGGGCATAAGGATAAATCTCTCTTGATATTTATTCAATAAAATCTTATGTAACTTCAATTGTAACTAGATTATAAGTGTTCATGACAAAATAAACAATAGAACCGAATAACACGGGGAAATCCAATTATCTTGTCTCTTCTACAGCAACACTTCATCTCTAGCAATCTTGTCACCTCCTCTCGAGTAGATGGCGAGCCTCCATCTTCTCCTCTTCTCTCTTGGTATATTATAAGTGTATTCTATGGTATGAGGCATCCCTCACAACATATGAGGCATGTATCAAAGTGGAAACTTTTATATCTAGGTTTAAAACCCTGAATTAGAGATAAAAAAATCACATTTCTGTGGAGCCGTACACATGGGTCGACCCAAGGATTTTAGTCGACCCAGAGGCCTGAATTTGCACTAAGTCGACCCAAGTGACTTCGGTCAGGTCAACCCAGACCTTCACAAATTGCACTGGGTCGGGTCGACAAACACTTTCCGGGTCGACCCAAGCTATTTTCGCACTGGGTTTCGAATTTCTTTAGGTTTGGATCATTTGATCCAGTTCATTAGGCTTTAATTAAGTATCTAATTAAGCCCAAGGGCCTAATTAAATCATCATTCAACTCCTTAAGTTCGTATTTAACTATTTTGCTTCAAATATGTAATGAAATCACAACTATTGCTGCAAAACTAGCAAACACATCAAAAACTCCAAATGATAACAATATAAACACAAAAGCTATATAAAATACACAACTTTATATAATAAACATCATCAATTCATATCCAAAAGTTGTGTAAAATACACATCTGTCAAACCCCCAAAGTTAAACTGTTGCTAGTCCCGAGCAACAAAAAAGAATAGAAAAAGAAAAG
Organism: Perilla frutescens; assembly: GCA_026008535.1. Classification (NCBI taxonomy): domain Eukaryota; kingdom Viridiplantae; phylum Streptophyta; class Magnoliopsida; order Lamiales; family Lamiaceae; genus Perilla; species Perilla frutescens. Next base: position 7,196,714 of record BRKX01000016.1, read on the forward strand.
ATATGAAATGATGATCAAAGTACTTGCCTCGGATTTTCGTCAGATGCACTAAACTGAATATGGAAAGATTAGACAGATAAAACTAATAGCACATCAATCAAAATTCTTTGGAATTACAAATCTCTCGAAAGATAAATATGGAAATTTAACTCCACACTCGAGTGTATAAGGTGTAACTCTCAAAATAAGAAAATACAGCAATCCACCATAAGCTTGCAAATCATCTATCTCTCCACTACTAAAAATGTAAACTTGAACTAGAAATCAACTAGGACTTATGTTGGTTGTAACGTCGGCTCTTTGCACAAGTTGGCAAAATATGGTTAAGTGACTTATCCCAGAAAATTCTTGAGTTAGCTACTCTCAATCATCCCCCAGAAATCACCATCTAGTGACAAATCTCAGTAGAACTAAATTTTGTTTAGCTCCCTTCTCCCTTTCCAACATCAAATAAAAATCACCAACAGTGCATGCTGAAATTTCACAAAAAAAAGAATAAACTGCAGGATGGGTCTTTAAAGCTCTTTATTTTTTTTCTTTTTTTTTAAAAAAGTATATACATATATATTTTTCTTTTTCTCCTTTTTATTTCAGTAGTGCTTATAAAACTCCATAATATTTTTTCACAGCACATCAAACATCCCACAGCATGATAACAATTCTTGCACCATTGATCCATGCAAAAAATTCCCATACATCAAAACATGAAATTCCTCAATCTCTCGGCTATCAAAGAATAGACTAAAAAGCTCAAACGGACTGACTATGGAATCTTTCAGAGATAGGTAAAAATTTAGGAAAAATCAAAGGTTAACAAAGATGGCCTAAAATCATTTTTCCAATTCAATCAAACTATATAGCCTCGAGATAGATATCAGAGCAAACTCTGGGGATTAGATGCACAGATTAACACACTCAAGAAAATAAACCATGCTAAAAATATGAAATAGCAATCAAGGCTCAAAATCTCATAGGTTTATTTTCCATAATTCCAGTAAATCATCAATCCATGATATTAATTCCTACCATCAACAATCAACCATGCTCATTTAACACATCAAAAATAAAAAAATTTAGAAGAAAATTTCAATACCTCATAAATCCATGAATCCTCATTGGCAATTCCAATCACATCAAATCACAACCTTACCAGTTTTCATCTCCTCATAAATCAAGACAATCAACAATAAAAAGAATCGAAGTTAAGACGCTGCTCTTGAACTACTCCTCAACGAAAAGGTTGCTCTAAAAACAAACATGAAAAGTAAAAAAAATGAAAATAAGGTAAAAGTACAAGAGAAATAATAGTACATAAGCCAAAGAAATATAAAAATATTAGTACACCCAAATCGAATGAATTCAGCAAAATAAAAGAAGTATCAATAGAATACCATCAAGATACATGCCTCAAATAAAAATAAAAATGTCTATCTTAACCTCCTCACATCCCCCTAAACTTATTCAAAACTCCAGTAGGAATAAGTTTGCAAGGAGGAAGGTTTAAGATAGAATACCTCTCAAATCACTGAGGCCCGGGAGGTGGATACTGAAATCGAGGATCATAGAAGTGGGTGTTCCATCCTTGTATCATGCTCATTAGTTCAGCCATGTCCATGTCCTGACAGAGCCCATCACAAATGTAGCAGCTAGACCTGACAGTGTATCTACGCATATTAGCCCATCGAGTGTTGTGGCCTTGGGCTCGCAAAGTGACCCCTATTCAGTTTGCATCAAATGAAGTAGCATCTATTTTCACTACACAACACCAACAAACACAACTCCACACCAAATCAACAAATACTCATCCCCCATTGTCAACCAAAATCAAACAAAGTGACCAAATAAATTCCAAACAATTCCATGTTAGATTAAACAATTACAAACAACATGTTATCAACTTTCTAGTAATTAAACCAATGCAATAATTTAAGGATAACTTTATAGTAGACATAGAACATTCAAACCCAATTTAGCTAAATCTCTACAATAATAATTCCTCAATTAATCAGCATGCTCAAATAATTAGAAAAATTCCTCTTAAACTAAGCATGCCCAACGACATAGGAACATAATTGCATCATCAATTTAAACATAAAGACATCCTACAAGAAATCCTCAAATTTAAACCCTAAAATCATAATCAACCAAATAACAATTTTGCTCCGATTAAAACACTAAAAACATGAAAAATAATCATAATCTCACATGAACATAAGAATTAAACTGAAGAAATTAGACATGCCTTAAAGATTTGGGAAGATGGTTGAGAGGATTTGAGAGAGTGTAATGTGTGTGAAATGGATGAAAATGAAATGGAATAATGGGTTTAAAATTAAAACCGTGACACGGGTCGACTGGTGAGTCGATCGAGACATGAACAAATTATTAACAATTTGGGTCGACCACATGGCTTGGCCAACCCTTGTTCGAACCTTATCTGTTTTTCTGAATTTTTGACTTCTCAATTCATTTCTCGGCTTACAACTATCAAAATCCAGGTACCTAAACCTAACAAAAACACGAAAACAAAACAATGAATGAAAAATAAAAGCAAAAACTAAAATAAAAGACTGAGCTAAGTTAAATCCAAGTTCCCTCAAACTCATTTGTTGGAAACGAATAAGTTTAAGAATACAAATATAACTTAACTCGGGAACTCACAACTATTCGGGATAATCCAGTAGCGCACAACACCACTAAGTGAACCCAATCTCCTCATCATCTCAACAATCTCCCGGGTTTAGCTCACCCGTGGCTTCATATGTATCATCTACGGTATCTAGAATATTATCAAAGTCATAGAATTTGTTAGAATTTGTTGCCTTAAATACTGTGAAAAACAAAATCACGTGCAAAGTTATACACAATATTGTAGTCATTGTTACTCACTTTACCAACAACATTGTCACATGAACTTTATAAAACAGTTTGCACAGAAATAACTTTAAAACACAATTAAAAATAGCTTGTGTAAAATGTTTAACGTGCAAATAATAGAGTTGATGTTGAAGCCAGTGTTAACCACTATGCCTTCAACACGCAGCGGAAATTTAAAGCAACTTGCACGAAAGATAGTTTTAAATCACACACCTTCGGTATGTGATTGCCTCAGGGCCAAATTCACTATCACAAGTGAAATACAAAAACAATGTTGATGTTGTCTCGGTTCACTCCCTTGACAACACTGCATAAAACATACAGAGGACTATCGTAGCTTCACTCACTCGAATAATCACTCAAAACAAACCTATCTACACACTTAGATAGATTACAACAAGTCACTCTAAATCCTAGACTCTCAAAGTTGACTATCTAACCTACACAGACAACTGGAATGAAAGTCTCCAGCTGATTGGGACGCTAGGCAGATGTCGGAGAGGATGTCTTGGATCTTCGAGACGACACTAGATGCAAGGTTCAGAGCTTCTCACAAACCACGGTGATAACCTGCTTGCATCAAAGATAAAACAACATAGAGATAATTCTCGGTTCACTCCCTTAAATAATCTCTATGAAAATAATAGAAATTGTCCTTGCTTCACTCACTTAGACAACCTCTGTAAAAATCACTACCTAGCACTTAGGTAGATAAACAATGTCTACTGGAAAAACTCGCAACATTCAATCTAATCTACACCTTACAAACACAACAAGGATACAGACCTTTGTTGATTCAAACAATAAAGGAGATGTTGATATTAATGTAGACGAGTTCCAGCAGACACTAGACTCAACCTTCGATCTCTCTAAATTCTTCATAGCAGCACGTCTCAGGTTGGGTAAATGATTTGAAGGTCTAAGGAGACCTTAAATACTCCTCATATCTTTTTTTAGCAGTTGCTCCACGATCACAAGAGGTGTGGCCTTGAATCAACCGCATTCCACTTCCCATTGCTGTAATGGACTTGAATAACTGTTTTCTGCATTGTGGAGCACACGTTCTTCAACATCGTGTAATTGTGGCAATTACTCCAGTGACCCACATTCACCTGCAACGGTTAGTGTCAAAGAGAGTGTGGGAACATCACGTCCCTATAAATCCGGAACAGATTTTAAACAAGTCAAAATCAAATATCATCCACGATTTAATCCAAAATTATTTAACCAGTAAATCCCTAAATAAGTGGAAAATAAAATGTGACATAAATCACAAAATAATCAGATTAATTTAAAATAAATTAATCCTAAAAAATATAAATAACAAGATTAAACTTTAGGTCCACCGATTGATGTTGAAGTCGATGTTACGTGCAACACTCACTGTAACACGTCTTCACATCATGGAATCCACTCACCACTACTCTTATAACTACCCACAAAGTCTTCAACCTGCAGACACACGTTAGAACCCAAAGGTAGTGGAGAAATGTTTCTTAAAATTAGGAACTGTTTTGACAAAGTCAAAACCCTAAAAGTTTGAAGCTTATTCCTTTATCCCTTCAGAATAAATCAACTAGAACCATGGGAATAATAATGAGATAAGATTCAATAATACATCAGATTAATTATAACTAATTAATCCGAAAATATAGAGGAGGAATAAGATTAACTTCCAGAGAGTTGCACTCGATGTCACGAGAATGATGGAACACATTCGATATAACATTGACTTCGATATTATCAATCAGAGTGATAACATCATTTGGAACACACCATTCTCAACAATAATGGTCTAAAGATAACTGCTCTCCAGATCATCTCCTCTTGTCACACTCTCTTCAACTTTGGATAACTGCTCCACTACCTGTGACAGTTATTCAAAGACAAAGAGAACATCATGGTTTCTGAAAAATAGGAACCAACTTTGACAGATTTAAAGTTAGTATTAATCCATGATTTAAGCATGTTTTCACCCATTAAATTATCAGTAAAATCATGGAAGTAATCAGTGATAAAAAAATCACAAAATAATCAAATCAATTTAAAATAACTTGATTCTAAAAATTATGAAATGAAAAGATTATCAGCCTGGAACAGACTAATGTTACGGAAAAGACGGAACAACATTAGATGCAACATTAACTTCCATGTTACATCTTTTGCAACAGTTACCAGCTAACCACTCTCACAAAATCTGCAATATTAAGGGAGTTATACCAGTGCAAGACGGTTAGACAAAGTAGGGATAGAAAATAGTGGTTTCTTAAAAGAAGGAACTGATTTTGACCATTTCAAAATTAAGTTTATCCACTATCTTAACCACCTATATCCACTATTTTAAATTCAAATCTCGTGGATATATTTAATTAAGATAGACAAATTAATCAGATTAGTTCAAAGAGAATTATTCCTAAAACTAGGAAAGGATAAGATTACTATACGTAATGTTTCGGTCAATGTTATATGAATGGTGTTACACACCGTGTATAACATTGAGGACAATGTTATCAACAATGTTGATAACATCTAATGTAGCACCATTCCTAACAATCTCTCCTTTAATCTTATCCTTTCTGCACAAAACATAAAAACTCAATATTTACAGTTAGAGCCACAGCGGATTACGATCAAAATTTTTGGAGTTTAAAAACTCTCCCTTAAGGTCTGCTCCCCCTTAAGTTATTATCTGTAAAATAATATACAAAGTTAGTGGGTATAATCCCCTATACATGATATACAAGGTTAGTGGGTATAATTCCCTGTACAGAACTGAATATGAACACTGAGATGTTCACACATGGACTGACATGTTAGAGTAACATGTCAAAAATTTAACAGACATATGCGAACATATATCAAAATATAGTTTCAGATGAATCATACATCATCTTAAACACAAAGTCAGATGAATCATAGATCATCAAAAAACAATAATCATATCCCATGATTAAAAAATAGATATCACATGAATATCAAAAGCAAAGTTGTATATTGGCATATACACCTCACAAATTGATGTTTAGCATATCAGCAAAAAAAGAAATGATGTTCAGCACATCAGCAAACTAAAAGCGTTCAACGCTTGCAAACCATAAAGAGTTCAACTCTTTAAAACATCAACCTGCATCAGCAATCTGAACGCTTGCAAACCATAAAGAGTTCAACTCTTTAAAACATCAACCTGTATCAGCAATCTACTCCCCCTTTTGTGTAGAAAGAAAGACTTTGAAGTCTCCTTGCATGTCCACCATAACATTATTTATGAATGTTTTGAAGTGAATCATGGATTTCAATTGCTCAATGTAGGATTTGAAATTGAAGACCGACAGTTGGAACATCTGGGCAGTATTGACTTCAATATTTGTTCTATCATTAATATGAACATTAGTAACAAAAGGATTAGAGGCAGAGAGCTGAATCAATTTGGTGTTGGTCCACTCAGCAACATCATCGTCAATATCAACATGAACATTGACCTCTGATGGGATTAAGGTAGAAAGTGCAGTGGCAAATTATGGTAGATCCATAGTGCGATCTCCCTTGTCATGTACAAACACTGCACTATACATATTCTCACATGAGAATCCAACATCAGGCACTAAGCTTTAGAAAATATCCAATATAACATTAGCATTAGAAGGACAAAACTTAGTTATCGTCTTCCAAAGAGGTCTCTCTATAAATAAACATCCATATCATATTTCTCAAAGCTTAGCAGTGCAATGAATTTCTCATATTTAATTGGTCACTGAGACACAATTTGAGACAAATCATGAGTCGCATGAGAAAAAAATGCTAAACACCTTTCTAAAATAATAGAGAGAACCTGAGGAATAGGTATTGCTTGTATTTGAATGATTGGTCGTCCATTGCATCATCATTGTCAGAATAAGCTGAAAAGAAATACTGAGTAGCTACTGATGTTGACACTGGTGTGTCCTAGATAGAGACAACTTCAGATGCAACATTCAAATTCTTGGATATTCATATCAGCTTGATCATTTCACTGCATATTTTTTTTTTACAAAAAAATCCTTTTCTCTTTTGATTTCTTCTCTATAGTGGTAGTCAGGGCATCCACTTCTTTAAACTTCTTCCAACTTGACAACAAAATTGATTTCATGAAGCCTCTTTTATATTGACAAGATGCATGATACCCGCCATCATTACTCTTTCATCAGGACATGTAACATTCTGTTTCAGATCTGGATTTCTGGGGTTACAAGCATCTTCCCAAATGGACAACATTTAGTTGCTTCATATTCAAAACACTTGTTGTTGGAGACGTCACTGAGTAAAACATTTCATCATCTTGCTTCTCTGTTGACAGATCTGACTTCTCATACATATCTTTGAACACGTTGAACATGGTAAAGAGCTCCTTTAGATCAGCCATTTTAACCTTGTGAAGCTTTTAGAGAAGAAACACTAGAGAAAATGATGAGAAAACATAAGGGTCAATCAGGAAATGAGAGAAATTAAGAGCCACACTAGAGTGTTTATGGGAAGAATTTTCTTAAACATTAGCTCATCAAATCACCCTTCACACATCAACTGACTCCCCCTTTATCCAATAAGAGGTAGAACTCAAGTATCACCTTTTTAGAATATATATCTTTAGTAATCCAGAAAGCGCCATATCTTTTAAGACCAGACACACAAAAGAAAAAAAAAACAAATGCATGACTATAAACTAAAATGACAAATATGCAGTTTAATATAGATATATATTTCAGAAACACTAATTTCGAGAATAACATCTCAGTGAACATCAATTGCAGCACAGTCCACAAATTTCATTGAACTTTGATGATGAATGAAGAGATCAATTTCTTACCTCTTTTTGAACAAAGCACACTGTCGTATTGAACGCCATGTGTCTAGATAGAAATCGATCAAAAATGTATTACCTTACCACCATTTTACTTGAGTGCATCGTCGCCGCGAACGCCGTGCCCCGAGTTACTAAGTGATAATTGTACATTTTCAGGAGAGTGCACATGATCTGTAACATCCAAGCCTCACTCTTGTGCTTGCAGTTTTATATCAAGGCAAACTAATCATCATCATACATTTATACCATGGACATTCCTTTGAAGAAATACTAATCATTGAGACATTAAACACGATCAAAGTACAACTGAAATAAATATCTAAGATTAAACAAGATGCAACATGCATATGAAATAATAAAAAAAATGAAAAGACACAAACGAATACAGATGTTGGACAGAACAGACACGACACAATGTCCAACATCGACGATGCAGAGATTATATAACGTACGAACTAAGAGATTTCCATAAAGGATAGAATCTCAAAAAAAAACAAGGGCCTTTAAAAAGATATCTTCATTTAATTTTTCAGATGATATATATCCCAATGCGAATGATACCATTGTTCACCAAATACCAGACAAAGTGATGATATATGTCAATGTGTTTGGTGTGAAAGTGTTGGACCAGGTTCTTTCAGATATCAATCGCATTTGCATCAACACAGAACAGGGTCAACACTCTGAATCACATTTCATAACCATTCACAACAAAGCAAGCATATTCAAATACATGAAAGTATTTAAAGTTTTACTTTCTCTGTTTCAAACACTCATTCCTTCACTGCAAGGAGAGACCATGTTTCCAATGTGATATGAACGGTGACAGTTTCAGTACACAGCACAACTATTCAATAACATTTTGGACTGCAACATCTCTTGTAGTATCAGATTTTTCCTTTATTTACATAGACAACATCACAATAAGCACTCTTCAATTTCCTGCCATGGTTAGTTCAAATACAAGAAATACTAGCACAAAACAAGGTCAAGTGGAGTTTCTTGGAAAACTTTAAACACTTCAAAATTTTCATGCAGGAAATCAACCTTAGAAAATCAGGAAAAATCATCAACTACAACATGCAAAACACTCTTTTTTTTTAGAAACCAATATACCTTTACAACCAAAAAATAAAAAATTAAACATGCGTGCTCATAATTCGGATCAAATTTAAACAAAGAGAATGCATGAGACAACACATAAAAAAATAATAAAATACATGCGAATTCTAAGAATAAAAAAAATAAAAGAAAAAAAATGTTGGGTTCAGGATTTGTAACAATTGCCCCAACATCGACAAACCAAACACTACAGCACACATGCAATGAGAGATTTCCAAATGTTTGAAACTCTCTTAAAATCAAGATCTTTATTTAGAGTGTCAACTGAATGTTTTTCTGTGGATATACATTCCAAATCAGATTTCTTCACCCATTTCAGATTCAAACTTTTATTTTTTCTATGGATGTTTGATCTAATATTTGGAAACATTTCGGCCGACATTTTACTAGCAGCATCATGCAATTTATAACAAAAAGGCTTAATGTGATCAGGAGAAAAACAATAATGACACACAAAATTCCTCTTTTAAATCTTAGGTTTACAAAGTTTATGAGAATTTGTGTGACATGTACTACTAGTATTTCCTTTAACAAAAGAGGTACACTTAAAATCATCATTCAAATCATTAGGAAATATTGTGGTAGAAGATTTTACCTTCCCAAATCCGGATCTATCAATCTTATCAATGGACAATACCTTGGTGGATGTGGAAGATCCTCGCTTCAACTTCTCGAGAGATTGAGAAGCATTTTTGAGTTGTTCCTTAACATAAATTAACTCTACTTTTTTTCTTTGAGGATCACTTCCAAATTCGTCACTTGCTTCTTCATCTCTTCATTTTCCTTATTGAGTGATTCCACAACTTGGTTTTGTTTCATCCATTTGGAAAGAAGCTCATCATATAACACTTTTACTTTTTCTACAACCCTTTTAGCTCCAAAGTCGTCATGTTTTAGTGAATCTGTCTCACATAAAATAGAAGAATGAAAAGAGTTTGTATTATACTTTTCAGAGCTTTCATACCTATTGAATCTTGTTCTGGATGTTGAAACACAATTCAATCCAACATCAACATCTGAATCAGACTCATTGACTTTAGCAACAAGTAAGACAACTTGGTCATCCTTTTCTTTAGATTCCGGATCTCCTGATTCACCATCCCTCAAATAACTGTTCACTTTCTTTTTCACATTGATGTCGATACCAATATCAATTGGACAAGAATCTTTACTGGAGTTTGCAGTTTTAAGCGGACTAGAAACCATTACACCTTCAACTGATGGAGGTGGTGGTGGTTCAAATGTTGATGACGATGTTGCTCCTTGAACTGCAACTTCTTTCTGTCGTACACCTATATATCCTTCAAAATATTCTTGAAGAATATCCCATGCATGCTTGGTTGTAGTACACTTTGAGATCAATTTGAAACAAGGAACGTCAACACAAACAAAAATAGCATTAAGAGCCTTAGAGTGGAAGTTTGAAATGGTTTGTTCTTCAACACTCCATCGACTTTTAACCTTGTTGACAACTTCTCTAGCTTCATTTGTCTCTTTTGCAATAGACCATTCCTTCAAAACTGATATCCATGCACGTTTATCAATATATTTGATGTACATATGCATTCGAGCCTTCCATAAGGCATAATTTGTTCTAAGAAAACTAAGTAATGGTGGACGACATTCAGCAATGGAAACATCCATCATGGTAAATAATCAACATAGTATGTAAGCAACACTGGATCGAGTACTTAGTATGTCAAGTACCGGCTCTTGATGCCACTTGTTAGAATTTGTTGCCTCAAATACTGTGAAAAACAAAATCACGTGCAAAGTTATACACAATGTTATAGTTAGTGTTACTCACTTTACCAACAACATTGTCACATGAACTTTATAGAACAGTATGCACATAAATAACTTTAAAACACAAGTAAAAATAGCTTGTGTAAAATGTTTAACGTGCAAATAATAGAGTTGATGTTGAAGCCAGTGTTAACCACTATGCCTTCAACATGCAGCGGAAATTTAAAGCAACTTGCACGAAAGATAGTTTTAAATCACACACCTTCGGTATGTGATTGCCTCAGGGCGAAATTCACTATCACAAGTGAAATACAAAAACAATGCTGATGTTGTCTCGGTTCACTCCCTTGACAACACTGCATAAAACATATAGAGGACTATCGTAGCTTCACTCACTCGAATAATCACTCAAAACAAACCTATCTACACACTTAGATAGATTACAACAAGTCACTCTAAATCCTAGACTCTCAAAGTTGACTATCTAACCTACACACACAACTGGAATGAAAGTCTTCAGCTGATTGGGACCTAGGCAGATGTCGGGGAAGATGTCTTGGATCTTCGAGACGACACTAGATGCAAGGTTCAGAGCTTCTCACAAACCACGGTGATAACCTGCTTGCATCAAAGATAAAACAACATAGAGATAATTCTCGGTTCACTCCCTTAAATAATCTCTATGAAAATAATAGAAATTGTCCTTGCTTCACTCACTTAGACAACCTCTGTAAAAATCACTACCTAGCACTTAGGTAGATAAACAATGTCTACTGGAAGAACTCGCAACATTCAATCTAATCTACACCTTACAAACACAACAAGGATACAGACCTTTGTTGATTTAAACAATAAGAGAGATGTTGATGTTAATGTAGACGAGTTCCAGCAGACACTGGACTCAACCTTCGATCTCTCTAAATTCTTCATAGCAGCACGTCTCAGGTTGGGTAAATGATTTCAAGGTCTAAGGAGACCTTAAATACTCCTCCTATCTTGTTTCAGCAGTTGCTCCACGATCACAAGAGGTGTGGCCTTGAATCAACCGCATTCCACTTCCCATTGCTGTAGTGGAATTGAATAACTGTTTTCTGCATTGCGGAGCACACGTTCTTCAACATCGTGTAAATCCCTATATACGTGGAAAATAAAATGTGACATAAATCACAAAATAATCAGATTAATTTAAAATAAATTAATCCTAAAAAATATAAAATAACAAGATTAAACTTTAGGTCCACCGATTGATGTTGAAGTCGATGTTACGTGCAACACTCACTGTAACACGTCTTCACATCATGGAATCCATTCACCACTACTCTTATAACTACCCACAAAGTCTTAAACCTGCAGACACACGTTAGAACCCAAAGGTAGTAGAGAAATGTTCCTTAAAATTAGGAACTGTTTTGACAAAGTCAAAACCCTAAAAGTTTGAAGCTTATCCCTTTATCCCTTCAGAATAAATCAACTAGAACCTTGGGAATAATAAAGAGATAAGATTCAATAATACATCAGATTAATTATAACTAATTAATCCAAAAATATAGAGGAGGAATAAGATTAACTTCCAGAGAGTTGCACTCGATGTCACGAGAATAATGGAACACATTCGATATAACATTGACTTCGATATTATCAATCAGAGTGATAACATCATTTGGAACACATCATTCTCAACAGTAATGGTCTAAAGATAACTACTCTCCAGATCATCTCCTCTTGTCACACTCTCTTCAACTTCGGATAACTGCTCCACTACCTGTGACAGTTATTCAAAGACAGAGAGAACATCATGGTTCCTGAAAAATAGGAACCAACTTTGACAGATTCAAAGTTAGTATTAATCCATGATTTAAACATGTTTTCACCCATTAAATTATCCGTAAAATCATGGAAGTAATCAGTGATAAAAAAATCACAAAATAATCAAATCAATTTAAAATAACTTGATTCTAAAAATTATGAAATGAAAAGATTATCAGCCTGGAACAGACTAATGTTACGGAAAAGACGGAACAACATTAGATAAAACATTAACTTCCATGTTACATCTTTTGCAACGGTTACCAGCTAACCACTCTCACACAATCTGCAATATTAAGGGAGTTATACCAGTGCAAGGCGGTTAGACAAAGTAGGGATAGAAAATAGTGGTTCCTTAAAAGAAGGAACTAATTTTGACCATTTCAAAATTAAGTTTATCCACTATCTTAACCACCTATATCCACTATTTTAAATTCAAATCTCGTGGATATATTTAATTAATATAGACAAATTAATCAGATTAGTTCAAAGAGAATTAATCCTAAAAATGAGGAAATGATAAGATTACTATACGTAATGTTTCGGTCAATGTTGTAGGAATGGTGTTACACACCATGTATAACATTGAGGACAATGTTATCAACAATGTTGATAACATCTAATGTAGCACCATTCCTAACAGAATTGATACGTGATCTTCTCCTTGATTGGTTGGTATAGAATCAACGTATCTCCCCATGCATCAACGATAATGTTCCCAACTCCACACTGATGACAGATTTGGTGGTATAGAGAAATGTACGCCCCAATATGAATGGAATCATATCGACCACATGAATGTCGACAATGACGAAATCCAACACATAGAGATATCCATGGATGTTCACCACCATATTTTCAGCTTCCTCAAAGCTTTGATGGTGGAATTATCCACCATGTGGATAGTTGCCTAGCAATACTTCATCTTGGTCAACTTCAGTTCTTCATAGATAGATAAGGACATCAAATTGTAGCTTCCTCCATGATTTATTAGTGTCCTTGACTCCATCTTCATCTTCTAATTTTATCTAGATGGCGAATTCTCCCGAATCATCCTTCTTTAGAGGACAAGTCTTAGCCAATGAATCCCTCAGCACCACATAATCATTGACTTGCTTTACTTTGCTAGAATCATCAGAAATTTTAGCCAATGTCGAGCTTGGACCAAAACTGTATGGGCATCTTATTTAAAGCGGAGTCACAGATAGTAGTATTTTTTATGCTCCGCCTTCTTCTTTGAATTCTTCTTTCTTCATGGCTCTTTCTTTTTTATTTTCCTCAGTTGTCTTCTTAGGTAAGCATGTAACTGAAATGTAATGGTTTCTGCAGCTTGTGCAGGTGCCTTTTTAGTTGGAGTCGACCTTTTAAGTAGTCTCTCAGGAAAAGGTGGAAGAGGCACAAGCATAGGACGGAGATGTAAAGACACCCATCCATTTTCTTCTAGGTGATCCACTTTAGCTTGCTCGACTTTTTATTTTTGATTCACCTCAGGAGTAGTGGGGAACTGTCCCGGCTTATACTGACTAGCCAATGAAGCACCAATGTTAGCAATGGTCTTTTGCAGTTGATCCATCTGGCTTCCAGATGACTGTTTGAATTGAGTAATCTCAGTCCGTAACAGCCCGGTCCCGAGAGGGGAAATTAATGAATGAGGACGAGGTGTTAATTAAGGGATTAATATAAGAATGGAAGATTATCAAAGAAGTTTTACGAGCAAAGGCATACTTTCGAAAGATAGACAATGATACTCGGGTTTACTTGAATAAGAATGAAACATGCTTAACGAAATGAAAAAGGCTACTTAATCAGATACCAAGAAGCATAGACCCATTGATAGGTCAAAGCGAATAAACAGATATCAATGCACAAGCCTCTTCATAGGCGGAAGGAAATATACTCGAGAAACATAAATAGAACTTAAATATGCATCACTTATATATATAATCAAGTCTGGAGAATATTCATAGAATCTCGATAAACATAGTAAAACTTAGAAATTAATACGAGTGTATCAGAGTAGTAGAAACATCATGGGATTTCAAAATAACTTATACTATATCAAAACAATCTTGGCAGTCAACCCACAGCCACCAACATCCTCAGCATCTCAACCTGAAAACATTTAAAAAAGAGGGGACGTGAGCACTAATGTACTCAGTGGGTTTCAATAAAACACTTTAATAAACTTCAAGATATCCAATAATTAACTGACGGTACATGGAGAGCAAAACACAAAAGCCCTCTCCATATCCGTAAAACCGTTTCTTTTCTTTTGGGCCCATCCTGGCTCAAACCTGATGTCAACTGCACCCTTAGACATGCCTTAGGACACAAGAGGGGTTACCTCAAGTATCCTTACGAGTTTGTGAGGGATAAACCCAGCAGTGACTCACTTAACGATCAAAGTCCTTTGAGCTCAATTCTTGCATAATCAAAAGGCTAAGTTCCTTCCTTCTTTAATCCTTGCTAGCAAAACCAAACCTAGAGCAACGTCTAGGGGATAATCCTTTACTTTAACATGATCTCGGCCTATGAGGGATTTATCTCTAACCTTAGAAGGCATTCCTTTAACTATACGAAGCTTAGCAAAATAACAACATTTAAATACGAAGAAATGAACGTATATAAACACGAA
This sequence comes from Perilla frutescens, assembly GCA_026008535.1. NCBI lineage: Eukaryota > Viridiplantae > Streptophyta > Magnoliopsida > Lamiales > Lamiaceae > Perilla > Perilla frutescens. The sequence continues at coordinate 7,211,737 of BRKX01000016.1, forward strand.
TTGCAACTAAAGACAATTCTAATATTTTATGCTAAGCAAAATCAATACTTAAACAATTCTAGCATTTCTAAACATGCTCGAGAGCTCAAATAACACATAAGATTTTCCTTTTCTTCCTTCCTTGTACATAGATCAATCAGGCAGAGCAAAATATTTTATTGGATATCTCATTTGCCCTAACATGCTTCTAGAGCTTATTAGCTCAAACTTTTAGATGAGTATAGATTTACCCCCTCGATCATTGAGCAGAAGATGAAGCAACGAGCTGATGATCTTTCTCCGAATTCCCATGAGGCTCACTTCCTCCTATAAAAGTCGAATCATCGACTTAGCAGCCTTCTTCGAAGATTTCTAACTACTAACATGAAATTAAACAATATCTAACTTATATAACCTTAACTAGGACCTAAACATAGAATGCACGACTTAAGAACCTTTAAAAAACACGAGGGTTTGAAAGACTCAAGTTTAGAACACGATTAACGACAAAACATGGCGGCAGAGGCACTGCACGGGCCATGCAAGCAACGCACGAACTGTGCTAATTAATGGGAGAGAAAGAATAATGCCCAGACTTCCGACACGGGCCGTGCAAGCCTTACATGGTCCATGCAGTCCCTTCACAAAATGGGACCGAGAGTTCTAGATGGCTCTGCACGGGCTGTGAAAGCCTTGCATTTGAAATTTTCAATCGAAGTGTTGGTCGAGGCATTACTAGTTCGCCTCTCCCTTTTTCCGACGTTTTAAACTTGAAACGAGGCTTAGAACTTTGAATAAAATATAGAAACAAACATACTTTAAATTTCAAAAGAAATCAGCATTATAACGGAATAAACACGACAATCCTCTTTAAACATTAGAATAACGATGAAATCTTAAATATAACTTGAACGGAACTTAAATGGAATAAATGAGACTAATTACGAGAAATAAAGACGAGAGTCATAACGACGAGAATAAAAACGAGCGGCATAATGGAAATGCTATTAACTTGGAACTTCAACAAGAAATGAAATACAACTTTAGACGAAAAGTAAACGAGTAATATTGAAGAACATAAAGAACGGAAAGTAAATGCGGAATTTAAAAGATGGAAAAGAAATGGAAATCGAGACTGATGAACAAAAATGGACGAGGTTAGGTACGTCGAAGGAAAGTGGCTAGCTCAGCGTCTCGTCGAGTCACAACGGCGGCAGAGCCGCCTACTATGACCCAACGGCGCCTCTAGAACCTTCCCTCACCGCATCTCTTTCACGCCACTCTGCTCGTCGTCTTGCAGAATACTCATGAAGAATGTTTTTTACTTTGACAGGACTTTGACTTTCTCTCGAAACTCTTAAGCTCTCAACTCTCTCAACTTGAAAGTGACATGGATGGTGAATGAGTAAATGAAAGGTGAGGGGAGGTTCTTTATTTATAGGGGAGCTTTGGCTTCCCTTGGAAGCCATTGCTGTGCAGGAACACTGCAAAAGTTACCCCGGATTTGGTTAAAAGCTGTTTTATTCAATGTCGAGGTCCAAATGACCTCAAACATAAAATCAAAAAATACTGAGAGACTCATTGGCTCGAATACTAGTGAACCAACTTGACTCGGGATGAAGACGGGATTCTTAGAAGAAAAATGAGCCAAGATTCCTTTTTCTGAATTACTTTTTACTATTCACTCGGACTGACAAATTTTGCTCCCGAGCATTCGATTGACCTCAGAATGGAAATCTGTGAATGCGAACGGATTCCTTGAGTCATTTCCCATAAGAGGGGCCTCACAGAACAAGACTCGGATCAATGAGAAAGATTTCGTAAATTTCTCAAAACACGAACGCACGCAAAAGTTACTATTCATTCACCCTTTTAAATACGTTTTTCATCACCGGGAACTCAAACGACTTCAGAATAAAATTTTCGGAACACCGGCATACTCCTTGAGTTAAAACCTTTCCAACGAGACCAAGATTGACCAAAACAGAGTTGAGATCAAAATTTTCGAAAAGACGATTTCATGAAAACTGACCCCTAAAGTCGTGACTGACATCTGACTTCACTTAAACCTTATTTAAATTTCTTCCTTAATTAATTAATTACTATTAATAATTCTCTAATCAATATCCAAAAATCTGGGGTTTTACACAGTCTGTATCTTTTACATTCTCACATAAGTTTCGATGATGTAGGAATTCACCATATCAGAGAATGACTGCTTCTTAGGCTCGTTAACCACTCCTTTAGTCACAGAGAAACTTGGTGGAGGCTGTTGGAAATTATTATGATTTTTATAAGACAAATTAGGATGATTTCTCATCCCGGATAGTATTGAGAACCGTTACCTTGGTTTCCTCTGTAAAATTTCTCTAGTTTATGTAATTCGCCTCTTCAGTACAATTTTACTCTCTTGCAGCTTCGACGAATTCTTTCTTCTCTTCAGCTCTAACTTTCGTCAGTAAATAAAGTTGGTTCTTCAAGTCTTCAACCTCAGCTTCTAAATCTTTGGTCTTCTCACAAACCTCGACTGTGGCTAGGGATGTTAATCTAGACCGAAACCGATGGGCTAGCCCGAACCGCCAGAAAAAAAGTGGGTTAAGGTCGTCTTTTTGAAGACCGAATTAAATTTTAACCGAATGGGCTAGCCCAAACAGGCTGGCCCGTTGAGCTGGTTTTTTTTAAAAAAAATAATTCAATCCCAAAATTCCCAATCTTATTATTTTGCGATTAATATCTTTTTTCCAATGGGCTAGACGCTAAAGAGCAGAAGTGACTGCCACTACTTCATCACTCCCACTCCTGCTACTTCACCAGAATCATCCATCCCGCTCTCACTCATTTATCACTCCTGATCTCCTGCTGCATCATCACTCCACAGTCATCTCCACTCCCGCTGGCCGCTGCTTCATTTTTCTCTCCCAATCTCTCCACCGTCACCACTCACCATGTTCATTAACTAGATAAGTGCAATGCAATTTGATGTTTCTCCTTCTCTATTAGATTAATTCATTTTAGGTTCATTAACTAGGATCGATTAAAAGTATTAGATAAAGACTGCCATGAATATTCAACATATGTAAAGTTATACATTTTTATTGGTGAATAATTTAATCATTTTAGGTTCATTATTAATATTATTAATTAAGCTTTTGAAGAAAAGTGTGGTCTCTAAATTATTCGTAAATGTTGTTTTAGGCAACAAATGAGTAAAAAATCATAGGAAATTAATTAAAAGCTAGCTGTAAAGCCAGGGCTTTTATAGTTTTATACATACATGATTGAAAATAAAGATCATGAACAACATTCGCATCACATAATTAAAATGAAGTCAAGTATATAGTTTTGCATCAAAATTAAATTGAAAACAGGTTAGATGCTTGAAGAAACTAGGTTATGAAATTGTTTTTTGCTACATTGTTTATGTGAAAGGTTGGATATTATCTTACCATAATTGATTTAGATGTGCTGTGATATTATCAAGAATTGTTGTGAAAAGATGTCCTTGAATGAAAACTTTCTCAAAGTTTTCTGAAGAGGGTTGTCCATATCTTTAGTGAGATTGCAGTAGAACTTACTAACAACCATTGTAACGTACTTTCCAACTTTTAATACGGTTTGAAATAAACCGGCAGCCTCAATCAGGGTGTAGATACCCGCCTCAACCAACACAGACGTATCTACCCTCATCTCAGATATAACATTTCTCTTTTTGACTTTATCCCATAAGGAGGCATGAAAAACTGATCTAAAAAGACCATAATATGTACCTTCTTATTAAATCACGTCTAGCTATCTATAACGTCCACCAACTTATTCATGAACATCTTTGTGAACTTTATTCTTCTCGGCAGTAGTCTTAGTTCTGGTCTCCCTTCCATATTGAGATTTCTTCAAGAAGATTCCCAGAATCTCTTCTAAGGCTTGGCTTCTGGTCATTGGAGACCTGGTGGACACAGGTGTCGATCCCTTGGTAGACTTTCAAGGGATTTTCTTCTTCATGAATACTCCTGGTGATGGAGATCTGACAATGAAAGGCTCGATGGTGTACTGAGCACTTGCGACCAACTTCTCTGCTTGCGGTGTGGGGAATTCCTTTTCTGAGAAAGAAGAGCTCTGAATCTCTTCTTCTGGATCTTCAGCGACCACAGATCTATGGATGATCTTGGCCTTTCCCTTCTTGACAACAACTTTCTTTGCAGACATTTTATATCTTTAAGCAAGAGGAATATGCTCGTCTTCATCAGCAGGTTCAAGAACTTGTTCTTGAACATCTTTGGTCGGCTCTGCAGCAGCTTTTGGAGTGGATTCTTCTTCAGCAACAACAGAAGCTTTCTCAGCTTCTTGATTGAGGTTCTTGAAAACCTCTTCCATGATCTTCTTTGATTTTTTTGCAGTGGCCTTCTTCTTGATACTGCTCTTCGTTCGAGCTTTTGCAGTAGTAGCGGGCTTGTAGGTCTGAGTCACTTACTTAATCAGATCATCAAGCTTTAATGGCTTGTTCTTCTTGACCTTCTTCGAAGAAGCGACCTCAACTTCTTCTTCTTCTTTCTTTGAGATGACCTCTTCATCATCACTTTCATGATATTCTTCAATGTAACGATCTTCAGAGTCTCCAGAATGATCTTCTTCATCACGAAGTCTCCTAAACACCTTCTGTCTTTTGGAATCAAGTCCCATGACTTGTCTATCAATATCATCCAGGCCCATGTCTTCATCCATCATTCTTCTAACATATGTGACCTTGCCAAGTCCCTTTTCGGGTTTAGAAGGGGCTTTTCTTTTAGGAGCCATATAGAATTTAGGATGAAAGAAGGAAGGTTTAGAGTATGAAAAAAATTTAAGAGCAATGGTAACAATTTTCAGAGAGAGAGAGGGAGCTTGAAGACAAAAACTTAGAACGGAAAAAATGAGATTCTGAACGGGGAGCAAATCCTTTTAAGCAGATAATCTCTTCTTTTTTGTGATGTCGATCAATAGTTCCGTTAGACACAGAAAATTTGGAGTGAAATCCATATTTTTCGATTCTGAAGTTGTAGAGATTTGTACTAGACATTATTAACAAAGTACATGATCATCTTCTGGGAGATGTTCATGAACATCCTTGGTGAACTTCATTCATAGATTCTCCGATTCAGCTCGTTCTTTTTGCAGGTTCTTCCAATGAACTGCTAACTGTGAAATAAACATACTCACATACCATTAGGCTGATTAATGATGAATGCAAAGACCCAATGAGGATCAAAGCTTCTCAAATCTTGCAGTATCTAAGTCTTTGGTGAATAAATCTGCTAGTTGATCTTCTGTGTTGATATGTTCAATCTTCAGAACTTCTTCTTCAACTAGACTTCTAATGTAATGATGTTTTATATCAATGTGTTTAGTCCTTTAGTGTTGAATTGGATTCTTGGATATGTTGATTGCACTCATGTTGTCATATAACAAAATTGGGACATCATGAGCAGCTTTATAATCCTTCATCATCTGTAGAATCCACACGATTTGAGTACAACTGCTTCCTGCTGCTATGTACTTGACTTCAGCTATAGAAGAGATATATTATTTTACTTCTTGCTGAACCAGGAAACAAGATTGTTCCCTACAAAGAAACAAGCACCTGATGTGCTTTTTCTGTCATCCAGGGAGCCTGCCGCCTAGTCAGCATCACTATATGCCACAATGCTTGAATTTGTATCAGTGGAATACTAGAGACTATACTCAGTTATCCCATTAACATATTTGATGATGTTCTTCACAGCATTCAAATGAATTTTCTTTGGATTTTCTTGATATCTGACACATACTCCTACACTGTATGCTATGTTAGGTCTACTAGTTGCAAGATATAATAGACTTCCAATCATGCTTATGTAGAGAGTCTAATCAACTTCTACTCTAGCATCATCCTTGGTGATCTTGGTTGTTGTCCTTATTGGAGTCCTCTTGTGCTTGTTGTTCTCAAGTCCAAATTTCTTGACAAGACCTTTAACATATTTAGACTTAGATATAAAAATACCTTCTTTTGTTTGCTTGATCTGCATCCCTAGAAAGTATTTCAGATCTCCTACCAAGCTCATCTCAAATTCAGTCTCCATGTTCTTAATGAAGTTCATAACCATCTTCTCTGACTTTGATCCAAATATGATGTCATCCACATATACCTGAACACCTGAACAGTGTTGGTTCCTTTAAAGGTTGTCTCCAGTACATCCTAAGCAGCTTTAGCGGTCTCATAAGTTAAGATCAGACTGAATGACTCTAGATCCACAGTGAAGAATATGGCGTTGAGAGCTTTGGAGTTAGCATTGAACCATCTCTTTTGTGGTTCAGTCTAGTCTTTCTCTTCAATGGGAGTATACTTGTCATCTTTGGCAATTTTAGGTTGAGTCCATTCTTTAGTAACACTCTTCCATGCTTGATCATCGATGGACCTAAGAAAAACGTGCATCCTTGCTTTCCAATAGGGATAGTTGTTGCCTTCTAGAAGAGATGGCCTGGTAGTGGAACCTCCTTTTTTAATAGAACCCATGGCTTTAAAACCAAACACTTCACACAAAGATGTACTTCACGTGATCTTTTCATTTTGAACATAAAATGACCTGTTCTGGTGCCAATTGAAATTGCACATCTGTGTGATAAGTATCTATCTACACAACATTCACTGTAAAGTTGTTGAACATTTAGAAAATGTCCACAATAAAGTTAAAGAATGTTATTGTGAACGTTATGACGATTGCGGAAAGTAAAGCACACAGAGGTTTGGTAACCCTGTTCGATCAATCAATCTACATCAGGGGGACTTCTCAAGTCCGTGCAAAATAATTCACTACTCCGGTGTCATGTTTACTGAGGATTTTACACGCAGCTGACCTTCTGTTACTCGCTATCCTTTCTACCCGTACACCCTCTTTCGTTGATTTAAATTGTCAGATCCCCTCACAACCTGGATATCTAACTTATCTAGTTCCCATAATAAATCTCTCCCGAGATTCCTTTTGACAGTGTATGAACAAGTGTGTTTTAATACACAATGACTAGAACACTATTCTCTAGTCTATGACACAACCGTAACTAAGTGGCTCAAAACAGTTAGAGTACTTAAGATAATACTTGTGCAATGCTTCTGTTTGGTGTGTTCTCTACACTCCTAACAAGTCTGTTTCACAGGTTATTTATAGAAAAACAAGAATAGCCTAAACATGGGAACAGATGGCCTAATTTGATTCAGAAACAAACAAGGAAATTTTTCTTATTTAGAACCGAGATCAAGTTTGACCCATGTTAGGATTTCTTCTAATTTTAGAAATGTACCTTTGACATCAGTGTTGGTCTCTTTAGTTGAATATGGCAGCTTCTAGATAGATCTCTGAATCTCCCATTGGTTGTAATCCTTGAACATCTTCATTGATCTTGGAAGAACAATCTGGACAAAGAATGATCATGTAAATGTTCACGAACGTTACAATCAACATTTTTTATCTTTAAGTCTTTATCTTCGTTGCAGACGTCTATGTACTTTGCAATATACATTGTTGATCTTGAATCTTCACTTCATGTAGCACAGCGGAATCTTTTGTATGTTCACAGGCTGACTTCAGGCTATCACTCAAGCTAGCTGGCAGTACTCATCATGTGTAAACAATCTCTGTTGTGGCATGATGCACAATAGTTTTCTTCTCAACTCAATCCAAACTCCTTGCTTTGAATTGTCCTCAGAAAGTTCAAATCACGTTCATATATATTGTTATGAACGTTGTCCAGAACAGTGGTAATGAACTTGGCAAAACTAAATACTTAAGTGGCTTATGAATTGCCAAAAATATGAATGACAATCAATCACTTATAACAAGAGCAATGTAAAGCTCTTGATAAACAAACATAGTGCAGTGACACCATAGAATCAATCTGAACCAAACTTCTATGATTGGTGTCACGTAAGGCACTAACACAGTCTATAATGAGTATACACGGTCTCACAAATATTCATACATATAATGCCTAAAACATAATGATATAGAACACAACATTGTTAAACACACAAAAGCGTCAAACCTAAGTTTCTACATATTCCAGCTATACTTAAAGTGATATGAATGCTTAAATAATACAATTCACTACACATATTATGACAGAAATACAACATATATATATATATATATTTTCCCCAATTTGAAAAAAAAGAGCTCCCACGACTTAAAATCATATATATATATATATATCCAATTTAAAAAAAAAAGAGCTCCCACAACTTAAAATCAAATTATCCTACGGATAAAAGATTACCTCTAATAACAAGATATCCATGATATGATATAAATCTAATCAAGCACACCTAAAACATCATGATATATCACATAAATTGTATGGACATTACACATTGTTAAACACATAAATTTGTAAAATATAATATATGCTATGAAAAGAAACCATAAAAATATCATGAGTATCCATGTCTGATGAATCCATCTCAACGAGGCTATAGCCTCGTCAGAAAAGCTTGAATAATTGAATCACACTTTTTTCTTTAAATGTAATCGATAAATATAGATAAAAAAATAAAAAAGTATGAATAGAATACAAAAAACTAAAAAGAATAGAAACCATTATTTTCCAATTGAAATGATATGGCAACGTGGGTAATAGGAATAATACTCCCTCAATCCCAATAGCAAGGTCCACTTGCTATTGGGCACGGAGATTAAGAAAAAGTAGATTAGATTAAGGAAAAGTAGATTAGATTAAGGAAAAGTAGATTAATTGTTAAAGTAGTGGGTAAAGTAGGTGGGTCTATTTCTTTAAGGAATATTATAATAAAAAGTAATATAAAGTAAGTGAGGTCCACTTTAATGTTGACATTAATTATTTCCATATATGGAAGTGGACTTTCCTATTGGGACAGCCAAATAAGGCATTGTGGACCTTGCTATTGGGATGGAGGGAGTATTTGGAAAGAAATATGCATTGAGATGGAGGTCCATGTATTATGGGATTAATATATAAAAATAATATATTGTCTTCCTGAAATGAGTAAAAGAAAGAAAAATCATAAAATTTTTCTTTTAATCTCAACCCTATAAATAATAAGATCTAATGGTTAGAAAAAATTTCTAGTTCTCACATAAACATGTAGTACCCATTTGAACATATATATATATATATATATATATATATTGTATTTTATTGTTTTTAACACTAGCACTAAAATACAACAAAATAAGCTACAAAATCATATTAAATAAGCATGGTTCCTAGTTCTCACACGAATAACTAGTACCCATTATAACCAACCCCATATATAGGAATAGGTTCAAATGGGTACTAGTTATTCGTGTGAGAACTAAGAACATGCTTATTTAGTATAATTTTATAGCTTATTTTATTGTACTTTAGTATTAATTTTAAAAAAAAAATATAGTTTATCTTGTTGTATTTTAGTGCTAGTGTTAAAAGAACTAAAATACAACAAGATAAGCTACAAAATCATATTAAACAAGTATGGTTTCTAGTTCACACATGAATAACTAGTACCTATTATAACCAACCCATATATATATATATATATATAGGATTATCTAAAAAAAAAAAAGTAAACCCAAAACCCTCGAATCTACCAAAAATAATCTGCCCCTATGGGCGTGTAGATCTCACGCACTTGGGCACCATTTTATTTTTCCTTTTGCTTTTTTATCTTTTTAAAAAACTTTTATTTTGTATCGAGCTCAGTATGCGAGACACTAAATAAAAAATAAATTAATTCACTTTAATTTTAGGGTTTACTAATTCCACTTTAGAGTATATATTTATATCAAAAATAATTGTTAAGTGTAGTGCACGAGCCTACGCGTTAGCGTCGGTGAGTACATTGCTCTTGACGCAAAATAAAAAAAATCTTTGAATTTTAGAGTTCACTAATTTTATCTTAGGGTATATATTTATTTAAAAATAATAATTATCAAGTGCAATGCACAAGCGCGCGCGTTCGCGTCGAGCGAGTGCACTCCATGAGACGCGAATGAAAAAATTAAATTAATTCAATTTAATTTTTGTATTCATTAATTTAATTTTAGGGTATATATTTATTATAAAAAAATCAATTATCGACCGTAGTGCACGAGTCCACGTGTTAGCGCCGAGCGATTGCACCGTGCAAGACGTCAAATAAAAAATAACAAGAGATCTAATGTATGCTTTTCTTCGTGTGAGAACATGAGCACTATGTTTATTTATTATAATTTTATTGCTTATGTTATTATATTTTAGTGCTATTTTTTATTACTTAACTTATTGAATTTTATTGCTAATTATATTTAGCATTAATTAACATTAAAATGCACTGTGATAAGGAATAAAATTATACTGATTAAGTATAATGTCGTGAGTGTGCGCGTGCACGTACATATATACTACCAACTTTTGGATTTATCATTTTGTCAAAGCGAAGGCGTCTAAAAATTCTAACGGGTACCAATACGTATTGCAATATAATGTTTGGTTTTTCTTTAAAAAAAAAAAACAAATCAAATTAAGTTCCAATGTTCATGTATTTATTATAAAACAAATTATTCCCTCTGCAGGAATTTTTACACTCTTCAATTCAAATGTTACTTTGCTACGTACGTACATATCTTCTGTTATAGAAATCTAATTAACCATTAATTGTGTTTCCTATTTATGAGTAAATAATCGATGTTGAATAATAACACTGCATAATAAAAAAGGAGTACTCCTGGAGTGCAGAAGGGTAGGTGGAAACTTAAATTGTTACCAACTTTGCTACATTCGTTGGATCACAAAGTTAAGAGTGATGACAATTCAAATAAAATTATATTTTTATACGCTATCAATATTTAATTTGGTAATATATATCCAAAAAATGAAACATGATTTGCAATCATAAAAGGAATAATGTTAATAATTTGAGACCAATATAATTTCCCCTAAATTCCACAAATTGGAATTGTATATCATGTCCATATCATTGAAGAAACTGCGACAACAATATACTACTAATAAAGCAAAAGCTAATCACCTTTTTGAAAAGTGATTTAAATCTCCTTATGTCATTTCACTTTAATTTCTTCTTTTCTTCTCATTGAGGAATTTCTTTTTGATATTTCTCTTTCCTATTTAATGCAATATATCAATCCATCTTATATTTTTGGGCGATATGACCCTTACTTTTTGGTTGTTAAAAACAACAAGACCTAGCTACAAAATTACATTGGTTTGAAAAATACTTAACAATTGGTACATTCTCTTGCATATTAAAGGGATAGTCATTATGAGTCAACATCCTCCTACGATGAAATTATATCCTAGTATCAAATCCCAACTTTTATATAAGTATATATACCTTATTGTTTTTGTTTTTTTGTTCTTTGATGGTATATAATATAATGAATATATATATATATATATAATATAGTTATATCAAAATAGAACCCTGGTTTCTTAAATTTAAATAATTAAGGTGAAGATTCACATGCATATTGTACGTGCGTAGCTATTGCATTAATGCAAATGATAGAAAGCTGAATCCTTTATGAAAAATGATATTTGTTTTATGCACCCTAGCTTAATGATTAATTAGTTGGAAGAAAATGCTAGTGAACAATTCTTGTTTTATTTGTTCACTGCAAAAAGACATTGAAGTAACTCGTTTGCATCCATTTTCCACAACGTCATCAACCACCTTAAATAATAAAGTAAGGCCAGTTTTATTCTTTCAGAATCGGAAAATGATCAATTAATTTTAAAAAATCATTAATTAGAAAAGCTGACATTAACATTGAATAAGCTTCCTTATTAATAACTAAACTTTTGACTTTGCCTAGGAGTATAAAACTTATTTCATCATTAACTTGTAATAATAGTTTCAAAAAAAAAATGATATTGATTCAATTTTAATTTTGTCGGACAGCCTAATTGTATATGGGTTTTTAATAATTTAGATTTGAGCAGAGAATTTGGGTTGGGAGTAGTCCAAATTACTCATATATACATAGAGTAAATTATAAATTCATTACTGTAATTCAGAAATAATTACTTAAAAATATATTTTGTTTTTTGCATAAGATGAATACTATTGGTAAGGAAAAAACGAGAAGGGGCGCTAATGCACACATATATATTTGCGCAAACGAAGTAGCAAACAAACGTCGACGTACAGTTGGAAGTTGGAACTAAGCTGTACCCAGTAGAGAGAGAGAGAGAGAGAGAGAGAGAGAGAGAGAGGCTTTCCTCGAAAAATGAGTAATAAATGCAAATGGGGCAGAAGGGTACACCACCTTTTTCGGCAGAACAGAAAAGATGGATGTGTTTGGGGGATTGTAAATCATTTTGTAATCGATTGCTTCATGATTGAATCAAAGTCCACCCACATCTCAAGTATATATATATATATATATATACATAATATGTAAGGCAGCAGCAACAAAGGTACATGTGAGAGAGAGAGAGAGAGAGAATTTAACAAAAATAAATTGGTGGTGGTGTGTAGTGAGTCTGAGAAATAAAGGGCTTTTTTTCCTAAAGAAAGGCTTTCTTTGCCTTTACTTTTTGTAAGGACAAAAGTTAAGAGGCCTGTGGGGTGGGTGAGTGCTATATATCATTCATGGCCCTCCCTATGATTATATACATATACAGGGGAGTTTTAGTATCTGAACATAGAGGGTGCGTGTAATTTATGGATAAATCTTGGTCATTAAATTTTTAAAATCAAGGGATATTATTAATTAATTGTGAAGTTGCTTTTTTACAGATTTCAAATACACTAGGGTTAAAATTGCGCAATTAACTTTTTTGTATTTTTGGCTGTAGTGGTTTTTAAAGAATTTGGGAAGGAAAATTACATATCTTTCATATCAAAACAAATTTTCTAATTTGAAATTTCGATACTTAGAGATTGATTATGAGAATCTTTTTTCTAGTGTTGTTTTTCGAGATTACACAATTAAAGAAATATATGCTTGCATAATTGTCAATCTTTGTGAATTTCTTTTTAAGTTTTCTGGTGCTGAGGTGTTCCTTTTGTGTGATTCTCAATTGAACTCTGTAAATGACGAAATGGAGAGCAAGAAGAGGCATTGAAGAGGAAACAAGTGATAACCTATTAAAACAATCAAAATATTTCGTTTCTTTATTATTTATCGTATCTGATTAAACTTTTCGACTAATGCTATTTATTATGTTTGAATTGCTAATTTTTAAAAAAATATTAGGAGTTTTATTTTTTTCGTTGTGATTACCTTTGATTATGGATCGATAATCATCCACACACTTAAAATGCAAGATATTTTTTGACAGATGTTATTTATCACTTTTGTATTGCTTTTTTTCATCTTTTATATTGTTGTTTTTCATTTTGCTAATTATTTATAGTTTTGACGATTGCAATTAAGCTGGGTCGGATTGGTATTTTTTTCTAGTTTTATAGTGATTGATATTTTGTTGTTAACTTTGTAAATTAATGATTACAATTAAAGCAACTTTATACTTTTGTTTTTATAGTTTTTCTGAATGATATTTCAGGTTTCTATAGTGCTTTATTTTCAACTTTTATATCGTTTTATATTTTTTTTGGTAGTTATGTATAGTTTTGATAATTGATGGTTTTCTGTGTTTGTAGTGTTTTTTTTTTTTTAAAGTCAGCACTGAGAAGTGAGAAAAAAAACACTAGGAAAAAGATAAATAGCATGCCAAAAAATTATTTTTCTATGAGTAACATGAAAATATATGCGTGTGATTCACTCCCAAAAATTAAAAATCCGCACTAAGAAGTCAGAAACAAACACTAGGAAAAAGATAAATAGCATGCCAAGGAACTATTTTGCTATAAGTCACATGGAGATTTAGGTCAACATGATTCACTCCCAAAAAATAAAACATAAAATAAAATATAAAATAAAACACACATGTTAATCAAATAAAATAACATCATGCGATATATAATGAAGAATATTTAAATATATTCATAATATTTAAATAAAATCAAAATATTTTTTTGCGATGCTACCAATGCTCTTTGTGTTGCTGTTTCTCCAATTGGTAATAGTGTTGTTACTATTTTTATGGCTTAAGAACGTGTATAATCATTAATCTTCATAGTTTACTAAAAATAAAATAGTTTTATTAAATGACATTTTTTATTTTTTATGACCTTTTTCCCTTTGGTGTAGTGTTGTTATTTATTTTTCGTAGTAACAACCCTTTATGGATCATATTACTTGTCATTTGTATGAAGCCGATATATTGATAGATAAATGAGAGCAAATATATTGATAGATAAATAATGGACCATTGATCGTAAACTCATGATGAAAATGGGATAAAATCTGAAAAGAAAATATTTAGTAAAAAGTGGTTGTTTGTGATCATAGATGTTATTTAATTTGTAATAATGAATCACTTTAAAATCATTACTACCAAATATAATATAAATTAATTGTACAATTTTAACCTTCAGTGCATCTGAAATTGGAAAAATAACATTTCTATATCTTTCATCATTGATTAATAGTGTCCATTGATCTTAAAATATAAATGGCCCGCGTCGTGCCAGGATGGCACGACCTGCGCGGAGGATGCTGGCTCGAGTCACGTTGCAAGTGGTGGAAAATCAGCCACGGACACGGAGCGGCGGTCGCGGTGCTGGGCTGGCTCGGGTCGCGCCTACAGCCTGCTCCGATACCTTTCACGGTTTTGCTTCGTTCTCTCGTATTTCTTGTCTGATTGAGGTGATTCAACTTGCACCGTGCTCCCAATTCGATCCTCTATCTTTCCATGGCATTGAATCACTCAAAAATTCATTTATTCATCCACAATTTTCTGCAAAACTCAAATAAGAAACAAAACTCTCAAGTAGGAAGGTTAAGAGCGCAATTTGGGTTAAAACACATGCAAAACTCTTCAATTAACTTCATTTAAACTTCAAAATATTGTGCCAAAATACCACTCATCAACTCCCCCAAACTTAAAAGATTGTTTGTCCCCAAACAATGAAGAAAAGAGAAATAAGGTTTAAATGATTAAATGCGGATAAAAGGATGAAATTTGCTTCTGAGATTCAAAACACACTTTGTACATTCAAGCATGATATTCAAAGATCAACAAGCCTTGACAAATTATACAATACATGGCCAAAAGAACTTGTAACCTCTCTATGATATAAGATCACTCATCACTCAAGTGTTTAGGCTATAAGTGTATACACTCAAAATCAAGTCATACGAGAAGTCTACCATAGGCTTGTAATGTGTCTATTCTCTCCACCACCTATGTGTGCTTTCAAACAAGAATCATTAAGGGCTTTTTCAAAGTTATAATGAAGGCTTTTTGGTAAGGTGGGGATTGTTTGGCTAAGTGACTCAATTAAGAATTAATCCTCAATAATCCAAATTTCCATACTAACCAAGTAGAACTACACAAGCACTCTTCCACCTTCCAAGCTTTCACAAAATCTCCAAATCTAGAAATTTTGTCATGATAAACAATATTACTTCCCTTTCTTGCTCTTTCATTTCAATGATAATAAAAAAAAATGTGAACACATCATTTTTTTTTCTTTTTCTTTTTTTTTTCAACTTTTCTCTCTTTTTTTTTTGTGTTCATTTCTCTCTCTTTTGTCGTAAGAGCTAAGAAGGATTATTTGGTATTTTCGTCTCAAATACTCTAAAATGCAATTTTTATTTCAAACACTCCAAATTTCTCATAATTATTAATTCATCATTACTAATTATTCCCAACCCAAGGCAAAATAATGAAATATGGTCTCGTGGCTCAAATGGGCTAACGAGGGATTTAGTGTTGGAATGGTAAAATTTGGGTAGAGTAGGATAGACAAAAGATGGCCTTAAATCCTTTTCGAGTCATCAAGCATACTATTGCAATTTCGAGTTAGACACAATGCAAGTTCTAGAGACAATTCAAGTATGCATGATTACCACACAAGCAAGGAAAATATTATAAAAATAAAGCAATCTTTGGCTCAAAATCTCACGTGGGCTCAACCAAGATCAAAAGATAATACATTTAATAATTTATCAAGGCAAATATCAACAAATCATAACATGCTTTCATTTCCTTTTTCCAAATAAAACCATCTCATCATAAGCAACATAACAACTCAATCCACACTTCAACCATTTTCAACCACAAGTCTCCACAAGATCAATAAGTAAATTAAAAACCACCGATTATTGAAAGCAAGTAATGTGCAAATAAACTAAAAATTTTAAAATTTTATCAAAATTTTAATGAAAACTACATGCAATGCAAAATAAAAAAAACAAACAAAAAGGAGTCCAAAATAACCACCCTTCTCCCTCCCCCAAACTTATTCGGAATAAAGTATCAATAAGTTTGAAAAAGAAGAAGTGGTTTATTTTGGACGGACTTACAACCGTCAAGGCGGGTTTAGTGGCACTTGACACCACCTTAGAACTCTTTTTTTCTTTCTTTGAGGCTTAGAAGTCAAATCCGGATCAAAGATTCTATAATACTCATTGGGCATCTCCTCTTCTTTCCTCGCTTTCATGTTCTCAATTCGTGGCTTTATCTCTTGGACCACCTTGGATTCTTCAATGCTCTTAAGCTCATCATCTTTTATAGCTTCCCTCCTCATGGAAATAGAGAACATGGCTCTTGACTCATACACTCGAAGGATAAGCTCACATTTCTCCATATCTATCAATGCTCTCCCGGTGCTCAAAAATGGCCTCCCCAAGATAAGAGGCATATTTGTGTCCTCTTCCATATCAAGCACCAAGAAATCAATTGGGAAGATGAATTTATCCACCTTTACTAGCACATCTTCTAAGATTCCTTTTGGATAGGTAAAAGTATGATCCGCCATTTGTAAGCAAATACTCGTTGGCTTGAGCTTCCCAATATTGAGTTTCTTGAAGAAAGAAAGGGGCATGATATTTATGCTTGCTCCCAAGTCACACAAGGCATTCCCAAAGAATTTCTTTCCAAAACCACAAGGAATGATGAAACTCCCCGGATCCTTGAGCTTTGGTGGCAACTTCCTTTGAATAATTGCACTACATTCCTCCGCGAGGCTCACAATCTCATGATCCTTTAACTTCTTCTTATTTGCTAGCATTTCTTTGAAAAACTTGGCATAATTTGGCATCCTTTCCAAGACTTCCACAAGTGAGGTATTGATATGAATTTTTCGAAACATCTCCAAAAATTTGGTAAATTGCTCCATCATAGTATCCTTCTTTAATCTTTGAGGGTAAGGTATGGCAATAGGTATGGGAGCTAGGGGTGCCAATGGTGGCTTATTTGAAGCATCCTCAACCAATTTCTTTGCTTCTCTTTTTTCATCATCTTTTTCACTTTGAGAATTTTCACATTCAACTTCCAAAAATTCCTCACATGGTATTTTTATCCCATCAAAAGTTTTCAAACTCATCACAGATATAGCTTTGCATTGCTCCGGGCATTGTTGCGGTCATTTTCCCATTACAACCTCCAATCTATCCATCCTCTTCTCAATCACATCCATTCTTGTTCCAATGGTATCCACCCGTGCTCCAATCATGCCCATCTTACTTTCAAGCTTCTCAAAGCGAACTTGGGACTCTCCCATATATGTCTCCATTTTACCCATGAATGCTATCAAAAGATCATCCATCTTGGGATTATTTTCATCATCAATCATGTCATTTGTTATAGTAAAGTTAGTTGGAGATTGGTAAGTACTATTAGGATTACCATAATGAACATTTGAATAATGTTGTCAGACTCCTTGATTGTAGTGATTTTCTCCTTGAAAACTTCGGTTTGAGCGGCCATTGTTGCTCCATTGCTCGACATATTTCATCGCTTCAACTCCTTAAATTTGCTCATTCCTTGAGCTTGATAAAGAATGGGTGATGGCTTCAATCTTTTTATTGAGAATTGTCATTTGGGCCGCCAAGATTGACAAAGTTTCGGCTTCGGATGTAGGAGCCACATTCTTCAAGTGTTGCACTTGTTTTCTCTCCCCGGGCCATTAATAGGAATTTGTGGCCATGTCCTCGATAATTTTCATGGCATCATCGGGCCCTTTTTCCTAATAATGAGCCACCCGATGCGACATCCAATAGTCTCTTCATATCTTGATTGGTTCCATTGTAAAATATGCACACTTGGTGGTCAATACCAAACCCATGAGTAGGGCACTTTCTCAACATTTCATGAAATCGTTCCCATGCATCATTAAAACTCTCATCATCTCATTGGTGAAATTGTGTGATCTTACCTTTCAAATTCAACGTCATACTCGGAGGGAAAAATTTATATAGAAATTTTGAAACCAAATCAGCTCATGTTTCAATAGATCCAACTCTCAAACTTTGATACCATATTCGTGCTTTTTTTTAAGAGAAAATTGAAAAAGTTGGAGGCATATTGCATCATCCGGGACTCCATTGAGCTTCACGGTCCCACACACTTGTAGAAATTGATCAATGTGCTCATTTGGATCTTCATCGACTCCTCCACCAAATTGATTTTGTTGTATCATTGAGATTAATTCGGGCTTCAATTCAAAGTTATCGGCTTCAATTATTGGCCCATTCATCACTCTTTCATTTACAATGAGTTGGAACATGTTTCTAATGGGCGGTTGCTCCACTTGAACCCGAACATCTCGTTGCACATTCAATCTTTGTTGCATCTCCTCAAATTGTCTTTGTAGACGACGAACAAGACCTTCATTTTCATCTCCCATGACTATTTCTCTTTTTTCAATCTCCCTTTATCCATGAGAAATAATAACCTCACGTTCAAGGAGTGCTCTCCTATACTGTGTGATCATGCACCACCTTCAAAGCACCAATAATAAAATGTGAAAAATAAAAATAAACAAATAATGTCTAAATTAACAATAACAACCTTATCATAATAGCACAAATTTAAAACACTAATTCTCCGGCAACGGCGCCAAAAACTTGATGTGTGAAATTTTAGTTTTAAAACTCGAATCAACTTGCAAGTGAACAAGTAAATGTAGCATAGGGTGAAACGAGGTTAAATCCACAGGGAAAAAGGATAATTAAATAAGCACGTACTATGACATCGGCTTCTATTTGTTATCTAAATGACGAAATGGATAATTGTTTGATTTAGAACTAACTAAACAATAAAGCAAAGTAAATAATTGAAATTAACAAATAAATTGGGCAATTAAGGAAAGGAACACTCTCGGAGTTGGTTTTATTGGATTAATTGACACAAAATCTAATTATAATGGATGTTTAATTTCCAATTTAAGATTACCAAGGCGATCTCAAATTTATTCTATATCTCCTCTCGAAGCATATAGAATATGGGGCACATGCATAGGATTATTGTCTCCAACTAATACCTAAGTGTGCTTACCAAGAGCACCAAGGATCCATGCCTCAACAACTATCTCAAACCTCTCGATTTTATTGATAATTGCTCTTTGAATTCTAGGATCCTATGTTGAAGCTCATCTCTCGAATTTTGAATCAACATACATAATCATGCTAATTAATTATCAATTAGTTCTCACCAATCAACAATACATAACATCCATACATAACAAGAATTCAAAGCATAATCAAGAACCATTAAACATCCAAAATAACCATCATTTATATCTCATAATCCAAATAAAACCAACACCCAAGAGTATCAAAGATTTAGCTTCTCATAATTACATGGGTAACCAAAATCTCTACAAAAAGGAACATAACAAAATTAAAGAACAAAAGAACCCGGATGGATGTTTTGGCCTTCAAATCTTGCTTCAACTTTGTTCTTCTTGCCCAATCTTCAATTCTCTTTCTTCTCTCTTCTTCTCCAAGTATTTCTCTCTCTAAATGTGGCTAAGAGTGGAATGGAATGACCTAATTTTGTATTGGGGTGAGTTTATATAGTGGAGGAATAAAAGAATTAAAAGAAAATCAAAAATCGGGAAAAAAAGATGAAAAATCTGAAAACGTGACACAGGGGCGCGACACGGGGCCGGTCGCGCCCCTTCGGCCCGCGTCGTGCCAGGATGGCGCGAACTGCGCGGAGGATGCTGGCTCAGGTCGCGTTGTAGGTGGTGGAAAATCAGCCGCGGACACGGAGCGGCGGTCGTGGTGCTGGGCTGGCTCGGGTTGCGCCTACAGCCCTGCTCCGATACCTTTCACGGTTTTGCTTCGTTCTCTCTTTTTTTTTGTCCGATTGAGGTTATTCAACTTGCACCGTGCTCCCAATTCGATCCTCTATCTTTCCATGGCATTGAATCACTCAAAAATTCATTATTCATCCACAATTTTCTGCAAAACTCAAATAAGAAACAAAACTCTCAAGTAGGAAGGTTAATAGCGCAATTTGGGTTAAAACACATGCAAAACTCTTCAATTAACTTCATTTAAACCTCAAAATATTGTGCCAAAATACCACTCATCAAGTTAGTTTTTTTTTTTAAAGCAAAAGCCACTTGTCACGACTCAAGACACAAAGGTAGTACCTTATAGGGCTCGGTAGAATTTTTCAAACAGTAGAATTAATTGCATGTGATTTCATTGCACTTCTATATTTATTGCCATTCTCACTGCCCTACCTAGCTACCTTTAAATATATATATATATATATATATATACACTCCCATTTTTCTTCACAACAACATAACCTTTTTTTTTCAAAATCCAAATAAAATCCCCTAGCATCATTTTATTAACAGTCTAAAAATTCTCTTAATTAATTATAGTAAAGCCAACGCACATATGGGATTTATAAATCATTTTTATTATATGAAAAGACAGCCCCAACCTTCACCAAACTTAAACAATAATACTCATATTAAATTGTTCTAAGATCAAATTGGGCAAGAAGAAGAAGAAAAGGAAGAAGATAACATATATATATATAGAGTGGTTCCAGAGAGAACCAACTCTGGTGTGAGAATTAGAAATCAATCCACACTTTTCAATTTTAAGATTGGATGATCTAGATTTGGTTAAAAAAGACTGTGGCATAGCTGTAAATAAAAGAAACATAAGAAAAATGTGGTGACATCTTTGAAATTTTGTCAATATCAAGGTTAAAATAAAAAAAATAGATTTTATGGGTGTATGCTAGCAGAGAAAGAATCATATGCTAACAAAGATATTGATGATGCTAATATAAACATTGTTAATGCTAAAATTAATATTGATGATACTAACATTATGAGACTTCTTTATCATTCTTTTATGATGAATTAATAGTTTCGTTTTGTTTCATAAGCATTGGGAAACTTCCAGGAACATCTAAAACCTATAGCACATGAACAATGATATAGACTCTATTTGATTTAGTTGTACATTTTGTACTTTTAGCATTATTATTCACTAGTTTTAGCATTATCATAGCTCATCTTAGCATTATCATAACTAATGTTAGCATTAGCAAAAATACTTATCATGAACATTATAAATCAATAATGAACAATGACGTTAGAATTTTATTGTATTAGCATCTAAAACCTATAGCACATGAACAATGATATAGACTCTATTTGATTTAGCTGTACATTTTGTACTTTTAGCATTATTATTCACTAGTTTTAGCATTATCATAACTAATGTTAGCATTAGCAAAAATACTTATCATGAACATTATAAATCAATAATGAACAATGATGTTAGAATTTTATTGTATTAGCATTATTGTCCAATAGTGTTAACTTTATCATTGCTCATTTTAACATTATCATAACTAATATTAGCATTAGCAGAAAAACTTACCAGGAACGTTATAAACTAACCATAAACAACATTGTTAGAATTTTATTTTATTAGCATTATTATTCGATAATGTTAGCATTATCATTGTTCTTGTTAACATTAGAAAAATATGACACACAAGGTACTAGTAATAATAGAGGTGAAATTATGATTAGCATTAACATATACAAACTTTAGCAGTCAAATTATTAAATGGTAGTATTATAATATCGTATTATTTATATACTCCTAAAGTAGAGCATCAAAAGCATTCATTTTATAACAAAAAAATGGATTTGACATATTTTAATAGCATGTTATTGAAATAATAATGTCAATTGAGAAGCATTAGGATAATTCTAGAAAAAAAGTAACAATCATTCAAAAAGTTAAAAATTTGATAACTTGTCATGGTTTCTAATTGAGTTGCTCGAGTGTGTAGAGAATTTAGAAGTGATCTGAGGCCATCTATTCATATCCACATGAATTTCCTATATACTAATCAGAAAAATGTACCTTTGTTAGCCAATGTTGAGCCACAATTGCCTTTTGTTTTTAAACTTGGATGGTAGGGGTTTTGGATGGTGAAGAAATGTATCTATTTTGAGGGTAGTGTTGATTTGGGTCGGAGATGAATGAGATTTGATATAGATTGGTAAAAATATTCTCATAAGCTCAAAAAATGAAAAAAAAATAATTGAAAAGAAAAGAAAAAAAGTGTGAAATAAATAGAAAAGTCAAACTTTAGAAGGTAGTAATTGAGAAATTTTGTTATTTGTTAGCTTATTTGTTATAGCCGGTATTTGATGTGAGCATAAGAGAATAACAAATTTTTGCACAAAAGAAAGTGAAGTGCAAATGGGAGTAAATGGATGTGATGGGAGGTGAAATGGAAGGAATTAGAAGATGGATTAAATCAAAGACCTCGTTGATCTTTATTCTTGCATGATTAAGTATGAATGAATTAGACAATTGGCAAGCTTATGGTTAACACTTTTGCAATGCATTTGATTCGATGAGAGGGTATCTTATACACTTGTGAGATGAGTGATACACATTCTGGTGAGGTTCATACTTTTGTGTATGGAGATTATTATGCATATGATTTGTATGAGTTGGTGAAGTTAAATTTGTTCTTGAAGAATTTGTGAGTTTGATACTGAAGCATGATGATCGAGTTTACTGCATCCCTTCTATATTTATTTTTCTTAGTGTTCTCCTTATTGTTCGAGGACGAACAATGGTTCAAGTTTGGGGGGTTTAAAAACATGATTTTTATATGCATTTTGGTATTTATTTAGATGGTATTTAATAGTTAATGCATGCATAGGTTGGTGTTTGATCGTATTTTCTCTTTTTATTGTGCAATCTCATATTTTGCTCTTTTTGTTAGAGTTTGAGCTAAAAGATATATTTTGGAAGATCCAATTCAGTTGGGAAATAAGCTAGAAAGGTAGATGATTGAGTTAGGGTCATTCTCCAATTTGAATCGGGTTAATCGGACGAGAAACGAGCGAAAGTGGAGCAAAACAGTGGAGCGTGTCAGAAACCGGAGACCATATCCGCTGAGCGCCGGATATAGCCTCTGATCGTCGGTTTCTTCAATGTTGATCGGCGAGTATGGAAGAGGTCAGTGAAATCCACCAATCACGGCCACCAAGCCGCCGGATATAACTATCAATCACTGCGTTCTTAAATGTTGGTCGCCGAGTTGAGCGGGAAGTGATGTTTTGCATATTTTCAACCCGCAGTGAACTTATTTTTTAGGTCGGGTTTTTAGTACTTAGTATATATAGGATTATGGAGCTCGAATTATAAGGACCTTTTTCATTACTTTTAGAGTTCTATTTTAATTTCCAGACAAAATATGTTTTTGCGATTCAACTATGAAGATTGGGAGGTTTATTCAACATAATTTCACTATGGTTCTTTTATTCTTTTACAATTTACATTATGTCAATTAATTTTGTTATTATTTCTTTTCTTTTAGCTTTAATCATGAGTGAGTAGTTTTAGAATTAATTCTAGGGTTTATAAGCATGATTGAAGTTGTGTTAATTTAATTATGTATCAATTTTCCTTCTCATTATCGTAACAAATGTTCAAGTGTTGATTTTTTATGCATGATTAGTGGTCGTAGACATTGTATGCTAGCTAGTTAATTTGAATCATGGCGGAGATAATTAATTAGTGGGTTAATTGAATAATTTAATACACGTACTCTGTGATTTGTAGGAAGTTTTAAATCTGATGCTTTAGGGAGTTAATAGATAAATCTAGAGACACAAGTAATAGACAATTTATTAATCCACGACTACCTTGAGACATGGCGGAGATAGGTAGTGATATTTTTGATCCTCCACCGATAATTGGATTAAAATTGAGAATTGATAATAGTTAGATTAATGTATAATGGAGTCATGTGTGTGCATTCCCTAGGATTAATTATTTATTTTGCATGATTAATTGTCTTTGGGATTTTAGCTAATTTAGTTTATAATTCTCTCATTTTTAGTTTCTGAGTTTAATAGTTTAATTCTAATTATTTGCCTAGAAATAATTCACTTAAGAAGTTGGATAGCCTGAATAATATGAATCTGTTAGCTTAGTACTTTATGTAAATCACAATTGCAGTCCATGTGGATACGATACTTGATTTGCTAAATTTATTGCATTGATCTATATTAGTTGCAGTTAAGTGTATAAAAAATAATGCATCAATCAACTACATATTACACAAATTCTAAACCGCTAATAATGATGATGATGATGATGATGATGATGATGATGATGATGATGATGATGATGATGAGGAGGAGGAGGAGGAGGAGGAGGATCATAATAATAATAATAATAATAATAATAATAATAATAATAATAATAATAATAATAATAAGAAGAAGAAGAAGAAGAAGAAGAAGACATGCATATACAAAGTGACAAAAGATCGAGAAAGATAGAGCTAATCCACAATAGAGAGAGAGAGTTAACCGTGAAGGAGTACTTTGAATTGGATCTAGGTCATCTTTAATTTGAATTCGATCTGGGTGATATTCTTCTATTTTTCTTCGTAATCAATTTGTCTACTGCACGTTGAAATCAAAGAAGTGGGGAAGAAGAAGCGATGAAGAGTAGAAATAGAATGAGAGAGAAAAAAAAATCCTAGTATTTTAATTAGATTTATCAAATTATAAAAGTACTCGAGCCTCATTAAAATAACAATTAAATTACAAAAATGTCACCTTATGTTGTTTTTTATTTGGACCACATATTTTTTCCAGATGGATGATAGAGATCGATTCATTATTCTTAGACTATGACTTGGTTCTCATTTTATATATATATATATATATATATATATATATATATATATATGTATATATATGAACTAAACATAAATGTGTGTGTCATACATATTCCCTCAGTCTCGATTATATAGTCTCATTTCTCTTCGCACGTGGATTAAAAATATTTGTGAAATCAAGATATTAAAGCTAAACTTTCAATAATACTCTTATTTAATATTTATGACTTTTAAAATTTAAGTTGTTGGTTTTTTTAATTTTCAATAATTAATAAGGATGTATTTATACATTACCAGATACTAAAATGAGATTATCTAATTAAAATATCCCAAAATAGTAATAGAAACTATATATTCGGGATCTAGAGTAAAATTATACATGTATGAGGTATTGAGCTTTCACATCGAAGCGTGAGAGTGAAGTTGTCCTTGACGAAAGTCGCTGACCGCATTGTCTACCCCGCATTTAAAGCGCGCTATTCTGCTCATTGACAATACATGCATTGTCGCCACTTGCACTTCTCTCCCTCTCTGTCTCTCTCTCATATATATACACACACACTACCATTTTTTACCTTTATCCTTCAATTTTACCCCTCTTCTCTATTTCAGTATTTCACCATTACTTTCTTTTCTATTTACATTTTATCAAATTCGATCTATGTAGCAAATCAACCTTCATTATTATTGACATAAATTATTGGTGTGAAAATAATGACCACACCTGTTGCGTATTACCTTTACAGATTTTTTTCAATTAAGAACCATAAATATAAGTTATTTATTAATCTGGTATACTCGTAAATCACGTATTTCGATCGATTCTTTTAGTAAGTTTTAATAGATAACTAGTAAATGAATTTTCGTTGGAAAAAATAGTTGTAAAAGTAAAAAAGAATTAAAATACATGATTTTTATGTTAGCAAAAATATATACTCCCTCCGTCCCATTTATATAGTCTCTTTTACTATTTTGAGGTATCCCAATTATATAGTCTCATAACTATAAATAGTATTAATTTTCATAGTAATATACAAATATATCCTTGCTATATATTGAAAACTAAAATTTAGCCACTTAAATTCTTAAAAGTCATAAATTTTAAATAAGGGTAATAATGGAAGTTAAGCTTTAATGTCTTATTTTCATAAATATTTTTAATCTACGTGCGAGAATAAAGTGGACTATATAAATGGGACGAAGGGAGTATGTTGCTAGAACTGGACGGAAAAAGAAAAGGCTTGCAAAAAATCCAGTGAAAGTTAATGCACTTATGCATGATAACGATTACCACTAGCTAGCTAGGGCATATTTAATTGGGTTCTTACTGAATTATATTTAAGTTTATTAATCATTTGATCCTCAAACTGGATAAGCTCAAAATATGTGCGACGCATATATAATTTCACGTTTAACAAAATAAATGGTTCTGTTAGATGATGTATTAATTAACTGTCTTTATGGCATGTGTGTAAAATAAAGCGTATAGATAGAGATAGTGTGTGTATGTATATATGCATGTATATGTGCAATATATATATATTATGAAAGAGACTAAATAGCATGGATGGTCCCTGTCACGTAATAATAATTTGGTAGAAAGGAATAGGATTGGAAATAACTTTACCCTATGCCTGCAAATTGATACACAAACAATTCAAAATCTTCAGAGTAGCAATTGATGAGACATGTCTATCGATATGTGGAGAGTAAAAGTGAAACCAAAATGTTATTTAACGTTTGTTTTTATTACTTTTCTTTCATTTCCTCGTCTATTACTTTGTTTTATACTGAAGAAATGGTCCAAAAAAAAAAATCTTACATTAATAATATTGAAATAATTATAATATGTCATATATCATCGTACCCCTTAGTAAAATTAAACGACAATGAGAAAACATTTAAAGCTAGAGTTGAAATTGCCTCATACCAACTTAGACGAAATGCAAATATAGAAAAGTATTTATCGTTGAGATTTCCTTCAACTAACTTCAACGGAAATAATAATATCAATACAATGTGTAAATGTACCTTCAATAATATAATTAATTAAAATAATAATAGAGAGAAGGTACAGTTTTGCTTTTGTAAATCAGTATTGCTTCTTAAGACTAATTATAAACTTTCAACAATTAATATAGGTCCCATACACATGATATGAAGGGCCACAAATATATATAGACACAATTTCATCTCAGTTAGTATATATCTGTTTTATATACAGTACAAAGATACATTACTACATGGAGTGGAGTAGTGTATACAAGTAATTATAATAGATAGGAGAAAAATATAAAACGGAAAAAATTAAAGGATCGAAGCTGTCAAAATATGTGGATATAGGCGGCATAGCCTTTGATAATAAGTAGCAATGTTTTGAAGGTTTTATTCTTATTCTCCCACAGTTTAGTAAGTGGACCCAAAATTTCAAAAATTTGGTTAGATAATTAAAACATTGAAAAAGTGGGGTCTCTGTCAGCCTCATATTTATGTCACACATTGTACAAGGGGATGTTTGGAAGAAAATCAGAAAGGGCCAAATGAGAGGAATTGAAGAAGATGATGTTGAATTTTGGAATTTTGGATTTTTGGAGGGGGTGGGGTGTTAACTTGCTCAGGGCTGCAATTCAGTGAATTTCTTTGGTACTTGAGGTGTGTGCTGTGCAGATATTTGGAATTTAGTATGTATGCAATTTAATACTAGAATTTAATGAAATTATTTTCAAGAATCATCAAATCTTAACTTCCAATTTCCAAACATGCCTTTGGGCTTTAGTTTGGTTAAGTTATCAACCACAAATCCATGTCAGTTATAAATAATGGGCCAATGTCAGTACAGATAGATTCCGAGCCATTTGTCACGATTATTAATTAGTTTTTAGTATTATTTTATATGATGAATAAAATATTTTATTTTTATTTATCTTTCAGAATTTACTATAAAAATTAGTTTTACTTGGGTTATACTTATAAAAATATTTGTATTCGATAGTTGTTAATTCTTGAAATATTCACTTAAAATATAAAATAATAGTCTTACAAATATTCTTGAACTAGTCTTTAATATATATTTGTTCATTATTCACTTAAAATTTAGCTAGTTCGGTGAATAAAAGAAATATTATGATAAATCATATAATAAGATGCTATTGTTTGAACACATGCAAATTAATAACACTAAGAAAGCTACTTATATTTGGTAAAACTTTAACGAAAGAAGGTTTGTATCATGGAATGGAATGAGATGGAATCATATTTTCACGTCCATTCCCATTCTTATGGTTGGTATGATTTTTTCAATTGGGAATGGTCATTCTTGAAGAGAATCACATTACCATGAATATAGGATTAGTTGTTACTCTCACTCTCATGGTATTATGTATTCCTGATTATCAAAATAAATTTTATTTTTTATTTTGTAAAACTATATTTTATTTTTTTTGTATTGACAAATAAAATCTCATATTTTTATAAAATATTTTATTTAAAAATAAAATTATGAATTTTTTTAAAAAAATCATTAATAATTTATTAATGATTCATAAAATTTTGTAATATTTCACAAAAGTACTAATGATATTATAGGATTTCATAAAATATACAAACCCACTAATCATTAGTGAAATACTTATTAAAAGTATACTCAATTTTTTCATAAATGTTAGTAGAGTAAAAAAAATAGAATAATATTCAACAATATGTTATTAAAATATAATAGTATCTTTGAAAGAAGAGTAATTTGTTATTTAGAACTAAATAAGTCAATTCGTGTATTTTATTTATTAACTAGATATTGTTATAATAAAATCAATTCAAAAATGTATGTTTCATTCGTATCTTATTACTTGTGATAACAGCCAAATGAATAGCTATAGTCATTCCATTACATTCACATCACCATTTCATTACTAAGTTCATTCCATTCTCACTTGATTCCATTCCAACATACAAGCCATCCCCTAATAATATATATGTTATTAATGAAAAATATGCAGAAACAAACTATGATATAATGAAATGTACGTACAGTATTTAGTTTTTAGTAAATACAAATTAACTTTAATTATACGTAAATGTGCAGGAATTTTCATACGGTTTTCATCGACGTTACCACCGTCGGTTTGAGTGGGGTATGTATTTTCATACGGTTTTCATCGACGTGTGTGTGTGTGTGTGTGTGTGTAGGAATGGAATCTGGTGAGAACCAGTCACCAGGTGGGAACTAGGAACCAATCTCATCCCTCCATTCCAAAATCTGAACGATCTAGATTAATCCAAATTTTCGGTGGTAATTTTGTAATTAAAATAAAAATCTTCAATTCGCGCATCTCATTAAGGGCAAAATCGGAACTGAACTCAGAAATTGCCCAGATTCAATTTTAGCCTCCTACTTCGCTCATTTTAGCTTCATGCATTTCTCATTTTAGCATGTGTTGATAAACAAAAATGGAACAATGATTTCATTGGAATGAAATGCAATACACCATATTTGGGACAGTGAACCCTAATGGGAATTTCATAATTACTAGTTGGGATCAGATGAGCTCTAATTAGAACGTAATAAACCCTAATTGGGAACGGTGAACCCTAGTGGAAAATATCACATCAATTTTAGCCTCCTACTTCGATCATTTTAGCATCATGCGATTCTCATTTTAGCCTCATGCGATTCTCATTTTAGCCTCAGAGCAAAATGGAAGAATTATTGAATTACTATATTACCCCTCCTCCCACAAAGTTGCCGAAAATTACAGGAATGCCACCACCCATCCACTTAAATCTGATTTAATCTGGGCCATCCAGATTGAGTCAAACAAGGGATATGATTGGTTCCTACTTCCCACCTGAGGGAAAGGTTCTTATTTGATCCTTTCCCTACACACACACACACACACACATACATACATACATATATATACTAATATTTGTTTTGAGTGTTCTTACAGATAAGAAAATGTTATGGCCTCTGAGGGTCTGGTGATCCGTGTAAACATTAAAAGGATGTTTTTGTATGTTGATTCTTTATATTTAACTAGTATACCACCTGTGCGATGCACAGTGAATATTATTAAAAAAATGTATGATAATAAAATTATATTCAATCATAACTTGAGTATATATAAATATATGAATTATATCTATTGATGAATTATTGTGATATTTTCGTCTTTCTAAATGAATGGTTATACGTTATCACATATGACTTAGTGAACCATCCTTTAGAGAAACAGAACACATTTGGCCCGATGATTGCATATGCATGTTTATAACTTCACAAATCTGCAAGAAAAATAGGAATGAGACTTGATGTAAAAACTATTAATAAAAACAACTTGCATGGGTAAATTTAGTTTTGCTTAATTTACTAAACTATGGCTAAATTGATAATTCTAAAATAATTGGTTAATATCCAAAAATTATTAGGATGTGAGTGGTATGAAAACATGGAATTTGGTATGAATGAGATTAATTTATGAATGAAATGATGGCATGTGTGCAATGACCCAAAACCTCAACAACGTAATGTACACAAATGCACACAACAAAATTATTTTCACTGTACACCCAAAACCTCAACAACGTAATCTTTCCTACGGCTAGAAAAGAAGAAAGGAAAATCGTCCATAAAAAATGACCAAATGGTGTAGTTTGGGACCAAAGGTTTGAGTTCAAGTCTCATCAACATCACTAAGTGTGAGCCTGTTATACTTGATGTTCTAAGTGCAGTTTACTTTTTTGTGTGGTTTCTATACTATTGCACAAAAAAGGATTTGCCCGGTGTCCACCGCCACGTAGTTGCTATGGATTACTCTCGATGTCCCAAAAAATTCCACACACACAAATTGTTCAATTAATCTTAATTTCGACAAAAATTCCCCAGAAATTTTGCACATTTCATAAATCGTTGTCAATGATTCACAAATCGGAACATCTCTTTGCTTGACAAATAAATAGATTTTTAATTGAGCGTAGGTAAACTTATATTCACCTTTTAACTTTTTTTTTCTTTTTGCTTGGTATCTTATTTTCCATTATCTGTATATTTGATTATTGACACTCAACTTTATATTGTAATTAAGGAGATTGATAATGATACAAAACTATTTAAAAAAGATTATACATCATTAAATTTTAAAAAATATAATAGGATAAGTAGAGACCCTTTTAAATATATACATACGTATGTGTATGTGTATATATATATATATATATATAACACACACACAGTAGAGACCCAATTAATAGCATAATGGACGAAGATGGTTGATGAAGATTGCAAAAATGTTTCGTATATGCCAATATTCAATTTTAGACCTAATTTTCTTTAAAACATATAGTTTCCATTTATTTACATATAGTTTATATTTCGTGGCCTACTACGTACATACATTACATATATATAAGAATAATAGCATGTTATTTCTAAACAAAATTTTTTATAGTGATTTAATGGATAATGGATACATATAATTGATGAAACTTTGCGCTTTAATTGAAATATTCATATTAAAAGTTCTTTATATTTTAGAATTCCATTTACTTCGTTTCGATTGTTTTGTATTTAGTATATATGTTGTTTAGAGGGTAATCCTTAACTTATTGCAATTATATTCAACTAATAAAAATATATAAAAAAATTCATACAAATCCGAAATATAGAGTAAAAAAAGTCTTAAAAATATAGAGGTTTCGTTTAGCAGTCGAGTTTTATTTATAGGAAAGCAATTATTAATTATGAATAAAATTCATGTTTTTTTTTACGCCAAAACAGGTTTATATTCCATTCAAAATAACGTCTCCAATCAGAGGGGAAAAAACATGTTCCAAGTAACTAATTCATTACAACGTGCGCTGAAATGTGCCATGCAGGGCCGTCTAACATGGTGTGCAAGGTGACCCTTCGCATAGGGCCTCACAATTTTTAGGGCCTCAAATTTTTTTTACTTCTATTTAATATACCTTATATATTATTTTAATAAATTAAATTCTCTCCATTATCTCCCCTTTGCGGCAATACTTAATACAAACATCTCGATTTCCAAGTTCCAACTTCCAACACAGCATTATTTCCTCTTCAATTTTGCAACTTTCTACCTTCTTTCATGATTATTCTTCTAATTACCATTAGATTTTTCTCTATGAAAAGAGCTTCTCATCTTTTTCATCTCTTTTTCATGAAATACTCATATCAGACTCCTATATTCCTTCACAAATCACGCTTCTGAATCTGTTATCACTACAATTCTACAATTACAAAGTTTGTATTTCATTCCCCGATTCCCCCAAATGCCAAATCCCGAGTGAGTATTTTTCTTAAACCCTATTCTTCTTAATTTTTTTCGATTTTTATGTTTGAATGATTCAGAAACCTGAATTTAATTATCTACTTGAGTGAATTGATGGAGTATTCTATTATCTATTTGAACGAAATGATTGCCGATGATATCTATGTTCGGCAATATCACAAGAAAGACTTAATGAATTGGCGATGATAACCATAGAAAATGATATTTTGGAAAAGATTGAATATGAAGATTTGATTGATGAATTTGCTTCAAAAGGTGTTAGAAGAGTATCAATTTTTATGTAAAATCGTAGAAGATTCATATTTATTTAATTTTGTATTGAGAATATTATCAACACTATAAATACAATATTTTGAATTTTTAGTCTTTCTAACAATATTACTATAATTATAAAAATTATAATATATATTTTTTTCATTTTAGGGCCTAATTTTTATTATTTGCACAGAATCTACAAAACGATTGAGACGAACTTGGTGTCACGGCATGGATAATGGTGTTAGCTTCTCGATATATATGTCTAAAATTACAAATAACTCCACCATTAGCAAGTTCCGGAAGAGGCGGCAATTCATTTTCAAGGTAAGAATCTCTTGAAAACTATACAAATAGAGCTAGAAAAATTGGTAGGAATTGCGTATAGAATTCTAATTAATTTTACTTGAACTCTTGAAGTTCAGTGGAATTGAAGCATGGTTGAATGAGCTTACATGTTTAAAAGACAAATTACTGTGTAAGCCCAATTTGCTGTAGAAGCCCACTTAATATGGACCCTTGTTTGAGCCTTCAAATTAATTGATTCTACTCATTATGAACGGATTAATTATGAAGAGTACGTTGATATATTCAATATTTTCACATTCATTCCGTGTATTATTATTATTATTATTATTATTATTATTATTATTATTGTTATTCTTATTCTTATTGTTATTGTTGTT
The DNA here is from genome assembly GCA_026008535.1 of Perilla frutescens. NCBI lineage: Eukaryota > Viridiplantae > Streptophyta > Magnoliopsida > Lamiales > Lamiaceae > Perilla > Perilla frutescens. The sequence goes on from BRKX01000016.1 coordinate 7,244,978, forward strand.
GTTGTTATTATCATCATCATCATTATTATTATTATTATTATTATTATTATTATTATTATTATTATTATTATTATTATTATTATTATTATTTGAAGCACAATTCGTGTAGATAGTGTTAATTTAATACATATATAATATAACTTTTATTTTGTCAAAATATACAATAATATCATACATATTGTTTTCTTTTTTGAGAAAATATCATACATATTGTTAATATGAGAATATGATAAAGGAATAAAAAATTTGAAAATCATGAAAAAAAAATCAAATAAGCGATAAGTACATGTAGGGGTGTAATCGAGTCGAGTTGAGTCGAGTATTAGGCTTATCGAGCTCAAGCTCGATAAGGAAGACTCGAAGCTCGACTCGACTCGAGCTCGGTCGAGCTTTGATTTTTCGAGCTCGAGCTCGACTCGATGTCAAACTCGGCAATCTCGAGCTCGACTCGACTCGACTCGATTAAGTATAAATATTAAATAAAAAATTAATTTTAAATAAAAATAATTTAATTATTAATGATATATATGTAAAATATTTAATTATTAAGGGTAAATTTGTAATTGCTTCAAAGCTCGATTAAGCTCGATAAGGCTCGCGAGCTTGTCGAGCTCACTATTATGGAGCTCGAGCTCGAGCTCGGTAACTACTCGAGTAGCTCGAACTCGAGCTCGACTTGACAAATCTCGAGTCGATTTCGAGTTTTCACCGAATTGATCCCGAGTAGCTCACGAGTAGGCTCGACTCACTTACACCCCTAAGTACATGTTATTAAAACTACGTTTTTTATTTTCTTAAAAAAACTATGTTTTTTAAAACGTGTAAAAAACTAAAAACACCTCAAAGTTTGTGTATTTTAAGACAATTAATCATTTATTAAAAATTGCAAAATACAAAATATAAAATGAAATAAAATAAAAAGTAAAGAGTGTCGCTATTTGCACTACAACTTTTACTCTTTGCACCCACATTTCACATTGCACATTTTACTCTTTGCACCACACAATATTTTTAACCTACACCCTAAAAATATGTTAAATCATTATTATAAAATAGGGGGTTAATTGCCAAAAAATTACCACGTTTCCACCCTTTTGTAAATTAGACATCATGTTTAAATCTAGTCAATTACAACACCACATTTTAATTTGTATGAGATTAAACATCCCCAATTTTTTCGGTGAGCTAAATATGACGTATTCGACCTAAAAATCACGTTGGCAGCCACATCAATACACACGTAACAAATGACGTCGTTTTTGTTACTTTCTCTTCTTTTTTTATTGAAAAAAAATCATTTTTTATATAATTATTTATTTCTAAAATAGAAAATATACTGAGAAAACTAATAAAATCGATGTAGTTTGTTACATGTGTGTGTTGATGTGGCTGCCAATGTGATTTTTAGATCAAGTACGTCATACTTAACTTGCTGAAAAAATTGGAGATGTTTAATTCCAAATAAATTAAAACTTGATATTGTAATTGACTAAATTTAAACGTGATGTCTAATTTACAAAAATGTGTAAATGTGGTGATTTATTTAGCAATTAGTCCTAAAATATAAAAGATCAAGAACAGTTCTTATAAAAGAGCAAGAACAGTCTTAGTCATCTTCTTCATCCCTCACGCACAGAACCATCTTTGAAACCAAAGACTTACAGGCTCGACATAATCCCTCACACACTAGCACAATTGTTGATCTGTCAAGGATCCTACTCGATGATCGGCTTTGATAATGGTTTGGAGAAGCCGCCATCCATCTCCTTCTTGATTATTTTTTAAAATTCAACTTTGGTATGAAAACTCCTTTTCGAATATGATTAATAGTTTCGAAAAAAATATATTTTTAAACCAAATTTCCACAAGGCAACACTTCCATGCAACGGTCTTAAATAGTGCTATTTAAGACGGGTCGGGTCAACGCGCACTTTGACCCGGGTCAACCTGTAAAAAAAACGGTAAAATCAATATCAACAGTCTCACTAAAAAGTATCACCAAAAATTCAAAAAGTATCATCTGTATCATTAAAAAGGAAGGGGTCTACTAGTTTATTTAGTTCAAATTGTGATTTTTTTCATTCGAATTAATGTTTAGAGCTTAGTAGTTTAGGGTTTTTTAGGGTTCATGTTTTTTAAAGGGTTCATGTTTTTTAGGGTTTATGATTTTTTAGGGGGTTTTTTATAGGGTATATTTTGTGTTTTTTAGAGTTTTTTTTGGGATGTTTTTAGGGGTTTGTTTTGTGTTTTTTAGGGGTTTTTTTTGTGTTTTTAGGGGTTTATTTTGTGTTTTTTAGGATTTATTAATTCTATTTTAGGATATAAATTCATACTCATTTCAAACAAATTAAATCAATTTATTTTAATATTAGGGTTCACTATATTAAGGAAATCTCCACACAATCTAATCCTCTCGATATCACTCCTAAAATAAATCATCCTAATTGATTATGTATCTAATTTATATGTCTGTGTAGATTCTTTAGATTATTCCATTATACTGTATATATATATATATATATATATATATATACTTATTCACAATATCAATAAAATATCTATCCTCTCATATCTTTGAGTTCTTATATGGTATCAGTTTAAGCCCTCTCTCACGATAACCATACTTCTCTTTCCTCCATAGCGGCGATGGCCACATCTCCTCCATGTCGACTGAAGGCATCCTCGCTTCCACCACCATCGGCGCCGTTACCCTCCCTAGTTTCAGTCGCTACCCACCACAACCTCCCCATCACCCTCACCGCTACGAATTTTTCTTTATGGCGCAATCATCTTAGTGCTTTATTGAATGGCCTTGGCCTCATCGGCTATGTCACCGGTGACACCCCTCGCCCCAATGAAGCCACCGATCCGATCGCCTATGGTCTGTGGTTTAAACAAGACCAACTCCTCCTCGCCGCCATCATCGGCTCCGCTTCTGCCGAAATTTTGCCCATGCTACCTTCAGCGAAGTCCGCTACCAATGCATGGTCAATTCTCAACCGTGCCTTCGCGAGCACCTCCAGGTCACACGTTATGCAGCTAAAGTTAGCCCTCTCTCGAGCCTCCATGGGTTTTAAATATGTTGCCGAATACGTCAATTCCATTAAGGTTATGACCGACGAACTCGGTCTCATTGATTCAGCCATCACCGATGATGATTTAACCATTTATATCATCAATGGTCTCAGTCCAGCGTATCATGACCTCGTCAGTTCGAATCGCACTCGTGAGAAATCATTCCGCTTCAAAGAGCTTCATGACCGTCTCGTTGAGCATGAGCTCTACTTGAAGCAAACCGAGATCGAGTCTTCTCAGCTTGTTGCAACTGCCAATTTGGCTCAATCACGTCCCTCTTCTGACAGAAACCATACTCACTCCTCTTTAAGCTGCCATAACAATGGTCGTGGTGGTTCCAACAACTATCGCGGTCGAGGAAGCCGTGGTGGTCGTGGCGGTGGTCGCGGAGGAGGCCGTCACAACAACAACCACTCTTCTAGTAACTATCAATATCCTGTAGTCTGTCAATTATGTGGCTATCAAGGGCATACAACCCTCTATTGCAGACGCCCTCCACAGGCATCTCCTCACTTTGCTCAATCCCCGACCTATTCTCCGCAACCTACTTCTTGGGTCATGGAGACCGGCGCCTCTCACACTGTCATGAATGATCTCGGAAATATGTCGATGGCAACGGCATGCCAATCACTCACTCAGGTATTTCTTATGTTAAGACACATGCTCGTACATTTGTTTTATCTGATGCTCTATGTGTTCCTCGTACTGTCCGCAATCTAATTTCTATTCATCAGTTTACTAAGGCTAACTCGGTGTCTGTGGAATTTTTTCCCTATTATTTTTTTATTAAGGATCCTCGCACGGGGGTGGTGCTGGACCGAGGCCCCTTCCATAGAGGAACTTACAACTTGTGTGCACCCATTTCGAGTTCTTTACCTAAAGTTGCTGCTCTTGGCATTCGCACATCTCCACAACACTGGCATGCTCGACTTGGTCATCCATCTCATCGCACAAGATCTAGCATTTTATCTAAATTTAAGTTATCTGTTTTGCCCACTTTTGGTCCTTTCAATGATTGTGTTTCATGTAACGTGAGCAAGTCTCATAAACTTCATTTTGGTGTTTCTTCTTCTGTTGCTACACAACCTTTGGATTATATTTATGCCGATGTTTAGGGTTTTGCGCCTACTGTTGTTATTGATGGATGTCGATATTTTCTTTTGCTGGTGGATTTATATAGTCGTTATTATTGGATTTATACAATTCATGCAAAGTCTCAGGTTGCAACCATTTTTCATCAATTTCGGTCATTAGTAGAAAAGCAGTTTAATTCTCATATTCACCATTTTTATACTGATAACGTCGGAGAATTTTTAGCTCTTAAACCTTATCTGCTTGAGCATGGTATTTCTTGGTTCACTACAGCTCCTCACACTCCGCAACAGAACGGTATCTCTGAACGACGCAATCACCACCTTCTGGAGTCTCCCGCGCTCTTCTGCAACATGCCCGCTTGTCGCCACAGTTCTGGGCCTTCGCTGTTCAAACAGCAGCTTACCTCATCAACCAGACCCCATCTCCTGTTTCCAATTCAGTCAGTCCCTTTGAGATCTTGTTTCAGAAACCTCTCAACTATCTTAAGCTACACACATTCGGGTGCATCTGTTTCTCTTGGCTACACCCATATAACATCGATAAACTCGACTTTCCTTCTAAGCCATTTATATTCATTGGTTATTCTACAAATCAAAGTGCCTACAGGTGTTACGACCTGACAACTGGCCGCATCTTCGTATCCCGACATGTCAAATTTTCAAAGTTCATATTCTGAAATTTTAAAAAACCAATGTTTCATGATATCAACAGAGACAACTTTCTACATCTGCTTGACACTCCGATGGCACCTGCACCTATTCCCATGCCACGACCAGGTGGTCCCGCTTCCCACACCGCCGTCGCCACCTAATCAACCTCTTATTGATCCGTCAGTTCAGCCAACAGTTCGAGTTCATCCTATACGTACTCGTGCTTTGAACAATAACTTCAAGCCTAAACGCCTTTATGCAGCTTCCAAATATCCTTTACCTGATGATGTGGAGCCTACATCAGTTTCACAAACCCTATCTTCACCTTCTTGGAGACAGGCGATGGCTGACGAGTTCACTGCTCTCTTAAATCACGGTACATGAGATCTTGCTCCTCCTCCGTCCAAAGCAAACATTGTGGGCCGCAAATGGGTCTTCCGTATAAAGCGCAAACCTGATGGCACCATTGACCACTATAAAGCTCGCCTTGTTGATAAAGGTTTCCATCAGCAGCATGGTGTGGATTTCCAAGAAACATTCAGCCCGGTTGTCAAACCTGTGACGATTCGCACTGTTCTCACTCTGGCTCTCTCTGCAAATGGGCCTTTAAAATAGCTTGATGTCAGCAATGCTTTTCTTTATGGGACTCTTACGACTCCTGTCTACATGTCTCAGCCTCCCGGCTTCATTGACAACAACCACAAGTCACATGTATGCCTCCTTCGCAAGTCTCTCTATGGTCTTCGGCAAGCATCTCGCACATGGTACCTTGATCTTGGTTCCTGCCTTACAACCTTTGGTTTTTCTCAGTCTAAGGCCGACACCTCTCTATTCATCTATGGTCGTGATGACGTTCATCTGTTAGTTCTAGTTTATGTGGACGATATCATTGTCACAGGGTCTCACCCACGCAAGTCCAGCGTCTACTTGCTCATTTGCAGTCTAGCTTCTTCGTGAAAGATCTCGGCAACCTTTCTTATTTTTTAGGAGTCGAAGTTGCACGGTGCAAGGAAGGACTCTTTCTTTCACAGCACAAGTACATTATCAACCTGCTCCGTCACCATCGTATGGATGGCGCTAAGCCCCTTCACACTCCTAGCAATCCTTCTACCTTAACTCTTCTCACCCATGTAGATCCTACTGAGTACAGAAGTGCGATTGGCGGCTTGCAATACCTTGCATTCACTCGTCCCGATATCTCTTTCACCATAAATCGCCTAGCACAGCGTATGTCTTTTGCCTCCAGCTCTGACTAGACTGAAGTCAAGCGATTATTTCGATACTTGAAGGGAACTATTCATCACGGTCTCCTTCTTCGTTGGCCGACACATCTTCGCCTGACAGCTTACTCTGATTCTGACTTCGGTGGTGACTCCCGTGACTGCAAGTCTACCTCTGCTTACATAGTTTTCCTTGGTCAAAATCTTATCTCTTGGCGCTCTCACAAGCAACTGGCGTCGCCCGATCATCAACCGAAGCTGAATATCGGTCTCTCGCTTCTGCCGCGTCTGAGGTTGGTTGGATCACTCATCTTTTCAAGGAGCTCAAAATTCTTCTTCGGACTACACCATGGCTGCTTTGTGACAATATGAGTGCGACTCGTCTGGCTCTCCATCCCATCCAATACTCTAGGATGAAACACATAGCCATTGACATTCACTTTGTCCGTGATTTAGTTTCCAAGGGTTTACTCACCGTCTCCTATGTTAGCACGGTCGACCAGCTTGCTGACCTGCTCACTAAGCCTCTCATCGACCTCGATTCGAGGCCCTTCGTTCCAAAATCTCCGTGGCTGATGGCACGTCAATTTTGCGGGGGTGTATTAAAGAAATCTGCACACAATCTGATCCTCCCGATATCACTCCTAAACTAAATCATCTTAATTGATTATGTATCTAATTTATATGTTTGTGTAGATTCTTTAGATTATTCCATTGTACTGTATATATATACTTATTCATAGTATCAATAAAATATCCCTCCTCTCATATCTTTGAGTTCTTATACACTAATGTTATTTTATGGTATATATTTTTGTGGAACAAAACAAAAAGAACAAAGAAAAAATCGGATAAAAAATAAAAAAAAAAGTAAAAAAATGCCCAGAAAAAAAAATGGCAGGCGCGTGACGCCCAGGCACCGCGCGTGGGCGCCACGCGCCCGCCTTAAATAGTCTTATTTAAGACTGTTGCATGGAATACCAACTCTTTCCACAATGTTTGAAAATTGATTTTCGAACTAAAGCCCCTTTTTTGAAAATTGATTTTCGAATCAAACTTACGTGTTCGAAATTTTATTTTCGATCTAAACGATAAATGGCTCCGGGACTTAAGACTTAATTAATTAAGGGGCGATGGATAGTAGATTTCCAGATCTCATATTTTCAAGGCGGCGTGTCTATAACTCCTTTTTTAGCATAAATGACAGATGAGAGAAGAGATAAAACGAGGAGAGTAAGAAGAATGGATTGCATCGCGAAGGAGGCGATGGTGGTGGGCCTGGTGGCAATGGCTTCTGCAAATTGGCGGGCAGTGAAGGAAATGTAGAAGGGAGGAAGTGGGAGGAGGGTTTTTTCTTTTTAAAATTTTATGTTATTTATTGATTATTTTTATTTTTTATTTAATAAGAATATTTATGTAGTTTTATAATGCAAAGAATAATTTTTGTATAGGAAATAGAAGCTCCCAAAAGTAAATAGGATTTGGATCCCATTAAATTATAGTTCTAGTCTTCTAGATAAGGGTACGTGGACCATGTAAGAAACAAGTAGGATTTGCGATAAACAGCAGCATTTCATCAACTTCAATTCCTCCAACACCAACAAAACAAGGAAGAAAAATGGCGGAAAACGAAATCCCAATTCGTTTCGGGATCATGGGATGCGCTGAGATCGCCAGAAAAGTGTCTCGAGCAATACTGTTATCCCCCAACGCCGCCATCGTCGCCGTCGCCAGCCGTTCCATCGACAAAGCCAAACAATTCGCGCTTCGAAACAAATTGCCGGAAAATGTGAAGCTTTATGGGAGCTACCACGAATTGCTGGACGACCCTTCTGTTGATGCAGTGTACATGCCGTTGCCGACCACTCTGCACTTGAAGTGGGCGACCATGGCAGCTCAAAAGGGTAAGCATTTGCTGCTCGAGAAGCCGACGGCTCTTGACGTTAAGGTGCTCGACGAAATGCTTTACTCGTGTGAGAGTAATGGTTTGCAGTTTATGGATGCCAGCATGTGGTATCATCACCCACGAACTGCAAAAATGAAGGACTTGATGTCGAATTCGGATATTTTTGGTCGAGTTAAAGCTGTGAGTATGCTTGTTGATGCTGAATAATGTTTGTTTTGCTTTAGTATTTATTTGTGTTGTTGCATACTGGTTTTTGATCACTGAACTAATTGCTACATTTCGATTTATTTCTTGAAAATTCTTATTCTGGTATATGTGTGCAGCATATATAATGAACTAGCTACATTCCGTTTACTGGAATCTTGTGTAGGATCCTTGAGCATGTCGGTTAAAAACTCATATTAACATCATCAATAATATCTATTACAGTCTATGCAAAAACACCTGAGAAAGAGAGAAGATGTGTGTGCTGCATCGTTCTAGCAAGTTCGGATGGGAATGTGTTTGGGCTCAATTTCGTCTCATTATCTATCTGTTTGAGCAATTTTGCTTGTTGGGAAGAAAACTGATTATAACCTGTGCTGCATTATGTTATACACCAGTTTTGATTCATTTAAGAAGGTTAAGACCTTTGTTGATAATGTATTATTTGGACTAAGTTATGATATTTCTCTTCTAATTAGCTACTTTCATGTAACTAATTTAGATCCACAGTTCTTCATCATACCATGCACCACCTCAGTTTCTTGAGAATGATGTTAGAGTGAAACCAGAGCTCGACGCCCTTGGTGCACTAGGAGATGCGGGATGGTACTGCATTGGTGCTATATTGTGGACTATGAACCAGAAACTACCCACAACTGTGACTGCTCTTCCCAGCACTGTGAAAAACTCAGCTGGAGTCATCTTATCGTGCAGTGCCTCCATGCTCTGGGACGAAGAGGAAACTGTTGCAACATTCTTTTGTTCGTTTATTGCACATGAAACCATGTCCCTGGCAGTGTGTGCCTCCAATGGGACACTCCAAGTTGACGACTTCATAATACCTTACGAAGAGAATGCTGCTGGATTCAGCTACACGTCGGGTGCTAAGTTTGTCGATCTGCATATTGGATGGAACGTGAAACCTCTGCACGTTGAAGTAGACACTGAGTTACCACAGGAGGGTATGATGATTCAAGAATTCTCCAGGCTGGTGAAGGGAGTTAAATATCTCGGATTTCGACCAGATTCCAAGTGGGCTAAAACAAGCAGATGCACTCAGCTGGTGCTGGATGCAGTGAAGAATTCTATAGATGGTGGTTATAAAGCAGTTCAGATGTACGTGGAATCATATGCCTAAACTGGAAGTTTATAACTAAAGTGTGGAATGAGTTTGCTGTTGATATGCAATGTTAAAATTTGCATGTTATTACCATATTTTAAGTAACTTACAATCTTGTGGCTATAGATGCTACAGCTGATAATGTAATGATAGGCTTATAGAAAATGCCGTCACGTCTCGATTTTTCATGCATCAAGTAGAGTCAATGCTATCTAGGTAAGTTACATCTACCTGGTCACTGGGAAATGGTCAATTTTCATTTATACAGATCGAGTGATAAGAAAATTAGAACGTGTGAACACACAATTAAGCTAAAAGATGCACACACACACACACACCATAATTTCATGATTGTTTCAAACACCAAGCTTTCAAAGCCGGAGAGTGAGATCTGGAATAGAGTCTGTGCCGAATGCTGGTGATTTCTCTGCACAAGTCACATTTGAAGCTCCACCCTGTACAAAGATTGAAGGAGGCGGCTCATCAGCATTAGGTACATGATGGAAACTACCCGGCCACAGTAGCTGTGCATCTTGATCCTCGACGTATATGGAGTGGCAGAGGTAACCATCTCGGAATCTTGCAGATGTTGGAGTTCCCAGTGATCTAACTGGAGGCACGAACGAATGGTGCACTGATGCGTGTGATTTGATGCCTAAACACTTGAATGCTGATGATCCATGTAAAGGCAGGGAAGCCACACTAGCATATCTATCGGAGAAAATGCCCATTCTGATAGCGCGTTTTGCTAGTGTTCTTTCGCGTTTGTGTGCATTTTGGTGGCCACCTAATGCTTGTGAACTGTAGAATTTTCTTTGGCAGAAGTTGCAAGAGAATGCTCTTGGTGTGACTGTAGCTGCTGCTGCTGTGTTTCGGGTCGGAGGCTCGTTTGTGCTTTCACTTGTGCTGGATGATGAGAATCCCAGAGATTCGGTGCCTGCTGATGGATCTTGACCCATTTTAAAGCTCAGTGATAAGCCGAGGGAGATGGAGTCGGAGCTCGACTCAATGCTTCCATGATTAAGGTCTATTACACTGATGTTGAAACCAGCATTTGAACTAATAGCATCAGAAGTTGAGTTTGAGGTTTTCATATTAGGGATCTGTCAAAGAAGCAAGATGATCACAGAGCCTCCCCTCCCCTCCCCTCCCCTCCCCTGCATCAACATCAATGTTCATCATCTCAACTTATACAAACTAACTATAAAAGGATTGTAGAGGAAATATCCAAGAAACAAGTTAGTTCATTTAAAAATTCCAATGGACATCACTCTAATTTATTTCACTCCATTAATTTTGATATATCCATTATCAGATGATACAGATTTTGGACTTAAACTAAACATCAAAAGGGTCGGCTAATTTAATTACGCGAATCTAATACACAAGAAACTGAATTTCTAAATGTAATACATATGGAAACTGAAATCTTCTCTTTTGACTTTTGACCATATAAAAAACATAAGCAGCTTATGTTATTTACAATTTACTCTAACTTTGCAAGTCAAGCTACAGAACATGAATGACAACTACTTCTATAGCCATAAAAATCGGGGTTCAATACCATAATTTAACTTCATGTTGCAGGAAAACCATCTCAATAAATTTATCATACAAAATAAATAAAGATAAATTCAATAAGACAATCGTTCTGATTCAGGCGAGTAGGGAACGAATCTGAATCAAATAGATTCCACGCCACAAAAAAGGAAAATAAATTCAAAACCAGAATTCAAATGAAGAGAAGGAGTAGATGAAACTCAAGTAACAATATATTTATTATACATGAGAGTCTGAAAGAAACGAGCATGGCACTCTCTCTCTCTCTCTCTCTCTATATATATATATATATATATATATATAATGCTAATGCAAAACTGAAAACTCACTCACCACCCTTATGTTTGCAAATCCACCAGTCTCAGTGCTTCATCACATGAAAAAACAAACAACATTTCATTTTTTTCTTGCTAGTCACAGAGAGAGAGAGAGAAGGGGGAGAGAGTGTGTGGTTTTGATGTTTAATAATGGCAAAGTAAGAGGAGAGTGGAGGAGAACAGTGGTGGGGAGAGAGAGAAGAGAGAGAGAGAGAGATGTTGGTGGCTGCGTGTGTGTGTGTGTGTATAGAGATAGATATAGAGACAGAGTTTAAAAATTGTAAAATGAAATGAAGTGATCTAAGTGTCAGCAGGCAGAGGCAGCCACCTCTGTTTCCGTTTCTTAATGTTATTTTGGATTCTTTTAACCACCACCTAAACCTAAATGCTTTCTTCTCATGCAACCATTCCATTTTCTCCACTTTTTCCTTTTATTTAATTTTCTATTTCACAACATATCCAAAAACTCATTTTTTTAATAAATTAAGCATTTCCTCTAATGTATACTTGTATTCGAAATATTTTTAGATATATATTACAAAAAGTATGCAAAATCGGTATCTTAGAGACTAATCTATTCAAGAGTCCGTGTAAAATAATCTCGTAAATAATGTTATTTGTATGAAACTATTGATAATATTTATTAAGATCATATAAGTCGCATCATTTTATCATATATTGATTCAAGTATCTAGACCTAACTGTGGAGTCCATAGGAACTCCAAATTATCTAGAAAAAAAGTTATAGATTATTAACACTTTAAAACAATATTTGAATATCCAAATTATTATATTTTTGTTTAATCTTCATGTAGAGTTAAAAACTTAGAATTAAGATGAAAATAATATAAAATTCATTGAAATAAAAATTACGAAATAAACAGGGGGTGGGAATGGACGGATCAGATCCTCTGTTACGAATTCCTATTCCATTTGGTGTTGCATAACTAGAATTTATTTTTAATTTTTTTCAAAAAAATATTAATATACCCTAATTGGGGGTGGATGAACCCTAAAGGGAAAATTTTAATTAAATAAAATCATAATAAATTAAAAATTAAAAAAATAACTTTTTTTTTTTAATGAAGACTTGGAACATGTAATAGGAAATGTAAGAGGTGATCTGGTGTGGGGAACGGCTAGATGAAAACGAAAAGCCAGTTTGAGTCACGTGGCCGTACCCATCCTTGTATTTTTCAAAGCCACACAAATACATAATACATAATACCAACCGTAACTGTCACATCATTTTTTCTTTTTTTTTCTTTTTTTTTTTTGAAAATTTGGTATTTATTTACACTTCTATTTACAGCTTTATTTCAATAAATATAGAATATTAAAAATTCAGATGGAAATTTAGAAAGTAAAGTATGTAAGGATGTCAAAAGTCAAAACCCACAATTCTTAAAACGCCGTTGCTGATTCATGGATTGAGTGCTTAATGGGTCGCACCTCGTTAAATTTTTTGGGAATTGATTTATTTTTTGTAGAACAAGTGTATTTTCTTGAAGAAATAATTACTTCTATTTCTAATGTTTTTTCCTATCTACTAAGTTAATTGTTAATTACTGTTTCATCATTCACGGAGAATGGATTTTTCATATTAGTGAAAAAGCTCAAATTGGACTCTAAATTATTTCGCTAGTTTCAATTGGGTACTTAAATTATTATCCTATTCAATCAGACCATTGAACTTTCTAGTTAAATTTAATTAGACCCTCAAACTTTTAAAATTAAAATTAGCTCAATTAGACCATTTCATTAATATTTTTACTAATGGCTGTTAATTTCTCCTTCCTCCAGTGTTCAATTGACAAACTAAGAGTACCGCTGAAAAACACATGCAGAGAACTTTTTAAAGGTATCCATATTATCGATGATCATAGTCGGAGATGGTTGAAAAATCTCACACAAACCAAAGATACCTATAATGTATGCAAATTTTAGAGAAATTTGACATCCAATCTCCAAATTGATTTAGGGTTCTTGAAGCCCGTGGTCTAGACTATTTGAAATTGAGATCGATGGGATTTTTCGACAACCAAATATGGATCTGTGTTTATAGGAGAGTTAACATCAGGGGATAGTTAAGCCAATTATGAAAATTTGAGGGTCCAATAATAAAGTTCGATAGTTCTATTGGATCTCATAATAAATTTTAAAGTGTCCACTTGAAACTAAGGAAATAATTTTGTGTCCTATTTGGAATTTTTTTTTTCGTTATTATAACTAGTTAATCAAACACATAATAGTATATCAAAATATTTTGATTTGTTTCAGTATGATGCAAAATTCAAGCTTACATTGTGCCTATATTATGTAAGTTATGTTTTGTTGATATTATTATTTTTCATGTATTCGCACCTCAAATGCTAATCATATCAACACTCTCAATAAATCAATTTAAATGGTACTTTCAAATGTTATTTTTATTTTCATTTTAATAAAAATATATTTCATCTTATGAATATTTATCATTCATAATATTAATAATATAAAATTCCACATATAAATACAGAGGAACTAAGATATTAATTAAACCAAGATGATCGTCATTAAGATGAAACATAATATCACATATTAATAAATAAAAAAAAAATCCATAATACCCTACAGAGTGGTGCATGGATGAAGAACAAAATATTTGGAAAAATAGATGAGTCGGAGACATGTACATCCTCACACTTGAACCTGGCGCAGCATAGTATAATATAATCCGATGAAGAAGTCGAATTATAATAATTTAAAACAGTGCTCGAGGCGCCGCTTTTGGCCCTTGAGTTAAGGACTAGACCCAGACCCCTCATACCCACACCCCACCCTACCCCCGGTCCCCCACAGCAGAAGCACCCACAATTCCACTAAATAATACCACGATTAGATTTACAATATATAATTTTGGGTGTTACGAAGATAATTTAGTTTAATCACTGGTTCTAATTAAAACTGTATTAATATAATTTCCCACCCATGTTGGTGCTACGCCTTTAATTTATTTGTTCACATGCTTATTTGCTTTTTAGCTTTAAGTTAAAGATAATTAAGAATTTAATGATGGGGATTATGAGTTTGATCCTATTTTGGAGTGGCATATGCTGCGTCGTCCACCTATTTGTTATATACTCCTAATTAGCATTAGATTCTCCAACTTGTGGGGATTTATAAATACTAGGTTGTCTTTCTATTGCAATGCCTCACATCCTTTGATTCATTTGTTTAATTATATTTACACAATCTAATATTTTAAATTGATATATATATATATACATATATACATATATATAATGGATTAAATGTAAACCATTCTCTATTGTGTAAACTACAAACCAATCTCTTACCATCCATTCAAAAAAATATACGGCCAAGATTTAAAACAAAATACGGTGGTAATTTTGTAATTTTCGTGAGTTTTTTTCAGGCTATGGGGCTATTTCTGTCACATTTACGAAAAAAGTTGATGTCATGCAGACTCAACATTTCAAAAAATTCTAAAAAAACTTCAAACGATCATAACTCGTTCATTTTTTGTCAGATTAATGCAAACAATATATCAAATTAAAGGTTTTTTAATCATCTTTCATTTAAAATTAGTGAAACATATGTTCATTTGAAAAAATATGAATAAAAAATTCATTTTTCACGCATATTCATGCTCAGAATACCTTATCAGCGTATGATAAATGTTTCATTAGCATATGACAAATGTTTTGTTAGCATTAATTATATTATTGTAAAGGTGTACGCAATCACAATTAGGTATGCTTCTTTAGCATATGACAAATGTTTTGTTAGCATCAATTATATTATTGTAAAGGTGTACGCAATCACAATTAGGTATGCTTCTTTAGCATATGACAAATGTTTTGTTAGCATCAATTATATTGTTATAGGGATTTATTTCATCTCAATTAGGATATGTTACGCTAGTATTAATTATATTGCTATAAGAGTTTATTTCATCCCAATTAGGATGTGTTTTGTTAGCATGTGGTAAACGTTTCATTAATATCGGTTATATTAACATCGAAATACATCATTAAGATTTTTTTGTATGAAAATACTAATGCATTGCTCATGTTAACATTACCATGTGCTAACGAAAACATTATAAGAATGCTAATGCAGTGTAGTTTTATCTGCTAATTAATATAATCATATGTGTTTAATATTGAGAAAATTTCACTTTTGGTCCCATAGGACACGCCCCTCTCCCCTTTTGGTCCCAGAGCTGTCTGTTTTGGTCCCAATTTTCTTTTTTACTGTCAATTTTTGTAGCGCCCCGATCCCGAAAGACCGTGGAAATGGACGCCACGGGGGTGGGAATTAAGAAGCAGGAAAGAAATGGGGTAATTTAATTAACGACGGGGTGATAATCCAAAAAGGATTAATGTTTGGAATAAAATTTAACAACCGAGTATGCCAAAGATAGGTTATGCCTTCCGGAAAATTAGACAGCATGACCTCTGTAACTAGAGCGAATCCCCGTTTATAACGGCTTATAAGAGAAGAATGGAAGCTGTAACAATTCGATAAGCCCTTTCATAGGCTAAACGGAAACAAATAACCAGATACCAACAATCAATAGACCCATTCATAGGTCGACATAAGAAACAGACACCAATATGTTGAATAAATGAAGCCCTTCCATAGGCCAAATGAATGATCAAATAGACATAACCAAAGATGGGCTTCCTCCCCTTCGAATAAGTATGTAGCTAAGCATATGATACATGTTAACTAGGAAGTCAACAAATGTTCAGAATCAGAGAAGCAGAATCATATCGATAAAATACTAAGATCAGGGTTCTTAGCATTTAGCAAAAGAATATCATAAGTGGGAAAGCTCAATTCTTAACAGAATACTAACAAAAAGAGACAACGGAAAAATATGAAAATCATAATAGCCCATATCTCAGTCTCGTCACCTCCACGCTCCAGCCTACTGAACTGAAAATATTTGGAAATATTTGGGCTGAGTACTAATGCACTCAGTGGGCAAGTTTTGACAATTCAAGTTATGCAAATCATTTTATTAAAGTAATCTATCTGTGTTCATGCAGGTAGTGAAGCTTAGGAGGTTTAAAAGTTGGAAGCAACCTAAGTTCACCAAAACATTTTATCATGAAGCGCTTAAGAGTATAACCCGTCACTGCCCGCAACCCAAACTACATCACCAGCGCATAACGTTGAGTATGGCCATAGTATACCCAAAGAGTATAACCAATAAGTGTTTCATTTTAGTCTCATCGACAAGGAGTAGGGCAGGACAAACAATGCATGCATACTGTAGCTACTCACATTGACACAGTGCTGGTATATGAGACTCCGACAACATACAGTAGCACGTAAACATTTAACACAGATAGTCACATATGCAGTTTTAGCAAAGCAGAGCTTAATAACTCGAAAGATACAATTTGCAAAGATAGTATAGTATAACCCACCTTTCTCGGGATTCTGAAAAGATAACTCCTGAAGAATCAACCCTGATGATTTCTCTAGCTCAGCTGGTACTACAGAAGGTAAACTTCAACTCAGGATAATCGCTATATTTTCGGGAATTAATCTACTATAAACGGAACTATTATTAATTCTATTCTATTCTAAAATAGATTGCGCGACTCTAGAGACCTCAAATAATTTCGACGAAGAAGGAAATAAATTCCAAAACGTTATTCTTGCTTTACTGGGATCAACTGATTTGACAGAGGTCTCTTTCCAAAACTTGTCATTTATCCAAAGTTTACCAGATCTATGCCACGACACTTTTTAACCGCTCGGAAATTACGAAAATATTCAGAGAAGATACTATGCATGCCAAGAGTAAAGAATGAGAAATTTAGAATTTTTCGATAACACATGCTCTCGGAAATAAAATAACTACTTATATTAAATAGTTGATATTATCCAAAACTCATCCGAAAATTACGAAATTCGACGGGAGCATTGGAAATATTATTTCGAGCAACTTTTGAGAAGAAACTTTTTCGATTTGACGACCCAAAATGGGTGAAACGGGAGTTTCGGTAAGAATATTCACAGATTTTAGGTGAAAATGTATCGGTCTCGATCGAGCTCGATACTCGTTGGAGTTTTGCTCAAAAGTACAATTTTTGATAGTGCAGAAAATAAGGAATTTAATGGTGTAATCAGATCAAAGATCGGACGGCTAGAACATAAATTCGAACTGGAAAGATTTATAATATAATATTCGGATCCGGATTTCAAACGACGAGAAATCAAAAATCTATTCCGGTTAACTACAAGATCCAAATGATCAAAGACTATTTATAAAAAGAAGATTTCTAATACGACTATCCAGGAAGAGTAGATCTGAGATTTACATAAAATGAAAATGGAGAAAAATACCGAAAACTCACAACATCAAAAATCGGAATCGGTAGAATTAAAGATAATCGAAATATAAGCATATTTAGAACTTGAAATTTCTAAATTCATCGGTCCGAATGACCAGAATCGGAGAAAGTACCTTCTCCGAGGAATTGGCGGCGGTCACGATGATTTTCCATCGTGATCATCCTTCGTGTCATCATTTCAATCATGTATTCGTGATCTACGCGTTGACACCTTCAAAATGACTATTTCAGAATCGAAATAGAAAACTAGAGTTGTACATTCTCTGGAAGCTGCTCGGCGTTTTGATTTTGAAAATGAATGAAAAATGAAACCTTAAGCTCCTATGTATAGAGGAAAAATAAATAGGATAATAACGAATAAAAGAAAAAGGATAATGATGGAAAAAGAAAAGGATAATTACGAATAAAATAATCTTTTGAAAAAGAAATTGGATAATGACGGATATGCCTTTTTCTATTAAATTTATTATTTTCCAACTTAAAGTTGTGCCAAGAGTTCATTTGAACTCGAAATTTGAAATTTCAAAGGTTGGCATGATTCTTGAAACATTTTCTATCAACCCGAGAAAAATATCATAACATATTTTTAAGGCAATTTTTGACCAAATTAGATTTAACAGATTTTCCTTTATTTGAGTCTTTTAAGGACCCAACTTATTTTCTAAATTATCAAAGGGTAACATAAGTTGAATTAAACCTTCTAAAATATTTCGGGGTATTATAATTTTAGTCCTTCCGTGACAGAAAACGTTAAAATTACTGTCAATTTTGGTCCCATATGAATTTTAATTTCAGCGATAATTTGGGACCAAAAGTGAAATTTTCAGCGAAATATAAATCCTAAAATGTAATCAGCTATGAACGATTTTTGAGCCGAAAAATTGATCAAATGTTAGATTTGTAAATAGGGGGTACTTTTTTTTATTATTTTTTAATTGGGTTATTTAAAAAAATACTACAATAAAAACACGATTTAACAACGGATTATAAACTACAATAAAAACGCGATTTAACAACGGATTATAATTCATTTTAAAATACAGACACATTAACAACGGATTAAGATCAAGATATTTAATGACAGATTTTTTTATCTCTAACTTAACAAAGAGCACACGTCGTATTTTAATTGAAATTTTTTATTTTTTTATGTTAACGACACAATAACGACATATTTTTTATAATATTATATATATATATACATATTATTTTGCAATTACTAATTAATTACAAATATAAATTTTTTTAAATTTTTTATTTATTTTACATGATAATTTTTAATTTTTTTTAATGTTATTAATTTTTTAATTACTATATAATTACGAATTTGAAATCAATCTTTTTAATATTATTGATTTTTTATTTATTTAACATTTTACAATTTATTTTATTTTTAATGTTTTAATAATATACATTATTTTTTAATATTATATATTTTTCAATTACTAATTAATTACGAATATAAATTTTTTAATATTTTTATTTATTTTACTTTATGATTGTTAAAGTTTTTTTAATATTATTAATTTTTTAATTACTAATTAATTATGAATTTGAAATTAACTTGTTTAATATTATTAATGTTTTATTTATTTTACATTTTTGATATTATATATATTTTTTATTTTTCAATTACTAATTAATTATGAGTATAAATTTTTATTATATTTTTATTAGTTTTACTTTACGATTTTTAAAATTTTATATTACTTTATATATATTTTTATTATTTTATATTATTTTTAATATTTTGGGCTTGACTTGTCTCGCTTCCATCGCTAAAATGTGAATTTTTTATAGTGAAAGTTCAAAATGTAGGTATGAAAGTATAATTTTTTCCTAGATTTTTTACTTTACATTTTACAAGAATTTAATTATGAAATAATCAACCATAATAATGAATTATTAATTGAAAATTAAAATTAAATATTAAAAATAATTATAAACGCTAATTAGATGTGGTGAACGCTCATAAACAATATTGTAAAATTAAACTAAATAAAAAAGTTACGTGTATTTAGGGGTGTAAACGAGCCGAGTATCTTCTTGATCGAACTCAAGCTCGACAGAAAATTAAACTAAATAAAAAAAAATGGCTTTCTTTTGATTTAGTAGTTGTAATTTGATGATTTGGTGACAATACACAGGATAATTACTAAAAAAATAAGATGATGATAGTTTGAATCCTATGGGACTAAAAGTGATAGTTTGAATCCTATGGGACTAAAAGTGAGCGAATTTTTAACAGCTTTTAACAGCCGTTTAAAACTCTGGGACTAAAAGTGATAGTTTGAATCCTATGGGACTAAAAGTGAGCGAATTTTTTAAAAAAGGACCAAAACAGACAGCTCTGGGACCAAAAGGGGAGAGGGGCGTGTCCTATGGGACCAAAAGTGAAATTTTCTCGTTTAATATTACATGTGTATAATCATTGTATAACTTCTATCCTAATTAGACATGACCCATTAGCATATGCCAAATATTTCATTAATATTGATTGTATTGATGTAAATGTTTATTACATCTCAATTAAGATATGTTTCATTAACATCAATTATATTATTATAAATATTTATTTAATCTCAATTAGGATGTGTTTCATTAGTATATGATAAATATTTCATCAGTATTGATAAACTCGGGTTTTTCATCTATTTCAGGCTTGAACTTGGTGTATTGTATGTAGTTTGCGAGCTACAAGAGTGTGCTTAAGTTTAATTGGTATTTTCATGAGTTTGTTGAGTTTTGAAGTAAAGAAAGGGTAAAAAGGAATCAAAAATTGAGAGAAGTAAAATCGGAAATAAGAATGGAGCCAAACGGGACAAAAAAGAGACGAACTCATTGATTCAAGGATCATCGCACGGATTGTGCAGTAGGTTTTTCCATGCACAAGGACCGTGAGTGTTTGGTAGATTGTTGATATTTTATTTGGGTGGGTTGGGAAAGAGAATAGAAAGATAGAGGTGGACCTTAACTTAATTAAGAATTATATTGGGCTTTGGTAAATGGTGGGCTGAGAAGTTTGGATTTAATGCCATGATTCATTGTTTTTCTCTCAATTATCCAGTTGAAATTTAAGCATGCATCGGCGCCATAATAATTTAGCCTCATGCATGGTTTCTTTCATCATGTTACTTATGAATTAATTTTAAGATAATTAAATTATAGTGAATGAGCGCATGAGTTTTAGGTTAATATTAAGGTCAAAGTTAAGGTGGGATTTTACGATGAATTTATACATGTTATCCTTTCTATATATTTTAGGGTTAATTACTATAAAATACACAAATTTTGAAAAGATTTGCAAATTAGACACAAACTTTAAAATTTTGCAATTAAAACACAAGCTTACATTTTTTTACAAAATAGACAAACTCAAAGCAAAATTTTAAAATCAATTAAATTTGAAAACCGCAAAGCCATATAAATTGTTCACCTTTCCATTTAGATGGTATTGCATTAGTTTTAATAAGTGAAAATTAATTATATGTCGCAAATTCTCATTTTTCCGTTAGTCCGAAAAATTTGAGTTTGTCTATTTTGCAAAAAAATGGAAGTTTGTGTTTTAATTACAAAATTTTAATGTTTGTGTCTAATTTGCAAATCTTGTCAAAATTTGTGTATTTTATAGTAATTAACCCTATATTTTACTGAATGTATGTGATATCGCCAATATAGTAAGAGCCTTCGGGCTATCACGCAGAGCTTTCGAACAACATACAGAGCTTTCGAGCTATTACGCAGAGCCTTCGAGCTATATATTTTGGTCTACGGACTGAACACAATTTTACTATTCGCATATTATTATATTTTATATATAATTTGGATAATTGGATACTTCCCACTGAGTCGGTAGTGCTCACTCCAAAAACTACTTATCTTTTCAGGTGTTGTTTTGGGTGATACGTAGGGGGCAAGATGTGATGATGGTGGTCAAATGAGTCGGTAATGCTCACCCCAAAAACTACTTATCTTTTCAGGTGTTGTCTTGGGTGATACGTAACGGCCAAGATGTGATGATGATGGTCAAATGGTCAAGCATGATTAAAGATGAATTATTTTTAGTTTTAATTTTATTTTATGTAGTAAATGTCAAATTATGATTTGAAACCTCCGTTGTATATCAAGTAAAGTATTTTATTAATGAAAAATATGAATAACGTGTCCTTTTCTATTAAAAGTGAAATTGTTGCGTTACAACTATTCACTCACCCCTTGATCCTAATGACAGTGATGAATACTAAATAAGCTATGAATTTGAAATTTAACACACTAGACTACTAGAGTGATATATGTATAATTTTATTTGTTGAAATTATAATTATGAAAAAATTAAGAAAATTCTTATTACAAAATATAATTACTTTATTATAACTATTGTGAATTATAGAACAAAAAAAATGTCGAAAAACATATTGCAATTGAGAAGGTGTTTTCCAAAGTTATTTGTGACTATATTTTTTTGAGAGATGTTTTCAAAGTACATGTTAATTATGTTGGTCCCGATTCTTTTTTTCACCTCCTATTATGTAAACGATAATGGTGTAGTTTTTTCATACGATATCATTAAAAAATACAACTATATCGTTGACATATCAGGAGGTGAGAAAAATAAGTGACAAATATAATTAATGTCCACTAACGACGCCATTTATGTTCCCAAAATATAATTTGCAAAAAAAAATATATATATATTTTTAAAAAATAAAATGCCCAACTAGGGACAATTCCTAAAATGTTGAAGAAAGGCCGGCCACTAAAAATATCAGTCCAGTCTAGAAGAAGCCCGATAATCGGCAAGTCCAATAAACATAATGAGCCCATCTTCGAGAATTCTAGCTACTCTTGAAAATAAAGATCTAGTCTAGATATTATAAACTCCCTCCGTTGCATAATATCTGTTGTTTTAGGATTTTAATCTAAAATTAACAATTAATTTTTTAGAATAATATACCCCTTCCTTCTATATCAAATAAAATCTTATTCTCTTATATTTTACTAAAAAGTTAGCAAAATTTTCTCTCTCCATATATTTGTAGGGTTAAACTTAGGAGAGAGGATGTGAAAATATCTAAAACAATAAACATTTTGATATAAAAATAAAACTCTAAAACAACAAACATTATGAAACGGAGGGAGTATAATTTATTGAAAAATAAAACATAGGATCTACAAAATTTGGTTGAATGTAATAATAAACACTGTTATATGTAAAATAGTAGGAAATTCGATTCCAACTATACACTACAAGAAAACATGCATGCTAAATCTAATTCCAACACACAGAATCCATTGGAATAATCAAAGGGAAAAATAATTGGAATTCATGATATTCACATGTAAATTCCATAAAAAATAACATGAGTAGTAAAAAGTGGTCATTGGGAATTAAACAAAATCCAACAATATTCGAATGAAAAAAAAATGCATCGTGTACTCCAACTATGTATATCACTATATCTCGTCTCATATTTTTTAATGTCCAATAGTTTTCATTGTCATGCATATATGGGACTTATTTTCCATGGGATTAAATTTATTGTCAAATTTTATTTAGTTGAAATGCTTTTCAATCAATGAAAATTATCTATATTAGAATTAAAGGACTTATAGTATACTACGTAAGAAAGCTAATTAAAATTAGATCAGGAAAATATGAAAGCTTTTTTTCCCTCTTATTACATAACAAAAAGTTACGAGTTATGAGTTATGACCTACAAAAAAAAAAAAAGAGAATGAAAAGGAGCAACAAACTAATGTTACTTCTCATTTCTGTATATGTGCATATACAATATTAATTCTACATTATCCAAAGATCATTGGCCTGGATACTGTTTTTCTATACATGCCATTTCTATATATGTTAGCATATATATATATATATATATATATATTATGCCTATGAGCTTTCATATAATCTTGCAAAGAGTCCCAATATTTGTACGTACATGGCATTCACTAGTTCCAATCTGCAAAAGTGAAATGAAAAGTATATATCAAGAAATAGACGATCGACTTTCTTTTTATAAATCTGGTAATTAAAACTAGTGTCAAAGATTAATTTAAGTGATGCTAGTCCTATACATGGATTAATTTCTACGGGAACATAAGCAATTGATTATCCTCCCTGGGAATTCTCAATTAATTATGAGCATGATTAATGGAGCTATGTATAATTTCTATATAAGGAATTAATTATATCTTGCTTACACTGCATATAATCAAGAATCAACATTTTTTCCATTCTTAATTAATGTGCTTTCGGGAAAAAAATAGAAAGACCACAACATCAACAAACAAAAGAGGGTGGATATATTGGCACCGACGAAATACTAATTTACATTTAATGGTAGAAAAATAGTCAGTGAAATCATGAAATACAACGTCCGTATAGTATAGGAGTGAACTGCATTAATAATGAACTTAATATAGTTTAACAAGCCAACTTATATGTATACAGAAAGAAAGATTTATCAGATATATATATATATATATATATATATATATATATATGCATGCATGGAATACAAGCCTTCTAGACAAAAAGATCAAAATCTTTGATTTGGTAAATTTTTAATAGCTATTTTGATAATTGAAAAATGTTTCTAGCCACTATTTAAAATAAAATAAAAAACATGTTTTTGGCCACTTGGACAAAATAACTCTGTGCCGTGCAACATTAATGTAAAATCTGAATGCTGCACGAATAGACTTAATCGTGTATCTCCATTCGTGTAGTAGTGTAAATTTGAATTGTTAAACGATTACGTTCAGTCGTGTACCCTCAATTCGTGCAATAGTATATAACTTTATAATGTTGCACGAATGGACTTATTCGTGGACTTATTAACACATCTGATTCGCATATCTTTAATATTTAAACAAGTTCATACAATATTTGATTTCTAAATAACCAAACAAAATGATATTACTTATAAGATTCATTTTCTGATACTTATTCACTTCACACGAATTAAAGCAAAATCAACAGTCACACATATATATATAACATATGCACGTACAATCTTTAAGTTAATTAAACAGAAGGCAACTATATATATATATATATATATATATATATAAATCTTGATATATTAGTCCTTGTTGTCCCAACTTAGTTTGCAACTAGCTGGTAGTCGACATATATATATATATATATATATATATATATATTCTTATACAGTAAATTTTAGTAATAACAAGCTCACCATTCTTCAATTCTCAATAAAACTGGAAAAGAAATTAGGAGGAATTAGTTATATGAGGTCGTTTGACATTCCTTTCCTGAATTAAATATTTATAACCAAGCGTATCTATCTCCGATTCAAATGAACATATATATATATATATATATATATTCTTATACAGTAAGTTGTAGTAATAACAAACTCACGATTCTTCAATTCTCAATGAAACTGGAAAAGAAATTAGGAGGAATTAGTTCTATGAGGTCGTTTGACATTCCTTTCCTGAATTAAATATTTATAACCAAGCGTATCTATCTCCAATTCAAACGAACACGCACACACACACACACACATATATATATATATATTCTTATACAGTAAGTTTTAGTAATAACAAGCTCACGATTCTTCAATTCTCAATGAAACTAGAAAAGAAATTAGGAGGAATTAGTTCTATGAGGTCGTTTGACATTCCTTTTCTGAATTAAATATTTATAACTAAGCATATCTATCTCTGATTCAAATGAACATATATATATATATAACACTACAAGAAAATATGCAGATGAATTCCGTCCCATATTTCAAATATAATATAATGGTTTTGGTCTATTCAAATAATCATATTTACTACACTTGTAGTATTGTAACTTCTCCAATATCAATATATCCGAAGCCCTAAGATTTCAGACATCATAATTCAATCCCCAATCCCCCGCAGCACCACTCCCAACTCCACACACACACACACACAAAAAAAAAAAAAATCTCCAAGCCCTGATATATTATATCCCACAAGTAATTAACGAGTAGCTATAGCTAGATTGCAAGATATATTTAGAAATATGGAAAATAAAAATTAGTGTAGAATTACCAGAAATTAGGATTCTGAGACAAGAGCTGGTCCAACAGATCAGATCCCAAGTCATGAAGAACCACTAAATCATCTTCCTTGACTAGCTGGTGTTTTTTCTTACAACCGATTCTACGATGTTTGATGTGCGACTCTTTTAGGGTTTTAGCCGGCGACGAGCCCTCGCTGCAGCTGTAATTCATCTTCTGTAGTGATTCCCTCACTTGTTCCGACGGGAAGTTGAGGGTAGCAGTGGGCCCTCGCGTCGCGAATGCAGCCTGATCGTAGGCCAACGCCGCCTCCTCTGCACTTCCGAATGTTCCGAGCCAAACCCTAGCTCCGCTCCTCGTTGAATCCCTTATTTCTGCCGCGAACTTTCCCCACGGCCGTTTTCTTACACCGATGTACCGTTTATTGGACGTTGTGGCCTTTCCTACTAGGGTTTTGCCTTGTTGCAGAGGTGGAGAAGGAGAGTCCATCTTCACTGTTTAGTGTTTACACACTTTCATCTGATGCTTCTCCTACTCCTTTTTTATTAATTTCCTGTTTTTGCGTAGAGATTGTGCAACTCTTTTGGCATAAAAGAAAGGAAAATACGAGATTGATGGTGGGGATGGGATAGTGACTAATGAATAGATTTTTTTTTAAGTTCTAACATGAGAGACAAGAATTAATTGGACCACCTCTCTTAACTCTTAATTACTTTTCTGTATATATCCACATATTTATGTTGTGTTGATGAAATTAAATATACGATGGAGAAAATTAAGTATCTAATAATCCTATGAACTCCCAGTAATCTGAACCCAATATTATAATACTAATTAGTAAAGGAAAAGTTACAATTTTAGTCCCCTAAATTTGAGATAGTGTTTAAGTACTATTTATTTTGATTTATGCATCACCACTTCACACTAATTAATATACAATTACTCTTCTAAAAAAAAATTACTGGACTAAAATTTGTAGTAGTGCTTCCAGGTATAATCTATGAAGGGTCAAGAAAATTTGAAATTTAATTAACAAGTTAATTAATTAGTATACCTTGTGTAATTTTCACTAGGGTCCGTCCTAAAAATGTAATATATACATATATTAAGGCAAAATTATGTGACAGATAACGGTTCTGATATATATCATTGTCCAACACACGATTTAATAATAATATTTTAGACAATAATTATGACGTTTATTGTTGTAAATTTTCTTCTTCTTTTTTACATTTTCCAAGATAGTTTAGATTACAACCGTTGTATTTTAACAAATATCTGTAATCCTACAATCTTATTTATTATTTTTTACTTGGAAATTTGAGATTTGTAATATTTTTTATTTTATTCATAAGTGGAGGATTTATAGTACTCTACATTTGTTACCTAAAAAAAATAGTTTTCATTTGTGTTGCACTATAATAATAATAATAATAATAATAATACCATAATTTGCAATAATTATTGTTTTCTATTTCAGTTATTTCATCATTTAAAATAATTAAATAATTTATTGTTAATACTAGCTTGTCATATATATATTCAAAGAAATCAAACGTTCTTTAATCATGAACAATTATATATTGCTATTTATAAATATTTCATTTTATTAATTTTTAAAAATTGAACACAACATATATAATTCAATAATAATCATAATATTACATATCTAAAAAAATAATAATTATTTGTGCATCCTACAGGAGAAATACTAGTTAATCCTTGTTCTATTTTCATCCGTCCTATAATATATAATTTAATTATTTTATTATTAGACGTGAGCTAAATTCTCATTTCCCTTAATATATTCTTAAAAATAAAAAATTATTAAATTTTCCATCAATGTTTTTCATCTGGGCGATCATCTTTAATATATTATTTGCTTGTTCAATTGGAAAGTCCATAACAGCTAATTATGTCATAAAACCTGCTGTTTTGACTATTTTACTACAGGTCATGATTTCCATTAGTTAATGTTTGAAAATAATTAAATTAAGTTAAATATTGGGTGATCATATCCCAGCTAGCTCTGTGCATGGTAAATTAATTAATTCACTTGAATTAGACCTCACAATCAAACAGAGCCTAATTTTTTCATAGTCAATTGCATGTGCACTTTTGATCTTGACCATGTATTTTGTCTTCTTGCGTCGGCGGGTTCCACTTCATCACTTGTTTAATTTCCAAGGAATATTTATATATTTAATTAAATTTCACCATATATGTTAGACTTCTATTTGCGCATAATTCCCTCCAATTCTGGGAAACATGCATCGACAATTCCACATATTACATTACATTATATGTTTCTCTGACGTGTTGTTGAATTTAATTTGAGAAAGAATTATATCCGATCAATATTGATCCCTATATATGCTTCAGGTTTGGACTAATTAATATGAGCATGGCACCCTTCTATTTTTTTAATATATATATATATATATATATATATTATATGATGAGGGTACGTATAGCGCAATCACTGGTATGAGTATTAATTTGCATATATTCTTTTGAGACTAATTAGCTTCTAAATTTATTATGTAATGTTAACCTACTTCTACTCCGTGTATCGTGTATCTTATGGTAAGTTAGAAATGAAGCACAAAAGAAAAAAAAAATCAACAACAACAACAATTGTGCGCACTAGTTATAGGAGTATTTTGACTTGGTAGAGACATATTTTTTTATGTCTCACTTTCAAATGTATTATTTAGTAGTAATATTTATTATATTAATACAATCATTCATATATATATATATAATGAATATTTATTACTAAAAATTAAAATGTGGAACAATTATATATTCTAATTGTGAAATAATTAAATGAATAATCAATTATTGACTAAAAATTAAATATTAAGTACTAAAAAATAATTATAAAGTATATACTTGGGACAAAAACTTGTGTGAGACTAATATCGTAAGAGGAGTCAAGATCTGGATTAAAAGTCATATTCAATGACATATTTGTAATTTTGTTGATGTCAATTTGATTGTGTTAATTTGGATCCGGATTTTCACCCGTTTTTACTAATTTGACCCGTAAGACAGTCTCACATAAAAATATTCCTCTATAATTGGATATAATTGACCTTAATTGATAGTTATAAAATTAGAGAATTGTTATATGCACTACAAAAATTTCTCTTCACACCACAAAGTACATTAAATAAAAAATAATTGAAGAAAAATTATTAATTTGATATGGGAACAGAGAAAATGGGGTAGAGGATCTCTCATTTAATTTGATGTTGGTAATGGTATAGTAAAGAGTTATATTCTGAAATTTGATAATGTAATATATTCTTTCTAGTTAATTATGTCATCGGTGAGCAAGTGAGAACTGTAGCCTGCAACACGAAGGTACGTACAAAATTGTTCTGAAAAAATCACCTAAAATTGATAAATTAATTATATATGGCAGTGTGTGTGTGTGTGTCAAGTCTGCGGCTTAAATCAAAACGTTAAATAAAACTAATTAAGGCTGCCCCAGACTTCTTGTGTACGAGGTACCATAAAATTATTTCTGATTGCAACTTAACAATAAAAAAAAAAATGTATGATAATATGACCGTACCAGCCAACAAATTACTGTAATGAAATAAATTTGTCAACCATTTCAACTTCAACTGCATAAAAAAATTAATTTCTTTAATTTGTTTTTTCCAATAAAGAAGGGGCGGCTCTCGTATAATTAATCATAGATCAAAGTAAATCATCAACGACAAGTTCTCCATAAATTAAAGCTCATGAAGAAAAATGACTATCATCTAATTCATGATTATTATCTTCAACATTAAGAACCACAAAAATGAATTCACCATGCGTCCATGCATATATATATATATATATATATATAAGCATTCGCGCATATATATAACGTCTGAATTTATTAATATTAATTCAGAATACTTAACCTTAATTCTGTGAGTAATTAATTAAGGAGTTCAATCTATGATCGACGAAAAGTTTCTCTATGTTTCAAGTTACATAATTATTGCAATCAATTAAAGCATGCAACATTAAATAATAGTGGTAATTAATATAAAGTTTCACGAAATGAATGAATTAAACCAACCATATATATTATTAGTTTCGTGTACGTACCTGTGTATATCAAACTTCTTCTGATATATATATTATTATCTTGAATCCCTTAAATCACTTCATACATACATATATATATATATATGCATAATATAGCACCGATTTTGTCCAATGAATTTGCCGCTTGTATATATTGATGTGTGTGTGTGTGTACACAGATACAGATGATGTGCAGTTCTTTCCCTAAATCTTTTGCTTATTTTTTTCTCTCTTTAATTTTTCACACTTTTTGGACATTTCAAACGATTTATAGTCCGAGAATGGCTGATTTTTCTTCTTCTGTCGGCGGATTTTCACTCTCTACCCCACCAGCAAAGAGTTACACACAAAATCGAACGCTATCTCCCTAGCTATTTAATTTATATGCGAAGTATGAGGACTGAACATTTTTTCTTTTTATTTATCTTCTATTCTATTCCGAATAGAGTTAATCATTCCCACCTTCTAGAGAAACCTAGCTCGTACATAAAAATTTACTCAGCTCCAAATTCAATTCATGTTTGTTATTGCATTGTATGACTTGTTTTTTCGTTTTAAAAAATCAAGAGTCTAAGAGGACTCTCCTGCATTGATTTGACTTAAATATACTTTGGAATATTAAATTTGGCCCAACTCCAATCAAGTGTACGTTAGTTGGAGCCATCTTTTTCGTTTAACATTCAAAATTAGGCCACATATCGATATATTATTACTTTTATTAAAAATCAAACAAAACTAATTAGGGCCAACTTTTTCAATTCCACGTTCGGGTCATGAGCCCACTTAGCATGATTTTCTTACTGCGACTATTTTGGGCCTTCGATCTATCTAGTTGCAATTTTTTGAGGCCCAAATCCAATTAATACCAATAGTATTTATTTAAATTGGTTTTCTATTTTTTTAGGGTAATTTTATTCCTGAAGGACCACAACCCCTCAAGTAATTAAAATACAAATATTGCTCTGTTAGAAATTGTTACCCTTATTATAACCTCCCATTACTTAAAAATCCTGATAAAATAAAGTATATATATTAAAATGAAGTAACACTTAGCAATGCAGATAATATATATAGCAAACAACCAGAGACTCATTAACCAGGTCAATAGACAAAATTCAAACACAAGTGACAGATTAATTATATATAGTACAACAATGCAAATTTAGGATGTCAACTCCGTTCAAAAGCAAATAACATATATAAAAAATTAAGAAAGGAATTAAGTAATTAAATAAATCACCGAACAAGATGAAATTATAATTAATTGGTCTCATTCTCATCAAGCATTTTGTTTAAATGGACATATATCATCAATATTGGCCTGCTGTTCTCACTGATGAATCAATTGCTTCAACCTTTGTCCAGCGCCTTGCATGATATATAAATGAAATAAAATATCTGAAATTGCAACCACAGAATTTACCTGCTTATTAGCACCATGGTATTAAAAGATGTTTGATTTTTAATATTCTTTTGTTTTTTATATAATGGACAAATTAAAGTGTGCGTGTGTGTGTTGGCACTTGAGATTTTCTATTACACTCTCCATGTTACACTTCCAAATTATGTGTTTTTTATATATATTTTTCTTCAATTATATTTCTTTTGTTATTTAGTTTAATTTTAAGATTGTTTTTTAGAGTTCACCTCATCCAATTATGATTTATGTGGATGCCATTTTATGTGGGCTTAAATTAGTTTGGGTCAAAGCGGCCCAATATGGATAAAAGATCGAGTGATGTGAGCTCGAACTCAAATGGTTGAATCTCGAGGTCAAAAGGTTATAAGTCGGTGTAGGAAAAGATATGTTCAAACCCTAACGGTCTACGAAAGCTGACTTGGTCAAAACCCCATTAAAGATAGAGGAGAGACTAAGAAACCCTATTAGAGAACAGAGAATCCCGAATTGAGAGGAGAAGCAGTTGAGGAAAGGGGATAGATAGAAAGATGACTGGGGACATAACACACATTGGAACTCCAGCAAGAACCCTAGAGCTATGGATGATAAAACAATCTTACATTTTTGCCTTACTTTACCGTCTGTATTATCCCAATAATAATTCTTTTCTCAGATTCTGACTTGAGCGTCGAAGTTTGTTCAATCGTCAACCACCCGACGGTCCTTTGGCTTTATATCTTCTATCTTTGTTTTGTAGATTGTCGGAGTTCGGATTCGAGGAGAACCGATAAACAGTAACAGAAGTGAAAGATATAGGGCCAGCCCTTATCCACGAAGTGCGCCCGGTTCAATCCCGCTCAAAACAGACGAGCACCAGAAAGCTACGACCGAAGGCTCCCAGTGTATTTCTCCAACGGAGGTCATGTACACTAAAAACTTAGGACAGAGCGTGAAATGGCTGGCGAAGATAAAGATGCCCGACAGCGAACGCGATAGGAGCAAGTTCTGTAAATTCTACAAGGACCATGATCATAGAACAGACGAATGCAGCGCACTCAGACTCGAAATTGCCGAGCTCCTGAAAAGAGGACACTTGATCGACCTCCTGACATCTTAAGGAAAGAAAAGCTGGCCTCATAGAGAAAATTAGAAAGAAGAGATGAGTGATCGATCCCCCGAGCCCCCAAGAATCAAGCATATCCTCAATTGTATTATTGGGGGTTCAGAAGTTAGTGGGATTTCACAATCATCTGCGAAGAGACATTGTTGTTCTCTCAAATACTCCGGAGGCATTCCTAGAAAAACAACACAAGCTGAGCTCATTACTCTAAGTTTCACAAATAGAGAAGCTTCTGAACTCTCACAACAACACCATGATGCACTTGTGATTTCAATTTTGTTTTCGAATTATTTAATTAAGTGAACCCTCATAGATAATGGGAGTTCCTCTAACGTAATCTTTATGAGTACAATAAAGGGATGCAGGTCAGAGATGCCGACATCACCAAGAGATTATGTAACGGCCCAATTTCCTTATATTTAAATTGCTACATTATCTTCCTAAAATATTTTATTCATTTTATTTTTTCTATGTGTGATATTAATTATTTAAGTCTAATAAGTCGCGCTTAAGTAATTTATATAATTTTTCTAAGCATGAATTTATTTTAGAATATGATCATTTCATGTCATGAGTATGCATAGAGATTTTTTTATAAAATTAAAGTTCCTAAAATCTTACATTTTATTTTCTTTAGCCAAAGTTTATTTCTACACCATTTGAATTATTTGGAGCCCAAGTCTTTCAAGCCCAATGTTGAGGCCCAGTTCTAGATATTTTATCCTTTCTTCTTCTCTATTATTCCGGTTTCGGAAAAGATAGAGCAGCGGATCTTCATTTTGTTTTCAAAATTTGAAATTTAACAGCCTTATCATTTGTTGATGTGGATAACAACTTGATCTCCTCTCCTATTCAAAATTCTAACCATAATATTCTAGTATAAGTAGAGAGCCCTATTCATTTGTTACCCCACACCAAAAAATCGTGGAAAGGAGTAGAAGCTTTAAGTTTGAGATCGGCTGTGAGGTATGTGGAGATCTTCATGTTTTGTTTTGTTTCCCATGCATTTGCATTGCATAGTCATGGGGGGATAGAAGATGAAGACGATGGTTATAGTGACGACGTGACGACGGGAACCTCGCAGGTGTACGGTGGTTGTGGTATTAGCAGCAGTTATCGCGGATAGAGATTGGAGTGGTGCATCCGAAGTGGTGTTTCTTGGTCAGCTGCAGCGGCGTTAAACTGTGAAGCCGATGTTGTTGCATCTGAGAGATGCAGTAGCAGAGCTCAACGTTACCATTTTGCAGGTAGACTTCAAGGTCGATGGTGTAGACGGCAAGGTGGTGTAGTGGTGATGACCTCGTTGTTCGACGGAAGAAAAAATATAGTGAAAGATGAAGTGATGGAGAACCGTGAACTTACTGTTTCCGAGAATAGATGAAAGGAAAAGAAGATGAGTTGTTGGTTTGCTGGGTTACGTGAACTTTAGAGAGAGAGAGATGATATGTTTTTTTTTTTCCTAACCACATTTGTTTTGCAGATGGGCTTTAGGAATTGTTGGGTTGGGCCATTGTATGTTGGGCTAGGAGTCATGTTATTGTCATGCTTAACTTATCATCATATTATTATTATTTTCATCTATTAATAGCTTGCATGATCGGTTAGGATAAAATAATTTGTTGTTAAAGCATGTGTTAAGGCTAGATTTGTTATATGTATTACTCATGCATGTATTATAAACTTAGGTGCACAATTCTTTTCGTTAAGAATCGTGTCGGCATGCGCATTGTTGCATATTTTAAAGTCGTACGCATATATTAATTTAAGGTAATTATTTTTAGGCAAAGCACGCAGGAACTTACTCAATTAATTTTAAAGTCATGGTAAAGATGGGGTTTTTACGTTGATCATGTCTCTATTATTCTCTCTATATATTATTATCGAACTATGTGATGTCACAACATAGCATGAGTTTTTGGGCTAAATACAGCAGGGCCGACGGGCTATTTAGTTTGGTCTACGGACTGAACATCTTTAAATATTCACATTTTATCATTTAATTTTATATAGCCTGGATAATTGAATACTCCCGACTGAGTTTAAAAGTACTCACCCCAAATCTTTCCTTTTTCAGATGGAGGCTCGGGGGATGCGTAGCGGATAAGATGCGGTGATAGTGGTCATGGTGTCGTGGAAGAATGAAGTTTCTAATAAAATTTTAGATTATTTTATTGCTATCTTTTCCGTTGTAATTTTGAACTCTGAAATTTCTATGGTTTGAGATTTATTTCCTTTAATTTTGTAAAATGACACGATTAATGTTTCAATTTTATTAAGAGTAAAATTGGGGCGTTACAGATCAACAACACTAATCGGCTTTCTAGTGCACAACTTAGCATCATCCTTAAAGCGTGTCTTTCTAGAGCACAACTTCTTCAGAAAATGGGCATATCGTGGAACTTGTTTAATGGCTTCAATTAATGGAATGTTGATTTCCACCTTAGTAAAGACTTTCAGCATCTCCCCCATCTTTTCTTCCTTCCTATTTTGTGCCAATCTACCTGGAAAAGGAGCTTGACAATTTTCTGTTTCTCTCAAATGGGCTCTAGAGTAGGCTGACTGACTTCTTGTGCTCCATTCTCCGATGATTGTTCTCTTCTTGTGGGCACATTATTTTCCATTTCAGCTGAGCAAACCACTTCCGGTATATCTTTCCCACTTTTCAAGGTCACAACATTAACTTGTTCATGAGGGTTCCCCACTTGGGACGAAGTTTACCACTTTTTATTTTCAATCTGTGAACCATTTGGGCTAATTGAGCAATTTGTTTGCTCACATGTACAAAGCCCGCTCTTGTCTCTTTCTTAAATTTTTCATTTTCTTGCGCAGCCTTCATGTTTTCTTCTTCCAAGGCTTGGACTAAATCTTCCAACCTCGATCTCATTTTTTTTCCGGTGGTAGAGGTCGCATGGGTGGAGCATCTTCAGGCCTCCTCCATCTGAAGTCATCATGGTCTCGCCAACCTGAATTATATGTTTCAGAGTGAGGATCATATCTCCACTGATAGTTGTTGTGCCCTTCCACATCATTAACTTCTTGTATCTCCTCCTGTATTGGGCATTCGACAGTAAAATGGAGCACACTTTTGCACACCCTACATGGTTTGGGATTTCTTCCTGTGATTGCTACTTTAACAGCCTTTCCAATTCATTCACAAAGCTTTTCAATCATGCTTTCATCATTGGATGACTTCCCAAACACATTTACACTTGTTGTGCTCTCTCCACCAAAATCATCGTTATCTTCAGCCATCTCGGTCAGAATTCTAAAGGCTTCAGTTGGTCACTTGTTCAATATAGACCCTCCATAAGATGCATTAACAATCGTTCTCTCATGTGGCCTCAAACCTCCAACAAAGTGTTGGCTCAGATCATGATCAGTTATCTGGTGACGTGGGCATTTCGCCAGCATATTCTGGAAACGGTCCCAGTAATCATAGAAACTCTCGTTCGTGCCCATTTTTAGACTTCCGATCCTTCTTCTCATCTTCTACACTCTGAAAGCTGGGAAATACTTCTCCAAAAAATTTTGTTGAAGTTCTCCCCATGTGGTCACACTACTAGTCGGCAGAGTGTACAGCCAGTTCTGTACCCCATCCTGAAGAGTGAAAGAGAACAAAACCAACCACACATATTCTTCTCGTCCATGGTCAGATGGTTGAGTTTGGCAAACCATCTCGAAATCTTGCAAATGCCTTTGAGGGTCCTCTCCAGCCATCTCATGAAATTTAGGCAAGATTTGGATTAAGCTTGCTTGTAGATTCCATGTCTACGTGCTTGCAGAGATCGTAATGCCCATTGGGCGAAGATTCATGTTAGTTGGAAAGACTAACTGTCACAAAGTTCTTCATTCAGCGGTCATATTATCAGTGTGGTCGTTCTCAAATTGTTCTTCCTTCCCGTGCCTCGTGTTTTCTTGATCTTCTGGTGATGGTGTGGGCACACAAAGTCTGTTTGTAGGTCGTCGTGCCCTCTTCACTGCTACTTTGTTCTTCCTTGAAGTTTTCTCTATCTCCAGATCATACAATATATTTTCTCCTGAAGAAATCCTGGGCATCAACTTTCAGGCACACAAGCTTGGAAAGTAAAATAACTGAAAATCAGCTCTCCGGCAACGGTTTCAATTTTGACGCACGGTCGTTTCGCGCTCAAAATGAATTTGTATGCTCCAGTGCCCATGATGAGCATAGCTAGCTATGAGTAAGGGTCGATCCCACAGAGAGCTGATGCGATCTTACTTTCAGGTCACCAATCACAAATGGAGGGTTTGGTATCGTGGTCACAACAACGGAATTTAAATCTGCAAAATAAACCAAAAGAAATATCAAATAACAAAAGGTTCCGGATTAAACTAGATTCCAATTTAACTCACACTCACTTGATCATAGGCATATCGATTTTTCTGTATGACTGAATCACCCAGTTATGGAGATTGGATTCCTCACCACATCTCCTCATTTATCCTTTCGGTTTAGATTTAAAAGTGATTCCTCGTCGATTAAATCCCTAACTTACCACCCACCTCCCGGTTCCCCTAAGAGATGTAAATGATATGAAGCATTGTGCCTCTAGACAAACACAAGTTTGTTGTGCTTACTGATTCATCATGTGCACACAACAACCCACCAAGTTCCCAGCTACTATCAAATTAACACACAATCATGATTCATTAATTCTTTTAGCCTTAGAATGCCCATTACGACTAAAGAGTGATCAACTCATATTAGTTATATTAAACACACTTTTTCTAGCACAAGAACAAAACTTGGCAGAAACTCATTCGTACAGTAAAATGCCCACACGGCCTCACCAGTTTTAAGTGTGTTAAATCTTCATCTTTGTTCAACCTGGAATATAAATCTAGCCACTCATGCTAGATGGAACTGTAAACACATAAAATAAAGACATGATAAATAAGAAAAACTTACTGGAATTGAATTAAAACTCGTCCAACACAAGTACGAAATAAAAGTGCAGAATGTAAATCCTAATCCTAATCCCTGTGGGCATAAGGCCTCAGTTTGTCTTGCTGCCAAAGCAACATTAAACTAAACTAAGTACGAAATAAAAGTGCAGAATGTATATGGTACGAAAAATGTCTGTTTTTTAACCATCAAACTAGTATTTAAAGTAATTCAATGATAAAATTGAAATGGGGATCTTCAATTGTCTGGCGGATTCAGTGTGCCTCGCTGGACTCTGGTTGGATAAGCTTCATCTTGAAAGTTGTTGGGCTGATCCCGATATTTCAGGGATTTTATCTCTTCTTTGAATGTTGATCCCTTAAGTAGTCTTTATCCACTCTAAATCCCTTCAAAATTGATCAGATCGGCCGTCTTTATCTCCAACCAATAGAATCCTGATTTTTTCGCATGTGCCATCTTCACTACCTCTTCTGAATCTGCGCGAGTACTGTGGACACGATAACTTCTGCTCAGGTTGATTTTTATCTGATATGCCCATTTCAACCATTCTAGTTAAATTAAAGACCAAAATGCCTCTTTCGCCATATTTCACTCATGTTATGCCCAAATCACTTTCCTGGTTCTTTTCTGACACAAAAATACTAAAAAGGACATTTAGAGCGACTAAAATGCCCATAAAAATGTGAAATAAATGGACTCATCACACACATTGACGCCTTGGTTGATGCCACAACTGGGCATGAAATGATGAGCTTCATAGACGCCTTCTCTGGTTATAATCAGATCCTTATGCATCCAGAAGACCAGGAGAAAACTATATTCATAACCCACCGAGATATGTTCTGTTATAAAGTTATGCCCTTCGGACTAAAAAAATGTAGGTGCAACATATCAATGGCTGGTGAATTAAATGTTCGAAGAGCTAATAGAGAACACTATGAAAAGTATACATCGATGACATGCTCGTAAAATCTCTGCGGGCTCAAGATCACATCGACCATCTTCAACGATCGTTCGAGGTCCTCTTCCGCTACAATATGAAGTTGAATCTAGCTAAATATGCATTCGGGGTCACATTTGGGAAATTTCTAGGATATCTCGTAACCAAAAGAGTGATAGAGGTCGACCCTAGTTAGATTAGAGTAGTGAGAAATATCCAACATTCTCGAAACGTAAAGAAAATTCAAAAACTGACTTGACACCTCGGAGCT
Organism: Perilla frutescens; assembly: GCA_026008535.1. Classification (NCBI taxonomy): domain Eukaryota; kingdom Viridiplantae; phylum Streptophyta; class Magnoliopsida; order Lamiales; family Lamiaceae; genus Perilla; species Perilla frutescens. Next base: position 7,283,278 of record BRKX01000016.1, read on the forward strand.
CTAAGTTGTTTTATCTCAAAGTACTTGGAAAAAAGCCAAGCATTTTTCAAGACGTTACGAAAAAGTAAAGACTTCGAATGGACCCTGGAATACGTAGAAGCTTTAAAGGAACTGAAGGATTACTTATCAAGCCCACCACTACTATCAAAGCCACACATGGGAGAGGTACTGCTTATACACTTATCTGTTTCAACTAACTCCGTAAGTACAGTCTTAGTCGGAGAGGACTAAAGAAGAATACACCCCATTTATTACGCCAGTAGATCTCTATTGGATGTCGAAATGAGATACACAACTTGAGAAATTTATCCTGGCCTTGGTAATGGCATTAGGAAAAATAAAGCCTTACTTCCAGGCTCACTCAATCAAGGTAGTCACGACCTTCCCTCTCAGAACAGTGTTATGAAAATCAGACCTCACGGGAAGATTATCAAAATAGATAGTAGAGCCCGGGAAGATTATCAAAATGGGTAGTGTTATGGAAACTGAACCTCGCTGCCATAGTAGGTACTGGCTGTAAAGTACATGCGTACACATTAAATGATCAATATGGGATCAAAAGAGTTCGGTAATATAAAAGAAAATCGTACATTCAATATCTGATTAAAGAAGAGAAAAACCTACTAATCTAGGCTATTATTCTCATAATCTTTGAGCGACCCATGTTGCGCGACCGATCTCTAAACATCCAGCAGAAAAGATTTTAGCGGCGCGACGTGTTAGTTGGAAGAGGAGGGTCCTCGAGGACTCACAGGAGTCGCCGTGGCAACAACGGGCATTGCTATTTGTGACGTTGGAAGAATGGTTGGAGCGTTAATGATGATAGCCTTCGACCTCTTAGATGAAGGCTTTGTACTCTCTGAAGGCCTCTTCTCTGACAATCTCTTCATCCCTTAGAACAAGGAACTCTCTTTCATTGCAGCAACGAGGGCCTTCATTTTAACATCAGAGATGTTGATCTTGAATTTGCTCATGCCATTAAGAAGAACACGGTCATCCCTGACCTTTTCGAACTCATGTCAATCTTCTGAAAGAAGATAAGCTTCTTCAATATGCTCGGATTATATCCTAGTTGGAATATGCCGCTTAGGGTAGCTGTAAGTGAAAAGTTAAGACATGAGCAGCGTACAACAAAGGTAAAGAAAATAAGAGTTAACGGAAACCCATGAGCTTGACAAAATTCAGACGGAATAATTGCATCCTCGGAAGTTTGTGCAAGTACAAAAATGAACTTAGGTTTCCAACTGCCCCAGGACGAAGGCAGTTTAGTGATTAAATGAAGTCAACCCCCACCCATCTGGTAAAGTAATAGTAACCCTTTTGACCAACAGTCTCGATCAACATATATATGGAGTTCCATTCACTGACAGTGGCTTGGGAAAGTTAAGTTTCAGCCATAGGTAGAACATACCCATCATGTGGTACCACCTGACCTGAGCTATTTGGACGGGAGCTATGCCATAGAAATGGGCTATCTTCACAAAAAATGGATGAATTGGCAGTCCGACACCCTTCTTGGTGACGATTGAGTAAAAAACAGTAAACCAGAATATGGGTCGATAAGCGCGGCTGGAAGGTTTAGAGAATTGAACTTCGACCCACTACCCGAAATTGAGGGTGAAACTAATCGACGAAGAAGGTCGTCATTCACTTATGTGCCTATCCGCCCGAAATGAGTTACCAAACTGTATGTTACCCTTATGTGCCTGTCCGCTCTTCTTATTTTTAGCTCCATTCGGGTTCACTACCATCGCGAATCCCGGATCCTTAAACATCACGGTGCCACCACTAAATCACAGGACAACTATGGTTTTTCTCTTTCTGGGTTTTAGCAGTCAGTACTTCTACGACGAGTGAATCAAATTCACCGGTTTGCTGCACCGTCGCCCCAGCTTATACCTTCCTTGACGGTGGAAGAATTCTTGCTCTCACTCATTTCAGAGCAAATAATACCAGAAAAACTAAAAGATTAAAATTGAAATTTGAGATAAGAGATGAAGAGATTAACCCTGAGATAGGAAGATTTATAAGCAGAAAAGGATCTTGAATTGTATCCAATGAAGATTTGAGATATATTTTAGGCGAATCCAGCTGTGTGAAGAAATTAGAGGTGTGCGAAGAAATCGGGGGTGTTTTAGAAAATATGAGAATTAGAGTTTATTGTTGGTGGAAAAGACGATACGTCATTTAAATTCAATGGTGGAGATGAAGAATCAATTGATCAACAGTGAGAAGTTATCAGGTAAAAGCATAGATTTGGATTGACCATCCGCAATAATTGAATATCTAACGGTTGGAAAACTAATCGGCAAGCATAGGCAAAATGGAAAAGTGCAAGTGATGCAACTAGCACTCTTCTCGAATTAATCCATGTGGCAATCCCCAAGGCTTACTTTCAAAGTCTCGAGCTCTCCCGAACTTGCCTTCAAGACTGGAGCTCCCCAAGGCTTGCTCTCAAGGCCTGGAGCTTTCCCAGACTTACATTTAAGTCTGTAACTCCCCGATGCTTGCTCTAAAAGTCTTGAGCTCTCTCAGACTTGCTTTCAGTTCTAGAGCTCTCCTGTCCTTATTTTCATGGCCTCAGAATCATAAAGTCAATCACAGTATCGCAGCCAATGAAAATTAGATTCATTGTCTAACCCTCGTATAACGAAGCTCGAATAATGAAGAACTAATTGTAGATGCCATTTTATATGGGCCCAAATTAGTTTAGGTTGAAGCAACCCAATATGGATAAAAGATCGAGTGATGTAAGCTCGAACTCAAATGGTTGAATCTCGAGGTAAAAAAGTTAGAGGTCAACATAGGAAAAGATCTGTTAAAACCCTAACGGTCTTCGAAAGCTGACCTAGTCAAAACCCCATTAGGGATAGATGAGAGACTAAAAAACCCTATTAGGGATAAGAGAATCCTGAATTGAGAGGAAAATCAGTTGAGGAAAGGGGATAAATAGGAAGAGGATTGGAGGCATAGCACACGTAAAACTCCAACATGAATGTTAGAGCTATCAACGAATCAACGATAAATAATCTTATGATTTTTTGCCTTATTTAACCGTATGCATTATCCCAATAATAATTCTTTTCTCAGAGTCGGAGTCAGTTCGATCATCAACCCTTCGACAGTTCTTCAGCTTCACATTATTCTGTTTTTGTCTTGTAGATTGCCGGAGCTCGAATCCGAATAACTCTAATTGCAAAATTCAGGTTCTACAGTTTTGATAGCTATGTATTTTACACAACTTTTGGATATGAATTGATGATGTTTATTATATGAAGTTGTGTATTTTATATAACTTTTGTGCTTATATTATTATCGTTGGGAGTTTTTTTATGTGTTTGCTAGCTTTGTAGTAATATTTGTTATTTCGTTGTATATTTGAAGCAAAATAGTCAAATACGGACTTGAGGAGTTGAAGGGGGATTTAATTAAGTTCTTGGGTTAATTTTAATGCTTAATTAAAGCCTAATGGACTGGATAAAACCTGAAAAATCCGAAGCCCAGTACTAAAATGGCTTGGGTCGACCTAGAAGTGTCAGTCGACCCGGCCCAGTGTAATTTGTAAAAGCTCCCACTTTAATACACGTCTCATATGTTGTGAGAGACGCCCCATATCATTCAATACACATATAAAACACAAAGGAGAAGATGAAGGCTTGACATCTACTCAAGAGGAAGTGACAAGGTTGCTAGAGACAGAGTGCTGTTGAAGAAAAGACAAGACAACTGAATTTTCCCATATTATTCGGTTCTATTATTTATTTTGTCATGAACACTTATACTCTAGTTTTTATTGTTAATTTTATTACGTCTAGCAAATTTCATAGCTAGGTTTTAGGGATTGGATACTATGGATTTTATAATATGATTTAATTATTTTCTTCATGCTATCTCTCGGGGCTTAATTTCTATGAGTTTATTTATGTCTTGTATGAATGCTTGATCACCATTTATTCATGCTAGTCATTAATTTGAAGTACTGACCAGAGAATAATTAATGATAGAGAGATAGAAATCAGATTATGTGTGCTTGGAAGGACCGACCAAGTGAACAAGTATTGCATATGGTTGAATAAACCTTCGTGTGCTAGATTGGGAGTGATGACATGCGTGAAGAACCAACCGCAGTGAAGTGTATGCTCATTATATCTATGTTATGGTTTATACCTTTAAAAGTAGTCTAATAACAAACTAGTGATTCCCCACCATTGATTGATTAAAGACTAAAGTCGGGTTACAAGAATTAATGAGTATTAATAAATGAAATAATAATCCAGTTTCCCTAAAGTCTAAGTTTTTCTTAATTGTTCAGTTCAATTATTTTATATTCTGTGTTTATTTGTGTTATTTATTTTATTTCCATTCTACCTGCGTACTCGATCAGTGTCTAGATATTAATAAGGTGATTGTATTTGAGAACATATGATTATCAGTCTATGTGGGATAGGATAATCTTGCTCGCACGTGTGCTTCACTTATTTGTTAATAAATATCGTGTCATGTTTATAATTATTTTTTAGTATTTAATTTTCAATTTTCAATTAATAATTCATTATTATGGTTGATTAATTCAAAATTAAATTTTATAACTTTTTTAATTAATTTTTTTGTTGATAAATGTTAATTGTGATTATTTATGTTAGAATTAATTTTTATTTTATAATAAATAGTATTTTACTTTATTGAAGGTTCCAAGTAGTGAGGTGGAGGTTCTTTGGCCAAAAATGTCATATAAAATATTATTCATAGTTTAATTAATTTATTATTCATAATTTAATTAATTTTTGAGGATGTAAAGAGAAATAAAAAAATGTTGTTTCAGTGGTATGTATACTTATATATGTCTAGTGATTGGCAAATTGGTAAATGTGCATTTATTTTTCTAAGTTAGGTTTTGACTAGTTCCAAGAATAATTAGTTGATTTATTTAGACATACATGTGATATTCAAAACTATTTTCAGTTTTTTTTTCCTAATTCAAACCGCAGACCAGATTAACGGCCTTTTAGCTTTCAATTATTGGAACCACTACATGAACATTTTCTTCATTTAAGTTTCCAATAACAACAAGAAAAATAATTTTATCTTACCTTAATTAAGAAAGAAGTTTTTATCTATTATCATACGATACGAAAAATGAATCAATTATTGATTCTCGTTAAAAGACTTGGAAACTTTACATGTTAACGGATGCTGCTGATGCCAACACAAACATCTCCTACTAAATATGGTGTTTCTTGGCTCTATTCATTGAACCCAACAAAATTCCATTTTTACCTAACAAGTTGGCAAAAGAATAACAGCTATATATCGTAGCCTAATTAATAAATGGGAGAAATTTTTATCTAGATAAAAAAATGCTAAAATCAGTATAGTTGGGCAAGTTTTAAAAGGGTAGGAGTTATATGGGCAATTTGTACTATGTTTAAAATCTTTGACCAAAAAAACTGAATATTCCCTTACTTTTCTGAAGGAGCATCTTACATATTTGTACTTTTCATGCAGAAAAAACAAAAGATTTGCATGGAATAAAATCGGATAAAATCTCTCCCTCTCTCGTCTATCCAAACTCAATGTTAGTTTGAAAAAAAAAAAAAAAAGCTGTGGTATTAATTCTTTGAAATCTCGGTATTAAATTTTGTAACCACCCCCTTTACACTCTCTCACTCTCTCATCTGCTCTCCATCTCGGTATTAAATTTTGTAACTACTTTCGTTCCCCCTCTGTAACGATTAGAAGAAGTAACGAAAAACCCCAAAAAAAAAAATCATGTCTGCTCCCTTGACTCCGCCACGAAAGGGATAAGGTAATTGAAATCGCCCCCTCTCCCATCTCTTGTCTCTCTCTCGTGTATCATCATCATAATCTAATCACCCTTTTATTTTTAATTGTTAGAACTGTTAATCGAAGATGGAGAATACAAGAGATCTTCGGACGGGTTCGGCAGGAGAAATTCCGGCAGAGGTTAGCTTGTTTCGAGAATACATAAGCATGTTTTGGTGAAAGAAATTTCCATGTTTAATTGTTAGATCTGGAGTAACGTGATATTTTTAGATGTAAAACAATAGTCTTGGTGCATAACGAAAGTGTATTTGCATAATGATGGTAGTTTCCTTGCACAGTGAAAGTGTAATTGCATAAAGAAACAATTTTAATGCATAACGAAAGTTGTTTAATGCATAACGAAAGTATTTAAATTGCATAACGGAAGTAGTTTAATTGCATAATCCTTATGGCTAAAATCTGTAATTAAAAAAAACTTCAAATTACATAACGAAAGGTTAATTTAATTAATCGTTATTATATTGTTAATATATCGTTATGCCCTTAATATGTAACGAAAGTATATTACGAAAGGTTATTTTAATTAATCGTTTTTCTATTTTTAATATATCGTAATGCTAATTGTTTGATTTTCGTTATGCTATTCGTTATGCTAATTGTTTGATTTTCGTTATGCTAAATGTTTGATTTTCGTTATGCTAATCGTTATGCCTTTTAAATATATCGTTATGCTAATCGTTGTGCCCTTAATCGTTATGCCTTTTAAATAATTTCGTTATGCCTTTTATATTAGATTTTCGTTACATTGAATTTTAATTTTCATTACGTTGATGTTTGAATTTCGTTATGCGTTTATGTTATTTTCGTTATGCTAAAATTTAAACTTTCGTTTATGTCATCTATGTTAAATGTAAATTTCGTTATTATTAAATCTAATTATCGTTATTGTTAAATTTAAATTTTGATATGTTAATATTAAAACTTTCCTTATTGGTTCAATTAGATTTTCGGAAGTGTTAAATATTTAGTTCGTTATTGATAATACTTTTTTAATAATAATAATAATAAACAATTAATAAAATAACATAAACAATTAATAAAATAACAAAAAAATTAATCGTTGTGATTTAATTTAATTACAAGTAATTTAATTTAGTAAAAAAATAAAAATAGCAAAAACAATTAATATAATTATGTATTTAATCAATCGTTGTGAAATTTAGATCGAATGAATTAGACGCCCCCTCCAGAGGTTCAAGCCAACTGTGAATATGTACGTGAAGATGGAGTTAGTAGACAAGATTAGGGAAGTGTTACAGCATTTCGGCGGTGAGGAAACGATCCAGACGTTCAGATCTGGATGCTTAGGACACTTTGTGGACTTTAGAGGGGGTAACATAGCCCGGAAGGCGCTGCATGCATTGATTTGTTGCGAAGTGCGTGTCCAGGATCCTGCACGCGAGGGTAGAGAGTGTCGGTTCCATGTGAGTGGCACGACACTACACTTTGGGCCCTCAGAGTTCGCACTGGTGTCAAGCTTGCGGTTCGGGCCGTCCAGTTTCGATCCGAATGCGGCTCATGTGATTCCGGCCAGGGGCATCTATCACCGGCTATTTGAAGGGAAGAAGACGACAATTGCACAGATGTATGAGAAGTTCACGGCGAGGCGTCTAGCCAATCACCCTCCAGATTACGTGAAGATTGCGAACATCCTGATCGTGTACCGGATGTTATTTTGCCAGGACCCTGGACGTACGATCGATGACTGGGTGTGGGCCCTGGTGGAGGATGCTGATGCGTGGAATTCTTTTCCATGGGGGGGGGATACACATTTTAGATCCTGATGCACTTTGTCAGCATTCTCCCTAGAAGCTCAGAGACCATCTCTTTGGGCTTCAGAACAACCCCCTCATCGACCAGTTTACGTGCAAAATACTTTACAATCACCCGTGCAGGCACCTGTCGTGGGGCAACTCGACTCATATCCATGTGGTAAGTGTGAGTGCCGTCAAACTTGTAGATTCTCCAAACAACTCCGTCCACAACGGCACACAGCTTGAACGGGCACTCATTTCCATGCTTGCATATATAGACCAGCCGTGTCTTGTTCGATCGATACACGTCATACTCTACTCTATTCTGCATGTGATACAGTCCCACGGCCAGGGCCAAATCATCCTTGGTGCGGAAAAATCGCACCCTTCTGAAGTTCATCCGTATTGGCTGCTGAAGGCTCGTCCCAACTCAGTGGGCCTGCAATGTCAATATTCGCAAGTGGAACAAGCCAATTGCTCCCACCCCTCTCAGATACATCCTCAGCCCTAGTGTTCGACGATGATGCTCATCCGGTCATGCCTATCAATCGTCCCGTACCTCTTGTAGAACGAATCCATCCCGTGAACTCTGTGAACACTGATTCGAGCAAGTCCGTTCTCACATTCTCCTCCGCTTCTTCATCTGTAGTAGGAATTTCTTCTTCTTCTTCTCCTCCTCCTTCATGCGGGAATGCATCGTCGTCAAAATCATGCTCTGGAGCCTCATAGTGTTGCGTATCATCACGAACCTCCTCTCTGACCGGTTCTCTGTACTCAGGCTCGGTGTCAGGGATGACCCTTGAGCTGCTGCAGCCTCTCTGAACAACATACACAACCATCTCTTGACTCTGCTCATGGAGCAAGTCTAGCAAACCAGCATCATCTTTCAGTCTTGTCTTGATCTGTCTACCACTATTGGTGCTCGACATCCATGATAACTGGTACTCGACACATGTGGGATCGGTCTCCAATAACTCATGTATCTCTCTGATCAGTGACCTAAAACATAAATCATCCGATGACATGATGATCAACTCCTCCACACCATCTACGTACTGAGCTCTATCCCATCGGCCACTATGTCGTACAATAATACGACGTCTAACCATCTGCCCTAAAACAAATTTAAAAATAAGCATAACGATACAGAACAAAAATTAATTTTATACCTAACGAAATATAAATGGGAGAAATAACTAACATTGAATTTATACAATAACGAAAATTTATTATTAACATAATGAAATTTTTATTTAACAATAATGAAAGTTAATTTCTAAACATAAAGAAAATTTAAATTTAACAATAACGAAAATTAAATTTCAATAATAACGAAACTTTAAATTAAACAATAACGAAAGTTTAGTTTTAAAAATAACGAAACTTTAAATTAATAATATCTTCACAAAATTTAAATACAACAATTAACCATAATGAAATTTTTTTAACATAAGGAATACTCAAATTAAACAATAACGAAAGTTTAGTTTTAACAATAACGAAAATTTAAATTACACAATAACGAAAATGATATTTTAAGAATAATGAAAATTTAAATTCCACTATAACGAAAATATAAATTTTAAGAATAACGAAACTTAAATATAAACATAACGAAAATTTAAATTTAACCATAACGATAATTCTACTAAACCATTAACTAATCCTTATGATATTTCTATTTAACCATAACGATAATTAAATTTAACCATTAACTAACCCTAACGATAACCATTAACACAAATTAAATTTCAACATTAACTAACCATAACGAAAAAATTTATTTAACCATAACGACAATTCAATTGGACAATAACAAAAATTAAATTAAAACTAGGGTTATACTTTAACAATAATTGAAACTAACCATAACGACAAGAAAATTAAAACTATCATTATACTTTATCGTTATGCCTTTGTTATAGCCTAATTGCAGGAACATAATTTTCGCTAAATAAAACCTAAAACAATTTTCTAAGTAAGGAACGTAACAAGACTTGAAACGTACCTTTCAAATTTTGAGAATTTTTCTGTGCGATTTCAGGATATAGTTTTGTTGGTGAAAACGATGCTGCTTTCTTGATTAATCTCCCGGCTCCACGATCAAACTCTTCATATATTTCTCTTTTTTATAAGGGAATTCACCGTTTTCCCTTCTTCATCAAACTCTCAAACTATTTTTCTCTTTGGTGTGGTTTGAGTTAGTGTACCGGTGTAGTATAAATATACATACATTATACCAACCTCTCTTACACAAAATTAAATGCATTAAATTTTATTTAATTTGAACCAACTAATACCTACCTATACAAATATAAATATTGATGCATTTCACCTACCTCATTTTGACACATACAGAAAGACAGTATAGCCCATTGATGTTCATTTAATGTTGGCCAACTGAAAAAATCATTATGGCCAACATGAAAATCAATCGTTATGGCTAAAATAAAATAAAATAAAAATAGTTATGGCCAATTAAAGTTAATTAATGATTAATAAATGAATTTTTATTATACTTGAATTATCGTAATTCACTAACAACCTTTTCATTACTCTTTAAAAAAATTGTTTAGCATAATTCAAGATGCATAACATTTGTTTTTATATATATTTCGTTATATGTTTTTATAAACGTTTCGTCACTCTTTAAATGTTTCGTTATATATTTTCGTTATGTGAAATTTTTTATATGCTTTTTTATAAATGTTTCGTTATATATTTTTATAAATGTTTCGTTATATGTTTTCGTTACGTGAAATTTGTCATATGTTTTTTTATAAATGTTTCATTGCATAATTCAAAATCGTTTTGCATATTCCAGTTTTCGTTACCTGATATTTGGGTAGGGATCCATGATTTTTTAAGTTTTATATGTTAGGTGTGGGTGCATTTAATGCTTAGTTATTAAAAAATTGTAAAAGTGCACTTAGCCAATCATTGGGTGTGGGGACAAGTGTGTCATAACTCCAAATTGCCCATGAAACTACTACACCCTTATATGTTGCCTTTTTTTCCTTTTTTTACTTTTTTTTGTCTATATTTATAGATTTACACTTAATAAATTAAAGTACAAACTAAAATGTGTAAATGGATAAAAAGAGGCAAAACAAAATAGTAATTGGGAAAAAAAAAACAAAATATAAGGCTATAGGAGTTATTTGGGCAATTTGGAGTGTAAATGTCTACAATACCCCTATGACACACTTGTCCCTACATTCCAATCATTGTGTAAGTGTACTATTTACACTTTTAATAACTACCAAATAAATGCACACACCTAACATATAAAAATCCAATTTCATGAATTTTAGGGTTAGGGTTAGAAAGTGCCACACTCTAAAACAACGAAATTTTTAAAAATGAAAATAAGCATAACGAATTTTTTTAAAAAAATAACGTTAATGCACGTAACGAAATTCTTTTAAAAAACTGACCTTCCACTAACGTTATGAAAACGAAAATAAGCATAACGAATTTTTTTAAAAAAACTAATGTTAATGCACGTAACATTAAATGAACATCAATCAATTATTCTTTCTTTCTTTTTCGACCAAAATGAGGTAGGTAGAATGAATAAATATGTATTTGTATAGGTAGATATTAGTTGACCCAAATTAAATTAAATTTAATGCATTTAATTTTGTGTAAGAGAGGTTGGTAGTGTAATATGCATATATTGAAGGTAGGGCGGAATATCCAAAACAAAAAAATACAAAAAATGTCGATTCCCCTCAAATAAAAGAGAAGAAATATATTGAGAGGTTGATCCAGAATATTTATGAACCAACGTCGTCTTCATCAACGAACGGGCCGAGTAGAAGTTCCTAAATTTTGAAAGGTATGTTTCGAGTTTATTTCTTCAAGAAATGTAGAATTTGTTTTAAGTTTAGGCTATATGTTGTTATGTTTCTATGTTTCTACGTTGATTTTATGAACTAGTGTTATCATTTCTTGATTTTAATTATGTAATGTTAGGCTCTAACGATTAATTATGTAAAGTTAAGCTATAACGATAGAAATGATAATAAGGAAAGAACAAAAGCCATAATAACGATTATTTAAAAGCTATATTAACAAAAGCTTAAAAAAAGCCATAATAACGAAAGTTTAAAAAAAGCCATAACTAAAATTAAAAGCCACAAAAACAATATTATTATCATTTACAAAAGCCATAATAACGATTATTTACAAGCCATAATAATGAAAGTTTTAAAAAAGCCATAACTAAAATTAAAAGCCATAATAACGATATTATTATCATTTACAAAAGGCATGATAACGATTATTTAAAAGCCATAATAACGAAAGTTTAAAAAAAGCCATAACTAAAATTAAAAGCAACAATAATGATATTATTATCATTTACAAAAGCCATGATAACGATTATTTATAAGCCATAATAATGAAAGTTTAAAAAAAGCATAACGATTCATAAAAAGAGGCATAACGATTGTAAAATATTACCATAACGATTATTAATAACTTGGCAAAACCATACCATTAATTAATAAATTGAAATAACCATAACGATTATTAAAAAAGCATAACGATTAATAAAAGCAACATAACGATTCATAAAAAGAGGCATAATGACTGTAAAATATTACCATAACGATTATTAATAACTTGACAAAACCATACCATTAATTAATAAATTGGAATAACCATAACGATTAATAAAAAAGCATAACGATTCATCAAAAAAGGCATAACGATTCTAATTTATTAATTAACTGTGATCAAATACGAATAATAACAATTCATCAAAAAAGAAGCATCACGATTCATCAGAAAAGAGGCATAATGATTCATTTAAATTCACTATCGTTACGGCATGAACTAACATATCGTTATAAACAATATGGGCTATATCGTTCAACTCTTATCACCATCGTTATAGCTCTTGAATTAAGATATCGTTATGAAAAATCTCTTCAAGTACTGTTTTATAGTTATGTCAATTGTTATGCATTTATTTAAAAAATTCGAACATTAAACCGTCTAACCTCTGCCGATCCAGATGTGGGATGTAAATCTAGACGTGCTTCCTCCATCGTCTTCTTCAAGTCGAGTCGAGTCCGGCGACCGTTTATTTTTTTAAACACAGAACTTGAGAGAGAGAGAGAGAGAGAGAGAGAGAAATAGAGACGGGAAGAGATGAGATGTTTGATAGAGAGAGTAGAGAGGGTAGTTACAAGCAATAAATACAGATATTAAAGGCATTGATAGACGAGAGAGATTTTGTTCGGATAGACGAGAGATTTTGTTCAAAATAGCATTGATAGGCAATGAATACAGATACAGATTGTTGTTATTCTTTGTGAAGTTGGTTTTTTTCAAACTCAAATTGAGTTCGGATAGACATGAGAGATTTTGTTCAAAAAAAATCTTTTTTGCATGGAAAGTACAAATGTGTAAGATACTTTTCAGAAAAGTAGGGAATATTCTGATTTTATCGGTCAAAGCATTAAAATCTAGTACAAATTACCCACATAACTCCTATACCCTTATAACTTGTCTAACTAAATAAATTTTAAAAATAATTTGTCTATAAAAACTTTTCTCCCAACTAAAATTATACTTAATGCATATATATAGACTATAATGCTACGAACAACTCTTTGTATGCTTATCTGACTCGTCTACTCATTCTGGAGTCTGACCGGTTATCATTATTTTTTTTTTCAAATATTCAAGTGGTCATTACTTTCTCATTTTTCATTGAACTTGCACAAAAAAAAATACCAAACTAAATATTTTGCATGATCTTTCATTTATTATTTCAATTGAGCATGTTTGGATGAAAAATACAAAATGATCATCTTTCATGCATATATATACAAGTTCTGAATAAAAAACTAAATACTAAAAAAATTATGAATCATAATTGGGATATAATAAATCTTAATTGTGATAAAATAAACATTAATTGGGATGTAATCAATATGCTCATATATGTCAAGTATCAGATTAATATTATTAGTGTTAAAAGTGAATACTTTCCAATTTTATAAGTAATACTTCTATTGTGATTTTTTTTTTTCCAGGTTGTAGAGTTGGTCGAATCAGCATGCATCATCCCGTCTGACACTTAGACAATCTAACTAGAGTGTTTGTTTATGGCAATATCTATCAATCTATTTTTACATATATTAAAGTAAAATCGCAGGAGGCAAAACTATTTTGGATAAGGTTTGAATCCTTTCATTAAAAAAATCGATCAAAACTTGATTTAAAATAATATTTATTTTGATAATCATTTGACATTTAAATACAGTCAAGTCCACCATTTGTTTTGTTAAGTATCAATATTTCTACCTATATAATATTGTAATTGTAGGTTATTTAACATTGTAATTGGTAGCATCCTTATATGTATTCATTTTAGGGTGATTCATATTCTAAATACACCACTATTTTTTTTTACACACAACTAAGAAAAATAATTTAAAAATAATTATTTATAAAATTACGTAAATACTCTTATTGAATTAAAAATAAAAATAATTGAATAAAAATTAAACAAAATCTCCCAAACCCAATCTCCAGCAAACCAGCCACCCCTTATTCTCTCACCAAGGTGCATCAGTCACAGGGCCGATCTTAAGATTTGAAATGTCTTATTCAAACCTTAAAATGGTACCCTTATTTATTGACTATAAAATTAATGTATGATAAAAGTAGAATAATCATATTGTCTAAATTTAATGTATGATAAAACTAGCATAATTATATTGTTTAAATTTAATGTCTCTCTAAACTATCTTTAATGATCAAAATCATGAAATATGTCTCATATGTTCAAAATCATCCGACTCATGAGTTCACTATCATTTTTCAAAACAATCTTGAAATAAAAGAAAAAATTTACTTTGAACAACATCTTTTAATGATACTTCTTCGAGCATTTTTTTGAAGCAAACTCGCTTATAAATTTTTCACAATCAATATTTTATAGCAAATCGTATTCATGAATATCAAAGCAAGTTCATTTAATCTTTGTTGTCACATGGTTGAACACAAATAAGATTTCAGTATCTTCAATTTTGAATCGAAAAACTTATTTTATACAAAAAATATATTATTAATAAAATTTTATAAGCAATACGTTTATTAGGACAACTATATATTTGACCTCTTTAAGTAAGTTAATATGTTTAGACAAGTATTGTATTGTTTTAGTAAAGATATTGTAATGTGTTTGAAACAAACTCTTAACCATCAAGATCACTAAACTCTCCATGCTTTAGAATATCATCAAGATTTTCAAATCTTGCTTTTAAAATAGCATCATCTAGTATATTCAATTCATTAGAAGAAGGGAACTATATAGATGAAATAATTGATTATGGAAGAGTGTGAATATAATTGGAGAGTTAAAGAAAACATACCCTTAATTCAATTGGAGGTCTCAAAAAAGACATACACTAAATTAGTACCCTAAAATTTCAAAATAATATAGGGCTTTTTAATTAATGGGCTACAACTATTTTAACTTTTATGAATTTTAAAGGTTAAACGTAATTGGACTGAAATAATATTTTTAAAAGTAATGAGTTAAAGTTTTAAAATTATACTAGACTTAGTATATATGAGTTTTGTTTTTTTTTTTGAATTGAAAATCAAAACTAAATCAATAATACTGCATTTATATATAAATTGGTGCCCCTACAATTCGAGAGGCCATGTGCGGTGTACCTTGAGCATTCCTTCAGGGCCGTCTCTGAGCAGTCAGCACGCCACCGAACACAACCACCACTCTGCCCATCCTCCCATTTCCTTTTCTCATCCTCGCCCCATTTAGAACACATAAATTAAAACAGAGAAGAGACGCCATTTTCCGTCATGGTCAGTCTAGCTTGTCTCCTTCCAAACTCGACGGGAAGGGGCAACAATATCTCTTTTTAATGGTGTTAGTGTCGAGCGCGGATGCTGTCAGCAAGCCTTGGTGGTGACGAGAAGAAAGCTTTTGCCGGAGAAGAAAACATTCGCTGCGAGAAGAAGGTATTCGCCGATTCTAAATGTTATCCTTTTTTTTTCAAAAAAAAAAGTAAGGGTAAAAATTATATTTTTTTTGTGATGTGTAAGGAAAAAGAGTGAAAAAAATGAAAATTATGAACGGTGTTGAATTACATCAACCTTAGTATGTTTATTTGTGTACTTCAAAAAAATTAATAAAATTATACCGTTAATGATGATTACTAATTTTCAGATTTTTTGTTTAACTGATGTTGTAATATTTGGTAAAACTCCGTATATAATTATGTACTTTCAAAGCTTAAATGTAATGATAAAGATATCAAAAGGTCTCTAACCAACAATATAATATTTATAATTAAAAATATTTTGAATACAGTTAAAATCCATAATATTTTTAAATTCAATTACACTGTGCCCATTTTAAAAATTTAAAATATTGATTTGTGAACATTTAAATTCGTACAACTTACATACAAGAGAAATACTAGTTGCTATATATAGTCCTACTATTGCAAATATACATACAGAACCCCAGTCTTTACTATTGCAAATATGATAATGAATTATTGATGGTCGACAACATATTGTAAATACCCCTCTTAACATTTTTGTGTTATCACGTAAGTGAATTTCAATTTTTTAGAGTTTACTTTAATTCTCCAAAAAATGTTTTACGAAGAATTCCAATACGTTAATTATTTATTGTGTTGCAGACAATATTCGAAGTGCAGAATTACATATTCATGAGTGGATAATGGAAGTGACTAAAAATAGTTAAGTTTATTGATTTACATACCACGTTAATTTTAGGGAGAAATTTTAAAGTAACCAAAATCAAGTTGTGATATTCTTTTCTAATCAAGAATTTTGAAGTCTTTTTTTCTAACCAAACAAATATGTAAAAGTTTAATTTGCCCTTTCTGAATGTTTGAAAAGTCAAAGATGACATGCGGAATGTACACAATATTGAGAAAGATATACACGTTCATTTTAGAAAAAAAATTTACACGGCCAAAAAATATACACGGTCAAAAATTGTTTAATTTTAGAAAAAATATACACGGCCAAAATTTTTTAATTTTAGAAAAAATATACACGGCCAAAATTATTTAATTTTTAAGTACACGGCCAAAAAATTTTAAGTATATGGCCAAAAAAAATTTAAGTAGACGGCCAAAAATTAAGTAGACGGCCAAAAATTTTGTACACGGCCAAAAATTTTTGTACACGGCCAAAAATTTTGTACATGGCCAAAAAAATTTTGTACACGGCCAATGAAAATGTAAATAAATGAGATTTATTTCATTATTTCATTTCAAAGCTCACAGTCTTGGGTAGTTGGATTTTAAATGAAAATGTAATTTTTTTATTTTTTAATTTATTTCATCTTTTCAACTCAATGCTTACAGTCATGTGTAGTTGGATTTTAAATGAGCCGTATTAAATAACACATACCAAACGGGCATAATAGTTGTTGACTAAGGGAAAATTAGCACTTCAAATCCATTATACTCTTTTGTCGAAAAGTTTAGGACTATTTTGGTTGAAAAGTTGGAAACGAGAAAATCCGAAAAGGCAAAAACATTGCAAGGTATGTTCAATTTTTTTTTTTATGGTTTAAATTGTTTAGATTTTATCATTTATGGAAAAAATATTGTAAAAATCATAATCATCCGATTGAAATGTGAAAATCCGCCACATTTTATTTCGTATTAGAAAATAGTTATATCTCTTAAATGATTAGGATATGAAATACTTTTTTTAACTTTTTAATTTTATTGTAAGATGTTACAAATAGATTAGTATGTATATATGAACATCCATACCTATTGCCAATAGAAAAATAAAATTAAAATAGTGAAATGCAAAAAAAAAAATTCCTAGGTGAACCATGTAGTACACGGTGGTTTTATGCATTCTACACAGTTGACGGTGTAGTACACGGTTGTTGACCGTGTACTACACGGTCAACAACCGTGTAATACACGGTCAACCGTGTAATTTTTTTTTTAACTAGAATCTCAATTCTTGATCTGCAGATGGCTTGACAATGTGTAGTTGTACAACACAGTGGTAGATGGGAGAGATTAGAGTATTTAGATGGTGAAGATCAAGTTGTGCACCTTCCATTCAATTCGTTATCTTGTGATAGTTTGATACAGGAGATTCATGACTTTATGGAGACATCTCTGAGCACTACTTCGTATACGTTGAATTATTTTACTAGGGCAGGTGATGAAAGAAAATTGAAGGGGCTAATTAAGACAGATGTTGATTTAATTCGCTTAGTCCAAGAGGAAGATGAGCCTACGTATGGTGTATGTTACACAGAAGAGTATTCAAGAAATTCCAATAACAAGTGAAGTGCCTCCATTTGTATATACACATGATTCGGATCACGAGATGGATGAGTCGTCCACTGAAGAGGATGAAGATGATGATGATAGCTATGAGAGTGAATTACAGTGCACTCAAATTTCTGAGTTCTGTGAATGGATTCGTGAGACGGGGAATCTTGATGAGTTTGTGTCCATTCTGGAGCAGGGCGGTCCTCACAACATGTCATCTCAAACTGTTGCTCCTGATGAAGAAGGTCCCACTATAGAGGGTCTGCATGTCACTCGTTGGATGATCCCTGTAGGCCATACTGATGACGACAACCCAATCATTGACGATGATCAGGATGAGTTGGCCGGTGAGGACCTTGCGGTTGGGAATACAATCTTGAAGAAGGATGATGTGCTAATTGTTGTGGGAAACTGGCACATGCAGCGGCAAGTGGAGTATTATGTTTCACGTTCGACCAAGAGCCGACTGGAATTCACCTGTAAGAGAAAAGATATATGTGCCTTTAGATTATATGCAAAGAAAAGGACGGATTATGGAAAGTGCAAAAATTTGAGGATAATCATGTGTGTCGGCTTGACTTGACACGTAATGCACCGAGAAAAATGTCTTCGAAGGTGATGGCTGACTATTTTTCGAAGAAGATACGGTACGAGGGTGCTATGTTGAAGCCTAGAGCAATTATTGCCGAGTTGTTGAGAGAGTATGGTATTGAGGTTGAGTACGGTGTTGCTCTACGTGCCAGGAATCTTGCTGTAGAGATGGTTTACGGCGGCCATGACAAGTCTTTTGAGATGCTTCCTGCATATCTATACACGTTGAGGGCAAACAATCCTGGTACTGTGTATGATATCCACAGGACGAGCGATCATCGTTTCAAGTTCATGTTTCTTGCACTTGGAGTTTGCATATCGACATTCAGACAGTGTATGCGGCCAGTTGTTGTTGTTGATGGTACGCACCTGAAAGGGAAGAGCAAGGGTGTTCTGTTTATCGCTATCACAAAGGACGGTAACGAGAGGTGTTTCCCACTAGCTGTTGGTGTGGGTCCTATTGAGAATGACGAGTCATGGACATGGTTTTTGCAGCATTTCAGAATGGGATTTGTAACTCGAGATGATTTGGTGATTATTTCAGACCAACATCAAAGCATCAAGAATGCTGTTGCTAGAGTGTACCCAGAGGCCCACCACGGATTTTGCTATTACCACATAGCAAAGAATCACGCGAGACATGGGAAGCATCTCATTGCTGCGTTCAAGAAAGCTGCATATGCATACAGACAAGAGAGTTTTCTCAAGTATATGTCAATGATTGCGAGGAATGAAGCTGCGTACACGAGCCTAATGAGTATAGGTGTTCATCATTGGGCCCGTTCTCAATCTCCCAAGCGTCGTTACGCTTTCATGACCTCTAATGTGGCTGAATCTTTCAATGCACGCTTGCTGTGGGCTAGGAGGTTGCCCATATGTTCACTGATTGAGGTCGTCAGGAGCGTGACCGAGAGATGGTTCGATAAGAGACGGGAACTGGCAGTGTCTAGGGATCACGTGATCACAGAAGGGGCGTTCTAAAAACTGTCCAAACAAGTCGAGAAGGGACGTCACTTTATGTCTCGTCAAACCACTGCATATACTTACACAGTGGCGGATGCTGAGAGGAGTTTTGTGGTTGATCTTCAACATCGTACGTGTGACTGTGGAGAATTCCAGCTGGATCAGATGCCTTGCTCCCATGCAACAGCTACCATAAGGTACATCTATAAATACATTCTTAAATGTGTCGTTTGTACTTATATTATCTATAGTTATTACTAATATCTTTTAACTATATGCTCACAGGAGTGCTGGACATAACATGTATGATTATGTTGAGTACTATTACAAACAGGTCAACATGTGTCTTACATACCATGAACGTGTCTATTCTGTACCAAATGATGATGAATGGACTGTTCCATTCCAGAAAGCCTCCTTCACAGTCCTCCCTCCCATAGCGGTTCGCCAAGCTGGACGACCAAAAAAAGGGAGGTACCGTTCATCAATGGAAGGTTCGAGCTCCAGGACCAGAAGACAGCAAGTATGTTCAAGATGTAGAGGTACCGGACATAACAAGTCCAAGTGTATAGCCCCACATGCTATTGAAAGTTCAGAGACAAATGCAACCCAAGGACAGTGTCAACCCAGAAGATGCGGAATTTGTGGTGAAATTGGCCACTCCAGAAGAACTTGCCCTTTGAGAGCTGATGAAAGTTAATTTGAATTTCATGTAATGTAAGTTTGTACTGGTTATTCAGATTATGTTTGTATTTCTCAATTTATCTATTTTAATTGAAGTAAACTGCTGACACAATTCTAAATAATATTCAATCTAGCGTCTTTGATTCCCAATATGATATTCCAAATGATTACGTCTTTGATTCCCAACATAAGTAAACTATGACATATCATGACAGAACTGATAAAGTCTAACAGCACAATGATGTCGGTATGCTTGGACCCACTCCTTAGATGAATACAATGGCATCGGCTTGGCGGAGATAAGGCGATCAACCTGCATGAGCGCAAAAGGACCACAACTGATACCATCAGTCTGTCTGTACTAATACCGCAGGTCAGCACGCTCGTACCACAGCTTCTGGTCTATCATGTGTCGACGTTGATGCCCCCAGTAGCCGCTGGCCTGCAATAGTGGTGAGAGCATGTTCATCAATGGCCACAGCTAACGGGCACGGTAGTGATACGTGAAATCATCGGCCGGATCATTCATCACGTAGTACAGTGAGTTATATAGCCAGACCTTCAAGCGGCGGAGATCGATGTGCGCAGTAACCCAATGACCACCTATGAGACAACACGTGATGACCTAAAAATAAGTGGTGTAAAAAATAAAAGCATCACTCAAGTGTCGTACGTTTACTCGGGTATTCAAATAAGCACTGAATTACTTACCCGGTCAGCATTCCACCACGGACGAGAGAATGGTAAAGTCCCTTGGATTTCATGTATCAAATCCTCATTCCACTTCCAGTCTTGGTAGCAGTATGCATGATAGTAGTCTTTATTTCCGTCTAGGCCGTCTGGATGGTATTTCTTCCACTCATCCTCCAATCGATACTACAATGACACGGAATAGTTTTTAAAAATGATAACCACTTTGAGAGAATCTAGGAATACTAGCATAAACACTTACCCAGAAGGTTGACTGTACAATGACTGTATTCTCAGCATTTCTTCCAGCACTCAGATGACGCTCTTTCCATAATTTGCACTGGAGTGTCCACAGTAACATGTTCATTTCAGCCATCTCTAGCTGGTATCCAATGTTCTCTATCCGGTTGAACCATGCAATATCCAATTGCATGTCATGACCCCCTCCAACCTTTGTCTTTGCATCAGGACCCTTGGCTCAAAAGGCTTCATAAGCTAGTTCTGTATGCTTGAAGAGACTCAAGGTGCCATCTCTGGATGATCTTGACCTACATGCAGGCCTAGAAGAAGTACTAGGCCGAGAAGAAATGCTAGGTTGAGCTGAACTATTCTGTGATTCCAGATCCCAACTAGCAGGATTCCACTGGTTTTCATCATCCGCCTCTGGTTCCACCATTTCTTCCACGTGTGCATAGGTTATCCCTACCTCTTCAACCTACGTTAAAGTTAGGTAATATATGATGTATTATGTATCAAATCATTCAACATAATTTAAATAACAAAAGACTCACAAGATGCGGGATGACATCCTCCTGGCCTACACTAGTCTGTCTCCTCTCAATCTGCCCAGGAGCTAACTCTATCTTGTGAGATCGGCTGTGACTCTTCTCAACCTACGACAAATTCACTCAGTCAATGACACAAAATATTTTGAAATTAATAAACTAATAATTAAAGATACATACTATCTGTTTAGGACTCGGCTCCGATCTGCGGCTGCGACTGTGGCTGCGATTCCTCCGATTATGTCGCCTACACATCACATCAAACTTCTTGATCATCCCTGTCATGAAGTCTTTAAATTTATTGAACAGTGAATCATCGCGTTCATTCGACTTGGCTATTCTCTTTTCTAGCTCAACCATGAAGTGACTGGACGTCTCGCGTGCAGCCTCCTGTGCTGCCTCCCGAGCTATCTCTCGATACCTATCCACGTGGCGACAACAAACATATCCCTCACTCGTACTAGATGATCATGTGGATGCCCTGACCCGTTTTCCACGATGCCGGCCACTAGTAGGGCCCATGGCAGTATCCACTGCACCAGTCTCTCCACAAGTACGGGGTAAACAACCTGCAGACCTCCTCAATGTAGACCACGTAGCAGATGTGGCAGGAGTCAGTCCTGTAGGAGGGATATGCGCTCTGGGAGGAGTCACTGCTCTAGGAGGGTTGACCGCTCTAGGAGGAGTCACTGCTCTAGACTGTGTAACCTTACGTGGTCCCTTTGGCACCTGTAATTTCACCACATACGGCACGCCCACAGAATTCTCAAGCTGCGTGCTTCTAAAATAGGGCAAATCATCCTCATTCTCGATCGGCTGTAAAAATGTATGACAAAGAAGCTGCCAAAATATTATAGAGTTAGTTAGTACTAAAGCAAAAAAAAAAAATTATTTGATTACAACTTGAATTAAATAATCATACATACCTCTCCCTTAGTGAATAATGCGCCTAGACGAACCGCTTTATCTTTGAACCTCCACTTCAAACACCTTGATATTGCAACATCTGACACTAGAATGGCACAGTGTCGTCCCACACGAGGTATAGCCTCATAAGCCCATATCTATAAAATATCATGTTTGTTAGTTCAGTATAAATACTTAGAAAGTCTAATTTAGAAGCACAATTGATACAGTACCTGCAAGGCCCAGACAGGCCCGTAGAAATGGTAAGTCTTCCTCTTCGCCGTCAATTCAACTGGAATGAGACTAATATAATGCAATAAAGCACCGAATGAATAGGAACCCCATGGAAAAAACTTCCATCGCTGTGTATCCTCCACCAAAACCCATACCCAATCGTCTATGCAGCGCGGCGGGTCATATCTAAGCACCATACCATACAAGAACAACACATTGGCCACCTTCAAATAATTAGAAGGATCGTCTCCCAGCATGCAGTGTGTAAACCTATGATGCAAATCGTGTATCGAGATAGGCACACAACTCAATACCCGACTATAAAAGCTGTCTCGAGGAATGCGGTGCTCTACATATGGATCTAAATCAGATCCACCGAACATCAACCCTGTAACTAGTGCATACTCAACGGGGGAAATATAAGGTTGGTTCCTCCAATATGGAACCAAACCTCGTGCTCTACAGCACCATCTAGTGTAATCTCCCATGCCATGACTGCGTGTAACGCTGTATTGCAACTAGTTCCTCCAATAAAGTTCATTAGTAGACCAAAAGGTCCATCCCTAAACTCTCGAACTATATCAACGCCAGTATGCGCTACAGTCTGTAGTATGTCAACAATGATAGACGCGTAATTCTTCCAGTATAAATTAATCGAGCATGATACGTCCTGCATAGCCTCTCTCTTCCACACCCAATGACGCTAATATTTGTAAACGAACATTTAATAAATTAATTTAATTACCTAAATTAATTATAATAACTAAAAATTACCAAATCAATTAATATATAAACACAAGTTAATTAAATCTATACTAATGCTATACCAAATTGTTTAACTATTTTTAATTTAATTTCTTTAATTAAAATTCATTTTCTGATTTTTGTAAAATTTAATTACGACTGTAAAGATTATTTTCTTATATACTAAGGACAAAAAATGTGTCATTCACTAATTATGAATTAATTAGTTTGGAAATTTATTATGTTCTTCAATCATATTTTATTAATTGTGAATACATGAATACAATTGCAACGTCTTACATGTTGATTTTCAAACACAATTATTTAAATTCATAACATAATCATTCATGTTGTGTTTTTCTATAAATTATTTTTGATTTTATTCGAATATAGACAAAATGAATTAAATAGGATTTAATTAGTTTTTCTTCGATTACAATTACAATTACAATTAGGTTTTTCTTCGATTACAATTACAATTACAATTAAATATGATTTAATTAGTTTATCTTCGATTACAATTACAATTTTCATAAATTGTATAAATTGATTCACATAACTCATGAATGGAGAAGATTTGAATAAAATTCACCATACACAAAACCAAAAAAATTACAAATATAATGAGATAACAAATAAAAAAAAAGATCGACCACCGTGTAGTGCACGGTGGACCGTGTAGAACATGGTTGATGACCGTGTAAGAACCGTGTACTATACGGTGCTCTACCCAGATTTTTTTCAACCTGAATAATCCGGCAAGAATTCGACTGATACAGGCAAAATCAATCAAATTCACAATCCAAATACAAATACCCATACATGATTTAACTAATTAAGTGAACAAATTGTACTAATTAACAAGAAAATATAGAATTTAAAACCTACCTCATCATCCATTTTTTTCGAGCAGAGAAACGGTCAGGCGCGGCGGCTTTGCACAGCGTCGGCGGCGGCGGTGGATCTTCACTCGTCAATATTTTGATTAGTTTGTCCATGTACAAATTTGAGGCGCCGTGTAGAATTTTGGGAGCAAAGGCCGTGTAGAATTTTGAGAGAATTTTTGGGTGTGGAGGTCGTGTAAAAATTTCTCCCAGCTGTGTAGAATTTTTGGGAGAAATTTTTCTCCAAGCCGCCGTGTATAAATTTTTCTCCCAGGCGTGGAGGCCGTGTAAAATGTTTTTGAGGGGGGAGAGAAAGTGTCGTGTACAATTGTTTAGGAGGCCGTGTAAAATGTTTTGCGTAATTAACGGAAAAGAATTCAATTTCTTTTGTTAGCCGTGTACAATTCAATTTTTTTGAATAATTACTCAGCAATGTACAATTCAAGCCGTATTCAAGTACAATTCAAGTCGTGTTCAATTCAAGGCATGGTCAGACCGGACCCACAATTTATTAAGGGTAATATGGGTACTGAAAATTTGTTTGGTTAGAAAAGAATGGACTGTAATGTTTGGTTAGAAAAGAATTTTAAAATGGTGCCCTTATTTATTGACTATAAAATTAATGTATGATAAAAGTAGAATAATCATATTGTCTAAATTTAATGTATGATAAAACTAGCATAATTATATTGTTTAAATTTAATGTCTCTCTAAACTATCTTTAATGTTCAAAATCATGAAATATGTCTCATATGTTCAAAATCATCTGACTCATGAGTTCACTATCATTTTTTCGAACAATCTTGAAATAAAAGAAAAAATTTACTTTGAACAACATCTTTTAAAGATACTTCTTCGAGCATTTTTTTGAAGCAAACTCGCTTATAAATTTTTCACAATCAATATTTTATAGCAAATCGTATTCATGAATATCAAAGCAAGTTCATTTAATCTTTGTTTTCACATGATTGAACACAAATAAGATTTCAGTATCTTCAATTTTGAATCGAAAAACTTATTTTATACAAAAAATATATTATTAATAAATTTTATAAGCAATACATTTATTAGGACAACTATATATTTGACCTCTTTAAGTAAGTTAATATGTTTAGACAAGTATTTTATTGTTTTAGTAAAAGATATTGTAATTTGTTTGAAACAAACTCTTAACCATCAAGATCACTAAACTCTCCATGCTTTAGAATATCATCAAGATTTTCAAATCTTGCTTTTAAAATAGCATCATCTAGTATATTCAATTCATTAGAAGAAGGGAACTATATAGATGAAATAATTGATTATGGAAGAGTGTGAATATAATTGGAGAGTTAAAGAAAACATACTCTTAATTCAATTGGAGGTCTCAAAAAAGACATACAGTAAATTAGTACCCTAAAATTTCAAAATAATATAGGGCTTTTTAATTAATGGGCTACAACTATTTTAATTTTTATGAATTTTAAAGGTTAAACGTAATTGGACTTAAATAATATTTTTAAAAGTAATGAGTTAAAGTTTTAAAATTATACTAGACTTAGTATGTATGAGTTTTGTTTTGTTTTTTTTAATTGAAAATCAAAACTAAATCAATAATACTGTATTTATATATAAATTGGCCATGTGAGGTGCACCTTGAGCATGCCTTCAGGGCCGTCTCTGAGCAGTCAGCACGCCACCGAACACAACCACCACTCTACCCATCCTCCCATTTCCTTTTCTCATCCTCCCACCATTTGCAACACATAAATTAAAAAAGCGCCATTTTCCGTCATGGTCAGTCTAGCTTGTCTCTTTCAAACTCGGCGGAAAGGGGCAACAATATCTCTTTTTAATGGTGTTAGTGTCGAGCGCAGATGCTGTCAGCAAGCCTTGGTGGTGACGAGAAGAAAGCTTTTGCCGGAGAAGAAAACATTCGCTGCGAGAAGAAGGTATTCGCCGGTTCTAAATGTTTTCCTTTTTTTTTTTAAAAAAAAAAGTAAGGGTAAAAATTATATTTTTTTGTGATGTGTAAGGAAAAAGAGTGAAAAAAATGAAAATTATGAGCGGTGTATAAAGTAAAAATTGTGTGAAAAGAAAATGTAATGGTGTATAACACCTTTTATTTTATAAACTTATTTATATCCTTTTCGAATCTCACTACTTCCATTAAAATATTAAAAGAATTATTCAGTCAAAGTGATTACATTTCCTCATGAAAAATTATGATCCTTCGAATCATAGTTCTTTTGTATTTATAAATAAATTTTTTCTGAAAACATTTAAAATTACTTCTTATAATATTTTTCTAATTAATCATTTATCATGGTTCGCAATTCTTTTTAGTACTTTAAAGCTCTCTATCCCTTGTGCATATGTTGAGGAGGTGGAGCCGTGGAGATAAATGTGTTGGTGAATTACATCAACCTTAGTATGTTTATTTGTGTACTTCAAAAAATTAATAAAATTATACCGATAATCATGATTACTAATTTTCAGCTTTTTTGTTTAACTGATGTTGTAATATTTGGTAAAACTACGTATATAATTATATACTTTCAAATCTTAAATGATAAAGATATCAAAAGGTCTCTAACCAACAATATAATATTTATAATTAAAAATATTTTGAATACAGTTAAAATCCATAATATTTTTAAATTCAATTACAGTGTGCCCATTTCAAAAATTTAAAATATTGATTTATGAACATTTAAATTCGTACAACTTACATACAAGAGAAATACTAGTTGCTATATATAGTCCTGCTATTGCAAATATACATACAGAACCCCAGTCTTTATTATTGCAAATATGACAATGAATTATTGATGGTCGACAACATATTGTAAATACCCCTCTTAACATTTTTGTGTTATCACGTAAGTGAATTTCTATTTTTTAGAGATTACTTTAATTCTCCAAAAAATGTTTTACGAAGAATTCCAATACGTTAATTATTTATTGTGTTGCAGATAATATTCGAAGTGCAGAATTACATCATCATGAGTGGATAATGAAAGTGCCTAAAAATAGTTAAGTTTATTGATTTACATAGCACGTTAATTTTAATATGCACTTCTTCTGACAAACTTGGCTCCACATTGATTGAATTTAAATTATTCGAATATATATAGAGATGCTGATTTATTAGCTACGAGCATAGTTACAATACTTATAATTAATTATGTTTTATAATAAAAAAACAGGCAAAGGAAACATCCAATGTAGGAAGCAAGCTAAACATAAATGATTTTTAATTTGAAACAAAGAGAGCACATCTTAACTAAAATAATCAATTTTGTGATTAATGTATGTATGCATAACAATTTATGTAGTATTGTTAAGTTATCTATGAGTACGTAAATTAAATTGGTAATCACCACATAAATAAAGAATAACCATATAAATATAAAGTAATTTATACAAGATAATTAAACTCGATACATTAATGTGCGACACATTATATATATATATATATATATATATATTTCGATAAATGCAATAAGTAGCTAGTACAGCATGGGGGGCACATAAATTGTGATTTCCAAGTTGGCGTTGCCCCATGTTGTTTGCTAAATATGAATACTTTGACGAGCTTTTGCATCTTTGAACAATTTTTATGCCAGTTTTATATATTCCAGTTACGTATCTTTACAGAAACAACTAATTTAAGACCATTTTATAACTAAGACTTATTATACACACTGACACAGTCTCTCTCTTTCTCTCTCTAAAAATGAAGGAAGCAGAAAAACACAAAGTGAGGGAGAGGGCTCATGGCTTGTGTGGCGTTTGGCCCATGTTCCAAAGAATCATCCACTTATTATACAGCTTTTAAAGACTGTCACCCTTTTTTCACAAAATAGTGGGGACACCTCTGCATGTGCTCCAGCTCCTCTCTCTATGCTCTCTGTCTCTCTCTCTCCCACCCCCTACGCTTCACAATTGAATTTTTATGCATTTGCTTTACACTTCAGTTTTCGTCCCTTTTCGAATCCAATGGTCCTCAACTAAACCTACCAGAACAATTTCTAGCCAACTTTGCTAAATCTGCTCAGGCACACCCCTCTCTCTCCAAAAAAGAGTTCTCCCCCTTTTCTTCATCTTTCGCCATTGACAAAGAAAGTTTCCAACAATCCTGAAAAAACATCCTTTGTGTTTCTGCAAATTTCTTTGAAATGAAGCCCAGTTCTGGGCTAAAGATTCAATCTTTAGAATCTTTCTTACATGGGTTGTTGCTGTTATCCACATTTCTGCTAGCAAACTCACAGACCAACTCAGATGATGCTGCAGCCATGTTTGCGCTCAAGAAAAGCCTAAACCCGCTGGAGTGGTCCGACCCGGAACCGTGTAAGTGGGCCCGTGTCTTCTGCTTCGAGAACCGGGTGACCCGGATTCAAATCGGGCACCAAAATCTTGCAGGTACACTCCCTCCAGAACTCTCTTCTCTCACGCAACTTCAGCGTTTAGAGCTGCAATGGAACAATATTTCTGGCCCTTTACCAAGTTTGAAAGGATTGAGCTCGTTGCTAGTTTTAATGCTCAGCAACAATCACTTCACATCAATTCCTTCTGATTTCTTTGTGGGCATGTCGTCTTTGCAATCTGTTGAGATTGATAACAACCCGTTTTCCGCCTGGGAAATTCCTGATAGCCTTAGAAATGCGTCCAGCCTTCAGAATTTCTCGGCTAATTCTGCCAATATTAGTGGGAAGATCCCATCTTTTTTTGGCCCTGATGAGTCTCCTAGTTTGACTAATTTGCATTTGGCTCTTAATAATTTGGAGGGAGAGATACCGATGTCGTTTTCTGGGTCTTTGATTGAGTCTCTGTGGCTGAATGGGCAGAAGCTGAGTGGTGGAATTGACGTTATACAAAATATGACATTCTTGAAGGAGGTTTGGTTGCATGGAAATGGATTTTCAGGTCCATTGCCTGATTTTACAGGGTTGAAGAACTTGGAGGCATTGAGTTTGAGGGACAATTTGTTCACAGGGCTTGTTCCTATGTCTTTGGTGAATCTTGAATCCTTAAAAGTTGTTAATTTGACAAATAACATGTTTCAAGGGCCAATGCCTAAGTTTAAGGATTCTGTTTCTGTTGATATGACCGCGAGTACGAATAGCTTTTGCTTGCCACAGCCTGGTGATTGTGATCCTAGAGTTGATACATTGCTTTCAATTGTGAAGTTGATGGATTTTCCTAGAAAGTTTTCTGAGAATTGGAAAGGGAATGATCCATGTGCTGATTGGTTTGGTATCAATTGCAACAAAGGGAACATAACCATTGTTAACTTTGATAACATGGGCCTCACAGGCACCATTTCTCCTGATTTTGCTTCACTTAAGTCTCTGCAGAGGTTGGTTCTTGCCAACAATAATCTTACTGGCACCATCCCTGAGGAGCTCGCGACTCTACCCGCGCTTGCAGAGTTGGATGTGTCTAACAACCACCTTTATGGGAAAGTTCCCACGTTCAGAAGTAATATGAATGTTAAAACCAGTGGAAATCCTGATATTGGGAAAGATAAAGTTGATTCAAACTCCACAGGCTCATCTTCTACAGGTACAGGCGGTTCTGGCTCGGGAACTGATCCACAAAAGAGTAATGGGAAGTCGAGGAGTATAGTTGGAGTCGTGGTGTTTTCTGTAATTGGTGGTGTATTTGTACTTTGTTTGATCGGGGTGGCAGCTTTCTGTTTGTACAAGAGCAAACAGAAGCGTTTTAGTAGAGTTCAAAGTCCGAATGCAATGGTAGTTCATCCTCGCCATTCTGGATCAGACAATGAAAGTGTGAAGATCACTGTCGCAGGATCAAGCGTGAGTGTTGGTGCTATTAGTGAAACTCATACTGTTTCTGCCAGGGAGACGAACGACATTCAAATGGTGGAAGCAGGAAACATGGTGATTTCTATTCAAGTCCTAAAAACTGTGACTAATAATTTTAGTGAAGAAAACATACTTGGTCGTGGAGGTTTTGGCACGGTCTATAAAGGTGAACTGCATGATGGAACAAAGATTGCAGTGAAAAGAATGGAGTGTGGAGTCATTGCTGGGAAAGGAATTGCTGAGTTTAAGTCTGAGATTGCTGTTTTGACCAAGGTTCGACATAGACATCTAGTTGCTCTTCTTGGTTACTGTCTCGATGGAAATGAAAAGCTTCTTGTATACGAGTACATGCCCCAAGGGACTCTAAGCGAGCATCTTTTCAACTGGGCTGAGGAAGGCTTTCAACCATTGGAATGGAAGAGAAGGTTGACGATTGCCTTAGATGTTGCTAGGGGTGTAGAATACCTCCACGGATTAGCCCACCAAAGCTTTATACACAGGGACCTTAAGCCTTCCAATATTCTACTCGGGGATGATATGAGGGCCAAGGTTGCAGATTTTGGTCTTGTACGACTTGCTCCAGAAGGGAAAGGCTCCATTGAAACAAGAATAGCTGGGACATTCGGGTACCTGGCACCCGAATATGCAGGTAACTATTTCCTCAACCACAATGATGCTCATTCATTTGTGTCCCTACAATTTTCTGATTGATCTGAAGATATATTTGTTTAAAAGTGACTGAACATCTAATGTCAATCTGATATTGCAGCATGTGAAAGAATTGCTTTTTATAATAATTGTGGCCCTAATCAGCGCCCAAGTAGACTTTATGAGAGCGTTTTTTGTTAAATCTAACCTGCTTTCATCTTTGACTAACATTGTGTTATATAATAAGACATATATAGTAGTTAAACTTGATTACAATATAACGCTCTTTCTACAGTGATATGATAAAGCTGTTGATCTCCCAACACACTTTACAGTTCAATCTGAAAAGTTGTCAAAAAATGCTGATTGCTTGCTTTCCATTTATAAATGCTGATAGCCTAACATGAACCATTTTTTTTGTTATGTGCGTGACAGTGACGGGGAGAGTGACTACCAAAGTCGACGTTTTCAGTTTTGGTGTCATCTTGATGGAGCTGATAACAGGAAGAAAGGCACTCGATGAGAGCCAGCCAGAAGAGAGCATGCACCTTGTAACATGGTTCCGGAGAATGCACCTCAATAAGGAGACATTCCGTAAGGCCATTGATCCCACTATTGACCTTGATGAAGAGACTCTAGCCAATATTAGCACCGTTGCTGAGCTGGCTGGCCACTGCTGCGCTAGGGAGCCATATCAAAGGCCTGACATGGGCCACGCTGTGAACGTGCTCTCTTCTCTGGTCGAGCTCTGGAAACCAACTGATCAAAGCTCTGAGGACATATATGGCATTGATCTTGAAATGTCGTTACCTCAAGCACTTAAGAAGTGGCAGGCATTTGAAGGTAGAAGTCACATGGACTCGTCTTCTTCATCCTATCTCCCGAGCTTAGACAACACTCAGACCAGCATCCCCACCCGGCCATATGGATTTGCTGAGTCATTCAATTCATCTGATGGTAGGTGAAACGACGACAAAGATGGCATTTGTTAAGGACTAATTTTACATGTTCATTCTGTGCTCCTCCCTCAAGTGTAACTTAGTTATATCTGTCGCGTTTTGTGGATTTTTTTTTTAATTTTTTATTTTTACTATTAATTTTTTGTTAAATTTCTATGTTTGTATGTGAAGTTTACATTTTGAAGTGTTGAAGATTCAGAAGTGCTCTGTAGAGCACTCACAAATTCTAATTTTTGCTGCTTGTTGGTTGCTATATTGATGTATCTCCTTAAGAGACGTGTTTGCGATTGTGTTTCAGTCTCGTATTTTATTCATGAGTACGTACATCTGTCTAGCTATTAGTGAATGACATGTAGACTGCTCGCCTCAACATAAATTCTGATTCATATTTGGCTAAGATATCGATTATTCTCACTGGCAAACTGATTAAGAGACGTGCATTTATACATTGATGGATCATACATATACAATTGGCGATTGGGATTGATCTGAATATGTATTTACTAGCTAGCCTTGAAAAAGAAGGTCCGACATAGATTTGTTTTTCAATCAAAACGAACAGCCCATTCCTACAAAAACAAAACGGACAGTCCATTAATTTGTAAGAATATATATTTCCTATTTATTTAGAGAGAGAGAGAGAGAGAGAGCTTACATGCACGTGATTGAGAAATAGGGTGTTTTAATTAATTTACGTTAAAGATAAGTTGCTTTAGGGTTGGAAAACAACATGTGAATGTGGTGAGTGTTGTCGCTTAATTGGTTCACATGGGTTTACAAATTGTTTCCCAAAATTCTCCAGCTAGCTGTCAATTGAACGACTACTACACACAGACACACTTCTGATTGTGGTCCGTCCAACTTCGCCCAACCCACTTATATATTTTATTTTATTTTCATATTTTATTTATTTCGCCAATATATATACACATAGAGACAAAAAATTGTATAAAATCCTTTATCGAAATAGGACTCAAATCCATCTAAAATAACCCAAATACCCACCCAGGTTCTCGTAATATATTTATTTCAAAAAAATTAATTATCTAGTGCAGAGCACCCTTCCGATGCTAATGCACAGGCTCGTGCACTGAACGAAACAGCAGTTAAAAAATAAATTAATTCAATATATATATATATATATTTATAAAAAAATGAAAAAATTGAAAAGTGAAAAAAAAAACTAAAAAGAAAATTAATAATGACTAAAAAGAAAAGTCAAAGAGTAAGGTGAAGGGAAGGGCTGAAGAAGGGGGATGAGAGACCAATCACACCACTGGAAAAGAAAAATATAAAAAAAAGAGGAACACCTAATAGGTCAAAGGGTGATTTTATTTACACCACTAATTTTTATTTTCACACCATAATTACTTTACACACCACAAAAATTCTTGATTTTTTTTTCATTTTTTCTTTACACACCACACCAAAAGACTGTTATATCCCTTAACTTCAAAAAAATTAGAATTTAATTTTAATTTTAAAAAAAAAATTAGAATAGTTCTCCTTCCTCCCACAGCTCGCCGCGTCCACCTGCACAGCCTCCCGCCGCCGCTGCCGCCCCTTCTTCCGAATAGTTTTTAACTTTGCTTGATGATGTTATCAACTCATTCTCTCCTCGTGTTGTTGTTTCTTCTATCCCACACAAATACAAATACAACTGCAACAATTCTATTCTTGAGGCCGCCACCCCTTCCTTTTCTTTCTTCTTCGTCTTCTACCTCTGTAACTTACATGAACAGATTCAAAAACGGATTTCCACACCTACATGAATAGGTTCAAAAACTATTTTTTGAATGACACATTGGTGAATCAAGAAATAGTTTTCGAATCTATTCATGGATGTTTGGAAATAAATTTTCGAATCATTATTCAAAAACAAATATTCGAATCATGCATTGTCCATTCGAAAAATAATTTTCGGATCTATGTGAAGGAATTCGAACTGAATTTTTCGAATCCATTTCCAGCGATAGGTTTTCAATGTAGCAATTTTTGGCAATAAAATTTTATGAGGGTGGTCGCCGGAATCTGCATAAATGGATGGTGGCCGTCGATGGTGGTCACCGGAAACTGAGGGTGTGAAATAAATGGATGATGGCCGTCGATGGTGGTCGCAGGAATCTGCATATTTTTGCAAGGAGGAGCTAATGGCGTGGAGAAGCCGGCGGCGCAGCTTGAGAAGAAGAAGAAGATACACATTTTTTCTTTTTTTTTAAATAAAATTTTTTTAATTAAAAAGGATATTTAAGTAAATTAATAATTATTTATTTTTTTAATTAAATTTATTGGTGGTGTATAAAGAAAATTCAATGGTGCATTTAAAATCACCTAGGTCAAATAGAGATCCGTTATACGGTTCAGGGGCCGGCCCAAATGGATGTTTGGGTGGGCAGTTGCCCATAAGCCCCCCCAAAAAAAAAAAAAATTATTATACCTAGGGCTAAAAAAATTTTACGGCTCTTCAATCTTCTGTGGGCTCTCCTATGTCTCTATGGCTCTCTCCCTCTTCCCTACACATCTCTCTCTTACTCTCTTACCTGATATTTTCATATTGAAAACTTATCGAAAAATAAACAAAAAATAGGAAAAAGTATAGAAAATTCGAAAAAAAAAAGAAGAAGTTATTGTTGATGTTGTTGTAGTTGCCAAACTGCCCGACTTACCGTGTTGAATTGTTACGAAACTTAAAAGCCTAAAAGTTATCATTTGAGAATTGAGATGGAATGTCGTAGCCATAAGGTTGATTTTTTTTAATTGAGAATTTGAGATTAATTAATTGCCATGTATTTTTTTTCTTTTTAATACAATAATCAATTTTTTTATTGCAGTTTGGGATTTAGCTTTAGCTGCAGGGCTGACTCAAGCTAATTGAGTGATTGGATTTGGAATTTGGATAAATCAATAATCGGGATTTATTACTCTAAATTTCAATATTAAATTTCTTTACTTATTGTTGTTTGCTTTAAATTTAAATTTGAAGTTGCAGTGAAAACATTGAAACATGAACGGATAGAAATATCTACCTGGAAAAAAAAAGGAAGTTATGAAATGATTAAAGCTTAGAGATGATTCAATATTTTTTGTATGTTTATAATAGGTTGTGATTACATTTTTATTTTCAAGACTTAGCATTATAAGGACAATAGTGAAAAAATTCAAGATGCTCTTGACCAAATAAAAAATTAGGACCCTTTTTTTCGTTTTGCTATGGGCTCCCGAAATATTAGGGTCGACTCTAACCTTCTCATATATATGTGTTATGGGCGATATAATTTTAAGTTTTAATTTGGATAGGGAAGAGCGCAATTATACATGAATAATAGTATTCATTTGAACAACAATAAATATATTGTTGGATAAATTGTGAATTTTTCTTTGAAAATAATCGGACAAAATAATGGGTAGGTTATAAGATAAGGCGGGAATTACACAATTGCCCCACAATATTAATGCAAAACGGACTTTGGCAATCGTCTCCAAGATACGATTTTTCCATGGTGTTTTATTGCACTTACAAAAACGACATTACGATGAACAAAACAATAATCGAGACCTTCAATTGATTACTAGGTAAGAAGATAAGTATATAAAGCTTTGGATTTTTGAGTAGATGAAATGAAATTCAGGAGGTTCTATTTATAATATTCGAAGAGTCATGGTGTCTCTTTACAAAACGGTGGCATTGTTTAAATCCAGATCAATCTAGGCCATTGGATCGTGTTGGTTGATCAATCCACACAATCCAATAGTTCTAGATCGAATGAATGCAATGGTTCGAACCATCAATTAGTGGTTGAAGCTCCTTAGGTGAATGGAAACAACAGATCAAGCCATTGTTCCACATTTGAACATTTCAGCTGAACGGACGCAACCATTAGAGGCAATGGTTCATGGTTTAATCACCTCAGCTGAACGAACATCTTGGTTGGAGCCATTGGTTTGGATTAGAACCACCTCTAAGCCTTTGGTCAAAGTGGTGCAATATTACAAACCAATGCTTCGAGAATAAACATGATCCGACGCACTAGTTCGGCTTGCCTGTACCACTTCAGTCATCTACGTTACTCTTCCATATTAAGATGTCAATTTTAATAATTAATATCTCTTTCTTCCAAAATTAAATTTGAGATTATATATATACAAAGTTTATCTACACGAAACCTAGATTATCAATTAATAACTCGTTTTTCATTTTTACAAATGAAAACACTATTTATAATTAATTTAAAATAATCAATTAAATTGATTAATAATCAATTTCCAATAATCCCCTACAAAAGAGATATTTGCAAATGTACACTGTTGTACCGGGAGAGGTAGCTTCCGGCTTTGAACCTTCTTTAATAAAATGCTATCGAAGTTACTTGCTACTCAGTGAACATGATGTCTTGAATTGGTCAGCTTTTGCACAATAATGATTCTAAAATCATTTTATTCTCAAGTTGTGTCCATTTCGGCTTTGGACCATATCTCGAATTCATAAGTGATCTCCTATCAAGAGTATCTCCACATATTCCACCTTTTATAAGGTATAAGAATCGTTAAAAGCGTTAAGCTTATCCTTACCACTTTGTAGTAACACTTGGAGCAGATCTAGAATGAATTTTTAGAACATTTTATCCAAGTGTGTAACTGGATTTTCATAACTTAGATGTCTCATTAAACCATTTTCTTGGGATCTCCAATCTCAATGGTTGAGTTACAGCTATGAACGTCCTTTAGTACGTGATTTTTCAAACTCATTCCCTTTAATACACTATAAATTAGATCTCTATTTACACATTTGGTAAATGAATTGGTTATATTGTCTTTTGACTTTATATAGTCAATAGAAATTATTCTGTTGGATATCATTTGTCTAATGGTGTTATCGCTTCTCCTTATATGACAAGAATTATCGTTATACATGCTACTTTATGCTCTTCCTATAGTTGCCATACTATCACAATGTATTAAGATAGGTGACATATGTTTATTCCAACATGGAATTGAAAGAGTAGCACCCGTCGCACCAATTAGATTGGTCATGTATACTCTTTTTATTATTTATTGTAAATAAATTCTCAATGGATTATATTATATAAATGCATTTTATTTATCTTACATCTTGATTATATATGCATGTGATAAAATTTCTAGATATCTTAATAAGTCACGGAACATGATCATGCATATGATGATAATTATGGAATATGTTTTTTGTACTTAGATCTTAAATTAGTTCCGAGTTATATAACTGATCAAGATGGGATATTGAGTAGTTTAACTCGCACGTATGATACACACTCATAAGATGAGAAGATTAAGTTTCATTGACATTATCATGGTGACGTAAATGTATATACGCGGGGTGCTTGCTGGAGAACAAGTTCACTGAACAAACCCATTATAAATTTTTAAATGGAACTTATCGAAAGTATGAATTTCTAAATTACAATAGTACACAGTTAGTCCTTTGACTTGAGACACCATAGTAATCTTGTATTAATTATATCTCATTTTGATGTAATCTCTGATAGCATGATGATCATAAAGAGATTATGTTGGATGTTATATTAATTGATATGGAGATTAATGGAGTGGTCAATAAAGGATCTATTACTCGATTGTCGAGAGAATCTTCCAATTAATTTTCATGATTCATAATTCAGAAGACCTTGGCCAAGGCGTGATGAATATTGATTCATTAATAAATTGATTGAATGGAAATGAAATGTAAGTATTTGATTAATTGAGTTTTTCGTATTATTTCGTAGCTCAAGATCCAATCGGGAGATTAGATAATAGAAGGACCGTACGTGTATAATGATTTGTAGTTAAATATGTTTATTCAGTATTTCACATAGTGCTGGGTGATTATGCTATTTGCTAAATGTTTCCATGATTTGTAGGTTATCGAAATTAAAGAGTTAATTTTGAGTATATTAATTTATTGGATAAATTAATAGAATATAATAATATTTTTATTCACTAAATTGTAAAGTGTTACAAACCTACTACTAGTACTAGTTGTGAACCTAAAAGGGTTACACAAATAGATTGGAATTGTAATAGTTGAATTGATTTAATCGTTGAATCCAATTAATTAATGGTGTTAATTAATTGAGACTATTTTTAATTTAATTAGTTAAATCAAATATTCAATTAAAATTTTAATTGGAATTAATTTGATTAAAAGTCTAATTCAGAAATATGGATTGAATTAATTTGATTAATTTAATAAGGGTATAAATTAATTGGATTAATTTATATTGTGGAAAAATATTGATTTTATTTATGGATTATAAATCTTAAATAATTAAGGGAATTAAAGTGGGATTAATAGAATGAAAAAGAATTAACCTACCTATTTATTTTGGTAGAGTTGAGGCCTCGATTATTAGTGTTTTTGAAGAGAATACAGATCGATTTTTCCTTTCTCTTCTTTACTTCATTTGTTCTCTATTTTTGCATAACATACATATATTTCATGTATCTATTACTAGTGAAATCGATATATGATTACACTCCAATTGTGTGGGCCTAACAGAGGAGAGACACTTGGATCTCTACGAGTGGACGAGCAACCGATTGCTACACACCCTTTATCAACCGGATTGCGAAAATGTATGTATAGTTATATGTATATATATATATATATATAATGATGTGAACATTTTATATTTCATCATGTTAACGTGAATCCGACGATACATGTGTTGTGAAATAATTGTTAATTCATATCTTATAAATTTTTTGATTTTCCGCTGCGTTTATGTATTCGATCCGAATAGGAATATCATCTAAGAAATTTCTAAGCCACTCGACTTCTTCACATGCTTTGTCTAATGCAATAAACTCTGATTCCATTCTCGATCGAGCTATACATGTTTGTTTTGAGGATTTCTATGCAACTGCTCCACCTCCAATGTTGAAGGCAAAACCACTAGTAGATTTAGAATCTTGTGTGTCGGATATCCAATTAGCATCACTGTATCCTTCAACTACAGTTGGAAATCTAGTGTAAGATAAACCATAATTTAAAGTATGTTTCAAATACTTTAGCACTCTTGTTAGTGCATTCCAATGGTCTTTACTGGGATTACTCATAAATATACTTAATTTACTTACTAAATATGTAAAACCTGAACGAGTACAATTCATTAGATACATTAGACTTCCAATTATTCTTCCATATTTAAGTTGAGATACAGATTCTCCTCGATTTTTAGCTAGGTGTAAATTCAAATCAACAACAGTCTTAGTAAAAGGTAGATCAAGAGCTTCGAATTTTCTTAGATCATTCTCAACGTAGTGAGAGTGTGATATGATATTCCTTCATATGTTCTAGATATCTTTATCCCAAGAATTACGTCAGCTTGTCCCATATCTTTCATGTCGAAGTTCTTCTTTAACATATTCTTAGTTTTTACAATTATATTGTAATTGTTGCCCATGATGAGCATGCCGTCTACATATAAACAAACAATGACGTATTCAAAAGGTGTGTCTTTAATGTATATACATTTATCACACTCATTAATCTTAAAGTCATTTGATAGTATAGTTTTATCAAATTTATCATGTCATTGCTTTGGTGCTTGTTTAAGTCCATAGAGTGACTTGACAAGTTTGCAAACTTTGCATTCTTGTCATTTGGCTACAAACTCTTCAGATTGTTCCATATATATTTCTTCTTCCAATTCCTCATTTAGGAATGTCATTTTTACACCCATTTGATGTATCTCAAGATTATACAAAATAACAATAGCAACACTATAAAAAAATCCCGATCTAGCGACGGGTCCCGTCGCTAGAATTGTACGACCCCGTCGCTAAAGCCTCTAGTGACGGGCTAGCGACGGGAATAACCCTCACTAAATCGCCCGTAGCTAATCCATGCGCGACGGTGGATCACCCGTCGCCAGGCTTAGCGACGGAAAACCCCATTGCCAAGTCCGTAGTCGGCTACGGACTTGGGCGACAAGTTTGGAGACGGAATTAACCGTCGCCCACTAGCGATGGGAAGGCCGTCGCTAGCCTAGCGACGGGGCATCCCATCACTAGATCCGTCGCTAAAATTATATAAATTTTAAATATAATTTTAAATTATATTAATTGGCCCGGCCCGGGGGCCCGACATGCGAATGAGCCCTTGACCCAGCCCGATGGAAGGCCCGCGCCCAAGCCCGCCGAGAATAATTGTATATAATATGCACCTAAGAGGATTCGAATTTGTGACCTCCTAGAAGGAAGTCCAAGCACTTATCCATTGGGGCAAGTTCAATTGATGTTATATTGATAACTTAAATATAATGGATACTTAACTATTATATTAGTAGCAAAAATTTATTATTACTAATGAGACAATATAAGATAAATTGAACACTTTTAAATAATTAACTAAAATTCATTAAAGTTAAGAAGGTTTGGATTTTTTGACTATTAAGCATTTAGAGTATATTTATGTATATATTTTCATAGTATATTTTAGTTTGTTAATGTATAATTGATTTATCTTGTAGTAGTAACCATAATAAATATTATATTAAACTTAATACATTTTTTAAATATGTAATAATATACTAATTAGTTTATTTATGAGAATAGTAATAAAGCTAATTTGTATAGATTTGTATTTATAAGGAAATAATACAAATTTAAAGATGTGATATTAATAAATGTGTATAGTTGCAATATTATTTTTTCAAAAATTAAAATAAATGAATAAAAATACAAAAATGATTTTAATAGGGAGAATATTTGTACTAGAATAGATTGAAATCATGTTTAATTATTTTAAAAATAATTAAATAAAATTTAAAAAATTTTAAAAAAATTTTAAAAAAATTAAAAAATTAAAAAAACTAAATCTAGCTACAGGGTTTCCGTTGCTAGTCCCGTCGCTAAGTTGTAACTACGGGAACCCCTGTCGCTAGATTTATAAAAATAATGATATATTAAAATTTTAAAATCTAACTACGGGATTCACCGTCATTAGAACTAGCTACGGGGAACCCCGTCGCTAGCCCCGTCATAAGATTTCCCGTCGCTAGTGGTGACCCGTGTCGGCCCCATCGCTAGTTTTCGTTGCTAGAATGGACTTTTTTTGCAGTGCAATGAGTACTCTAATAGATATAATTCTTGTGAAATGAGAGTAAGTATCGAAATAGCCACACCCTTCTTTTTGTTTGAACCATTTAGCTATCAGACGAGCATTATATTTATCAATTGATCCATCAGCTTTCTACTTTCTTTTTAGGATCCATTGGCATCCTAAAGTTTGCAACCAGGTGGAAAATCAACAATCTGCCAAGTATGATTTTGCATGATGGATTCGATTTCCCTATTGATAGCTTCTTTTCATAAAGGAGCTTCAGGACTAGACAGTGCTTCTTGTATTATCCTAGGTTCATTATCTAACATATAAGTTAGAAAATCAGGCCCAAACAACTTTGTCATTTTATCTCTTTTGCTACGTCTTGGTTTTTCCTTAACATGTGGCGAGTTATTAGCAGCTTCATAAGGTCTCTTCTTAGAATATATTTCTATTCTTTCCTTTTTAGAAAATATAGATTCAAAGAATATAGCATTTCTTGATTCTATTGTTGTTTCCTCACTTCCATTAGCTATTTCTGATTTGTGCACCAAGAATCGGTGTGCACTACTATTGTTTGCATATCCAATGAAAATGCAATCTATAGGTTTGTGGCCTATCTTCATTTGTTTAGGTTTAGGTACTTCAATATTTTCTAGGCACCCCCACACTTCGGTGTAGTTGTAGGAATGTTTTCTTACCTTCCATAATTGATATGGAGTTTTCTCTCATTTCTTGTGGGGTAATTTATCTAGAATATGATTAGCTGATAAAACAACTTCCCCCAACAAGTTTTGAGATAAACCAAAACTTATTAACATGACATTCACCATCTCTTTAAGAGTTTTATTCTTGCATAAGTTATGCGATGCCATTTGATTGAAGTGAATATGTTACAGTTGTTTGGTGAATTATTCCATGCTCGGAACAGAATTCTTCAATCGATGATACATATTCTCCACTTTGATCACTTTGAATCATTTTGATTTTTAGGTTAAATTGATTTTCAACTTCACTTTTATATCTTTTAAAAGCATTACTTTGAGCTTCATCTTTGCTTTTCAAAAAATAAACATAATAATACCTTGTGCAATCATCAATGAATGTGATGAAATAATTTTTTCCACTTCTAGTTTGCACAATTTTAAGATCACATAAATCAGTATATATTAGTTCTAGAGGTGTTGAACTTCTTTCCACTGAATGAAAATATGCTTTAGCCATTTTTGCTTCAACACACATTTCACATTTACTTTGTGAATTAAAATCCATCTTTGGAAGTAAATTTAAATGAACTAGTCTTCGTAGACAATTTAAATTTACATGTTCTAATCTAGCATGCCATATATTTGAACACTCATATAAATAAGTAGAATTACTATCTTTATTATTCGGTATAACGTCACGGTGGACAGTCATTACATTTATTTAAAGAGTCCCTCATTTAGGTAACCATTTCCAATAAAGTGACCACATTTGGTCATTATAAACTTGTCGAATTCAAAGACTAATATAAATCTAGCTTTGCTAAGAAGAGAGTCAGATATCAAGTTCTTGCGAATGTCTGGGACATGCAGCACATCAACAAGTGTCAATTCTTTGCCCGACGTCATTTTCAGCATAATCTTTCCCATTCCAATGATATTGGAAGTTGCATAGTTGCCCACGAATAGTTTTCTACCAATCAAAGCTGTGTAGGAAGAAAACATCTTTTTTTCCGAGGTGATGTGACGAGTAACTCCAGTATCTATCCACCATTATTTTGGATTATCCACCATGTTTTCCTCGAAAACAATGACGAATAAATCTATCTCAGACATATCTATCGGAACATACCGACCTTCAGTTATATTTACCTCCGTTTTCTTTTTTTCTTTATTTTTGAGAGCTCGACAATGTTTTGCAATGTGACTGGGTTTGTCGCAATTGAAGCAGTTGCCTTTGAATCTCTTAGCAGGATTCATCTTCCCTTTGTCTGACTTCTTGCTAACAAACTTTCATTTCTTACTAGTACTTGGCTCAGCAAGATTTGTCTTTGCCTTAAAGGTAGCTTTATTATATTAGTATTGACATCAGATTTTTGGTTATTTTCCTCAATCCTTAATCTCACAATAAGATCTTTGATCGGGCCATTTCTACTTAATATTTTGGGTCGTTCTGATGTGCTTTTATTGTGTTGATGACTGTGTTATGATGTCATTTTGCGAGAATGTTATGCTTTAAGGGTTTTGCAGGTGATCTACAGCAAGTTAGGGAAAATGGCATGCTTTTGGTGAAAAGACAAGCTATGCAAAGGAAGCTGAAGCTGGAAGTTCGGAAGGCCATGCAGTATGGGTATACGGCAGGATAATATGAGCGGATACTTCAGAAACTGGGCCTGCAAGTGCGTTTATGGGTTGGAGCACGGAATTTACTAAAGCCTAAGGTCTGGACGCGGGATTCAAAGTTTCACCGCCTCAAGAGTCCTCTTTTTGCTAATTACCTAGTTGAGATAGACTAGGATTTTATTTCCATGTTTAGTTATTTTAATTAAGGATCTTATATATATATTAGGACCTATCTCTATTAGAATGGATTCACGATTTCACGCAAGAACGCAGAGCAGGGAGACGTTTTCTCTGGAGCAGATTATTATTTTCATCTTCTCGCTATT
Source organism: Perilla frutescens (assembly GCA_026008535.1). Taxonomy (NCBI): domain Eukaryota; kingdom Viridiplantae; phylum Streptophyta; class Magnoliopsida; order Lamiales; family Lamiaceae; genus Perilla; species Perilla frutescens. The sequence continues at coordinate 7,326,837 of BRKX01000016.1, forward strand.
TCATGGTATTTGTTTCTTTGATGTTATTGCGATTTAATATGAGTTCAAGCTAAGTTTCTTTTATTCCAGAAACAATTAATGAAGCCCTGGCCTATCTAAACTTTGAGATCTAATTGCTCTTTCTCGTTTAATTAATTACATGCATTTGTTATTCTCGGTATTTTGAGTCGTTAATTGTTTCGATATTGCTAGATAGGTGCACATATTTAGTAGATTGAAATTAATTATTAGTCAATTAAACCCGCCATCCGTAATTGTGGTTTAAGTTTAATTAGTGGCGAAACGGTTCTTCAGAACCAAGGGAATAACAATCTTAATTCAACAGTCATGTGTCAGAGTCTGTTAATTATGAATCGGGTTTCTCTAGAACTTAAGGTTGTCGGCTCATTAAACCTATAGAGTGTCTCTTATGGTTGTTAGTCGATTAGAGAAATAATTAGTAAAGTGTCTTCCTGATTATCGAGAAATTAAGGAGAAATTAGGCTGCGTCAGTAAGTGTCTTCGGTGGCTATAACTGATTTGCATGTGTTAATTGAATTAATCTTTGCATTGAGGATCGGTTTAGGTAAGCTAGGGTGGAGTTAATTGGAATCCGGAATATTTCTTCGCATATTTTCAGTCCGTTCGCTTTATTCACTCGTGCAGTTATTTTATATTTAATTGTTGATTTAGTTTGTTTTATTATAATTACAAAAACCCTCTTGGAAGTTTGGTTATACAGATTGGGAGTATAGAGTAATTCTCACCGGTCCTTTGGGAGACGATCTCGCTCATCGTTGTACACGTGCAGTAAGAGCATACCGACTGCTGTCGGGGAATTTATTTTTGGTGTAAAACAACGCACCAAATTTTGGCGTCGTTGCCGGGGACCGGTTCTAAAGCAGTAATTACTCTCATATTTTCAGTTTGTTATTTTTTCTTATCTTTAATTTCTTGTTTTCCAGTGCATGACCCGTTCCTCACAAAAGGAGGAGTTGTTGTTTGATCCAGAGCCATAAAGAACTCTACATCAGTTGAGGAGAGCTGCTAAGGCAGCTAAGGAAATTTCCGCACCGGAACTAGGAACTTTTGACCTTCATCAATTGTTCGAAGAGAGTATGGCTAACAACAACAACGAGAATCGAGTTCTTGTCAATCCCGCTGAACCTGTTCCTCTGATTCGAGAGCTAGGGCGCCACCGTAACAACAAGCCTATCTGCATCGTACTACCTACTGTTGCAAATAATGCAGAGATACGGCCCGGATTCTTACAAGTTCTGCCAAAGTTCAGTGATCTACCTGGAGAGAGTGCACACACACGCCTGGCGGAATTCGATCTAGTTTGCTCCACGTTGCGGCCTCAAGGATTTTCTGCTAACAATCTGATGCTACTGACCTTTTCGCACACTTTGCAAGGAAGAGCCCGAGAGTGGCTCTTTGATTTACCATCTGGTTCGATCACCTCGTGGGAGGAGTTGGAAGAGAAATTCTTGCGCAAATTCTTCCCGGAATCTCGAGTTACGAATGTTAGAATGGCCATAAGCAGTATCAAGCAAAAACAAAATGAAAGCTTGGCCGACTACTAGACGAGATTCCAGCAATTGTGCCGCAAATGCCTGGACCATGGTTTCTCCGATTATCAGTTGTTCACTAATTACTTTTACCGGGGCATGTCTTCTTTTGACAGGAAGATTGTAGACGCGACCAGTGGAGGATCCCTCATCAATAAAACTTTAGATGAGGTAAAACAGCTCATAATCGATATGGTATCTGGAGACCAACAATATGAAGACGAGGATGATGATCGCTACAGGCCAGTAAAAGGGATTGATCGAGCTGAGAACTCTGGGGTGAACGACAAGATTGATGCACTTACTTCTCTAGTTCGAGGATTGGCTGTGGCACATACACAGAATGTTCATTGCGGAGTATGCTCGGAGAATGGGCATTTCACAGATGCTTGCCCCACTTTGCACGAACCCCTATCTGACCAAACTTGTTATGGATCGGGAGATGCACAGCAAGATGCCCTTAGAGGAATACACTACGATGCCCCACAAGGAGATGCTTTCTGAAGGAAGATGAATTATGATCCTTATTCCAACACTTACAATCCGGATTGGAGGAACCATCTGAATTTCAGTTGGAAACAGCCGGGCGATCAGAGACCACCTGGAGATTTACCTCCAAGACCGCCACAAGATGCGTTGTATACCTATACAGACAAACCTGCACCGAGCATGAATGAAATCATGAAATGTCTGGAACAAAGTAACGCTCTGGTAAATAGTTTGGCGCAAAATCAGAAGGCGTTCCAGCAAGAAACAGAAGCTGCCCTCGGCAATATGGGCACACAGATCACTCAGCTTGCCACTCAGATAAACAAGATGCAAGGGCATACTGGGAAGCTGCCCTCCTAAGCTGAGCTAAAATCCCAGGGGCAATGTTAGTGTCGTGACCCTTAGAAGTGGGAAGGAACTGGTTGAAGTAGAGAAAAAGGCAGAGAAGAACACGCCGTTTGGGCATACTGGGCAACCGGAAGAGGAATCTAATCCAAAAGAAGAACAACCTTCTGCATCTACCGAGCCTGCCCCTCTTGAGGTACAAGTTGAATCTAAAAATTCTAACTCTGTAGTTGCAGCTCATTTTCCTTCTAGGTTGGTTCGCAACAAGAAAGAAGATGATGAGAAAGCGATCTTAGAGCTATTCAAGAAGGTTGAAATCAACTTACCTCTGATTGATGCCATCAAGAAAGTGCCCAGATATGCGAAATTCTTGAAGGAATTATGTGCCAAAAAGATCAGATATGGGAAGGATGCCAGAATCAAGGTTGGCGAAAATGTCTCCGCGGTGATTCAGCGGAAATTGCCGCAGAAATGCAGGGATCCAGGTATGTTCACTATCCCTTGCATCATTGGGAGTAAGAAGGTTGAGAAAGTCATGCTAGATTTAGGCGCATCCATAAATGTTATGCCTTTATCTATATACAAAGACTTGCAATTAAGTCCTATGAAAGATACTCGAGTCATCATCCAGTTAGCTGATAGGTCTAATGCGTATCCTCAAGGTGTAGTCGAGGATGTTTTGGTCAAGGTGAATGAATTGATTTTTCCTGTTGATTTTTACATTGTTGACATGGATGATTCTTTTTCTGCCCATAGATCACTGATTCTGTTAGGACGTTCATTCATGAAAACCACAAGAACCAAGATTGATGTTGATAAAGGCATGCTTAGTTTTGAATTTGATGGTGACGTTGATACATTTAATATATTTGAAGCTATGAAACATGTTGAGGATCCTGAGGCTCTTTACATGATTGATATTGTTGATACTCTAGTTGACGAGTTTGTTGAGCATAATTTCAGGGATGATCCATTAGAACAGGTCCTTTTCGGGGGCATGCCTGAAACAACCACCAATTCAGAGGAAAAAACCGCCATAAGGGAGATTATACAGCAGCTCTATGCCACCAGTGAGTTTCCAACTCGGAATTTGACGGGCCATATGCCCTTACCGACGGACACAGCACCGATTCTACCATCTAATGTGAAGGCTCCCGTTCTGGAGTTGAAAGTTCTTCCTGAGAATCTGAAGTATGCTTACCTGGGGGACCATGATACGTTGCCCGTCATCATTAGCAAGGATCTCACCTCGGACCAGAAAAGCTGATTGATCGAGGTTTTGAAGAAACACAAGGGAGCTATCGGTTGGACCTTAGCCGATATCAAAGGAATCAGCCCTGACATATGCATGCACCGGATATTTCTTGAGCCAGATTGCAAGCCTTCTCGAGATCCACAGAGAAAATTGAACACGGTGATGCAAGTGGTTCTCAAAGAGATCCTCAAGCTGCTCCAGCTTGGGATCATTTACCTAATCTCCGACAGTGAATGGGTCAGCCCAGTGTACGTTGTCCCTAAGAAATCCGGCTTTCAGCTTGTTAAGAATGAGAACAACGAGTTGATTTCGATGCGGTTGCAGACAGGTTGGCGCATGTTCATTGATTTCCGGAAGCTAAATGATGCCACACGCAAAGACCACTTTCCCTTGCCGTTTATTGACGAGATGCTTGAACGATTGGCGGGAAAATCATTTTTCTGCTTCCTCGACGGATACTCAGGCTACTTTCAGATTTACGTAGCCCAAGAAGACCAAGAAAAGACAACTTTCACATGCCCATTTGGAACGTTTGCTTGCCGAAAAATGCCATTTGGGCTGTGTAACACTCCTGGCACCTTCCAACGGTGTATGATGAGTATCTTCTCCGACTTGATTGAGAGCTGCATTGAAATTTTTATGGATGATTTTACAGTTTATGGGGACTCGTTTGAGCAATGTATGGAGCATTTGGATAAGGTTCTTCAATGATGTGTTGAAACCGACCTGGTGCTGAATTTTGAGAAGTGTCACTTCATGGTGCAACAAGGCATTGTACTCGGGCATGTCATCTCTGGGAAGGGAATCGAAGTTGATAGAGCAAAAGTGGATTTGATCGTGAAGCTGCCTTACCCTTCAAATGAGAAAGAAATTCGAGCCTTCTTAGGGCACACCGGCTTTTACCAACGCTTCATTCAAGATTTCTCCAAGATAGCTCAACAAATGACCAAGTTACTGCAAAAGGATGCTCCTTTCGATTTTGATGATAAGTGTAAGGAGGCGTTCGATATTTTGTAAGGAAAAACTCACTTCTGCGCTTCCCACTCTTTTGTCCAAGGACCGTTCCAACCGCAAAATCACTGGCGTCGCACATGAGCTCGAATGGGAGACCCCATTGTGGCGGCTGAATACTTCATATGGGATGATCCTTATTTGTGGAAAACTTGTTCCGACCAGGTGATCAGACGATATATTCCCAATGATGAAATTCATTCCATTCTGACCTTTTGCCATGCTCATGCGTGTGGCGGCCATTTTGGCCTGCGGAGAACAGCCTGGAAGGTACTCGATTGCGGATTTTATTGGGAAACATTATTCAAAGATGCATACCTCTTTTGCAAGAATTATTATCGCTGTCAACGGCTTGGTACCATTTCTTCACGAAACGAGATGCCTGAAGTGCCTATTCTGGTGTGCGAAATATTCGATGTGTGAGGAATGGACTTCATGGGCCCCTTTCCGAGCTCATTTGGAAATTCCTACATCTTATTAGCCGTTGACTACGTTTCCAAGTGGGTCGAGGTTAAAGCCACGCCGACCAATGATTCCAAGGTGGTTGGTAAGTTTCTCAAGTCTCAGATCTTTCAGGGATTTGGTGTCCCTCGAGCTGTGATTAGCGACCAAGGCACGCACTTTTGCAATCGCACCTTGGAGGCCTTGTTCAAGAAATATGGTGTTCAACATCGCATTGCCACTGCCTATCACCCGCAATCCAATGGGCAGACCGAAGTCTCCAATCGGGAGATCAAGAACATTTTGGAGAAGACCGTATGCCCAAACCGCAAGGACTGGAGTCTGCGTCTGGACGACGCCGTATGGGCATACCGCACAGCATTTAAAACACCCATCGGGATGTCCTCTTTTCGGTTGATCTTTGGGAAGCAGTGCCACTTCCCGATCGAGTTGGAGCATCGCGCCTTTTGGGCTGTGAAGCAATGCAATCTGGACCCTTAGCTAGCCGGTCATGAAAGGCGGTATCAATTGCAAGAGCTTCAGGAAATTCGGTTGGAGGCTTATGATAGTGCGAGTGCTTACAAAGACCGCACGAAGTTTTTGCACGACAAATACATCTGGCGAAAAACTTTTGAAGTTGGCCAGCAAGTGTTGCTTTTCAATGCCCGTCTTCGACTCATGCCGGGAAAATTGAAATCCCGCTAGACAGGACCCTATGAGGTTGTTCATGTCAGTCCACACGGAGCTATAGAAATTCGCAATCTCACTACTCAGAAATTGTTACAAGTGAATGGCCAACTGCTCAAGCCGTATTGTGCCGGGATGGAATTGTCTGATTTTGATGGGGTCGATTTGGCCACCCCGGCTCCCCTCACTTAATCCTGCTGGTTTCATCGAGCCTCCGACATTAAATAAGGGCGCTCCTCGGGAGGCAACCCGATTTATTTCTCTTATTTTATTTTTTCTGTCTCTTTCCTTTCATTTTTTTTATGCATGTTTTCTTTCTTTACTTTATAAAAAAAAAACAAAAAAAAAACATAAGAGGGATCGTAGTCTGGGTCCTAATCTAAGTGTAGGGGAGAGATTGCTCGTTTTTAAGCTTCCTAAGGACTCTTATGCAATTAGTCTTAGTTCAATTTGGGGATATCTTCTCAACCCTAATTTTCTCCCCAATTTAATCCCCCTGCCTTAGTCAATTTTTTTTTCACCGCACATTCTTACTCTTTTATTAGTGCCTTTTCAGATTTTCATCGTCTCTTCAGCTTCCCGCACTTTCGTCGACCTCTCCACCGTCTTTCCTTCGACCACCGCTGCAATCAAAGCCACCATCATGGGGAAGCAACGCAGGACGACGAAGAGGAACATCTAGGCCGCCTCCACTTCCGCCGGCCACTCTACGCCACCAGCAGCCGCATCACCACCGCACAACTCACCGGTGGCTGTTTCACCACATTCGACGGTGAATTTTCCCGTTCATGCCCCGGCGGCTCCTTCACCTACGACGGAACCCTCACCGCCATCGTCCACTCCTACCGCTATCCCTGAACTTAATCAACCGCCGCTCCCGACGCCATTCCGGGAGCCAGGACACTGCAGCCCCTCCTACCAGTAAGCGACGCCGAACTCGGCCACCGCTCCTTGTCGATCTCGCCGCCGCCGAACCCGCTACCTCTGAACCAGCGAGTTGCCCCCCGGCCTCTATTTCCGCCGCTCCAGACTCCCCGCCGACTCACTCTGGGTCTTCTTCCGCCACACCTTCGGCGGCGAGGGTTCCCACTCCCACAGGATCTCCACCGCCGTGAGAACCCACTGCCCCTCCATCCCCACTCACCATTCCTTCTTCCGCCGTCACACCACCAACGCCCCGCCGCCAAATTCGGTCAAAATCTACCACACCCGGACCATCTGCCCTGCAGCCGTCTCCAGAGGCTCCCACCCCTGCTTCTTTCTCATGCCGTCCCAGTCCTCTTCCACGGCCGCCATTCCGGTAGCCTGATCAGGTACGCACCCGTGCCGAGAGAAACGCCAATCGCGCTCTCCTCGGTGCTCGTGTTTTTGAATGGGATAATATTGCAGTTTTAGGTGTCAATGACCAAATTCGTGCCCATTTTAATCGTGTTGGTTGGTCTCCATTTTTAGACGTTTCAGCACCTGTCCATAGAGAGCTATATCTTGAATTCTTGTCCACATGTTTTCAATTCTGCGCGTGCTCTTGATGATCGACATGCTATCTTGTTTTCCTTAAGAGGTAGAAATTTTCATATGTCTGTCAATGCTTTGAATGTGGTATTGGGATTTGAGACTGATGAGTCCCTCGGTGATGCACTTTATGATTCTGCTTTGTGTGATGTCCTTGAGTTGTATTCTTCCCGTGCATCTGAGCGTTGGGCCTCACTGTCAATTGATTCTAAGTTTGTTGTCCGCTCTTCTCTGGGTGCCCATATTCGTGATGACGCTCTCCATCTTTGTCATAGATTTTTGGTAGCCAACCTGTTTGGTCGTGTTGATATGATGAATGTGGTCACTTTGCAGGAGTTGTTTATTCTTGATTGCATGCTTTCGGGTGACAAATTGAATTTTGCGTTTTGGTTACCCCGGTAGTGGCAATATAGTGCCAATCATTTTCTGTGTCGCGCCTCCTTAGGCTATTTTGTGACTCTGCTTGCTCAGCACTTACTTATTCCCCTTGATGCTCCTGACCCTATGCCTGCCACTTACTTTACTATTGCTGATTTTGCGGCCATGCGACTCATTTGTATTGATGCCCAAGGGCAATACCAGCTCACCCGACTGGGCGTCCAAGGCCCGAGTCGTCTTCCTAGTGCAGGTCCCTCTTCTTCTTCTGCTACGTCCGTTTCCCCAGCCTCTCTCCTTCCGGCGATTGAGGCTTTACTCACTGAGGCCTTACGAAGTTTGGAGGATCACCTTGGCCAGCGTTTGGATGCGATTGATGAGCGTCTCACTGCTCTCGAGCAAGTCCTGCGCCATCTCTCGGATTGAGGAGTTTACCTTTCTTTTCCCTTTTTGTTTTTTTCTTTGTTGTTTTTCTGCTTTTGTTTTGATTTGTTTCGTATGTGTTGCTTTCTGATTTTTGTTGCGTCCTCTTCCCCTACACAGTGAGGATACTGTAGTGTTTAAATGTGTGGGGGAGATTGTTATTTTTTAGAGTCATAAAAAAAAGGGGGGGCAACACAAAGACGTGGTGTTCTGCCTCTTTTCAGTGTTTTGGTTGTTTTTTCTGGTTAAGTATTGCTTGCCTTGAGCTGATAAGTATGAGGATGAGGGATTGTGATTGGGTTTGAATGGATTGATGGTTGTTGTTCTATGATAATGATACACCAGTTTTTTTTGATGAATTCGTGAATGATGGATTGTGCTTTTGATCATGTTATTTTAGCCTGTAAACGTGAGTTTTTGAGCCTGTGAGCATGAACCATCTATATGAAGCTCCCGTTTCTATTGTGAGAGTGTCGGATTGTGTTTACTCAATGCTTGCTTTGCCTTGTTGCCAATGTTTTACTCCGTTTAAGTTTCAATCATGAAAATGATAAAGGCACCTAGGAATTAACCGAGCTTTGGCCTAAAAAACTTCCTACCCTTCAATTGCCAATTAGTGAGCCTGTTGAGCTTTACATTCCTTATGTTTTTTGTTGCAGCCACTATACATGAAGCCAAAGCCTTGTTTTAGCCTACTTTTGACCTTGAAAATATGCAAGTTATTCCTTAAGTTGCTAAGCTGCAATAATAAGAGAAATGATGCTGGGAGGTGGAAGGGCAATCTTATGCTTCCGTTCTATAAAAAAAAAAAAAGAAGAAAGAAAGAGAGCAGAAACAAGAAGCAAAGCTTCAGAAAAGAAAAGAAAAAAAATGGATGAGATTAATTGAAAGCATGCCCTGTGTTTATATGAATTAAGAAGACCAGCTTGGAGTTGAAAGTACTAAACAATTGCAGCTATGTTCTGAATCTACACTTTGAAAGACTTGCATGTTTTCTTTGAATTAAGCCACCTCACCCAAAAGAATCCTACCTCTAACCCCGAGCCCCATTACAACCCTTGGAAAAAGACCTTTTGATTTATGTTTTTGATCTTAATTGTTGATAATTCTAGTGACATATAGGCAAAGCTGTGCTGAGAGTGACAAATCACGACATGTGTGAATTTCTATATTCCTTATTCTTTGAGAGATTTAGAGTGAACCATGGTGAGGCTGGATCTATAAGCACTCTCTTGACATGAATGAGAAGATTTGGTGTATTCTTTAGAACAGAACATTCTAGTGGTACTAGCTGGATGAGTCATGATTCTTACTCCGAGTACTCTTTAGTTCAAGGCAGCTGATGTTTTCTGTGTTTTCCTTTGGATGTTGGTGTTTCTTTTTGTGTGTTTAGATATGCTCGAGGACGAGCATTGTCTAAGTATGTGGGGATTTGATCGGGCCATTTCTACTTAATATTTTGGGTCATTTTGATGTGTTTTTATTGTGTTGATTACCGTGTTATGATGTCATTTTGGGAGAATGTTATGCTTGGAGGGTTTTGTAGGTGATCTACACAAAGTTAGGGAAAATGGCATGCTTTTGGTGAAAAGACAAGCTATGCAAAGGAAGTTGAAGCTGGAAGTTCGGAAGGCCATGCAGTATGGGCATACGGCAGGATAATATGAGCGGATACTTCAGAAACTGGGCCTACAAGTGCATTTATGGGCTGGAGCACGGGATTTACTAAAGCCCAAGGTCTGGACGCAGGATTCAAAGTTCCACCGCCTCAAGAGTCCTCTTTTTGCTAATTACCTAGTTGAGATAGACTAAGATTTTATTTTCATGTTTAGTTATTTTAATTAAGGATCTTATATATATATATATATATATTAGGACTTATCTCTATTAGAATGGATTCACGATTTCACGCAAGAACGCAGAGCAGGGAGACGTTTTCTCTGGAGCAGATTATTATTTTCATCTTCTCGCTATTTCATGGTATTTGTTTCTTTGATGTTACTGCGATTTAATATGAGTTCAAGCTAAGTTTCTTTTATTCCGGAAACAATTAACGAAGCCCTGGCCTATCTAAACTTTGAGATCTAATTGCTCTTTCTTGTTTAATTAATTATATGCATTTGTTATTCTCGGTATTTCGAGTCGTTAATTGTTTCGATATTGCTAGATAGGTGCACATATTTAGTAGATCAGAATTAATTAGTAGTCAATTAAACCCGCCATCCGTAATTGTGGTTTAAGTTTAATTAGTGGCGAAACGGTTCTTCAGAACCAGGGGAATAACAATCTTAATTCAACAGTCATGTGTCAGAGTCTGTTAATTATGAATCGGGTTTCTCTAGAACTTAAGGTTGTCGGCTCATTAAACCTATAGAGTGTCTCTTACGGTTGTTAGTCAATTAGAGAAATAATTAGTAAAGTGTCTTTCTGATTATCGAGAAATTAAGGAGAAATTAGGCTGCATCAGTAAGTGTCTTCGGTGGCTATAACTGATTTGCATGTGTTAATTGAATTAATCTTTGCATCGAGGATCAGTTTAGGTAAGCTAGGGTGGAGTTAATTGGAATCCGGAATATTTCTTCGCATATTTTCAGTCTGTTCGCTTTATTCACTCGTGCAGTTATTTTATATTTAATTGTTGATTTAGTTTGTTTTATTATAATTACAAAAACCCTCTTGGAAGTTTGGTTATACAGATTGGGAGTATAGTGTAATTCTCGCCGGTCCTTTGGGAGACGATCTCGCTCATCGCTGTACACGTGCAGTAAGGGCATACCGACTGCTGTCGGGGAATTTATTTTTGGTGTAAAATGGCGCACCAATCTTCGAGTTCATCTCTTTTCATTTGTGCTTGAGATAGTTCTTAAATTCTTTTCACAATGGTGGTAGCTTTCAATAAGTGATGAGAATGCAACCATGCCAACCAAGGAAGAAGAAATACAAAACCCTAAATGGATTGCTATGTTGTCCATTGAAGATGAAGAAGAATTCAAGTGCAACTCGAAAATTGTCAGCTCGAAAATTGTCAATTTGTTGACAATTGAAGAACAAGCCCAAGAAGACCAAGCTAATTAATTGTCGTGTGGATTTCAGCCCAACAATAGGTCCTACACGTTAATTATGAAGCCCAAGTCCAGTTAGATTCATATTATCTAGATTAGATTTTTATTTATTTAATTTTTGGTCTTTTTTTAGAATTACCTTGTTTAGAATTTTATACAAGGTAGAACTCTTTTATTTGCCTTAGAATTTTCGTCCATATTGGACTTTTATTAGGATTAATTTTCGTCCATAGCATAGTATTTATAGGAGAACATTATGTTATTTTCAGTTTAGACGTTGATTAATATTTGAAGTTTATTTTCAATTGTCTCACGATCCATCCGTTGATCACCTTTCAAACTTTTATTGTTTTTGTTCAAAAGCAATACTCATTAGATCCAGTAAATCTAAGGTTTTACTTCAAGGTTCTTTCGAGTTCTTCAAGATCACGGGGGAATCGTTACCAATCGAGGAGTATTATTTGATCGCGTTCGTGGATTCAAGTTCTTCGGGTTCGATGAGATACAAATCACTTACAAGGCTGCCGCACCTTCAACCACATTCATTCCTCATCATCTCGACGTATCCATCTTCACATTCACGTAAGTAAACATCCCTTTGTCATCCCATCAACCCTAGCCATAGTAACCCTAATTCATCCAACCTATAATCTGCCCAAGCCGTGACTTTTTTTCCCTATTTATTTGGTAATTGTGTTTTGCTTATTTGAGTCATTATCTAGGTATCTTAAGAGCCTATTTATTGAGTCTAAAATTCCAGTCGTACAATCGAGTTTTTTTTGTTCTTATTTTAGTCGAAATCATAGTCTAGCCGTCGGGTTGAATTTCTTTATTTTGCTGACGTTGTTTGAGTCCGTTAGAAGTCTTCTACTAGATTCATTGTCTGGGTTACATCAATAAGTGCAGCTACTTGGAAAGATTCACTTAGGTGCATCCCTTTGGCATGAATGTCATGCAGGAACAACTGTAGTTCACAGACTTGGTCCGGAATTGTCCGAAAATCTACCATTTTAAACAATGAATTTCTTCATTCCAGCGTCTTCTGCCTGTACTTTTTATCAAGTAATTCCCACAGTGCCTTTGCACTATTACATTCAGAATAGACGGAGCAGACAGAGTCGTGTAAAGCATTTAAAATGTAATTACGACAAATAAACTCACTATGGTGCCACGCATCAAGTGCAGTTCATCGTTGAATATCATTATCAGTTTCCTCAACAATTGATGCATCTTCTTTGAGGAAATGAACGAGGCCCAGGGTAGAGAGGTAGAACAATATTTTTTACTGCCATCTTTTGAAATCTTCACCGGTGAATTTTACTGGCCTTTCACCTTGAACAGGTGCAACTAGAGTAGCCATATTCAAAGAATAATCACGAATTTCATCTTACGACTGTTGGATAAATTATGGATTTTTCTTTGAAAATAATCGGATAAAATAACGGGTGGGTTATAAGTCGAGGCGAGAGTTACACTTTCTTTCCGCAAGATGAAATTACCCCGCAATATTAATGCAAATGGACTTTAGCAATCGTCTCCAAGATACAACAACTTTTCAATGGCGTTTTGTTGCACTTACAAAAATAAAGTTACGATAAACAAGACAATAATCAAGACTTTTAATCGATTACTAGGTAAGAAGAGAAGTATAGAAGGCTTTGGATTTTCGAGTGGAGGAAATGAAATCCAGGGGGTTCTATTTATAATATTCGAAGAGTCATAGTGTCTCTTTACGAAACGGTGGCATTATTTTGATTCGGATCAATCTATGCCATTGGATCGTGTTGGTTGATCAATCCACACAATCCAAAGGTTCTAGATCGAATGGATGCATTGGTTCAAACTACCAATTGATGGTTGACGCTCCTTATGTGAATGGAAGCAATGGATCAAGACATTGTTCCACATTTAAACCATTTCAACTGAACGGATGCAACCATTGGAGGCAATGGTTCGTGATTTAACCATCTTAGCTGAATGAACACCTTGGTTGAAGCCATTGGTTCACATTAGAACCACCTCCAAACCTTGGTCGAAGTGGTTTAATGTTCCAAGTCAATGCTTCGAGAATAAATCCGAATCGACGCACTGATTCGGCTTGCCCGTACCACTTCAGGCATCCACGTCACTCTTCCATATTAAGATGTCAATTTTAATATTTAATGTCTTTTTCTCCTGAAATTGGATTTGAGATTATAAATATACAAAATTTATCTACACGAAATGTAGATTATGAATTGATAACTCGTTTTCTATTTTTACAAATGAAAACACTATTTATAAATTAAATTAAAATAATCAATTTCCTACATATACAGTATGATATTGAGCAAAAATTTGGACATGATGATGGGAGGGCAACAGAGTGGGCCTCAATTAAATTAACTTGTTATAACCATTCTTACTTGTTATAACCATTCTTCATTCTCTCTCCCCGATTCATTCATTCAGACACCCCTGAACTATTCCACGGCTTAATATTAGATTATATATTGCACATGTAATGCAGAACTGCAGATTCAATGATATGTTTTTCTTTCATCTCATTGTTTTTAAGTTTGTACCTTCATTTTATAGGTGTAATAATACTTAATATGCTGCTATAATGTAACATACAAAAATATACAATGCTTATAAGTCTGATTAAAGAAAAAAACGAGGGGGAGGGGAGTTGTTTAAGAGCACCTCCAATGGTGAATTTTCTCCAGACAGAAGCTGAAGTGGATTGAGGTAGAATGATTGTGGGTGGGCTAGATATTAATAGATAGAAGTTTTAGAGAGATAGCAGAATATCTAGACAGATATGGAAATTGGCGAGTGAATGGAAGAGAGTATGAATGACACGCAGCTCTGGGGGCATTGCGTGAGCTACATGCACTCAAATTGGTCCAACCGACGCTGCAGCTGGCCCCACTATCACATGGAGCAAAAAATTCAGTTACTATTCATTCAATTGGGGTGGTACTATTCATTCAATTAGGGTGGGTAAAATAGTAGACGACAAAATTAAATTTTCCCCATCTATATATACACACATTTACGCTTATGCACACACACCCACATATATATAAAATCAAGAATTTTTTCCATTGAAATGTGGTGATAATTAATAATTTGTTAATTTAAATTTTATGTATTCTTAATTATATTGGATGTTGGTTTGAGTTGTTATTTTTTTCATGTATCAATTTAATTTTAATATTGTGGAATTTTTTGGGGATTATTTTCAAAATTAATTTATTAATTAAATATATATTTAAATTTAAATATGAAAGTAAAAATAATTATCTATATATAAAATAAATAAATAAATAAATAAATAAGATATAATAAAAGATAAATGAGTGGATATGATAGCGGACCATTAACAATTACTTTTTAGGTAGAATGATTAGAGAGAAATATGTTAGGTAGATAATAGATAGATATTTTATAATGTGGCAATGATAGCACCTGAAACTGGGCAGAATTATTGTGGATGCCCTTAAATGTGCAAAAGTTTCGGAAAATAATACTTGAGATCCTCTAGTCTACCTTTTCTATTTCACTTGGTGTTTCGCTTTAAATTTATTAGTTTTTATTTTATTTTGTGTGGTTTTAGTTTAATTTTATAATGATTAATTTGAGTTTATTCAATGAAATTAGGATTTATAATTATTCTTTTTATTATTTAATTTTTATTTTTCTAATTAATAACTTATTATTGGGGTTATGTATTCCTTAAGTATGGTCTACAACTTTTAAAATTTTAATTTTTTTATCAATAAATATTAATTATGATTTAATTATAGTATGACAATGCCAACAAAATCTCATATATGGTATGATATGATGAGTCGGAATTAGGCCATCTCCAACAGTTGACTCTATTTTACAGCACCTCTATCTCTATTATATAGTATGATCTTCACTTCCTCTCCAACAGTTTACTCTAAATTCAACTCTAAAAAGGAATATTCCATAATATTCATCTTTATATATTTATTTTAATCAAGATTTTCCCAACAAAAATAACTTTTAATGCTTTATTTGTATTTTTAATGCTTTGTATTTTCTTTCTTTTTATGTCTAGTAGTTTTATTATGTAATCTTATTAAATGCCATTTTATTTTGATGTCATTTTGTTTTGATATACAATTTTTTATGTCAATAATTTTAAGGAAGAAATAAATTAAAGTATAAGATTAATATATATATTTGTATATATATAAATTTAAATCATATAAATTAACAAAAAAAAAAGTGAACATATAAAATTAATAAAAAAACAAAAATCAACAATCCTATATCAATTTACAAAAAAAATAAAAAATAAAAAGGAAACATAATAACAGATTTACATATATTAAAAAAGAAAAAGAAAAAGAAAAATGATGAACAGTAATAGATCTCCTCTAAATTGATCTCTATTAATAGAGCCAAAAATCTCTATCTCTATTTTAGAGTAGCATTTAGAGTAGCTGTTGGAGTGGAATTTTTCACTTTTTTGCTCTATTAGTAGAGTTTAGAGGAGCTGTTGGAGTTGCTCTTAGAACGGTACAATTTTGACCGATGTGTATTGAACCTAGAGACTAATAATTAAAATCGCCTAGGAATTTATATGTACGGTTAGTACGTATGTACCAATTAAGCACCATAAGTTTTATTTTTAGGAAGACAAACATGAACAGTTACTTTATTTTATAAATTAAATATATGAAATATTTTTATACATAGTCAATATAAGTAGCTATAGTTCATATCACTACGTTATATAAATTAATTATTGTGTGATAAAGGCATGTATACATCGAATAATCAATATTACAAAAATTACATATGCTATTACTACTACTCAACTGAATTAGAGGCAGAGCCTAAGATTTTGTTAATTTAAATAATAATGAAGCAACAACAATACATTAATTTTGAATATAATACTCAATCTATTTATGAATTGAATAAGTGTCATTCTGGAGTTTTAATTTTGTTTCACAGAGAGTGTCATTCTATATTATCGATGTGAAAAAATCACATTTTTTCTCACATTCATCCTCATTTAAAGCATTATAACATCCATATTTGACACATTTAATTAATATATTTACATAAGGACGTATAAGATAATTTAATTACTTTATTAATATGTGTGCATTTATCTAGAATGATATTTATTCAGAAACTGGTGGAAGTAACTTTTGAGCAACCTATCTTAAAAACAAAAAAAATGTTACGGTAGAATTAAGTTGTAAAATTATTAGAAAAATACATCGAGGAAATAATAATTAATACGGTAGAAAATATTTGTAGCAGATTTCTAAAATGGAAGGAAACTACCAAAGGTCCAAACCATGTGAGATTGAAAAACCGTCTGGAACACCAAGATGGAATAACAACATAAGAACACCATATTAAAGTTTAAACTATGACTATTTTCTTAGAAAGTAGAAACTACAATCAATCAATGATTAAATAGTATCCGCTCAGATCAGCTTCTCCACTTTTTGTGTTACGTTCACTTTCTTGTTTATAATTATTATAAATTATTTTTGAGAAAATAATCATAAGAACATCATTTTAATAAACCATGCAATGACTATCTTCTTAGAAAATATATTCGAAAAATTATTAGTATCATCTTCTCCACTTTCTTATTTCACTATCAAATTTATAATTTTAATAATATAATTATTAATAACCAATCATTAATTAATATTAAAAATTAATTATAAATTTAATTGGGTAGAATCGGCCTTAATTAATTAACACTTGTAAAATTACATTAAAGAACAAGAAAAATACAAAAAGAAACTAGTAAAATGATTGGGAAACACAAAAAGTGGAACAGGTGATCTCAACTCTAAAGTGGATTATATCTTTCATAAAAATATAAAATAGTAAAATTAAATTTTAACTCGAATAACCTTTGGTTGATTTCTACATAAATGATGTAATATTTATTTTCAATAAACTATATCTAAAATTGTTCGTCAAAAACAAAGAATCGTAGTCGGGCAGCAGAATAAAATATAGACAACTATTTTCTTAAATAACTTGGAATCAAATATTTCTAAATTAGGTAAAATAAAAATATGTCCTTACAGATAGGCGTGGGATAAAGGTCATAATGTACAAACACGGACAACCAAACACGGTCGAGAACGTGGCGACATGAGAGTCGTTGATATATTCAACTGTAAATCCAACGGTGGATCCGCATCAATTGCATTCCGGTCAGCACCGACTACCCACCCTGACCCGTTACACGGTCAGCAAGTCAAAACCTCAGCCGACTCCGTTTTTTGGCTTAGCAAAATAAGTGGACGTCCGAAATTCAATATTTCAACGGTCAAATATTCAATTTATTTAATTTTTTTTTTAGTGGAAAGTCAAATATTCAATTCTTATTCCTATCATTTTGAATATTTTACGTTATTCATTAGTCCATATTATCTCCCTAAATCCCACCACTTATGTCCCTTTGACCAGCACCCCCACCCCCACCCCTATATATACATATACATATATATATATAGTCCAACATTTCCAATATCAACAAACAATATATCAAAAAATAAAACTAAACTCATCATACATCAAATTCATACAACAATCTTAGCTCTGATCATCTTTTCTTGGATCTAGATTACACATCTTTGAAAATGACTTTCTCGTGGAGGCGGCGGAGGGGCGGCGCTGGGAAGAGCGAGGCCTCTATATTGCTCAACCAAGATATGGAGCTCACAATTCCTAGTCATTTTAAGTGTCCGATATCACTGGATTTGATGAAAGATCCGGTCACTTTGTCGACGGGGATCACCTACGATCGCCAGAGCATCGAGAAATGGATCGACGGCGGTAAAGTGACGTGCCCCGTCACGAACCAAGTCTTGAGAAATTTTGATCAGATCCCAAATCACTCCATAAGAAAGATGATCCAAGATTGGTGCGTGGCGAACAAGTCTCACGGAGTGGAGAGGATTCCGACGCCTCGGATTCCGATCAGTCGGTACGAGGTCTCGGAGATTTGCTCGAGAATGGAGGCTGCCGCGATGGATAGAGATGCAAGAAAGTGCCTGGAGCTGCTAGCAAAGATCAAGAATTCGGCCAAGGAAAGTGAGGTTAACAAGAGATGCATCGTGGCGAACGGGGTTGGCTCAGCATTGTCGGATTTGTTCGAGTCGTTCGCGCGTTTTTCAGTCGATGAAAACGTGAGTCTGCTCAAGGAGATCTTGTCTGCATTGACGTGGGCATTCCCCGTCGATCGAGAGGGCGTTTCCAAGCTGAAAACCGCGGTTTCTCTACGTTGCATGGCGTGGTTTTTGAAGAGTGAAGATGATCTCTCATCAAGGCAAAACGCTATTTGTGTGTTGAAAGATCTGGTCTCTGCAGATCAAGGGTGTGTGGATGGCCTAATGGGGATTGAAGGCATTGAAGAAGCTCTGTTTCAGATTGTGAAAGTCCCAATTTGCCCTAGAGCAACCAAGGCAAGCTTGGCGGTTATTCACTATATCATCTCTTCAACAGAAAAGAGTGAGGAAACTGGATTGAGATTTGTCCAAATGGGGCTAATTCCTTTGATTCTCGAGGTTCTTGTTGATGGAGACAAAAGTGCTTGTGAGAAGGCTTTAGGTGTCATGGAGAGCATCTGCAGTTGGAAACAAGGGAGGGAGAGCGCTCTTAGCAACGCGCTAACTGTCCCATTACTCGTGAAGAAGATTCTACGCGTCTCAGATGCAGCGACAGATTTCTCCATTTCGACTCTTTGGAAGCTCTGCTTGGGACAAAATGAGAATGCTTTGGTTGAGGCAGTGCAGCTTGGCGCTTTTCAGAAGCTGTTGGTTGTGCTGCAAATTGGGAGTGGTGGTGAAGGAACAAAGGAGAGAGTCACTGATTTATTAAAACTAATGAATCTGTACAGAGATAAGTTGGATTGCTTTGACTCCTCCATGGGATTCAAGTATATCAAAAGGCCGAATTAATTTGTACTAATTTAGAAGATGATCTCAGTTTTTTCTTAGTGGTGCTGTACAGAAAATACAGAAGCCAACACACAAATACAATCAGAACAATTTTGTACAATTCTTACAATTCTTTGTGAACAATCCACATTTCAGAATTTGCAAATGTTTGCAATACTTTCTCTTTCTGTAACTAGTTGTTGTAATGCTATTAAGATATTATAAACCTCAAATGCATCAGATAAATTTCAAGATTCACAGCAGAGGAAGCATTCTGAGCTCCGATACAAATAATGAAATGCTAACAATCACTGAAGATCTGCTAACAAAGGACTCTGAATTCTGATGAGTTAATCTTGCAATAGTATTTGATTCAAAAGATATGAGAAAAATCTCAGTCATACTAAGTAGAAGAATTGATCCACATATTATTGACAGAAAATCAGCTTTACACCTTATGTGATTACAAAAAATTGTAGATTTTACAGTGGAAGAGATTCTACAATTGCACATGTACATAAAACTCCACACCAGTCACAGAATGACAACCAACCTCAGGCGCAGGAGTCTGCTGTAAAGGAGCCCTCGTTGTCATAGGAATCATAGTTGTATGTCAAGCCACACTGCCTTTGCACCGTTACTAGTGAGCTACAGCACGTCTCACAGACGAACAATCTTGGCACTGCTTCAGCTTCTTCAATACCACAGCAATGTGTATGCTGCCACGTCTCACAGATATCACAGGCGAGCATTCTTTCCCCATCATCATCTCTCGCCCCACATTTGCACTTCACTGTCCATTTCTCAGATCCACCTTCATATCTCAATTTATTTTCCAGATCCAATCCACAACC
This sequence comes from Perilla frutescens, assembly GCA_026008535.1. Taxonomy (NCBI): domain Eukaryota; kingdom Viridiplantae; phylum Streptophyta; class Magnoliopsida; order Lamiales; family Lamiaceae; genus Perilla; species Perilla frutescens. Next base: position 7,346,781 of record BRKX01000016.1, read on the forward strand.
CTTCACACGGAGCTCCATGCCTGACTGAACGATGCCAAACAGAACTTCCTCATCTTCTATTTCTTCCAGCTCTAATATCTCAGTTACTCGCAGGTTCTCCAGCACACAGTAGGTGTCACGGAATGCATTCTGCACGGCTATCTTTAGATCACCAATTGTAGCATAGAGAGGAACATCTACATACTCCATTGGTTTGAAATCATAAGAAACATCATCATCAAGATCAACTGAATTTTTTATTAGTCTGCAAATGAACTTCAGTGACTCAGCATCCTCATCTTTGAAAGGAAACTCCTTCACAAAATGCTTACTGTGAAGAATCATTTGAGCAGCGAATTCCACCGATTCAGACTCCGGATAGTCCAGCAGCACATTTTTGTACAGATAGACAACATCGTTGTCAATGCTTCTTCCTGGACCCATACTACATGTCCAAATTGGCTCTTGATCTTTTGAGTCGCAAACCTGTTTGGCACCCTTGAGATCTTGAATAGTATACTCCAGCACTTTAGTCGATCTATTCACTGATCGACAAACAATGTAGTTCCCAACGATTACATTATTCATCGCCTTCAGAACATGATCTATCAATCCTGTATCACCAATGTGGAGGCGTGCTGCATCACGGGCCTCCTGCCTAGTCATTCCACTACTATCAATACTGTTGGATGCTCTCTTTTCCTTCAAGGCTTCAACAATGACTTCTGCAACATGCTCAAGTCTTCTAACTGGCCACCTACTGTCCATCTTTGCCACAAGATTGGAAAATTTTCTGCATTTGGTGGGTTTTTCCTTTCTAAATGGGCTCGTCTTGAGAGGCATTCTTGTTGCGAATTTCAAAGAACATCTTCTGATAGAGGTGGAAATGACAAGTTTTTTCCCAGCCCATGATTTAACTGTGGTGGGATATCTTATAGTTGGAGTTCTCGACTTTACACTAAGCATAAATCTGAGTAAGTCTCTAACTGTAACTAATCTGGTGCCACTCATATTTCTGTAATGGTGGACAATCTGCTTGATATCAATGCATTTATCTACTGGAATGAAATCTCCAATTACTTGATCAAGCTCCAAGGAGCTGAGAAGATCCAATGCCCTTTCATAGTTATGCTCCATTACACCAAAGCTCCCATGGCAGAATTGGTAGCCCCATTTACCAAACCAGGTGTGCCCATAAGCAACTCCATAAAGCAAGCGGAGTTCCATTTTGTGCTTCTTTGACAGATCTTCAACTGTAATTTGCCTACAAAAAGGAACAACTAGTAATTTTCTAATCTCATCCCATTCAGGCAGGTAGTGCAGGCAACAATTTGTAATGAATGTATTCATTACATATCTCAGAAGATTCAAACAAACTCAGACTTCTATTTTTGTCTAACACTTGAATACCATTAGCATCATCATATAAAAGATCCAAATAATGCATTTATCATCTATGAATCAATAAAAATCAAACATCTATTCATCATAGCACCTTCATCCTAATTTGATCATTGTGTAAATGTACCTGTCATGTACTAGTTTAATATCTCACGCAGTCAATATAATTCAAGAACCGGTACTACTTTGAATATGTTACGTAACCAGAGACGGGTCAACTGGATACACACCAGCCAAAACATCCTATACGGGAACCTATGAAACCTATCAGAAGTTGTGATAACAAATAATACAATACTGCCACTTATCAGATAAGATTCAATTAGAAGTAAATCAATTTCCAGTAGAACAATTCACACAAATCATCATAGTTTTCTAAAGAAGTATCCGATGCATATTGTCACGGAATCAGAAACAATGGAAACTTCATTGGAAACACTTCTCAAACCATTCAGCTCAAAAATTTCAAGAAACTAAAACATAAAAAAGAAGAATTATAGTCACATTTTTCACTTACCTCACAGAAAGAGTCGTACAAATACGATCCCAGAGATCCATGATTTCTTTACCACATATGAACTTAGAACCCCCTTCAATCCCATTTATACAGATCAAATGCCCGAACCCGTTGCAGTGGATCAAACCGTGCAAGAGATGCGTTTGGAGATCAAAAACACCCTCATCAATACGATCATCCCACTCATCATTAATAGGAATTATAAAATGATACTTCCTTTTCGACACGAAATGATGGCTCCACCCTGCATTCATTAACAAGAAAACCAAAAACAATCAAGAAACACACACACACAAAACCCAAACCCCAGCCCAGATTTCAAGAAAACAAAGAAAAGGGATTTCGATTCATTCACACTCACCAACGCAGCGGCAGTAATCGCAGAAGGGCCGATCAGAATGCTCCACATTTTCTTCAACGGCATAAAGTGGAAGCACCGTTCCTTTACTCTCGTACACCAAAAAAGTGCGCCAAATCGGCATGCCGCCGAGATCGTAATCCTCGAGCCCCGCGCATTCTTGAAGAAAGTGACGAATGTTGTCGCGAAACGCGCCGGTGAGCGTGATGGGGCAGCCGGGCTCTGCGAAAGTGTGGAAGCCGTAGAATTTTGGGGGTGTTTTGTTTCGTTTGGAGTGGGATTCGATAGTTGGAGAAGCCATTTTGTTTTCTTGATTTCAAGATTTCATCGGTTGGGATTATTTGGTAGAATTTGAGAGAGAAATGGAGAAGGAGAAGAGGATTTATGGTTGAGGTTTAACAGTTTTCAAATTTCAGTTTGGATTAACTGCATCGCGCGCTCAATCTTGATGTTGAGAGAAGAGGGTAAGGAATAAGGATTGTTGATTATTTAATTGTTCAAATTAGCTCTTAATAAATTCAGATTTTTTTTTTATTATTATTTTTGTAAAAAGATAGTAGTATCTGAACGGAGGGAGGAAATGTAAATAGTGAAAATAATAAGAGAGTGCAATATTTATTTACGAGAATTTGGGGACTAATTAAAGAAGTATATAGTTATACGGTTTGCTCAACTAAAGCTTCAATAAAGAGTGTTAAATTAACTTCCTATCTAAATCTATCTATATATACAAGCAAAAAAATAATAGCTAGAATATATAGAGAGCATCGTTTCCCCCCACCCCCACCCCCACCCAAATACACATATTATATTTACAAAATTATATTGTTGTATTACTTACTAACTATTGATATATTATATCTACTAATGTATTATATGATTGAATACCCGTGAATTAACTATGATGCTGATAAACTGAGATTGCACATTAGTTTTCGTATTATTTAATTGTGTATTTTATATGGTTTATTTGTGTTTTAATTTCAGTTTAATTGGATTTCACTCGTTCTTGGAGTTTGGTATATTTTGTGATTTTTGTAGGATATGTCCTAATTTATGTTGTTTTTCGAGAAGAGAATGGTTGATGATGTCCCAGGATCGTGCAATGAAGAAGTCGAGTCGAGAAAGGAAAGGAAACAATGCAGGAGGAAATTCACTAGTGTGTTCGCAAATGCGGTCGTGAATCAGACCTTGGCCCGTTCTCTGGAAGAGCGTGCTACTGGGGCGGGATTTTTCTTCAGATAATTCGCGAGCTTAGTCGCGAATTTGAGTATGCCCATGAATATTGGTGCCATGTCGGTGACACGTGGACTCACGACCCGATTTGTATCTAGTTTTGGGATTTAATTTCTAAAGTATAAAAGGGAATTTTGGGCGAAAATTAGACACAATTCATCATACCCTAAAGTTGTCGGCGGAGAAAAAGAACGCGAAGAATAAGACCAAATAATTCAAGATTTATCAAGATTAGAGGCAGAATTGGACCTCCGGGTTTTATTTACTTTATTCTTCTTATATCAATATTTTTTTATGGATTATTTTAGTTGTTTATTTTATTATGGATAACTAAAACCATAGTATTATAGGATTGTTTTGACTATAAAGTTCTTTTGATCTATTTTATTTTTATGCTTAAGACTTAGTTGTGTTTTGCTTATTCCTGTGTTTACCTGTATTGTTTACCTGATCACTAAATAATACGATTTGATATGTTAATCATAAATGGAAAGAGGAATTTTAGCACATGATCTGAAATAAGTAACTGGTTAATCAATATCACTCGACAGAGTTGCGATTAATTTAGAGAGCAAATAACCTTAAGAGCTATTAGGAGTTGCATGTTAGATAATTAATGGATACATTATTGTTTAATTTGTAATCTACAACCTAGACACTTCGAGAGGAGATTTATGATAATTAAGTGGTTGTTCTAATACAATTTAAGTCTCAACATAAGTATAAAAATGAAATGATTAAATGAATGAATTAGTTTATGATTATTCAATTCTAGAATATGTTTTTTCCTCATTGTTTGATTCATCTGTGTTTATTTATGTGGTGGTATTTTATGGTGTTTATTATTTTCAGTCTTTAAATAATTAAGTGTTTCAATTGTGTTAGGTAGTTGTATTAGGTAGTCTAGATAACTAATTAAAGGAAGTTAAATTTAGATAATTAGTAATTTAATTATTAAGTTCATGCATGTGGATACGATCTTGTTCACCGCTACACTATAAATTTCATTGTATCCTTGCAGTTAGGTTAAAATAAATACCGAACAGATGTATTATGGCGAGTCATGTGAAACTACATTTTTGACTCTTTATAAAATTTTTATATACAACTCAAAAGGGAGAAGTAGACAATATATTTGGGTGTAATGAATAATTAAATTGCTCTTACTTTATAGTGAGAAAAAAATCCAAAAAAATATCGAGTATTAATGCTTCACATAATGCAACTATTTTCCTATTTATATGGGCATAATCGAACAAACATTTTCAATAATAAAACATTTGTATTTAAAGTATATAAAGATGCCAGAGTATCGGGTCAGGCTGAAAAGTCGGGTCATTATTTCAATTTTGAATCGAGCTGGTCCGAGCTGGAAATTTTATGGTCTACATTTGGAAAATTCTAAACACATGTTTCAACCCAAACATAACATATACTATGAAAATTGCTACAATCTGATTTTCAAAGTGTAGTGTTGTGACTTTTGTACGTGTGCTTCACCTTCCTTGCCTTTTGAAATTTTAAATTCCTACTGAATTATATACATCATAGAAATATACCTTCAATTTATATATATTTTCGTGTTTTTTACAGTACGTAACAAAACTTAAACTAACACTACAAAAAAAAGGTCTTTAGCGACAATATTATTTGCAACGAAAAATGTCGTCACTAATAATAGACTTAAGTAACAACATGTCGTCTCTAATAACTACATGTCATTTCTAATGACATTTTTTGTGACGACTATGTTGTTACTTAAAATAATTTTTAATTTATTTGGGATGAACTTTTAAGGACGCTCTATTTGCGACTACAAAAACTATAAATTTGAACTCTTATAATCTAAAAATTTTAATAGTCAAAAACTATAAATTTGGTTGATAATACAAATTACCCAAAAAATTGTATTAGTAGTTTAAAATTGAAGCTCCTAACTTGGTGTAAGGTAGGGATGTCATCCAACTCTTTTGATGCCCGAAAGTAATTGTGGCATATTAGAGTTCAACCTGGAATTCGTCATTTTTTTGTGAAAAATATGTACTAACTTTATCCACAAGAGTTAATTTGTGTAGACCGCCCCCCTTCAACTGTAGAACGAGCCATTGGTTGAGAAAGTTGTAATTATTTCCTAACAATTAATTATAATTATATCTTATTCACATTGGTTCAATTAAATAAATTACTACTGATAATTAATTGTTGTACTATATAAACCCAAAATAATGAAATTAAGTATTTAAGATGGTTTCAAAGAAGATATATTATTTTCTTATTTAAGTAAAAAAGATTTGGTTGGAATCACAATATTAAGAATGAGAGAAGTGGGTGATATTGTCGTCTAGCTCAATGAAAGGTGTTCAATATATATAAATAATTCAAATGTTAATTTAAAATGCAAAACAATTATTAATTCAAATTATTTGTAAACCAACATTTTACAATACAATTTAATAAATTCATACGCGCATTTAAGGAGTCGTAAAATGATTTGATGTTGAAGATGGAGCTTGACGTATTCTTTACAAATAAAAGGGAGGATGATGAAATAATCAAATTATGAAAGTGTTGCTTAAGCAGTGATGACTCTCCATCAATGATGTCCTATCCACTTCACACAACCTAGAGAGATGGTGAAGAATGCTATTATAATTTCTTTTTTCTTAAATGTGTTTACATTATGCGTCATTTTCTTCTTAATTTTTCTCATTGTATATAAAATTATTAAGGATTTCAATTATGTTTGTAATCAATTTTGACAGAACTAATTAAGTTATTTTAATTATTTTTGTCAGTTATTTAACTATACTTTAATTATTTTATTTATACAAGTTGTTAATTATAAATTACTTATATATATATATATATATATATATATATATATATATATATCTCCGTGCATCACAAGGGATGCAATACTAGTATCTTAATAAAGTGACACATGCCACTTGCATTTACCCAACCAATATGAGACATTTTAACACGCCCTTCACACGTAGCATGAAATAACTATGCCATAATTGCAACGATGTTGGGAGCCCAACCAGTGATGAACGCAGAAATTTTGCTCAGAGAAGCTCATTTAACAATACTATTAGAATAAAATATTATATATGTATAATTATAAATTATAAAAAAATTTTGATAACTATATAAATATATACATAAAAATATTGTAGTTAGGAGGTCCAATTGATAATATCATAAAAATAGAATTATATATATACCTATTTTATTCATACATAAATTAATTACATAAACTATCAAGATCGCACAATATAAATATATAAAAATAGTGGATTGAAGATCAATAGAAAATATTTTGGCCAAAAAAAATTAAACTGAATGATAAAATTTTTACTTTGATGAGAAAATCTGAAACTTTTGAATAAAAATGTAAAAATAAAAATACAAACTATTGTTAATAGTGAAAATAAAATAAATAAATTAAAATAATTCTAAACTTAAAAAAATAAGGAAAACTTAAAAAAGAAAAAATAGCAATATCATTATCAAAAATAATTCTCAACTTAAAAAAATAATTAAACGGTTAGGTGAAAAAAACTAGTGGGTGAAAGAAAAATGCATGCCCCCACTTTGTCAAGATTTAAAACACATGACCTCTTCACAAATACCAAGTACCTTTTCCACTTTGCCAAACTTAAAACTTAAAACTTTTATCAATTGTTTTAATATATATATATATATATATATATATATATCAAATGTATAAATAAAAATACAAACTATTGTTAATAGTGAAAATAAAATAAATAAATTAAAATAATTCTAAACTTAAAAAAATAAGGAAAACTTAAAAAAGAAAAAATAGCAATATCCTTATCAAAAATAATTCTCAACTTAAAAAAACAATTAAACGGTTAGGTGAAAAAAACTAGTGGGTGAAAGAAAAATGCATGCCCCCACTTTGTCAAGACTTAAACACATGACCTCTTCACAAATACCAAGTACCTTTTCCACTTTGTCAAACTTAAAACTTAAAACTTTTATCAATTGTTTTAATATATATATATATATATATATATATATCAAATGAATTGCATATTATTAGAGCTAAAAGAAAAAAAAATACAACGTACAATACTAGAAAAGAAAAGAACACAAAAGATTTGAAAATACTAATCAATCTTTCTTAGAAGCTCTAAAGTAGCCATTTCCAAACATGTCCGAGTCTACTAAAGAATGGATCTCCGGGATCGAGTAAAGCCACCACCCCGTTGGTCCCGTGTGAGTTAACAACCTATCAGCTACTTGATTTCCTTCTCTAGTAAATGTGTGATACCCGAAATTGAATCACATCAAGATAGCGACTGATTTTCTGAAAATAAGCTTTAGTTCGCCAAGGCACCGAGCTCGATCTAACACTAAATAACTGAACCACCAAGGTAGAATCCATCTCTAGCTAAACATATGACATGCTCTTACTAGCTGCAAATTCCAGAGCAAGAATAGCACCCCAAATCTCTGCTTCATAAGAAAATCCAACACCCACTTTCTCATGGAAACAAGCAAGAACAGAACCCATATGATTCCTTAAGACACCACCACATGCAAGCACTCCCGGAGCTCCTAACACCGACCCATCCGAGTTAATCTTAATGCATCCATGAGGAGGCGGCTTCCAATTAACTGTAATAAAAGTCTTGGGCAGTCTAGGTCGTCCCTTAACTCCAACCATCCTAAGAATGAGAAGATCTTCCACTGAATTCCTCATATGACCCATTTTTGCCTCAACCGCAGTAGACTCACGCAAAGCTGTTCTCAAACCTGAGATAAGAGCAAATGTTGAAGGCTTGAATCCGCCAAAACTTGCCCTATTTTGAACATACCAAATTCCCCAAATAAGCGAGACCACACCAATACGCCAAAGGATATGAACCTGGGAGCTAAAATTACACCCCAAACAAAAAACCACCAACTCATGGAAAGAAGAAAAATCATGAAAATCCAAATTAAAAGCCGAGAATAACCAAGAGCAAGTATCTCTCACAATAGGGCAAAATAAGAAAACATGGTCAAATGATTCCTCAGCTGCTCTACATTGCACACAAAATAATGGACCAACATAACCAATCAGACGCCATTTATCCATCGTTGGAAGCCTACCTAGAATAGCACGCCAACAAGAAATAATATGACGTACTGGAATAGCTCGATGCCAAATCCACTTTCCCCACTAGACCGACGCAAACGCTGTTCGACAACATAGCTTTGCCACTTTTGTCGTAATTTTTCCATGCAGGGACCTCTTCTAACAACATTCATCTTCAAGTTGGGTAATTGGGACTTGTAAAATATCATAGAAAATTTTAGGAAAAGTAGCTGTGAATTCCCTTGTGAAAAACCAAGTGTCACCGACAAAAAAATCTAAAAACATGTTACGAGATGGATCATTAGCAATCCTGCATATGTTCCATGATATAAAATTCATGACATCAAAAAGAGGGAGACGAAGAAACAAGTTTCTCTATTTCAAAGGTAAAAGAGTCATCCACCTTTTCATCAACTAACCCTCACTCAGAGGTGACTTTATTCATATTTTGAAGGGCCTTCGTATCAGAGGAAGACACCTCAAAATTGGCTATAGACTTTCCTGAAGGCTGAGCAATTTTCGACTTTAAGCGAAGCTCCTCGATTTTGTCATCAATAGTAGCCTTAAGCGATTCATCTAAGTCATCCTTTGAAGTCCGAGTTTCCTCTCTCGAGGAAACAACAACATTCTCTTCCACCGCCAATCTACTAGACTTTTTTAGAGGATGAGTTGGATGAGTATTCTGCGTTTTTTTATTTTTTCTCTTGGGAATCTGCTGAGAAACTGAGGCCTCAGCACCTGCAACATACTCCACTTCTTTCTCATTATTCTTCTCGCTATCTCTCATAATAGGCCCAACCTCCTCCTCAACCTCTTTCTCACTTTCAGAACCATCTTGCCCCCAAAATCTTTCCCTCCTGAACCTGTTCTGGAGTAGGAGTTTGCAAAAGAGAATATTTATTTGACAATTGTAAATTATGAGAGGTCAACGTCTTCTCCATTTGAGGAGCTGCATCAGATAACCCCTTCTTCTTAGAATCCCCCGCAATCACATCTGCCACATTCTGAACAGATGAGACATTAGAATTCTTCTGCTGATCCATGACTGCATTCTCTATTGATGGTGCCTCAGACTCGTTACCAGGAAGGTGCTTCGAAGTCCTCTGCAGACCCACCTCAGTGCCCTGAACTGGTTTGGTGATAATTTTCTCATATTGAACTCGGCCTTCTACCACCTTTTCCTTATCTTTATTTTTTTGGCATTTAGAAACCACATGCCCCACAACCTGGCAGATACTACAAAAAGGAGGTAAATTTTAATAGTCTAAATCAACTAAAAAAGAGGCATCACCCCTGTCAATCATAACTGAATTCTGCAATTGCTGTGATAAATCTATCTCTAGCAAGATTCTTGCAAAATGTCCCACCAAACCATTAACAGAATTTCCATCAATTTTTAGCGATGTACCGACTGAACGAGCAATGCCCATGATAAGTCCATTTATTTCATATTTTTATGGGCATATTATTTGATATAAATATCATTTTTAGTCTGTTTTGAGTAAAAAAGAACCAGGTTGAGATCAAAGGGTATTACGGAGGTCGAGTCTGGCAAAAAGGGCATTTTATGCCAAATTATTCATGTTTATCTCGTCGCCATAAACCATATTCAGAGGCACTGGGGACTTCTTCCGCATTCATCATACATTCGGGAAGCAGAATGGGCATATCAAAAAGGGATGAAGCTGAATAGTTGATGTCGTGCCCACATTGCTCGCGCAGACTCAACCACAGGCCAGAATGGGCACATGCGTGAATTTCAGGATTCTGTTGGAAGCTAGAGGCGTGAAGAATGGCTGCATATCCGAATAAGAGTTGGTGATAAGCTACACTCCTAAGAGGCGTGGCAACTAAGAGATAGATGAGATAAGGACTGCTGAAGGCTTGGAGATGAAGTGATAAAGCCAATCCCTAAAAAATAGGGATTTGGTCAACAAACTGGATAATGCTTATCCAGACAGATCAGGATGGGACACGCCGGATCTGAAAGCCAGTGAAGACCCCAGTTTGTTAGGGATACTCAAACTCGGAAATGTAACTATTTAAGCTAGTTTATTTTTTGGAATTAACAGCTTTGGAAGTCAAAAACATTGCTACAATTTTACTTTACTGCATTTCATTTTCGTACGCTGCTTAGGCAGCCACAAATAATCCAATAGGCCTTAAGCCATTGGAACTTAGGATTATGTTTATGTTTCTCATTGTTGGAGTTGAGATTTTTGTCTAATAAATTCGTAAGTTTTCATTTATTTTATGTCTTTAAATTCTACGATTTTAGTTATGTCTAGCCTGCTTGGCTAGATCTTTATTTCTGGTGTTTGAACAATGAAAATGGTTTAAGTACAAATCTGGACTCGTGAGGCCGAAATGGGCATAGTAATGCATGATAAGTTTCTGTCGATTTTTGAACCTGTTCCACGTGAGTGTGTGTCTGAAATGCCCAATGTGGCTGATCACTCGTTAGACATAGAGGGCACACCACTATTAATTGAATTTGCGAATCGTGACTGTGTGTTGATTCATATAGTAATAAGGGAATCGATGGGTTGTTCTGGGCACACGAGAAATCGGTAAACACAACAAATCTGGGTTCGTTTAGAGGTACACTGTTGTCTATTCATTTACATCTCTTAGGGGAACCAGAGGGTGGATGATAGGTTAGGGGTTTACTTAACGAGGAATCGTTTTTAAGCCTAAAATGAAAGGATGAATGAGGGGATGCAGAGAGAAATCCGATCCCCATAACTGGGTGACTTATTCGTGTATGAAAATCAGTGTGCCCATGATCAAGCAGTTTTATACTTAGACCAAATTCTAGCTCAAATGCTAGAACCTTTTGTTATTTGATATTGTCTTTAATTTCCTTTTGCAGATTTACTTTTAGTACAGTGACAATACAAAACCCCCATTTTTTTGATTGGTGACTCGAAGGTGGAATCACATCAGCTCTCTGTGGGATCGACCCGTACTCACAAGCTAGCTACGCTCGCTGTGGGCCCAGGAGCATTACAAATATATTTTGAGCGTGAAATGACCGCGAATTAAAATTGATACTGTTGCTGGAGAGCTGATTTCCAGTGATTTTACTTTCCAAGCTGGTCTATGTGGAAGTTGATGCCCAGAAGTTCTTCAGTTGAGACTCTATTGTATGATCCGGAGATAGAGAAAACTTCAAGGAAGAACAGAGTAGCAGCAAAGAGGGCACGCCGAGCTATAAACAGACATCGTGAGCCTACACCACCACTAGAAGATCGAGAAGAAGCAGGGCACGAGGAGGAAGAACAATTTAAGAACGACTACACTGATAATATGGCCACCGAAGGAAGAACTTTAAGACAGTTAGTCTTTCCGACTAACATGAATCTTCGCTCAATGGGCATTACGATCCCAGCTATCACGTAGACATGGGATCTGCAAGCAAGCTTCATCTAAAGCTTACCTAAATTTCATGGGATGATTGGAGAGGACCCTCAAAGGCATTTGCAAGATTTCGAGATGGTTTGCCAAACTCAATCATCAGATCATGGAAGGGAAGAATATGTGCGGCTGGTCTCGTTCCCTTTTACTCTTAGGGATGGGGCACGGGACTAGCTATACACTCTGCCGACTAGTAGTGTGACCACATGGGGGGAACTTCAATAAAAAATTTTGGAAAAGTATTTCCCAGTTTTTAGAGTGTAGGAGATGAGAAGAAGGATCGAAAGTCTGAAAATGGGCATGAACGAGAGTTTCTATGATTATTGGGACCGTTTCCAGAATATGATGGCAAAATGCCCACAGGACCAGATAACTGATCATGATTTGATCTAATACTTTGTTAGAGGTTTGAGGCCACATGAGAAGACGATTGTTAATGCATCTTGTGGAGGGTCCATATTGAACAAGCGACCAACTGAAGCCTTTAGAATTCTGACCGAGATGGCTGAAGACAACTGAGATTTTGGTGGAGAGGGCACAAGAAATGTAAATACGTTTGGGAAATCATCCAATGATGAGAGCATGATTGAAAAGTTATGTGAATGAATTGGTAAGGTTGTTACAGTAGCAATCACATGAAAAAAAATTAGACCATGTGAGGTGTGTAAAAGTGTACTTCATTTTACCGCCGAATGCCTAATGCAAGAGGAGATACAAGAAGTTAATGCTGTGGAAGAGCACAAAAACTATCAGTAGAGATATGATCCTCACTCTGAAACATACAATTCAGGTTGGCGAGACCATGATAACTTCAGATGGAGAAGGCCTAAAGATGCTCCACCCATGCGATCTCCACCACCAGAAGAAAAAATGAGACCGAGGTTGGAAGATTTAGTCCAAGCCTTGGCAGAAGAAAACATAAAAGTTGCGCAAGAGAATGAAAAATTTAAGCAAGAGACAAGAGCAGACTTTGCACATATGAGCAAACAAATTGCTCAATTAGCCCAAACGGTTCACAGATTGGAAGTAAAAATTGGTAAACTTCACTCCCAAGTGGAGAACCCTCATGAACAAGTTAATGTTGTGACCTTGAAGAGTGTGAAGGAGTTACCGAAAGTGGTCTGTTCAGCTGAAATGGAAAATGATGTGCCCACAAGAAGAGAACAATCATTGGAGAATGGGGAACAAGAAGTCAGTCAGCCTACTCTGGAGCCCATTCGAGAGAAACAGAAATTTGCAAGAAAACCTCTTTTTCCATGTAGATTGGCACAGAATAGGAAGGATGAAGAGATGAGTGAGATGCTGAAAGTCTTCCGCAAAGTGGAAATCAACATTCCACTAATTGAATCCATTAAACAAGTTCCGCGGTATGCCCATTTTCTGAAAAAGTTGTGCACCAGAAAGATATGGTTTAAGGATGATGCTGAGTTCCTTATGGGAGAGAAGTCAGCTGTAATTCAGAAGAAGATGCCAAAAAAGTATGATGATCCAGACATGTTCACAATACCGTGCATCATTGGAGAAAAAAAGTTGAAAAGACCATGTTGGATCTGGAGGCATCAATAAACGTCATGCCCCTGTCAATTTTTAATGAATTGAAGTTGGGACCTCTGCAACCAACTCGTGTGGTCATTCAGTTGGCAGACAGGTCAAATGTGTATCCCGATGGGCTGATCAAAGATGTGCTAGTTAAGGTGGATGAGATGATATTCTCAGTGGATTTCTATGTGCTTGATATGGGCACAACAACGAGATCATCAGTTCTTTTGCTGGGAAGACCTTTCATGAAAACAGCTCGTACATAAATTGATGCCGAGAAAGGCACACTGACGTGCAAATTTGATGGAGAAAAATTTACATTCAACATTTTCAAAGCTATGAAGCACCCATCTGATATGGAAAATGTGAATTTTGTGGACCTCTTTGATGCACCATCCCAGCCCATTCTCTCAATGATGAGCAATTAAGAACCTCTGGAAATGACATTATGGGAAGGACTGACTAATTGAAATGCCCTTGATGAAGATGATGACAGTCAAAATGCAGTTAAGATGCTTCATTTACTTAAAGAGATGCCACCAGGAGTAGTGGATTACAATATGCCCGCAAGAAGCGATAGTGACATAATTTTGCCTTCTATTATGCCAACACCGAAGTTGGAACACAAGCCACTATGGGGCATTTAGAAGCTTAATGGAGAGCAAGTTGGGCACAAAAAAAAGTTCCAGACCTAAGAATCAAAAGAAAAGGGCATGGAAGTATATGATGATGATATTCTCTATGAAGAAAGAATGAAAGGACTCCATGATCAGGTTGAGAAATAGAAAAGGTTCACTCGAGGGCAACAAGTACTGCTTTATCATTCCAGATTCAAGCTCATAGGAGAAAGTCTAAAGACCAAATGGGTCGGGCCATTTGAAATGCATGCTGAATTTCCTAATGAGGTAATAGAAGTGAAAAATCCGAAAACAGGAAGGCATTTCAAAGTAAATGGGCCCAGACTGAAACCTTACCTGGGGCACATCGACTCTGAAGAAAGAGCAGTATAACTCGTGGAGCCCAGTAATATCTGAACAAAGGAGTGCCGTGCCCATGACAGTAACTAGGGCGCTACTGGGAGGCAATCCAGGTTTTATTTTATTTATTTCATTTTTTTTATTTAAATAAAATTTCCAGTTAAGTAAACTAGTTTAGAAGCAATTTTACGCTTGTTTTGGATAAGATATGTGTTTGCAGGTTAAGATAATGAGAGAGAAAGCAAGAAATAAAGAGAATCCCTTGAAAGTAGGGATTTGGAACAGGGCACTCTGAAGAGATGAGAAATCTGCCAACTGGAAGGGCACAACAAGGTGACAGTGCGATTGTTGTGATCATAGGAAAGCTAAGTGCAATAAAAAAATACCTTATTCCAGTTTGATACTGGTTTAGTGCGCATAGAGGCAGACTTGAAGGCCTATTTCAAACATGTTGGGTTTTCTTACCCAGCGTCCGCAACCGACTAATCCTGATTCTTTCTATCTTTAGATTAGGTTTTTTGTTTTTTTTGTTGTTTTTGTGTCGCCCCTGTTTCATCCACTTTGTCTAATGCAAAGTGTGTGGGTGGGGGCATTTCAGTTTGTTGTTATATTTTTTTGTTGAGTTTGTTTAAACACTTTGCCTCGTGCAAAGTATGTTGGTGGTCAATATCTCTGTTAAGCATGTTTCTGTGAGTTCGTATGGCCATTGTCTTTGATATATTCGAATTAATTGCTTTTTCAAAATCAGCATTCGCACAGTAAGATAGGGATGACGAAAGAGTTTAGTATATCCTGAGAAGATTTGAGCCTAATGTTATATGCCTCTTCACAACTTTTTTTTTTCTTTGTGTGTGAACATTCTGTGCTTAGGATTTCTAGAACTTGTTTTTGTTCTACTTGAAGGCTTGGAACTGTTGATGCATATGTAGATGATATAGGCCATCTTTTGCTGAGCCACCGTGATATAAATTAACCCACCAATAACACAACCTTGCAGCCCTTTTGAGCCTATGAAATGCCCTGGCAGATTTTTTTTATTTGGGATGATAATATATAGCCAGGACATCACAAAAGCCTGAAAAATAGAAAAAAGAGAGAGGCAGAATTATTGAGGGATATATGTGAAAAGGCCAGAAAAAGATAGAGGGAATAAAAAAAGAGAAAAAGAAAAAAATATGATAAAAAGAATAAAAAAAATAAATAAATTCTCCCTAGTCTTAAGTATTCAGAATGCCCAGATAAAGAAATATTTATTGTCCGAACAGGGCATAAAAGGATAGTCGAGAGAGAGAGAGAGAGAGAGAGAGAGAGATTGTACAGGTAATAAATTTTCCTATTATGAAATGCTCATTTCAGCCTAAAAAGTCACATTGATACTTGTGCATCTATGTTTTTTTTTTAACTTGAAAGCAGAACATTAGCAAGCCTATGGGATGAATATGTACATAATGCATTGAATTGAGTGCATACACTAAGCTTAAACACTGAGTGAAGAGAGTTTGTGAGGATCATCACGCTAAACTCATTTTTGACCTAATTTTGGTATGTTGGAACTTTGCAATTTTGTTGGAAAATTAAAGTTGATGTGCCCACACTGATTAACAGTTTGCATGCCTTGAGTCTGTTTCTTTTCTCTTTCTTTTCATTTCTTTTTCTGGACGCGATGCATCCCATGCTTGAGTATAATCATGTCTAAAGTGTGTGGGTGTGATAAGTCCATTTATTTCATGTTTTTATGGGCATATTATTCGATATAAATGTCCTTTTTAGTCTATTTTGAGTCGAAAAGAACCAAGTTGAGGTCGAAGGACATTACGGAGGTCGAGTCTGGCGAAAAGGACATTTTATGCCAAATTATTCATGTTTATCTCGTCGCCATAAACCATATTCAAAGGCACTGGGGACTTCTTCAGCATTCATCATACATTCAGGAAGCAGAATGGGCATATCAGAAAAAGGATGAAGCTGACCAGATGATGTTGTGCCCACATTGCTCGCGCAGACTCAACCACATGCCAGAATGGGCATATGCGTGAATTTCGGTATTCTGTTAGAAGCTAGAGATGTGAAGAATGGTTGCATATTCGAATAAGAGTTGGTGATAAGCTGGACTCCTAAGAGGCGTGACAACTAAGAGATAGATGAGATAAGGACTGCTGGAAGCTTGGAGATGAAGTGATAAAGCCAATCCCTAAAAAATAGGGATTTGGTCAACAAACTGGATAATGCTTATCCAGACAGATCAGGATAGGGCACGCCGGATCCGGAAGCCATTGAGTGCATACACTAAGCCTAAACACTGAGTGAAGAGAGTTTGTGAGGATCACCACGCTAAACTCATTTTTGACCTATTTTTGGTATGCTGGAACTTTGCAATTTTGTTGGAAAATTAAAGTTGCTGTGCCCACACTGATTAACAGTTTGCATGTCTTGAGTCTGTTTCTTTTCTCTTTCTTTTCATTTCTTTTCCTGGACGCATTGCATCCCATGCTTGAGGATAATCATGTCTAAAGTATGTGGGTGTGATAAGTCCATTTATTTCGCATTTTTATGGGCATATTATTCGATATAAATGTCCTTTTTAGTCTGTTTTGAGTCGAAAAGAATCAGGTTGAGGTCGAAGGGCATTACGGAGGTCGAGTTTGGCGAAAAGGGCATTTTATGCCAAATTATTCATGTTTATCTCATCGCCATAAACCATATTCAGAGGCACTGGGGACTTCTTCAGTATTTATCGTACATTCGGGAAGTAGAATGGGCATATCAAAAAGGGATGAAGCTAACCAGATGATGTCGTGCCCACATTGCTCGCGCAAACTCAACCACAGGCCAGAATGGGCACATGCGTGAATTTCGGGATTCTGTTGGAAGCTAGAGGTGTGAAGAATGGCTACATATTCGAATAAGAATTGGTGATAAGCTGGACTCCTAAGAGGCGTGGAAACTAAGAGATAGATGATATAAGGACTGCTGGAGGCTTGGAGATGAAGTGATAAAGCCAATCCCTAAAAAATAGGGATTTGGTCAACCAACTGGATAATGCTTATCCAGACAGATCAGGATGGGGCATGCCGGATCCGGAAGCCAGTGAAGACCCCAGTTTGTTGGGGAAACTCAAACTCGGAAATGTAACTATTTAAGCTAGTTTATTTTTTAGAATTAACGGCTTTGGAAGTCAGAAACATTGCTACAATTTTACTTTACTGCATTTCATTTTCGTACGCTGCTTAGGCAGCCACAAACAATCCAATAGGCCTTAAGCCATTGGAACTTAGGATTATGTTTATGTTTCTCATCGTTGGAGTTAAGATTTTTGTCTAATAAATTCGTAAGTTTTCATTTATTTTATGTCTTTAATATCTACAATTTTAGTTATGTCTAGCCTGCTTGGCTAGATCCTTATATCTGATGTTTGAACAATGAAAATGGTTTAAGTACAAATCTGAGCTCGTGAGGCCGAAATGGGCATAGTAATGCATGATAAGTTTCTGTCGATTCTTGAACCTGTTCTACGTGAGTGTGTGTCTGAAATGCCCAATGTGGCTAATCACTCGTTAGACATAGAGAGCACACCACTATTAATTGAATTGACAAATCATGACTGTGTATTGATTCATATAGTAATAAGGGAATCGATGGGTTGTTGTGGGCACACGAGGAATCGGTAAACACAACAGATCTGGGTTCGTCTAGAGGCACACTGCTGTCTATTCATTTACATCTCTTAGGGGAACCGGGGAGTGGATGATAGGTTAGGGGTTTACTTGACGAGGAATCACTTTTAAGCCTAAAATAAAAGGATGAATGGGGGGATGCAGAGAGGAATCCGGTCCCCATAACTAGGTGACTCATTCATGTATGAAAATCAGTGTGCCCATGATCGAGCAGTTTTATACTTAAACTAAATTCTAGTTCAAATGTCAGACCTTTTGTTATTTGATATTGTCTTTAATTTCCTTTTGCAGATTTACTTTCAGTACAGTGACAACATAAAACCCCCTTTTTTTTAATTAGTGACTCGAAAGTGGAATCACATCAGCTCTTTGTGGGATCGACCCATATTCATAAGCTAGCTACGCTCGCTGTGGGCACATGAGCATTAAAATTTTATTTTGAGCGCGAAATGACCGCGCATCAGCCCGCTAACACCTCAACATGCTAATACTCAAAAGGCAAACTGTACAATCTCACCCAGACTTGCGCCAATAAAGATTGAACCTTATAAAGGGAGAAATCTGGAACCCATTCCCTAATCCTAATCACCCCTGGATGTGTGTGCCATGTCTGTAGTGTCTTAACCTTCCTTTGATTCGCAGCACAAGAAAACTGGAGAGCATAATATCCTTTACCAAGAGACACCAAATTCCAAGGGGCTGACGTCCCCCAAATCTTCGAAATATTAGCATGCAACTCAAACATCACCCAATGGCGATCACCTTTCGAAAGCATGAGTCTACCAATCAACGCATGTTGAAATTTGGCTAATTGCGATTGATATATATCCTCAGGGATTGAGATAGAGCAAAACTCTCCACGTTTCACTGGCTGAATTCGCGACAAGGAAGTCGTGAATATATTTGATGATCTAGGGATAGAATTCTTATTGACAACATCAACAAAAGAGCGGCCATGCATCGGCGCAGATGAGTTCTCACCCGAAACCCTAGTTTCTGCATTAGGGTTAATTGGCTTCTTGCCCAAGTTTCGTGAGGAATCCTTGGGGTGATTGTCCAATGATCGTGAGGATTTGTTGGGGCGATTATACTCAGCACTCTGATGAGAGATCGAGGCCTAAGAATGATTACGATTGGATGGATCGTTCACAAGGAAAAGCTTGTGCAAGAAATTAACTTGCAAGCTTTAGTTAATGAGAAGCTTTCTGCGGAGGCCAGTTTGCTACAGTAAAAAATTAAGGTTGGTTGGTTGAATGATGGGGATAGAGCAATGCCTACATTCATCGTGCTTCAAAGGTTTTGCAGTCAAAAAATAAAATGACATCAATGATGATTGAGGGTAGTGTTGTGGCTAATTTGAATGTGATTACAGATCATGTAGTGGATTACTACCAGACTTTATTTTCTGCAAATGATAATGTAGATATTGATTTGGCTTGGGTTGAAGAACTTATCCCAAACCTTGTTTCTAATGATCAATCTGCTATGTTGGTGGCTCCTCCTGATGTTGAGGAAATTAAAAATGTGAATTTTTCTTTGGATATTAAGAGTGAAGATCAAATGAGAATTCATCCCCCATGTGAGACCTAGGAACTCATCTCATTCATCCCTTACTTTGATTTAGATGGCTAAGATTTGGTCAATTTTTGGTCAAATGCGGTGGCAAGCTTGTAATATTTGAGAAACCTAAAAAAGCATAATTTTCAGAAATCATATAGACAATACTTTAAAGCCATTGTCTATTCTTATAAATTTCGCTATGCTAAGATGAGAGTATTATCATACTATTATGAATATATATACATGCTAATATGAATATATATATATATATGCTAGTATGAATAGATAATGTCCTACTATTAACGAACACTACTACTGCTATTATGAGTAAAATTTATGTATTTTATGAATATTTTTTCATGCTATTATGTGTAAACTTTCATGTTATAATGAATATTTTGTCATGCTATTCTGAGTTTAACATCACGCTATTATGGATGAAAAATATTTTTTTGAATAAACATATGAACAATGGATCTTAAATGAAAGAGCACGAAAAGAGCTTTAATTTGATATATAATTTGAGTTAATCTAATGGAAAATAAGCAAGTTATAGATGTTTAAAGTTTAAATAAATTTTGTGTAACTGTGTAAGGATGCTGATGTCAGCTTTGACCAGGGGTAAGTTTGACTTTCTCATATTTACCATTATGCCACCGCCTTTTTATTTAAATATGAACCATTGAGATCAAAGCATTGTGTGGTTAAGATCAGTTCCTAGTTCTCACATAGGGATTGCTTCTCATGTGAACCCTACCCTATATATATATATATATATATATATATATATATATATATAGATAAAATCATATATTATTATTATATTAATACTAAAAAAATTCAAAATTTTAGGGGAGACCAGTGCCCCCTTAGACCAAGATTATCGGTTGCAAAAAAGCAACCGTTCGACCGCCAGCTGGAAAAGCAAAAAAAAAAAAATAGAAATGTTTGCTTTTCAACGTTCGACCGAGAGAGACCAGCTGAATGCTGGTCTTCCTCTCTCCTCTCTCATTATTTTATTAGTTTTTTTATATTTTGTATTTTTTTATATTTTATTAAAATAAATATATTCATTATATTTAAATTTTATTAGATATGTAAATTTTATTTGGACACTTGTCTCTATTTTATTGGATATGTAGATTTTATTTGGATATATAGATATAATGATTATTAATAATAAATATATCCATTATATCTAAATTTTATTTGGCCATTTGTCTCTATTTTATTGGATATGTAAATTTTATTTGGATATCTAGATATAATGCATATTTTTTTTAATAAGTTTAAAAATAATATCAAAATTCGTATTTTTCATTCTCTATAAATAGAGACCATTTTTACTAAATTCTCTATATGAAAACTAGGTCACAACTTCGCAATCGAGAAACTCACGCCATTCTTCGTGATGACTTGATCGAGCACATATGGAAAAAATTCGGCCATCAGCACTAAATTTATATTTTTTCTTCTATTTTAATCACCGTTTGTTTATTTCAATTCATGTTCAGTTTATTGTTATTTATGTTCTTGTTTTGTTTATTTTGTATTTTATCATATTGTCTATTTTATAAAAAGTTTGTTATTTTATGTTATTACAATTTTCAATAGTAATAATAATTTATTTTAATTATTATTAATTATATTATATTTATTAATAAAAAAAGAAAAAATAATATATAATGTTGTGGTTGGGTATTTGGGGTGGTTGCTGATAAACTATCAAATTATATGTGGTTTTGGGTTAGATAAAATAATGGTGATGTGGAAGAGAGAGAAATTAATTAAATATTGAGGGTGGTTGCCCGATTGGGGTGTTTGTCCGATTGCTGATAATGGGGTGTTAATCAGATTATATGTTTGTACGGTGTTTGCCCTACATGGGTCCGTCCCTGAGCCCAACTATACCAAAATCGCAACCATATAGGGAGCTCCAAGATTAAATATGTGTTTGACTCTAATACTATATTAGAAATAAATATCGGGTTTAACTCACTCTCACGAAACTAATTTGTAAGGAAATGTTGTCATTACTTTAATAAAGTGGCACATGCCACTTTACCCAATCAATATAAGATATTTTAATACCCCTGCACCCCCATTGTGGGCTATTTCGCCACCTGGACCACCCGACTCGCTGATTAGATAGTGAAATCTTTGTACAACTCAATGTCAAAGTTTTTCAAAATAATCTGGGTGGTACATGTGGGGTAGTACGTAGTATCAAATGGGGTTGTAGAATTCTCGGACCATGTTGTTACTTTCACTACATCTTTATCTATTTAATAACAAAATTGTTGTCAAAAATAATTTTCCTGTCTAAAATCATTTCTAATTGTGGAAATTGATTTTTTATTATTAAGGTCAATCCACTAAAAAATATTTTATTATTGTAATTGTGAATCACTTTATCAAAAGTTTTAGATATGAATTGTTGCATAATGTAGAAATCAATGCATTTTATTTGTAATTACAATCGACTTTGAATTTCAAAATTAAGTTTAAACCATCATTTTTCTTTTCTGTATTTTTTGGTTGGGTTTAATCTCAATGATCATTATTCACAAATTTATGTTAAATAAATAACCGAAAATGAATACTATAAAATTTCTATAATTCACAATAGTTATTTAATTTTATTATGTTATAATGATTTTTTTCATAATTATAATTTCAAATAAATATAATTATACATATCTCATTCGTGAATTGCACCAGAGTTGATCTATTGCACTCTAAATAAATCCCCCAATAACCAAATATTACAACATATACTCGTTTATATTATTTGGTTCTTAAAAGAAAATATATCTAATCACACAAAAGAACAAGAAATAACACGTCGAATAAGCAATAAAATTTATTCTTTAATTTCTGCCCCCACTAAGATTATTCTCTATATTTCATTATCTTCGAGGAAGGTCATTTCTGGAGGTTCATATTACTGGACACGACTCTAACTAGACTTGTCGAATTACACATTTATAAATTTTTTTATAAAAAAAAAGTATACATTTCCAATCGTTTTTTGAAAAACTTGGGAGGCAAGAAAAAATGGAGAGATTGGCAAGTTCCAAATTAGGTCCCACCTCCACATTCACGAGTCACCACCTATATATATATATATATATATATATATATATATATATATATATATATATATTATCCCATGCTATTTGTTATAACTTATATATATTATTGATCACTAAAATCATGAGCCAAAAACAGTTTGCAAAATCATGTGTTTCTTCCATTCCCTTGTTGGGGTGCGTCTGGGAGACTCTAACATGCCTATTTTGTGGGGAGAAAGAGAAAGCTGCAGCAACTGCTACTTCTGCTACTGCGGCACCATCCCATACACATTTTCGACAACTTCAACACATTAAGACAGCCTGATCATCATCATTTTTTATTACCTGTGCATCCACGGTTAATTGCCTCCTACCATACTATTTTTGTTAATTAGTTTTCATGCGTTTAATTAGAGTGTACTAAAAAGTTTTAATTTCATATCACACACATATATATCAGAAATCTGTATTGTTTTTATTTTTGAGAACGTGCAGGGTTAATCAATCAAAGACTACTGGCATCACTAGTCCATTGTAACTGTAAGGGCGGATCGATCGAGCTTAATTAGGAGTTCGATTCTCAATTCTTCCTAGCTCCATGAAAAAAAAAAGGATAAAAGAATACCAGTTTCATTAATTGAAATCCAATCAAATCAAGCTAAGGTCATATTCTTTAATTTTTGGACGAAAATAGAGACGAGTGTTCTTAATTATTACCAAAGTGACTACAAAAGATGAACAAAGAACAAATGAGATTTTTTGTTTGAAAATAATGTTTCATTTTCAATTCCAACTGTGAAATTGACTCCGCCGCGAATTTATTTATAACATATAAAATTGGTCTAGCTTATTGATACATTCCATATCTATTACCAAATTCAAGGAGTATATTAATTATCTTTTGAAAATAGCTCTATTATATTGGAAATTGTAATGAATGTCATTTCCTAATAAATCATATTTGTTATCAGAATTGTCCTCGAAAGATATATAAATTCGTGAATTTTAATTTTCTATAAAAACATGATCTAATATCCCAAACAATATCCAACAGTAAGCTGGCTTAAGACCATCTTCAAGTGAATTGCAAAATCCATTTTGCAGTAGAAGAATTGCTCCAATGGAACTGCAAACCCAAATGCAATTTGCGTTTTTCAACTCTTTCTCTTTCCTGAAACTGGATATTTGCGTTTCACTGTTCAAGAGACGCAAAACTGTTATGAAATAATATAATTACTATTCAGTCCTTTTTTCATTTATATGTTGGCCCTTATTGAAAATTTAATTGCTGTTCAATCCTTTTTTTATTTATGTATTTAATTACTTTTCAATTCGTGGTTTATGTATTTAGTGATTTTTATTTTATTTTTGTGGTTTATATATTTAGTGACTTTTATTTTATTTTTATACTTATTACTTAATAATTTAAATATATATTTTTAATACTTTTATAATTTCAATCTCTTTGTTGATATGTAGTAAAATTATAATCATAGATATTAGAGAAATAACATTATTTAAATTCTAAAATTTATAAAATGAACATAAAAATTTAAAATAATAATAACAACATTAAAATAAATAACATATTCCATAAATTGAAAATTGGAATACATTACACACAATGAAATTTATACTAATCGACAAACTACAAAATTAAATTAAGGCACATTAAAAATAAAACCACACACATAACAAACTACATAAGAAAATTAAATATTACAGGTGAAATTCATTTAGTAATCCCCTAAACCAAAACCTGATCCTCCAATATTATCAAAAATGTGGCCCATCGAATTGGTTGCAAATTAAATATAATAAATATTTAATTTAAAATTATTTTAGTATTAAGTTATTAATTGATAATTATATTTAGTTAATATTGTGTGGATACAAAAAGTTAAGAGGTCTACTTTGCAAATTTTGATAACTATAAAAGTGTTATTGAAAAATGTTAAAAAGTTGTATAAGGAGGAATATACTAAGAATATTCTTTTGAGTTTGAGAATGAGTTTGTTGGTTGGAGATGAATTACTTTTCGATGTGACAGGTACTGCATTTTGGGTTTGAGTTTGGTGTTTTCCCTTGGAGATGGTCTAAGCATAACATTTATATGCTCGCAAATTGTATATTTGGGTTCTTGCACTTTTGTTTTTATAAATTGAATTATTGCACTGTCATCTATCCATCTATCTATCTATTAAAGCAAAATCGTATGAGTAAAATTATCATATAAAAAGCCAGCCAATGAAACATTTCTTTAAAATAATACTTCTATTGAAAATTATTGATCCTAAATCTTGGTCGAGTGGTTGCAAAGTAGGTCCAAGGCCAAAAGGGGTTAAAATCCTCTAGTTCATTTTTCATGTTCTACTATTGTGTCCCATTATTTATTATAAAAATAAATTTTATTATATTATTACAAATCATAATCAACATTTATTGCTAAATAATTTTATAAAATTGTATACCCTACTTTTGGAATAATCAAACATATTAATCAATTATATTAACTAGAAACACAAGAAATAAATATTAAAAAATAAATATAACCCTAATTGGGTCGAATGAATCCTAAATAATAATTATAGAATTAAACTAAATCATAATAAATTAAAATTGAAGAAAAAATTAATAAAAATCTAATAAAAATAAAAATGGAACATCAAATAAAATAGAAAAGGGGGAGACTTGCGTGAGACCGTCTAACGGGTCTCTTACGTTAGACGGATCTCCCCCGACCCGACCCGCCATATATATATATATTAAAAAAAAATCGGATTTTTTTCTCTCCCTCAACTCTCGCTCCCAGCTCGCCTAGATTTTCTCCATCAGCTCACGGCGGCGCTACGTTTTTCCCGTCCAGCTCACCGCCCCAACCACGTTTTTCCCATTCAGATCGCCGCGCTACCTAGGTTTTCCTGTCGAGCTCGCGGCGGTGTGAATATTTTCCCCCTCCGGCGAATTCAATGGATAATTTCAGAAAATTATGTAATCTTCCTCCCGGTGGAATTACGGTTAATTCCGGCGACAAAACAATACAAACGACCGGTATGTGTTCTTATTTTAGAAGATTTAAAATTTTGTATCAATTTTTAACCAATTATTAGGTATATTAAATTTTGCATTCAAACCGATCGATAAAATGCTACTATGAACTCATTCATTAAACTTTTGGTTTAGTAATCTATTAGTGTTGTACTAATTCTAAAAGTGATTTAAATTTTCTAAATTTCAGATATTGTTATACTTGATAATGAAGACAATGTTGAAGATGTAGAAAAAACATCTATCAACGAGGATGAATCTGTTATGTTACAAATTGAGAGTAAGTAGTACTTTAGTTCTATTCTTTGATTTTGTAACAAATCAACTGCAAAATGTATTTCGTAAATTAGTATACTTCTATGATATTTAGTGATACTTTCTATCGTGATAGTAATCATTCCCTTAAAATGTAATTATGATTCTGCCTAAATAATCATATACAGTAGTGATACTTTTATGGTATTTAGTGATACTTTCTCTCATGATAGTAATCCTTCGCTAGGTATTGTTGATATTTTGTAATTGTTTCATTTAAAAAATAATTATGATTCACTAGATAGTACTGATACATCAACTGTGTTTTTCTGATACAACACTACTACTTATTGACACTAATTTATCTGTTACTGATATATTGTTATTTCTTACTGCATAAATCAAGAAAAGTGTGTATCACACGCATATATTGACTGTTGAACAATCGTGATACTTTTATGGTATTTAATGATACTTGCTCTCATTATAGTAATCCTTCGCTAGATATTATTGATATTTTACAACTGTTTCACTTAAAAAATAATTATATACAGTAGTGATACTTCTATGGTATTTAGTGATACTTTCTCTGATGATAGTAATCCTTCACTAGGTATTATTGATATTTTGCAACTGTTTCACTTAAAAAATAATTATGATTCACTCGATAGTAATGATACATGAACAATATGTTTTTATACCCCACTAGTACTTATTGACACTATTTTATTTGTTACTAATATGTTGTAGGTGATTCTTTTGATGTAAGAGGTTGTCTTCTTGGTTTGAAAAAGAAGAACATTGATGATATATATGACTTATATCGTAGTCATGCTCTTAAAAATGGGTTTAGTGTTAGGAAATCCACAACAAGAACTGAAAATGGAAGTGTAGTTGAGAAATACTTTTTGTGTTCTTGTGAGGGAGCCAAAAAATCTAACACTTCTACCTCAAGAAAGGTATATCTCACACGCACAGGTTGTAAGGCATATTTAAGAGCAAAGATCAATAATGATGGTTTATTTGAAGTTATTGAGCATAATCTCATGCACAATCACACACTTACAAGAAGAGAATGGAGCCATATGCCCCGTTCGCACAGATCAATAAACTCTGAGAAGGGTGTTGTGATTGAGGGCATGCTCGCATCAGGGATAAGAGCTACAGATTCTTTCCGATACATGGCTCATGATGCGGGAGGAGAGGATTGTGTTGGTCACACATTAAAGGATCATTTAAACTATGTCAACCGGTTGAAGATGAGTATTATTGAAGGAGGAGATGCTCAAACACTCATTGATGAAATGCATGCACAAGGTGTTGAAAATAAAGATTTTTTTTTTAGAGTCAAGTTAGATGATGAAGGGAGATTGTCAAATGTTTTTTGGAGAGATGCCATGATGAAAGAGGACTATATGATATACGGTGATGTTGTTGTATTTGACACAACATACAGTACAAACAAGTATAACCTCATTTGTGCACCATTTGTAGGGATCAATAATCATTGGAAAAATGTGATGTTTAGATGTGCATTCATATCGGATGAGAGGATTGATTCATTTCTATGGCTCTTTGAAGTTTTTCAGAAATCAATGGAGGGGAAATGTCCTATATCAATATCGATTCATTTTTAAGGATTGATTCATTTCTATGGCGCCAAAAACTTGATGGATATTTTCTACACAGAGTTTTAAAACCTGAATTTAAACTTGTAAGTGTACAAGCGAGTTGTAATACAAGGTAAAATGGGGTCGAATCCACAGGGAATTTAGGGTGATTCAAGGTACGCAAGCATCACATTCATGTCATTTTACAAGTCAAGCATCACACAAAATCTTGGGTTGAATTTGGTTTTTACTCTAGACGTGGAATTTAACGAGTTGTTGAAGAAAACTAAAATAAATTCAAAACAATCAAAAATGCACTAAGAGGGGCAACAAATGAAAGGGAAATCCTAGGGTAATAATCATCAACACAAACGATGGACTTCAAGATTAGAAAGCAAATTAATTCCACTCAAGATTAATTCCAATAATAATCCTAGAATCTCTCGAGCTTCTAAGATTTAATTGAACAAAAGGGAACTCTCCTATCTCTAGGACTAAACTCCAATTTCCTCAAATTTAAGCACAATTAATCAACCAAAAATCCAACTAGACATAAATTCTTATTTAATACCTAATAGGTCTCATGAATCAATTTCTAATGCTAAATAGTTTTTCTCAAAACATAATCAACATAAAATCTAACTTAAGGAGGCCACCCCTAGTTAGATACAATCACACCAATAATCCATGAGCAATACAAAGATAGGAGATTAACATGCTTTTTCATCCATCCATCCAATCATTCAATATCAAATCATATCACCTTAGGAATTAAAAGATTAGCTAGACATGCTTAAAATTAAAGAAAAATAAAAATAAATAAGGAAGAAAGAAATCATAAACATGAACAAGAGTAAACCCGAAAAGGGAATAGACAATCTTCAAACTTCACTTTATCTTCAAAATTCTTCACAACCTTCAAGCTTGCAGCACAAAATTCTCTCTCTCAAAATCTATCTTCTATTTTTGGGGGTTAGGAAAATGAATGTTACCCTAAAATTGAACCAAGGTGGGTATATATACTCCCATAATTCCGCCTATTAAAAGAAAATGAAAAAGAAAATAAAAAGTGCAAAAATCGCGTCGGACAGGGGGGCGCGACACGGGCTTGGTCGCGCCCCGGTCGGGCCGCGCCGGGTGGCGCGACTGAGGTGGTCGCACCGGGTAGCTCTGTGCCCGTGTCGCGCCGCTGGCCGCCTTTCGGGCCCTCTGGTTAGAAGCGCGGTTGCGCCGATTCTGTGCCTGCATCGTGCCTGGCTCGGGTCGTGCCGGGCTGTGTGCTTTCGAGGCCTCTGTGTTGACGCGCACTCGCGCCTCTTCTGTACCCGGGTCGCGCCGTCTTCGTACCTTTGAGTCCCAACCCAATCGATTTTTCCCTGAAAGTGCACAACAGTGTTTAAAAACACTTATTACACAATATAACGAAAACACGGCACCGAGATAACAAAATAAGAGAGAAAGATACTTAAAACACGCAGTCTATGCTCGGAATTACGGGCGAAAATCCCGTTTATCACCTTCCCTTCTAGATTCATTGAGGCTAATGCGATTTTTTGGTCATCTGGTATGTTTGGTACCATTTTAAAATACCCTTTACATTTCAGAACCCATACCCTAGGATAAGATCCATCAAATCTAGGGAACTCAACCTTGGGATGTGGAGCATAAACAGATCCTTCCTGGTGACTAACCAACTGTCTATCCCTAATTGAGTAAGTGGCCCTAGTTTGAGAACTCCCATCAGTAGGGTTTTGGGGAGGGCTACCCAGAATAGAATCACTATCAGTTTTTTCCTTGTCTCTCTCATCCTTACGCATTTGAATATTCAAGGATGCTAAAAGGTTTGAGAGGTGTTCCAACTTACCCATCATTCATTCTTGCATACTGGCCATAGATGTCATTTGTGCCTTGAGTTTTTCCTCAGATGCATCTCTCCTCTGGCTTTCTGCATCTCTTTTCACCATTTCTTCTTGCCACAGTTGATCTAACCTTCTTTGCCCTTCTTGCAGGTCCTTCATTCTGGTGATATCTGTCATGTCCAAGGAACGCATGCTCTGGATACCACTTGTTATGGCCTCTGTTGTATCCCGTTGATTTTTAGCTTTTCTTCTTCATATTTTGAATTTAATAGGATTGTTCTGTAATTTGGTTAATCAATAACGTTTGTAAACTGGATAAAGTTTGGAACTTGAATAGAAATATGAGGGAGAAAGGAAGAACAATGAGGGAGAATAGGAGAATAATGAGGGAGAAGATAATCGATATTTTTCTTGCCTTTTTTGCATGATATTACATAGTACATTTATACTCTCCAAAAAGGTGACAACTTAACCTTAAAGCACTTGGGCCTCACTAATAACAATATTGGGCCGCTTCTTGGAAAAACAACAGATAAGAAAAAGGAAAGGCCTAAAGACCCGGGATCCGCTTGCCTTGACCTGCATAACTTGCCCATCTCAATTTAGGAGAAATCGAATTAGGGCAAAACCTTAAAAATGCAATCTTTCCCTTCCTCAGCCGTTCCAGCCTCAATTTCGCCTCCCGTCGTGCTCTCTCCGGCCACTCCTTTCACTTCACCAGCCCTCCCTTGCTCTCCTACACGATACCCATCACTGCACTCACCTCTGTACACAACATATGAAGAGTGGGTAATTTCACTAATACTTGAATTTACTTCCCAACTGTTTTTTGGTAATATCAAATAGTTTGTTTGTATATTTAAAATATATATCTCTAATAAAATTAAAGGTTTCATGTTGTTATAAAGTTCTAATCTTAGTTTTTTTTCGATTCTGAATTTGAGCGTATTCTCTTTCGAACACCTAGGGGAGACAGAATTCTGAATGAGGTTTTATCAAAGATATTTTACTTTTACTGTCATGTTCAACTCAGTCACAACGTGTTTATTAGTAATAGAATTCTACTGATGTTTTACAACTGTCATATTTGTGATACCTTAAAATTTAACCGTTGAGGATTTTATAAGAATTCTAAATTCATTATGAAACCCATCCTTTTTTCCCTGATCAGTTGTTTGTTGTTGCCTTTTAGCCAGGGTGTACAAGACAATATTTAATTAATGTTGGAGAAGGTTTTGCTTACTCTTATATGTTTAAATTTTTATTTTTTTCAACATTATAGATTTTCTATATTATGTAATCCATGCTTGGGGTGCTTAATTGCGATATAATGTTTTAAATAAATTTTAAGCACTAAGGTGATGTAGTATAGTGAAGATAAAATTCATCCTGAAAAGTTTGAGTTTCTGAAGTGGTGAAGTAACTCGATCAATAGGTACAGAGAGATAGAAATAAGTTTACGGATATGCATTCATTTTCGCCAAATATATCCAGCTCCTCCATGTAGATGTAGCCCGATAATATACAATTAAATTAAATAAATCTCCACATTGTGTATAATTAAATTATTTACATATGCATAAATTCTTATTATAAGGAAATGTCAATTTAACTCATAGACTATATAGTATCATAAAACAAGTCTTCAAAACTGAAAAATGTGTGTTTTAATTTATTATTATTTTGATTTTTCTTATTGAATGATTTTGTTATTTCCATTTATAGTTGCTTAGGTTATTAATCTCTTTCATCTCTCAATAAATTGTTTAATTATACAGCACTGTAATGATAAACTAAATAATTGTGTATCTCTCCTCCGTGCAACGCACGGGCACACTACTAGTCTAATCTAAAACGGAGAAGTGAATCACGGTGGATATCCAGGCCAAAAATTCAAATCATCAACAATTAATTATTAATTAAAATTTTCTATTTAAGTGTATGCAGTTAAAAGTGAGCATTTATTTTCTGATGAATCTCGAAATAACAACTTTGTAGCCATTTTCAATCTGTACGTCTCTATATATAAACTCCTTGATTTTTTTTACTCACACACCAGACCTGTGATATTGAGTGGATTCGAATCCATAACTTTTAGTCTCTAAGCAATCTTACTCCACCATTAGGTGATCTCCACCAAAACAACAAGAAGTGACAAAACGGGTATAGAAATTTGCAGATAAATAACTAAATAGTTAGCCTTTTACGTACAGGCCATTAGGCTTAAACTTAAAGCAGAGGGAATTGAAAGAACAAGGCATTCTTTTTTTTTCTTTTTCTTTATTTCTTTTTTCTTTTGAGGTGAAGAACAGGAGACGGAACCGGCAACCCAACGATGTATTATCATACAAGGTTCATTTTTCCTTCAACGATTATTTACGCTCATATTTATTATTTGTAAATTTTTAATTTTCACAATTATGCTCTTCAATATTTGTTGATTGAGCTTTCAAATATTTTACAAAACAATATCGTAGGATGAAATATCCCAACGTTGCAACGTGTAACTATTTCTTTCTAAATAGCAATTATTTTATTATTTTGCCATAAAAAAATATTTCTCAATTTTCAAATATTTGTATATCTTGAGTTTTAGTATCTTTTTAGTATAGCTGGTCAAAATCTTATGGTGCAAATCCAATATAAATGGTGCAAGATGATAATTACTTGAAAATTATTTTCTAAGTAGACTATGCAGTTCCCTCATCAATGTACAGGGCATTAATTGAATTTAGTTGGATGGAGTAGAGTAAACCAAAAGTCCCAACGTAACAATGCCGATTTCTTGATTTTCCTTCACATTCAAAGTTGAAAAGATTTTGTGCTCCCCAACTTCTTCATATTTATATTGGTATAAATATGCAAAGAGATCTCCAGGGAGGCGAACTCAAAACTGAAAAAAGGCGTTTTTGTCTTTTTTTCTTGTTCATGACTCTTTAACATATGTTATATTCTTTGATTTTCTTAGATTTGGGGTCCTAAAGGGCGCTGGTTTTTTTCTTGCAAGTATACAGTTCATTCTTGTTCATGACGTTTAACACATGCTATACATATCCTTTGATTGTCTTTTCTACTGTACCAGTCACCAAATTCTTAGATTTGATGTGATCATCAATATTTATTGGAAAAAAAGGTGTGAATATTTGTATATTGTGTTGATTGTTCAGGGAGGAAGCTTAACAAGAAAAGGGGAAGATAATGGGCTCCACGATGAAAAAGAAACAAGTTAAAACTCCGCACTTGATTGATTACATATTTTCTTGGTCTATAGCTGATGTCATGAATAAAGATCTTTACAAGGATAAGGTATTATCATCATTCTCTAGATCTCTTGCATTCTTGATATATACTTCCAACTCAGCCCAAATTTATGCATGATCATTATATTATTTATCTGCAGATCATTATCTGATGTCATTTATCATCCCACTGATTGAAGAAACGCATGCTGATCTGCGCTCTAACTTCACCACTCTGTATTCTGCACCCGCTCGAGAGATCTTCAACATCAAGAAAAAGAAACTTAAAGCATATAAGCCTCCTGATCAAGATGAGACCAACTCATACACCTTAAATTTGAAAATATTTGCAAAAATGGAGAACAATATAGAGGGGTATGAACCGCAGTTTGGAGATTTGATTGCACTAACAGATGTGAAACCCAAATGTATTAGTGATTTGAATAGGCCTAAAGCACCATACACTGTTGCCTTAGTTCAACGCACTTATGGTGAAGGCTCTTTCAAGATACGAATCACATCTTCCAAACCAATATTATTCGAGAAGGGCCTGATGGGAGATAGACTCTTCGTTGTGTGTCTTACAAATTTGAACACGAGCATTCGGATTTGGAATGCATTGCATCCTGGAGAAGGAGGGAAGTTGAATGTCATTAGCTCTGTGCTTAGAGTAGTTAATCCATCTGTAAGATATAGTCTCTGATTAATTTATGGTGCATGTGTGACATTGAATTTGCAAACTGATCATATCATACCTACTTATTTTGTATAATACTCTGCAGGCAGAAGAGAATTCATGTGGTGTCTGCTGCTCCAAGGAAGTTGAGAGCAGTAACAACATCTGTAAGTTAAGGGAAGTTATTAGCTCATTTGGGCTTGATGATTCCCAGAAGGGTGCTGTTTCAGACTGCGTCGCCTTATCTGAATGTCGACATCAGAGTAGTGTGAAGCTGATCTGGGGTCCTCCTGGTACCGGAAAGACGAAGACAATCTCTGCATTAGTCTCCACATTGCTGAGAATCAAGTGCAGGACAGTGACTTGTGCTCCGACAAATGTTGCAGTGTTAGGAGTCACTAAGCGGTTGATGAGTTGTCTGAAAGCAGGCATGCTGCAGCACGATGCATACGGATTGGGAGACGTAGTTTTGTTTGGAAATGGTGAAAGGATGAAGATTGATGAGCATGAGGAGCTTCATGATGTGTTTCTTGATCATCGTATTGCTGAGCTGGCTCGTGTTTTTGCCTCGTTCACTGGGTGGAAAGCTAGCGTGGATGAGATGATCTGCCTCCTTCATGACCCTAAGATTCTGTATCTACGTTACTTGGATCAAATTAAAGGCAAAGATGATGACGAAACAAGCAAATCCATGGTGTGGACATTTGAGGAGTTCTTTGCAAATAAATATGTTGCTATCAAAACTCGATTAGTCCGTTGCATAAAGGGGTTGTGCACGCATTTGCCTGCTTGTTTTCTTCCTTGGAAGATCGTAGAGAAAATGAATAGAGCTTCTCGAATGCTCTCAGAGTTGGAAGTGTTACTGCATGACGATCATAATACAGATGATTTCTGCAGGATTAAATTACAGTGCTTGAAACTAATGAAATTCCTCAGTGATTCTTTCAAAGTTGTTGAGATTCTAGAATCTACACATTATGGTACAATCAAGGAGTTGTGTCTGAAAAATGCTTGCTTAATCTTCTGCACCGTTTCGAGCTCAGCGAAACTGCACACAATGAAAGAAATGAGACCGTTTGAAATGGTGATCATAGATGAAGCTGCACAAGTTAAAGAATGTGAATCTTCGATTCCCCTGCAGCTTCCCGGTGTCCGGCATGCCATACTCGTGGGAGACGAGAAACAGCTCCCTGCAATGGTTATAAGCAAGGTTTGGGAAAATAATTCTTAATTATATATGTATGTGTTCTGATCGATGTGATGAAGTATTTATAACACCTAGCTAGGTCGCTTGTTTGTTATTCATATGAGGTGCAGATATGTGAGAAAGCGGGGTTTGGAAGGAGCTTATTCGAGAGGCTTGTGATGTTAGGACACAGCAAGCATCTCCTGAATGTTCAGTACAGAATGCATCCAAGCATAAGTTTGTTTCCAAACAAGGAATTCTATGCAAATCGGATTAAAGATGGCTCTAATGTCACAGAAACAGGTTACGGCCGCCATGGGAGACGATTCCTCAAAGAAAGCGCGTTTTCTTCCATTAATGTAACCAGTGGGAAGGAGGAGTTTGATAGAAGGCGTAGTCGAGTAAACTATGCAGAGGTCTCCATGGTTTCTAACATACTATCAAAACTCCACAAAGGTATGTAGTTGGTATTATATTATATTATACTCCTATATTAAGCTGTAATCGAGTCTTTGACATTTGACAATAATTTGGTAAATATTATATATATTGCTTCAATATAATTATGTTTTAATTTTTTGATAGAATTTATGAAATCCAAGAAAAAGGTTCGGATTGGTTGCATATCTCCATACAAAGCTCAAGTTTTGGCGATTGAAGAAGCTGTAGGAAAGAGTTACAGCAGTGATGCGAATGATGCATTTTCTGTAAATGTGAAATCTGTTGATGGGTTTCAAGGTGCGGAGGAAGATGTGATAATAATATCCACAGTTAGGAGCAATGGGAATGGCTCTGTTGGATTTCTTGATAATCCACAGAGGGCTAATGTTGCTTTGACTCGGGCAAGGTACTTAAATTGTTTCATGGATTTTGACCATCATGTTAAAAGAAGATATATATATATATATATATATATATATATATATATATATATAGGGAAAGGATTAAATAGAAACCAAATCCCCCGTGAGAACCTAGGAACCACACATATTAGCAAATTATTAGTCACATATTAGCAGTGTGTATAATCGCTAACATGTTAGCAATATGTTGCTAATATTATGATCTCGTCAAGTTAGTAAAATGAGTTTACATCATGTTAGCAACATAATCTCTTAGTATTAGCAATATAAATCTCGCATGTTAGATTGGTGCCTAGGTTCTCACGGGGGGATTGGTTCCTATTTGAACCAACCCCTATATATATATATATATATATATATATGATTACATATATTGTTTGTGATTGTGAAGGTACTGTTTGATGATAGTAGGCAACGGCGCAACTCTGTCGAAAAGTGGGCGTGTTTGGGCAAAACTAGTGATGGATGCCAAAAACCGTGGCTGCTACTACAATGACTTGGACAAGCCAAATCATGAGTATAAAGATTATAGATTTAAGTGTATAAATACTTTTGCTTTTTGCATGTATATAAATGTTTTGTAAATTGAATGACTTGATGCAGGGGGGTGATGATTCCGACGACGGACGAAGATTCTAGAAGCTCTTGCTCTACTGTTGATCCATGTGGCGAGCTAGCCAGCAAACTAGCAGCAATGGTTTTGAGGAATCAGCCCTAGCTATACATCATATCGTCCACAACAACGTACGTTTAAATTTGACTATATATATATATATATATATATATTCGTATATCGTATTGTATTTATTTCAACTTAATTGCATTGCATGTTGTGGTCACTATATTTTACTACGGTACTATATTATGTATCAATACATGGTATGTCACGTACAAACATTAATTAATTATTACAGGAGATGTAGATGGTAGTGGGCGAGCTGCATGATCAGGAAATCTTTACATTTGTTTCAAGTTCAACATCGCAACTCTTTTATCCCATGCAAATTTATTTTTCCATGTTGATGCTAAACGTTGTCACATGGCACAATATTCATTTGTGCCATCCATTTCAAATAGTCTCAATGCCGGCCCACAATTTTTATTTTGTTTTTCCTTCAATGTTATTTCATCTCATTTAGTGTGACTTAATTTTGAGGGAAAAGGAAGTGATTAATTCAAATTCAAATTCTTTTCAAATATTTTATCACTGCACGGTAATATAGGACTCGCAAACATTTACAGATTTGTGAATTAAACAATGACTATATATCTATTTAACTAACACAATATATTCATTGATTCAATGTGAGCGTAAACACAAATTTACATTGATGAACATATACACAATTAAATTTACAAACAATGACATTTTTTTTTGGGGGGGGGGGGGGGGGGGGATTTTTTTTCCTACTATTGTTACTTGAGGTTAAGATCATTTCCAACCATTTCTTCCCCTCTATCTCTATTCTAAAGGAAAATGTAGTGTTGGAGCAAAAAAATCTTCAACCATTAACTCTACAATTCACTATATAATGGAATATTTCACTTTTATATTTTCTAATATTTATTTTTTTAATCATCAAATTAATGTGTAGCATATATTTTTTTTTTCAAATATATTTACTTTTAATGTTTATGTTATTTAATAATAATAAAAAAATAATATAATTTAAATTAATTTACAAACTATAATATTTTATGTTATTTCTTGTAATTTAAGTTTTTAAATTTTTTATGATTACATAATATTTTTTATTATATTAAGTGAAATTAAACTCTCTATCTCTATGCGTCCCGATGGGGATGACCTAGTGGTGGAGTGAGGTTGCTTGGAGATCAAAGGTCACGGGTTCGAATCTTCTCAATATCACAGGTCGGGTGTGTGAGTAAAAAAAAAAAAAACCTCTCTATCCCTATGTTTAGGGGAGAAATATGGTATGTGTTCTTTGTAAATTTCGTGCCTCATGTCCCCAAAAAAATTCTCTATCTCTATGTTTAGGGGAGAAATATGGTATGTGTTCTCTGTAAATTTCGTGCCTCATGTCCCCTATATGGCTATATATAGTTGGAGAATTCCAAACTCTAGAAAAACAAAAAAGAGCCCAAAAGGAAATTCCCGAGAATTGCCGAAACATCAGCACGAGCCATGCTCTAGAAGAATTTGTATTGGCCAAAATATTAGCACGGCCTGTGCTATAGGTTGCACAGCCCGTGCTATCTATCCGACCTCACCCGATGAACTTTACTCTTTTGCCCTTTTTTCACTCGTTTCTCGCTCGATTGACCTGATTCTTTTTGCAATGCCTTCCTTACTTGATTTTCTATATTCATAGGCTATTTCCAAGGTCATTTGAAGCTCACACAACAAAAAATGACACTAAATCCCTTCAAAACAAGCAAAGACGTGACATTGCACAAAATACAGGAAACTATACAAAACTTAAGTATCACTTCATGCATGCAAGGGATATCAAATACCGTTCAAATGAACCTAAAAATAGATGCAAAATACAAGGTTATCAATGAGATATACATATTTATCCAATTAAAAGGTAGAGATTTAATGTATTTTTGGAAGATAATCAATACAAAACAAATCAAAAGTGTCATGTGCAATTAAATACTTTAGTTATTGTTAATTTATTTAATACACTTACAAATGTATCAAACATAAAAAATATAAAAAACTATTCAACATTTGACTAAAAAATTATTGAAAATAATAAGAGATTATGAAAAAAAATGAAATGTAAAAGACACTTATTAAGATTTATTTGTTAAAAGCTTAACATTTCTTTATAGTCGTGATTGTCTTATTTTAATTGATATAATTTAAAAATAAATTACACTATTTGAAATTATCAAACAATATATATATATATATATATATATCATCTAGATAAATTTTAAAATTTTCATTTTCATGAAAAAAAAATTGAATTATATTTCACATGTGATGAATTTGTAATCACAAAATATATCTATATAATATTCAACATGACATTTAACACAAAGATGAATTATTTATTCATCTTTATATAAAAGAATTTATTTTAATATCCTTAATATACTAATGTTATAATGTATTGTGTATTTAATTAATATTTTATAATTATAATACACATTAGAACTTTTAATTTCATCTTTAAAAAATAAATTTTCCATAATATAATATAATATTTTTTTGTAAAATAATAGAAATCACATGCAACACACGTGATCTCTGCTAGTAAGTATAAAATTAAATTAAAACACAATAAATTAAAATTAAATAAAAAAAATGAAAAATAATTAAAAAATTTAATTGTGTATCGCTAAGTGGTGCATAAAATGTAGATCATGATTTCATATGAAACAAGCTGCACATTACCTAGCAATTAAGAGGTCCCTTTTTATAAGCACTAATTGTAGAAGTTGTGAACAATGATGCGTACAATAAATATATCATATTTATTCTAAAAAAAAAGTACTCAATCGCTAGTGAAATCATTAAGAGAATAATTTACTATCGGGTACTTGGTAGTGAGATTAATTTGTAAACTCATTAAGAGAATTCACTAACGGGTAGCCGTTAACTCCCTTGCCTAGGAGTCTAGGACATGTAGAAGGGTATTTTGGAAAAGCTTGTAAAAAAAAACTTTTTACTATTTAAATTTGGTTGTTATTTAAATATATAATTCAAATATTGCATTTCGAATTATTAGACTATCTCCAACAGTTTACTTTATTTTATAGCAGCTTCAATTTTAATTTAGAGCAAAATCTGCATTTTATTTTCAATAGTCTACTCTAATTATACCCTAAAAAAGATGTGTTCCATAATATTCATTTTTTATGTATTTATTTAATTTTTATATATTTCGCAAAACTAACATTAAAAATTATAATCTTTATTTTTATTTTCAAATTTTTTATGTTCAGTAATTTTATTAAATGTCATTTTAATTTCAACATAAAAAACAAAACAATATGAGCTTTCTTTATGTAATTTGATGTACAGTTATATATTTCAACATTTAAAAAAAGAATAAAAAAATAAAATTATTTGAACTGCTGGTTCAGCTTCGAAAAATGAAAAAAGAAATGAAAAGGTAAAAGAAAATAGAAAAGAAATGAAAAATATAACCTGTTAAAAAATAAATAAATAAAATAAATTTTAGAGTTACTTTTTCATGATTTTTGCATCGAATCTAGCATTTAGTAAACGAAGAGTCCCGAATGTAGGAAAAATATTGAAGTACGGGCGTCTCTTCGTTTCCCTCGCATAAATTAAGTTTTAAGTTAACGTATCTCTCTGCATATTCATTCGATCAAAATTCAAAAAGAGCAAAACGGAGTGATAATGGGATCTTTGATCAAGGATAAACAAAGATATCCAGAATTGGCCAATGTCGTTTTCTCTTGGACCATAGATGATATAATGAACAATCATCTTTACAGGAATAAGGTGTGAAGATTTGTGATCATTTTTCACGTATTCTTAATTGCATGCTCATATTTCCAAATTTAAGTAATTTATCAGGGTTCTGTTCATGAGATTTTCTCCCAAGTTATAATATACGTACTGAAGTCTGAAGTACACACGTTCAAATATTCATATGTTTCTATCATTAGGAAAATATTATTTTCCATATATATGGTTTAAAAACTATTGTTCTTGTACACAATAAAAGAACAATATATAATACTCCACGTTTTCGAACTTTATATATGGCATGCAGGTTAATAAAATTGAAGATACGTTCTCATCAGTGGATCACTACCTCCAGTCATTTATGAAGCCTCTTATTGAAGAAATGCATGCTGATCTGCGCTCTGGTATGACCACTATACACTCTGCGCCTGCTCGTGAGATACTCGAAATCGTAATGAGCAAACAATTTGAGCCTCCGGATGAGAGCTTATTTTATCTCTTGAAGCTGAAACAAGGTGCAGGAAACAGCTATGAACCTGAGGTTGGAGATTTGATTGCACTGGCGGAGGTGAGACCAAAGCGTATAGATGATTTGAACGGCCCTAAATTTTCGTATGTTGTGGCCTTAGTTGAAGGCTCTAGTGATGAAGCCCCTAACTGCATTACAATCTTATCATCAAAAAATATGTTTTTACATGAGAAGAAGATCTCTCAAAATATGATGAGGTGCACATTATTTGCTGTCAAACTTACCAACTTGAAAACGAATCAACGGATATGGAAAGCATTGCATCCGGACGAAGGAGGGAATAAGGATATCCTCAACTCTGTGCTTAGACTTCATTCATCTGTAAGATCAATTCAAGATTATTTATTGTTTATATATGTGTCTGGACAAATATATAGAGAGAGTCATTTATATATCTTTTTTTGAATGTTGTGCAGATGAAGGAGAACTGTGGTCTTTGCTCTGAGAAAGAAGAGAGTAGTGCTCTGTCAAAGTCGAGGGAACTAATCATGTCATTGAGGCTTGATGATTCACAAAGGAATGCTGTATTGAAATGCATTGCATTGAGAGAATGTTATCATCGGAATAGTGTTGAGCTGATTTGGGGTCCTCCGGGAACTGGAAAGACAAAAACTATTTCTTCATTATTATTTTCCTTGTTTAGGATCAAGTGCAGGACACTAACTTGTGCTCCGACTAATGTGGCTGTGTTAGGAGTGGCGAAGGGCGTGATGAGTTGTCTGAATGGCACATTGGAGTGTGAAAGTTATGGATTAGGTGATCTGGTTTTGTATGGAAATGGAAAGAAAATGAGGATTGGTGAAAATGA
This sequence comes from Perilla frutescens, assembly GCA_026008535.1. Classification (NCBI taxonomy): domain Eukaryota; kingdom Viridiplantae; phylum Streptophyta; class Magnoliopsida; order Lamiales; family Lamiaceae; genus Perilla; species Perilla frutescens. The sequence goes on from BRKX01000016.1 coordinate 7,388,113, forward strand.
AGATCTTCATATTGTGTTTCTTGATCATCGTATTTCTTCACTAATGTTTTGTTTCGCCCCAAATTTTGGTTGGATGGGCAGCGTAGTTCAGATGATACGCCTGCTTGAAGAACCCGAAAGAGAGTATAAACTCTATTTGGAACGATTGAAGAAGGACAGAGATGGTGTAGGAAGTGAAAGTGAAGACGAGAATGATGAAGAGGATCTTGTTGAGAATGGAAGTCTGAAAGAAACATTGATCAAAAAGGATCTCTTGAAAAAGTTGGTCATTGAAAATGCTGAGAAAAACAAAAGGAATAGGACTAAGGAGAAAGTTTGTTCTGAGGAGAGAAGGAACACTGCATTGACATTTGAGGAATTTTTCTCAAAGGAAGTGTTTAGGATCGTAGACCAAATTTCTTTTCTTACAAAATTGTTGTACACACATATGCCTACTTCACATCTTCCTTTGGATAAGGTAAGGAACATGATTAGAGCTGTTGATTTGCTCCAAACTCTTGAAAATTTCCTGCATGGCAACGAGTGGTCAAAGGGAGCTTTGATTGGGAAGGCATCTAATTTATGTGGGATCATGTTTAAGTGCTTGGAGGTGTTGAATCTAGCGAGAGATACTCAACTCCCCAATTTTTTCGAACGTTATGAAATTAGAAACTTTTGTCTGCAACATGCATGCTTGATCTTTTCCACTGTTTCAAGCACGTCGAAGTTGCATACACAAGGAATGGCACCGTTTGAAATGGTGATCATAGATGAAGCTGCACAAGTTAAAGAATGTGAATCTTCAATTCCCCTGCAGCTTCCTGGTGTCCGTCATGCCATACTTGTCGGCGACGAGAAACAGCTCCCTGCAATGGTTAAAAGCAAGGTTCATGATTATACCAACATAGATAATATATTTTTGCTTCAATATTTCTGTCACTAGCTAGCTAAAACTTTGTTTGGATGACAGATTTGTGAGAAAGCGGGATATGGAAGGAGTTTATTTGAGAGGCTTGTGATATTAGGCCATATCAAACACTTGCTTAATGTTCAGTACAGAATGCATCCTTCTATAAGCTTATTTCCAAATAAGGAATTCTATGCAAACCAGATTAGGAATGGTCCAAATGTGACACAAAGATCTCATGAGAGAAGGTTTATCAATGAGAAATTGTTTGGACCATATTCCTTCATAAACATAACCAATGGGAAAGAGGAGTCCGACGGTAGGCGTAGTCCCAAAAACATCGTGGAGGTCTATGTGGTTGCTGAGATTGTGTCTAAACTATATAAAGGTAGGTATCAATATCATGATCATCACAGTACTATATGATATATTCATATTTTGGTGGAAAAAAACACTTGATAATTGCTCTGCTTTGTTTGATAGAATGTATGAAATCTAAGGAAAAAGTACGCATCGGTTGCATTTCACCATACAATGGTCAAGTCTCCGCGATTCAGGAATCACTAAAGACTTACAGCTCTGATTCGAAAGAGAAATTCTCTGTAAATGTTGGTTCTGTTGATGGTTGCCAAGGCGGGGAAGAAGATATTATCATAATCTCGACAGTCCGTTGCAACGGGGATGGGTCCGTTGGTTTTCTCAACAGTCTTCAAAGGGCCAATGTAGCCTTGACCCGGGCTAGATACTGTCTGTGGATATTAGGCAATGCAGCCACTCTGCAAAACAGTGGCACTGTTTGGAAAAGGCTAGTCGCGGATGCCAAAAACCGCGGCTGCTTTCACAATGCTTATGATGATACCAACTTGTCTCAGGCAATCTGCATTGCCTTAATCAAGCTTGGTCAGCAGAGATCCTTGTTCACATCTGACTCTATTCTATTCAAAACAGCTAAGTGGAAGGTATCATGAAATCAATTACAAAAATCTTACTATCAAATGAAAAATAATGCTACTCATGCATTCCATTTTTCTCTGTATATGTAGGTTCGGTTCAGCCCCAAATTCAATGAGTCCATAACAAGATATGGGGACTCAGAAATCCAAAAGGAAGTGGCTTCTCTACTGGAGAAGCTTGTGAATGGGTGGCGTAAAGACGAAGATGAAGAAAGAACTTCGTCGTCTCAGCTGTTGGAATGCAATGTAGTGACAGCGGCGTTGAGATTGGTTTGGACCATCGACATCGACATTATAAGGGAAAACTCAACACAAACTCAAGTGATCAAAGTCCTCGATATCCTGCCACGATCCGAGGTAGCAGAATTAGCCAATAAATTTGAGCTTCTTGTTGGGGACTACACTGTCAATCAACTCAACTGTTGCCTTTTCAAGCGAAGTGAAGGGTAAGTATATATCTCAAATTAATATTAATATTTCATGAATTCCTCTCTTCTTGCACAAACTACACCAAAGGATATATTAAGTCCATATATCATATTTTGCAGAGGAGTGATGTTGCCGATGACATGGCCGATGGTTACAAGCAATTATTCTGGTACTGATATAGCCTCCCAACTTGGAGCAATCAGTTTGAGGAACAAGGTAATATGCTTTTGTTCTAATATTATGGTTTTTCTTTTTAATTATATATGGTATAAGTATTTATTGAGACATATTTATTTCATATTACAGGAATGATATGAAATGGAAGAACAAGCATAGCGTTCAACATTTCTGAATTATGCACAACGATCATCGCCCCTATATGTTTTTGTCTAAAATTGTTTTTCTATGATGTTACTGGCTTAATTATAAGCAGGTATATTTATTTGGGTTTATGGTAAAATTGTTTTTCTATGATGTTACTGGCTTAATAGATAATAGATATCGACGCACAATCCACATTTTGGAATTGCTTCAATTAAGATATAGGAGTATGTTACAGCTTCGTGTTCTCTTTTTGTTTTGGACTCTTTCTTTCCAATTTTTGTAATACTAGCTGAGAATGCATGCAATTTAACTAATATGTTTAAATTAATTATTAAAGTTTGAATAATTTTACTATACTATATTTGAGTAGTCAATTAAAAATATATATTTTATTATATATTTATATCACTTTATAAATATAATAATATTAGAAAATTCTAGATTAATCAATAATCAGAAAAATGATATAAATATAAAGTGTAACTATTCGAACATGAACTTGGAATTTATAGTCTTTTCATTTGTTTATATTTTTGTTCTTTTAATATTTACACACACACACACACATATATATAGAGAGAGAGACCCATGTATTCTTTCTTAACTTCCTTTTTTTACAACAATTCTCAACCTTTGATTGTTGACATATATGTGTGTGTGTGTGTGTGTGTGTGTTAATACAATTCAAATTTTATATTTAACAATTTTTATTTTGACTTTACTGTCTAATAAAAATACAAATTTTTAGTTAATGTAAATTCACAAAATCTCGCATCATCAATTTTAGAAAAATTTAATATAAAGTTAATTAAATTTACTAAAATAATTTAAATAGTTAATGAGTTCAAAATATTAATAATTATATAATTTTTTTTTACTATCATGACAAAACACATTATATCACACCAATTGATATAGTTTATCTCATAAGTAAATTATATTTTTAACCACTCTATGTTATCAATTAATTTACTTATGATATCATTCACTGAATTGATTGAACTATTTTAATTATTGCACTTGTCGCAAAATATTAACTATTTTTTGTTTGTATTTTATCTAAACATACATTTAATACTATATTTTTTATTGTAATATACATGACTACATTGAACTAATAAAACTAAAAATAACTTAACCAAATTAAAATGGTGTTGAATGTATAAATATAATGTGTTTAAAGATATATATGTATGTATATATATATGTATATATATATGTGTGTGTATATATATATATATGGTGTTATAGAAACATGAGTTGCTCAACGATAAAGAAATGATAAAAAAAAAATCTCAAAGTTTGGTTAATAGTTTATTGTGGTAAATTGTGTTCAAAGTTTCATGTTCAATATATTAATTTTTCAAAATTGTATATACTGTTTATAATTTTTTTTTAAAAAATATAATTTGATTGGCAGTTGTAATTCTTGATTCAATGACTAACTAATTTAATTAGTAGTATGGAATCTAAGGGAAAATTATTCAATTCCTCAATTTCAATTATTTCCTCAACTAACAAATAAAATTGGTAATCACTATTTTCGTGGAAATCTATATTCCAAAAAATGTGGAATATACATTCCTTCTACTCGAGGAGTTTAATCATTCTCATTCAACCAAAACACCTAATATATATCATTTTATAAAAAAAATCATAATGTATAACACTTCTACATATAACTAAATACTCTCTACGTCCCGTTTGCAAGGTCCAGTTTCTATTAAAATAGAGATAGTAAATGATAAAAATGTGGACCTTGCTATTGGGACAGAGGAAGTATTATATTAGTGTCTGTATTATGTTTAGATGAATAGTTTGAGAATTATTTTTAATAATTAGTAGTTCAATCTAAGAGAAAATATTCGATTCCTCTATTTCAACTCTTTTATAAGTAATTGGATTATATGCATTCTCAGTCATATGATTATGAGTAGTCAACATAATCCATATTTCAAATTGTGCGATATTAATTCATTCTCCCACATGAATTTGATTAACTATTCTTAATTAACTGAATAATCTAATATAAAATATTTTATATATAATCATCAAACCAACCAATATTCTAAATTTCTCAAATTATAAATTAATAAGTTAGAAAAATGTAACATTTGAACCATAATTTTAAATTTATTTTCCTAATCAATCATCTATTAATGTACTAATTTAAAAGTCATGTATAAATTGTAAATTCATTTAAAGTTGGTGAATTTTTTTACAATTAACCATATTTTTAAAACTTTGTCTACAAACTTTTAAAATAGAGTCTCCCAAAATTTTCTACATTAATTAATTCTTATATTCATCTTCATCATTTACTTTTTTTAGGTGTTCTTCACTTTAATAGATATATACTCCTTCCGTTTCAATTAATAAATTTAATTGAAACTACTATTAATCATATGAATAAGAATGAACACATAAATTTCAAAGGATAAATTAAAACTTAACATTTTGATTGTATATATTATGGAATCAACTTTTTTTTCATTTTTTCTTTCAATATAACATAATTCAGAACACACACACTCACACATGCCACAACTAAAATTACATGTTTTATATTAAGAATTACTTAAATAACTTATATTAAATGAATCGAATCAGTGATTGAATGTGATTCCTCTTATCTTTTTTCCCCCATTAATGTTTAGTGAAGATGTAATTCTTGATTGTTAACAGATAACTAAGAACAATATGATAGTTCATAATCTTTCCATAAATTCAAGTTTTTATATTTCAATCCCTTCATTGGGTTATAATCTGTATAAACTATGTAATAGTATAATTCTATTGAAATAATATTTATATTATAAAATATAATACATTATATGTAGAGAATTAATTATATAATATATTATATTACTGTGAGACTATGTTTTTTTTTTCTTGTTTGCTATGGTTGATATGATGAAGAATGATTCGTGGAGAACTAATTGATGTGAATGAAGAATTGTAATAGTAGAATACTATTAAAATAAATAGAATATATAAAGGGTGAATAATTAATTATATAATGATTGATGGAGAATGAATTTTTTATTTTTGATAGAAAACTTCTTTAGTGTCATCATGTTAGTTTATAATCTTTCTATAAATTCAAGTTTTTATTTTTCAATCTCTTCATTCGAATGTAATTTATATAAAGGATGTAATTGATGGAGAATTAATTCATGTGGGTGAATCAAAAATTGTAATAGCACAATTCTATTAATTTTATATTTAAATTATAAAATTAAATATAATATATTATACGTGTCAAATTAATTATATAATATATTATATTATTGTGTGTTCGGTATTTATTTTCACCTAAACTGCAAGTGTACAGTGAGGCTTCTAGTATAGCAATGAACAAGGTCGTATCCACAGAAATTTAATAATTAATCTACTAGTTATTTTAATCTAACTTCTTGCAGTTATCTAAACTACCAATCACGATTGAATATAACTTATCTAAAAACTAAGAATAAGAAATAAACTAAATTACCACGGCAGAAATTAACATAGATAAATCAAACAATGAATAAAGGACGTATTCTAGGATTGCCTAATCATCAACTAATCCATTCATTAAGTCTTTTCATTCTTATGCCTATATTGGGACTTAAATTATGCTAGAGCAACCATTAATGCATCATAAACCTTTTCTCGAAGTGCCTAGGTTGTAGATTACAAAACTAGTATTAACGTCTCCGTTCAATACCTAGCATGCAACTCCTAATGGCTCCTAGGGTCTATTGCTCTCTCAATCAATCTCAACCCTCTCGAATGTTATTGATTAACAAGTTACTTATTCCAGATCACGTGTTAAAACTCCTCTCTCGATTTATGAATTAACACATCAAATTGTACTATTTAGTGATCAGTTAAACAATACAGATAAATACGATAATAAGCAAAACACAACAAAATCATAGGCATAAGAAATCAATAGATTAAATGAATTTCATAGTTTGAATCATAAACAACCCTAGAATACTAGGGTTTTAGCTATCCATAGTAAAATAAACAACCAAAATCATCCACAAAGTAAACATTGAAATTCTAAGAATAAAGTAAATAAAACCCAGAAGGTTTGATTTGTCTCTAATCTTAAAAGCTCTTGAATCCCTTGGTCTTGTTCTTCGCGTCTTCTTTTCTCTGCAGCAACTCTCTGATGGCAATTTTTGGGTAGGTGGAATTGTGTGGAATTTTCGTGCATCAAACCCTTAAATACCAAGTTAAGAAAAACCAAAAATAGGTCAAAAATCGGACAGGCCCGCTGCATTCGTGACAACATTCCCGACCCAGTCACCCGCGAGTCCACGTGGCGTTGACGTGGCCAAAATTCACGACCAGATGCCCAAATTCGCGACCGGATCGCGGGTATTTCAAAGAAGAACCCCCCCTCTGTCGCGACGGTGCAGAAAACTGCCCAGGGGGTGATTCGCGACCCCGCAGTCGCGAGTCCACGTCAGCTCCGACAGCCTCTCACTGTTTTGCTTCGTTCTCACTCATTTCTCGTCTGATTGACTCGATTCTTTTTGCAACGCGTTCCTAACTTAATTTCCTATCTTTTTAGGGTCTTCCCAGGCTCATTTGAAGTCCACACAAAAAATGGCATTAATTCCCTTCACAATGAACAAACACGTGACATTGCACAAAACATAGAAAACTATGCAAAACTCAACACTTTATGCATGCAATGCCAATCAAATACCACTCAAATGTACCTCAAAATACATGCAAAATATGAGGTTATCATTGTGGGATTATATTTTTAATTTTTTTTATTTGTTATGGTTGATATGATAGAGAAATAATTGGTGGAAAATTAATATGGTGTGGATGAAGAATTGAAATAGTACAATACTATTGAAATAAATATAATACATTATATTGAATAATTAATTATATAATATATTATATTACTATTTTACCCTTAAATTAAGTGGATATTATGGATATGATACACAAATCATATTTTGTAAGAAATTAATTAATTAAATACAATCTATTATATTAAAAAAAATGTAGTAAAAAAATATTAATTTAGGGAAGCTTTGACAATGCCTCTGGGGTGGCCGAACATTAATCTTATATCTATATATCTTATTAAAGAAATAAGTTTGTTATTATTGTGGGATAATTTTATATAATAAAGTTCAATTATAAAAAAAAACTATTGAAATAAATATAATATACTAAAGAAATAATTTTGTTATTATTTTGGGATAATTGTATATAATATAGTTCCAGTATACCAAAGCTATTGAAGTAAATATAATATATTATATTTATAAATAATTATTTATAAATAGATAGATATATTATATTACTCTTTTACCCTTAAATTAAGTGTAGATCATAGATATAATAGGCAAATCATATTTTGTAAGAAACATCCACACTTTTTATATAGGTAATATAGATTTGTTTGGATCTAGCTTTGTATTATCTATTTTTGTAATAAAGAGGGAATCTTTACTGAAAAATGAAGTAGCAGAATTGAGGGAGGAATTCAGAGAAAGGGAATGAGAGAGAGAAGAAAGTAGGGGAAATTAGGTTAATTCTTGCTTGCTTCCAAAGGCAACATTCTGGCTATTTAAGCCTTACAGCAGCTCGGAACCATAAGGTTCCATTACTATCTAAAACTTGAACTAGTAGGCCACTACAGATAATTGGGCTTTTGATTTAATTTAAACAACCTAGCACAAACTGGCCAAAGCAAAAGTTCAGTAATTTAATTAAAAATCAACCCGCCCCAGATTCACTAACAAATCGGGTCTTCCCAAATCAATTAACTCTGATTCCTAAATGAGCAAACCCTAAAGGTCGAGTCTTTAGCCTCCATCTTTGATTCCTTATCTCCGATCACCATCTCTCTGCTTTCCGCCATTTCTTCTTCAATTATTCCATCGCCGGCTACATGACTCCCGGTATTTACACCTGAATTTATAACAGTACCCCTCCTATCTCCAGATCCTTGTCCCCAAGGATCGGTGATATAAAACTTCCTCTTCATAAAGGCGACATCTTCCCAAGAGGATAGAGATGAGCCTTCCCCTTCCCATTGCACAAGAACTTGATTCACATTGGTGTGGCAGCGGAGCATAGTGCGCCGATCCAGAATTGCAGTGGGGAGGAGTTGGAAAATTCCCTCCGAAGAAACCGTCAGAAGGTCAGGTAAGGAGACTTCTCCTTCACTTACTTTCTTCTTGAACTTAGAAACATGGAGCACCGGGTGGATTTTTTAGTTTTTTGGTAATTCCAGCCGATAAGCAACTTTACCGATCTTCTGTGAAATTCTGTAGGGCTCGTAGAAGCGAGAAGCTAATTTCAGATTTTTTCGAAGGGCAACGAAATTCTGCTTATATAGCTGGAGCTTCAGGTATACATATTCCCCTACCTCAAAGTCTTTTTTAGTTCTTGACCGATCTGCATAGAATTTCATTCTGCTTTAAGCCTCTTATAGATTTCCCTTAAGGTGTTGCATCATCTGCTTTCGGTCTTTCACTTCTTCCTTGACCTCATCTAAATTAGTTTCCAGATAGGGTCCCATAGTTAGATATGGTGGGGTGTACCCATATAAGGCCTTAAAAGCGGTGAGCTTTAAGGGAGAGTGCTAATTGGTATTATACCAATGCTCTGCCAATGACAGCCACTTCAGCCATTGCTTAGAGTTGCATGATGTCATACACCTGAGATAATTTTCTAGGAATTGATTCAATCTCTCTGTCTGTCCATGAGTTTGTGAATGGTAGGCCGAAGATAGATTCAATGCAACACCCAGTAGCTTGAATAACTCCTGCCAGAAATGACTTGTAAAAATCTTATCTCTATCTGGGATGATGCTAACTGGTAGTCCGTGGAGCTTATAAATGCTATCTAGGAACACCTTGGAAACTTCTTGGGAGGTGAAAGGGTGGGACATAGCTAGGAAGTGTCCATATTTAGTTAGCCTATCAATCACCACTAGAACTATATCTTTCCCTCTGATTTGGGCAACCCCTCTATAAAATCCATGGAGATATGACTCCATGGCTGATCAGGGATGGGCAGGGGCTGAAGTAAGCCTTGAGTTAGCCCATGATTTGGCTTGTTGAGCTGACAAGTATCATAGGATTTTACCATGGTCTCCACATCCTGTCTCATTCCTGGCCAATAAAAAACACCTTTAAGCCTCATATAAGTCCCAGTGATCCCTGAATGTCCCCCATATGCTGAACCATGCATGGTAGCCAATAGCTTAGCCTTTAGTTCAGGTTTATTTCCCACCACTATTCTGCCCTTGTACTTAAGTAGCCCTGAGATAGGGTGAAGTCAGGATGGGCCTCCTAGTCAGTCTCCTTAGCAGTTTTGATCTTCTCACACAGGTCATCCCCCTTATAACTGGCTAGAACCTCATGTATCCATTCAGGTATGACAATAGTGAGCCTCATAAGATCTGCTTGATCTGTTAGGATTCTAGATAGGGCATCAACTGCCCTGTTTTCTACCCCCTTTTTGTAATGTATTTCATAATCAAACCCTAACAACTTGGTTATCCACTTCTGTTGCAATGGGCTCATAATCTTCTGATCTAGCAAGTGTTTTCAATGTATGCTGGTCTGTTTTGATTATAAATTTATGCCCGAATAGATAATGTTTCCATCTCTGCACAACCATTAGAATGGCTAGGAACTCTCTCTCTCTCTCTCTCTCTCATAAGTTGAGAGGCTCTAGTTCTTAGGGCATAGGGCCTTGCTTATGAAGGAGATGGGTCTCCCCTTTTGCATTAGAGCTGCCCCCACTCCTATGCCACTTGCATCTGTCTCTAGTACAAAGAGTTGTGTAAAATTTGGCATAGCCAGCATCGAAGCAGTGTTCATGGCTTCCTTCAATTTGTTGAAAGCTTCCTCTGCTTCTGGATTCCATTTAAAATTATCTTTCTTTAGGAGTTGAGTCAGTGGCTTACTGATCTGCCTATACCCTCTTATAAACTTTCTGTAATAACCAGTTAACCCCAAAAAACCTTTAAGCTGCTTGACATTCTTGGGTGTAGGCCACTGCTTCATGCTGTCAATTTTTTGTGGGTCTGTAGAGACCCCCTCTTTACTGATAATATGTCCCAAATACTCAATGTTTGTTTGACCAAATAAGCATTTGGTCTCCTTAACATATAATCTGTGTTTCCTCAATTTGTATAGAACCTCCCTCAAATGTAGTAAGTGGTCCTCCCATATTGGGCCATACACCAGGATATCATCAAATAATACTAGGGTAAACTTTCTCAGACAATCTTTAAATACTTGATTCATCAATGACTAAAAAATTGCTGGTGCATTACATAACCCAAAGGGCATTACTAGGAACTCATAGTGGACATTATGAGTCCTAAATGCAGTCAAATACCTATGTTCAGGTTGCATTAATATTTGGAAGTAACCTGATCGGAGGTCTATCTTAGAGAAAAACTTGGAACCATGTAACTCATCAAGCAGCTCATCAATCACAGGAATAGGGTAGCCATGTTTGACAGTTAGGTAGTTCAAGTACCAGTAGTCAACACATAATCGCGAGGAGCCATCTTTCTTCTTTACCAAAATGACGGGGGATGAAAATGGGCTCTTACTATGTTGGATGACCCCTGATTCCAGCAACTCATTGACAATCTTCTCAATTTCATCTTTGTGGAAGTGAGATGATCTATAAGGGTATTGTTGCTTAGGCTCACTTCCTTTTTTGAGTAAAATCTGATGTTCCACCCCTCTGGAAGAAGGTAGGCCCTTAGGTTCTTGAAAATATCTTTAAATTCAGTTAGGAGCTCCCATAATTCCATATTTGTGTCCTTTTCTAGATTATGAGATGTGAGTAAATACATTTCCTCCACCTGATCTTTGGCCTTGGTGTGTAACAGTCTGAATAAGGTATGGTGACCAATCAGTTGACACTCACCTTATGGTTTGTTAGCCCATAGTTTGATCTTCCTTCCCTGCTACTTAATGCTCACTGTCATCCTCTCACAGTACAGCTCTATGGGAGTGCAGGCCTTAAGCCAATCTCCCCCTAGAATGATATCACAACCTTCATGTTATAGCAATCAGAGAAAATGAGTGAGTTTGTGCCCTTGCATTTCCCAACCAAACTGCCCTGCTTGAGAAGAACTCACAAGTCTCTGCCCATTAGCCACTTTTATCAGTATTGGTGTTGTTTCTTCAATACTGCACCCAAGGAGATGAGCCGTGGATTCCTTAATAAAGCTTAAGGTACTCCCACTGTCAATCAAGACCTGCAAAGAATGTCCACGGCAGGTCCCTGTAAACTTCATAGTAGCAAACCCTTCATCTCCTTTTAAAGCATTTAATGAGATTTGAGTTTCTTCCAATCCTTCCTCCCCAGTCAGACCCTCCTCTAAGGGTTTGGTGAAGTTCAACTGAGATAATTCCTCATCTTCCTCAATCATAACCATATAGTTGACCCTGTGCTTACACATATGCCCCCACAGTGTATTTTTCATCACAATTGTTGCATAGTCCTTGTGATCTTCTTTCACTCATTTGATCAGATGTGAGTAACTTAATAGGGGCCCTTTGATGCTGATTGACCTTGGCAGCTGTGGTGGATACCTGAGCATTATTCTTCATGGTAGGGTTTGGCAACCCTCCAAGGTAACTTCTGCTCCCACTTTTGATCTTCTTTGTTATGGCTTCTATTGTAACCATTTGGTTCTCCCCTAGTTCAAGAGCTTAAGCTAATGTAGTAGGGTTAAACATCTTAACTGCAGCCCTTAATTCCCCACCTAGGCCACTAAGAAAGCTAGCCACAAGGTAAGTTTCGGAGTAAGCCTTGTTATCAAATAATGCCATGCAGTCTTTCAACTCTTCAAACTTATCAACATAGGCCCAATAATCCCCTGTCAGCTTAAGCTTGTTAAACTCGACTACCATATTATCTTTTCTTAGCTCCTCAAATCTGGCAGAAATAATCCCAACAAACTGTGTCCAGGTTAACTCAACATGTCTAGATCCAAGGGATTGATACCAGGATGTTGTCTTTCCCTCAAAATTTATAGTGGCTAACGCTATTTTTTTGTTCATCTGGTAGATTAGGGATCATTTTAAAATACCCATTGCATCTTAAAATCCATACCCTAGGTTGCAATCCATCAAACTCATGGAAATCAACCTTAGATAAAAGGGAAAAAACATGGGTCTCTTGACTCTCAACAATCTGTCTATATCCCATGGTAGAAGGAGTTCTAGATTGAGATCCTTCTTCCATATAAGTAATAGGTGGTTTCCCCAATATAGACTCACCATCTTCTTGCTCTTTTCCTTTAGTATCTTTCTGAATTTGAATCTGCATAGAAGCTAGTAGTTCAGAGAGGTTTTCAAGCTTACCCATCACGCCCTCTTGCATTTTAGAAACTGAGGCGATCTGCTCCTTCAGTCTTGCTTCTGCAGCGTCTCTCTTGAGGCTCTCTGTCTGCCAAGCTTGGTCTAACTTCTTTTGTCTATCTTACATCTCTTTTAATCTGGTGTTTTCAGCCATGGCCAAGGATTGGTGGCTCTGATACCAAATGTTATAGCCTCGTTGTGTTCTCTTTTTGTTTTGGACCTTTTCTTTTAAATTTTTGTAATATTTGTTTGGATCTAGCTCTGTATTATCTATTTTTGTAATACATGAGGAATCTTTATTGAAAAATGAAGTAGCAGAATTGGGGAAGGAATTCAGAGAAAGAGGAGGCGAGAAAGAAAGAGAAGAAAGTAGGGGGAAATTAGGTTAATTCTTGCTTGCTTCCAAAGGCAACATTCTGGCTATTTAAGCCTTGCAGCAGCTCAGGACCACAAGGTTCTATTACTATCTAAAACTTGAACTCGTAGGCCACTACAGATAATTGGGCCTTTAATTTAATTTAAACAACCTAGTATAAACTGGCCCAAGCAAAAGTTCAGTAATTTAATTAAAAACCAACCCACCCCAGATTCACTAACAAAGTGGGTCTTCCCAAATGAATTAACTCTGATTCCCAAATGAGCAAACCCTAAAGGTCGAGTCTTTAGCCTTCATCTTCGATTCTTTATCTCTGATCACTATCTCTCTGCTTTCCGCCCTTTCTTCTTCAATTATTCCTTCGCCGGCTACACGACTCCCGACATTTACACCCAAATTCATAACATAAGAGCGCGCAGTTCTACTATTAATGGCGTATGATAAAAACTTGTATTAGATCGTTTAACGGGTCTCTTACGTTAGACGAGTCAAATAAAACTCATATCCATTCAAAAACCCGCCCACCCGTCAATTCCCATGCCAAACGCATTTGATAATGCATCAACACACCCACACACGACGCATATATCTTACGCACCTGGAGCTTTTTTTAAAGCAACTTTTTTTACTTAGGGGATTGGCGCTGTTTTCCCAACTTTTTATCTTCTTTTTTTTCACTTTTTTTTATTTTTTTTTTGTTTCTTTTGTTTTTTTAAATCAATATTTTGTATCGGGTACAATACACGATCTCATGCGTTAGCGTCAAATGAGTGCATTGCGCGAGACGCCGAATAAAAGAATTTAATTAATTCAATTTAATTTTAGAGTCCACTAATTTCATTTTAAGGTATATATTTATTTCAACAAAATTAATTATTGAGCGTAAAAATTAAATTAATTCAATTTAATTTTAGAATTACTAATTCTATTTTAGGGTATATATTTATTTCAATAAAATTAATTAATTATCAAGCACAATGCACGAGCCCACGCGTTAGCGTCGGACGAGTGTGTTGTGCAAGACGCCGGATAAAAAAATAATTTAATTCAAAAAATTAAATTAATTCAATTTAATTTATGGTTTCGTTAATTCCATTTTATGGTATATATTTATTTCAATAAAATTAATTATCAATTGTAATGCATGAGCTCACGTGTTAGCATCGAGTAAGTGCACTATGTGAGACGCCAGATAAAAAAATTTAATTTTAAAATTATATATTAATTATATATATTTAAAAAAAGAAATTAAATATTGAAAAAAATAAATTTGAAAAGAAAATGAAAGGGGGAGAGGGAGAGGGGGCCACTAAAAAAGAAGAGGCACACTTGTGTAAGATCATCTAACGTATCTCTTACGTTAAACGATCTCTATTTGACCCATTAGGTAGTCCCTCTTTTTTTTCAGTGGTCCCCTTCCTCTCTCCATCCCCTTTTTTTTTAATTTTTTTTCATTTTTTTATAAGTATATATATTTCTTTGAATTAATTTAATTTTTTTGAAATAAATATATACCCTAAAATGAAATTAGTGATTTTTAAAATTGAATTGAATTAATTTAATTTTTATATTTGGCGTCTAGCTCAATGCATTCGTCCGACGCTAATGTCTGAGCTTGATAAAAAATGAAGATTAAAAAACATTGAAAAATAAAAAAAAAACTAAAAAACTAAAAAAAAAAAAAGAAATCGAAAAAAGGAATGGCGGATGTCATATGCTTTATAGGTAATGATACTTCGTTTCATTACTAATGATACTTTACTTCACATATAATGGTACTTGTTGTCTGGAGCATGAATAGATATACTTAAAAAAATAAGAAAAATGAATCAACTAAATTAAAAGTTCACAATATGATTTATGTAGAAAATAATTCATTTTTTTTCTTATAATGTGAAAATATTTCATGGTTGATTATATTTCAATTCATATTAAGTGATACTTTAACACATAATTAGTGATATTTTATTTCATACATAGTGATACGTGATGTCTGGAGAATCAACAAACATATAAAAAAAACTGAATCAACTAAATTAAAAGTCCACATTATGATTTATGCAAATCATAATTTATTTATTTTCTTCTTATCATTTAAAAATACTTCATAGTTGATGATACTTCAATTTATATTAAGTCATATCTCGACATATAATTAGTGATACTTCATACATAATGATATTTTATTTTATACCTAGTGATACGCGCGTGATCGCGTGTGGACAGGCACGTGGTGCTCATGCACCTAACTATTTTTGCTGGTTTGCGCGAGTTTTTTGGATGGATTTGAGTCCTATTTGACCCGTGTAACGTAAGAGATGCGTTAGATGATCTCATACAAATTTTTGTTGAAAAAGAAAAATAAAAAAGAAAAAGAAAAAAAAAAGGAACCACTTTGTTGAGTCAAATAATATCCGTCTAACATAAAAGATCCGTTAAACGGTCTCACACAAATGTGCCCCATATCGTATTAGTTCTTTTTCTTCACTCCTAGCAAGTCCGTTTCAAATTAATTATTGTTTTATAATTTTTAACATAATTAAAATTTAATATCTTTGATAAATATACCTATCTCTCCCCACTCATATATAATCATATTAAGATTTATTTATTTCTAATGAATGCTTATGTATAGGAAATTTTATATCGCACCCATATGTAGTGTGCCATGTGCCACAATAAACCTAATGTGACACTTTAATACCACTCATATAAAATCATATTAATTAATATTTTTTTCTAATAAATGCATATTTATTTGTTCTTAATAACTAGAGGAGGGACTTTTTTTTTACGCACACATCCAACCTGATGGTGTTGAGTAAATTCAAACTTGTAATTTTTGGTCTCTAAATAACCTCACTCCACCATCAGCCCATTGCCACCATAACCTAATAAATGAAGGATTAAAATTAAGAGAATGGATCGGAGTATAAATACAGTATTATACACGTCCATCAAAATCAAATTGCCTTATCTCCTCCACATGTTCTTTGCGTGAATGACATTGTAAAACTACACATTATTTGTAAAAAGAGACAAGATTTACATCCAAATCATGGGGAAGTCTACTGGAAAAATTAAGGCTTGACCTGCTACACTATTAATTAGCATTAAATTATTAACCATCAATTTAATTAAACTTTTTCTTTTTTATTTTATGTAAATTTAAATTATTATATTTCACGTATGAAAATTTTGCATTGAGGAAGATACACAATTCAACGTGAAATTTAACAAAAGATGAATTACTTATCATTCATTTTTAGATAAAATAATTTTATTTTTCTAATACACTTAATAGAATCTAATTCTAAATTGATATTTTATAATTATAAATACAATATACCTTAATAACTTTTAATTTTATATATTATATCATTATTTAGTAAAATCATATAAATTACTTGTCACGCACATGATCTATGTTGATAGTTAAAAATAAGGGTGCCCAGGATTTTTCGACAAAAGTAAATAATTTAAGAGAAAAAGAGACCAAGTTTAAAATCAATGAGTTATTTCGACACTTTGTACTTTTTCTGTACAAGAAATGTATATCGGGTCCCACAAAATCAGTTTTCAATATTAAAAAACTGACACACCCTGCAAAGGAATAAATTCTCTACCTTTTGAATTTAATCCCCAACAACCCCACACTCTCTCTCATCATCATTCTTCTTCCAATTCATGTATGCGATTAAAAAGAAAGGCTTCACAGCTGCAATTTAAAAAAAAAAAAACCTAGCCACAGCCGATCATCTTCTCATCAAGTAGGCTTCCTTTTTTTTTAAAAATCTGTAAATATCTTCTTCGATTACAATCGTCGGTTATGTTTGATTTTTTTAATTTGTTGGGCATGATTAATTTAAATTTTTCAATCGTGGCTAGTTAGATATTATTGGTTGATTATTTGATATTAATTGTGGATTATTTGATGTTAATCATGACTAGCTATTAATCGATGATAGTTATAAACTAATCGAGGCTATTTAGATATTATCGAGGCTCTCTTAAAATTAATGGGTGTATTTTTAAAAATTAATTAAGGAATCGAGGCCATTTTGTAAATCAATCGATACTATTTATATATTAATCGAGGCTATGTAAATCAATCGATGCTATTTATATATTAATCGAGGCTATGTAAATCAATCGATGCTATTTTTATATTAATCGAGGCTATGTAAATCAATCGATGCTATTCATATATTAATCGAGGCTATGTAAATCAATCGATGTTATTCATATATTAATCGAGGCTATGTAAATCAATCGATACTATTTATATATTAATCGAGGCTATGTAAATCAATCGATGCTATTTTTATATTAATCGAGACTATGTAAATCAATCGATGCTATTTTTATATTAATTTTTAATATATAATTTAAAATTGGCAATAGTTTTAAATTATCAATCAATTGTTTTGGAGGATATTATTAATCAATCGATGCTATATATTAAAATTTTTAATATTGGCATCGATTATTTTAAAATTAGTATAAAATCGAGGAATCAATTGTTTTGGAGGATACTATTAATCGTGGCTCCAAAACTTAATCTAGGAATTACTTTTAATATCCTCGATTACTTTTAATATATTAATCGATACTAATTTTTAAAATAATCGAGGATATTAAAATTGGCATCTTTAAATCAATCGATGCTAATTTTTTAACCGAGGCCTTATTCTAATTAATATAGGCATTTTTAAACATAATCGTGGGCCTATACACTATAGTGTAATCAAATTGATTCTCACATGTGGAATCACTATACAACCTAAACGCTATAGTATAATCAAATTGATTATCGATATTCTCGAAACAACTTATATACTATGGTATAATCAAAGTGATTCCCGCAAATGAAATCTCGATACAACACATACACTGTAGTATACTCAAATTGATTATCGATTATGAATTCTCGAAACAACATATACACTATAGTATAATCAAATTGATTCTTGATTATGATTTCTCGAAACAACCTATACACTATAGTGTAATCAAATTGATTCTCACATGTGGAATCACTATACAACCTAAACATATACACTATATTAAAATCAAATTGATTACACTATGGTGTGTAGATTTTATCGAGATTTCACTTGTGATAATGAATTTGATTATACTATATAGTATATAGGTTGTATTGGGATTTCACATGTGAGAATCAATTTGATTATACTATAGTGTATATGTTGTTTCGAGATTTCATAATCGATGATCAAAGTGATCTTCGCATGTAAAATCCCAATACAACATATACACTATATTAAAATTAAATTGATTACACTATGGTGTGTAGATTTTATCGAGATTTCACTTGTGAGAATGAATTTGATTATACTATATAGTATATAGGTTGTATTAGGATTTCACATGTGAGAATCAATTTGATTACACTATAGTGTATATGTTGTTTCGAGATTTCATAATCGATGATCAAAGTGATCTTCGCATGTAAAATCCCAATACAACATTTACACTATATTAAAATCAAATTGATTACGCTATGGTGTGTAGGTTGTATTAGGATTTCACATGTGAGAATCAATTTAATTATACTATAGTGTATAGATTGTGTGTAAATTTAATATAGCATCGATTAAATTTAAAATTAGCATCGATTAATTGTATTAATTCAATGCCTCGATAGTTAGAATAATTAGATAGTTAGATGTTATTCTAATTAATAGTATCGATAGTTAGAAATAGTTAGATGTTAATAACTTCAATAGTTAAATGTTATTCTAATTAAATAGCCTCGATTAATTTTAATAGCATCGATTATTTTAATCGATTAAAACAATCGATTATTTATAATCGATTGTAATCGATTATTTTAATCAATTATTTACAATCAATTAAAACAATCGATTATTTTAATCAATTTATTTACAATCGATTATTTTAATCGATTATTTTTACAATCTCAACCTCAATATTCCTCGATTAATGTCTTGAATTTAAGCTCGATTATTTTACAATCTTCCTCGATTAAATTAAACTTATCATCGATTAACTCTAATGACCTCCATTAATTCTAAAAATGCCACGATTACTTTACATTATTCCTCGATTGACTCTAATGGCCTCGATTAGTCTAGAAAATGTCCTCGATTAATTAAAAAAAGCCTCGACTAATTTTTAAATATCTTCGATTACTTCTAAGAGCCTCCATCAATTAGTTTTAACCTATACCTCGATTAATAGTAATCTATGCCTCGATTAATAGTAATTTCAATGCCTCTATAATTTAATAAGGTCCTCGATTAAGTTAAAAAGGTCACGATTATTGCTAAAACAGGCATCGATTAATTTCAAAGGACCATCGATTACTTTAAAATTAACCTCGATTAATTTAGCAAATCATTGAAAACAACAAATAATCAAAACACATGCAATATAATCATGAATTGATTAGCATCGATTGTTTTAAAAAATTAGAATAAGATATCGGTTAAAAAAATAGCCTCGATTGATTTTTTGATGCCTAGGTTAATTAGCATCGATTATTTAACTAATAGCCTCGATTATTCCTAAACCATGCCTCGATTAATTGTACATTTAAATTATCCTCTATTGAATTTAAAATAAGGTCTCGATTAAGTTAAAGAAGTCACGATTAATATTTCCAATACCTTCTTAAAAAATAAGCGAGGATCATAATAATAAGCCACAATTAATCGTGGCTCATTGCAAATTAATCGACGTAGTGTTGAAAAAATTAATCGTGTACCTTGAAGTTAATCGAGGCTCATTGAGAGTTAATCGAGGCTCATTGCAATTAATCGAGGCTCATTGCAATATATAGTCGAAATGTATATATAATCGAGCCTTCTATCTGATTAATCGATGATCATTATCGAGGCATGTCATATATATATATATATATATATATATGTCGAAATGTATATATAGTTGTGTGTGGAAATGTATAAAAAATAGAGAAAAGTACACTGAGTCAATGATTGAGTGTGGGGACCAACTGTTTAATAGTACAAATTGCCTACAAAACTACCTAGTTTTAAAAGTTGTTGTTTTTTCTCATTTCCTATTTACTTTTGTCGACATTTATACATTTTGACCAATATAATTTTCTTTTCAATATCAACAAGTACGAATTGATCATAGTGTCACAGTACAAACCATATTAGGCTGTGCCCATCGGTGACACCCGACTGGGTGTCACCATATACGACAAGGTCATTTATTAAAAAAAATACCAAAAAGTCATCAATTTGGGTGTTGGGTTGGCTGGCCGACTTGAGTGGCAGTGTCATGACAATGCACACGTGGCACCCTCTGATTGGGTGCCACTTTATATATATATATATATATATATATATATATATATATATATATATATTAATAATTTAAAATTTAAATAATTTATAAAATTAAAAAAAACAATATTGATGGTTTTTTTCTCTATAAAATGGAGCCAATTTTTTTTCTCTTTTTACAAACAACTATCCTCTTTTTTTTCTCACATAGCTTATTTAATTTGGAAAATTCTCAATCTCACATTTCTTCTTCATCTTAAATTATGGATCCAAATCACCCAAATTATTATCATGATTCCCAAAATTTTTCAAATTTTGGAACTTACTTTCCTCCACAAAATTTTCCAAATTCGGTAGATCAACAAAGTTCTCAGTATTATCAAAATTCTCAATTTCCACCAAACCTCACTCAAATTCTATCATTTGAAGAACTTCCCACCACACAAAATATCTCTCGGAATTTCTTTGGAAATGTTCAACCCTCAAACCAAAATCATGAAAGGAGCAAAAAATGTAAGTTGGTTCGTGAAAGAAGATGTAACCCTTATGTCATCTTACATCAACGTTAGCACAGACGGCGTGCGCGGAAATAATCAAAAGAAGCCCGCTTTGTGGTCACGTGTGCATAAATTGTATCACGAAAGTCAAGCTGAAAATCCCAACGAGCTCAACCCAAGAAATATCGAATCAATGAAAGGTCGTTGGAAACGACTTAGTGAAAATGCTGGCAAGTGGGTTGCTGCTTTGGAAGAAGCATATCGGAGAAAAAGAAGTGGAATGAGCCAGAAGGATATTGAGATGGAAGCTCATGCAATTTATGAAACAAGTGGCAACAAGTTTCAAGACTTGGTTGTTTATAATGATGTTATGAGTAAACATCCAAGGTGGGCTGCATCGGTTCACGATGCAACACGACTTCGTCCTGAAGATGACTATGAAGAAAGTGGTGGTAGCAACAAAAGATCGAGGACTTCTGTAGATGAGGAGTATGAAATTCCTTCAAATCCAGAAACTCCAACTACTGGAGGTTCGACTATTTCTCGTCCAACAGGTCGAGATAAGTCGAAAAAGAAAGGAAAAGGTAAGGCAAAAGAATCTGAATCTAAAGTTGCTGCAGAACTTCGTGCATTGAGGCTCAGCAGAGCCGAAGAAAATGAGTTAATTGCTAAGAAACTCGAATTCGAGAGCCAAAAGCTACAAATGATGTCCTTGAAGATGGATAAAAAATTGTTGAACACATTACTGGGGAGAGATAACTTATCTCCAGAAGAAGAAGTTTTGAAACGTCAACTAATTTCTCGTTTATTTGGGCAAAATTAGATTAATGTAATTGTAATTGTAATTGTGAGATGTCCTTTCCTCACATTACATTAATGTGTGTTGTAATTGTGGGGTTCATATTATCCACATTTAATTAATGTATGTTGTAATTGTGAGTCGTCTTTTTCCTCACATCTAATTAATGTATTTTATATTTCTATAGTACTCTTATTTATTTTCCTACAAATACACATGCATATGTCTCAATCACCTGCAATAATCACATGCATGCACCTGTCCTTGAACAATTTGAAATCATATGCAGGTGTTGTCAATTTATCTACAAACAATCTCCTGCAAAAAATTGAAATCACATGCACCTGCCACATAATGCAGGCAAGTTGGTCAATAATAATGATTTCTATGTCTTGTCAATTTACCTGCAAAAAATCACATGCAGGAAATAAATTATTTGCATTGGATTCTCATGATTTGGAAATATACATTGGATTCTCAATTTATCTGCAAAAATCACATGCACCTGTCTATCAACATATTGAAATCACATGCATGTGTTGTCAATTTATCTGCAAATAATCACATGCGGGTGTGACATTATGAACATTGGTATCTGACTCAACATAATTTTAAATTATTTAGCATTGTCTATAAATATATCATGAAATACATATCAAAATTAAACTCACACAAAAATCCTCTATATTACATACCTTCTCTTCAATTTACATTTCTCTTCAGAAAAATGCAAGCTAATGATGATGCTTCAATCGAATCAAACTCAAGTTCTGATGATTCGAATCCCAACGAACTTGATGAATGGGTAGACCGAGTTCATCAACAACGTCGTGAAGAGGATAACATCATAGAGAATATGCTCATAACCAATCCTCATTTGATTGTAGGAGCTCAAACTTCTACAATTAGAAGAAGGTATTGTGATAGGGAACGTGAGATTGGTGAAGAGCGTTTGATGAAGGACTATTTTGCCTCTAATCCGACGTATTCTCCGGTGCTCTTTCGGCGTCGATTTCGCATGCAAAAATCACATTTTCTTCGCATAGTGGATGCGGTTACTACCAATGATGAATATTTTCAACAAAGGCCTGATTGTACAGGTAGAAAAGTCTTTCATCATTGCAAAAATGTACCGGAGCCATGAGGGTGTTGGCTTATGGAACATCACCTGATGTTGTTGATGAATACTTATGAATGAGTGCAACAGTTACAAGAGATGTTGTCATCCATTTCGTAGACGGTGTCATTTCCTGCTTCGGTGATACATACCTTAGAAGGCCTAATCAAGAAGATTTGGCAAGATTACTCTATGTTGGGGAACAACGTGGTTTCCCTGGCATGATTGGTAGTATTGATTGCATGCACTGGAAATGGAAAAATTGTCCAACTGCCTGGGTTGGGCAATTTACAGGGAGAAGTGGAAAGCCAACAATCATTTTGGAAGCCGTTGCATCAAATGATTTATGGATATGGCATGCATTCTTTGGAACACCAGGTGCGTGTAATGATATTAATGTTCTTCATCGATCACCAGTCTTTAGTTATATTTTAGAAGGCCGGTCACCACGGGTTAGTTATATCGTCAATGGTCGTCAAAATGATAGGGCATATTATCTTACCGATGGCATATATCCTTCATGGGCTGCATTTGTGAAGTCTATTACATCTCCTGTAACTCGAAAGCATAAGTTATTCGCTCAACACCAGGAGGCTGTGAGAAAAGATGTAGAGCGGGCCTTTGGAGTTCTACAAGCTCGTTTTGCATTTATTCGATGCCCATGTCTTGTTTGGGATAATGTTTTGATAGAAAAAATTATGATGGCTTGTATCATCTTACACAGTATGATTGTAGAGGATGAACGAGACACATACCAAAACTATTATGATCCCACCGATTTTTTGACAGATGCATCTTCGAATTCAAATGCCGAACCTTTTCACTACTCTACTGAACGCATCACAAGTTTGTCGGATTATATGATTAATAGGGATCGACTTCGCAACAGAGAGGCTCACAGTGCTCTTAAAAAGGACTTGATCGAGCACATTTGACAAAAATTTGGCACTAGTTGAATATGTTATTTACATCTTATGTACTCGTAATTTAGAATTTCTAGTTTTCTAATTGCGGTTTAATTAATTATGTTTTTTGTTGTTTTAACTCTTGTAATTTTCATTTTGTTGTCAAATAAATTATGAATTTATAATTGTATGAGTTTTTTTTTAATTATGAATTTTAAAAATGTATCTAATAAATTAATTTTGATTTTTTAAATAAATAAAAAATTATTATTATTAATATTTTATTTAAAAAATAAAATTATAAATATTTTATATAGATTGGAAGAAAGAGAAATTAATATTTTATTTGAGTGTTAGGTTGGATGAGTGTCACTAATGGAGTGCAAATTAAAAAATGTTGGAGGTTGTAGATATGGAGAAGAGAGAAATTAATATTTTATTTGAGTGTCAAGTTGGATGAGTGTTACTTATGTGGATAGCCTTAGTGAAATTTAATAAATATCTATTTAATATTGGGTAGACGAAGAGTCCCAATGTCAGAAAAAGTTATCTTCGTTTTCCATGGCGTCACTTCGCAAGAGTCAGACCTCTTCATCTCCCACTTGCCCGGATTCAAATAGTGGAATCGAGCTGAGTGGTATTAATATGGTAAATTCTACTGTGGAGGGGATGCAATGCATCCCCTCCACTATTTGCACCCCATTTTTTCTATTTCCAATTTTTATCGGCCCGGCCGATAAAATAATTTTAGTTTCGGACTGTCACAATAGATATTTAAGTGTCACAATAAATAATTGAAGTGTTACGATATGTTAATTAAAGTGTCACGATAGATTTTTTCGGCCGGCCGAAACTTTTGGCCGAAACTCTCGTTTCTGGACAAAAAAAAATAAGGGCTGCAAATAGCCCAAAATGGTGGGCCATGGGACACATGGCGGCAGCAGAAGCAGGGGATGCAATGCATCCCCTGTACGTTAGAATTTACCGTATTAATATCCAATTTAACTTATTTATTATCCAATCAGACCTCTTCATCTCCCACTAGTCAGACAATTTTATTTATCGTCGAACACGTCAAGATCTACTAGTTCAATCGTGTGTGTACGAACTTTCTAAATTTAAATTTAATTTTAAATAATCATCATTTCTTTTACAAATAAATTGTCTTATTAATATAAAAAAATATAAAAATATAAGTTATATTTTCAAGTATAATAAAATATAACAAATAAAATGAATTTCAAAATAAGTATAAAAAACTAGTGTTCAGATTTATATATTTCTAATCGCATATAAAAAATACAAAAATATAAGTTCATATTTTCAAGTCAACCCATTTTAAGCTTTTACTCACCACTTGAGATCCTCTAATCTCAACTTGTATGTGTCAATCGTTTAGCAAATCTCAAAATTGTTATTTTTTCTTTCATTTTTTTCTTCAATTTTAATTTATTTTGGTTCAGTACGGATGAGATTCTCTAGTCCGAAATATGTGTACCAACATTAAAAAATATGTGATTTTAATAATGTTTATTAAAAAAATAAATTTTATTATATTATAACCACTTCTAATTAATATATATGGCTAAGAATAAAATTTTAAAAATTATATACCCTAATTTTGAAATAATCAATTATAATAACTGAAAAATGAAAATTAAATATTTAAAAAATTATAAACTCTAGTTGGATGGAATATATTCTAAATAATAATGTAAAATTAAATTAAATCAAAAGAAATAAAAATTCAGAGAAAATAAAAAGAATAACTAATAATTTTGATGATGTCGTGAGTGATATGAAGCTCAATCTTAATGGACTCGTTTTATTTAAGAAACTTCATTAAGAAATGCTTGGACGAACTTTGGTAGAGTCAAAATCCGAGTAATTCAGCACATTTATATCCTTGAATTCGGCGGATGAAGATACATAGAGCACGAACGTCTGACAGCTGAAAAAGGGCGATTCCTGTTGTTGTATCTCTTTCTTATCTAGCCTTTTGTTTCGGACTTTCCTAAAATGTTTTTTCATAGGTTTCACTGGAATGAGGTTTTCTGCGCTTGGTTGTTTTGGTGGTGTCCGTCGACTTTGCTCCGAATTTTGAGAATTGAAGGAGAAAGAAAAGGGTATATAAGAACTTGTTTTTTTTTTTTTTTGAAGAAATTTGAAATAAATGAATTGGTTTTAAATGCTGATAGATTATGTTGGTTACTCAGGGAAGAAAATGATGAAGAGGAAGACGGTGAGACAGTACTAGTGGGCTCTTTGATCAAGAAGAAAGAAAGAAATCCAGATTTGATCGATATCGTTTTTTCTTGGTCCATAGATGATATAATGAACAATCATCTTTACAGGAATGAGGTGTGATTATTATTTATAAATCATCAATTTTCATGGTTGCCTGACTTAATAATATTAATTAGTTCATATTTTTGCATGCTTGATCATAATTCCTGCATTCTTGATGTTTCCAAACTTAGGCTTGGTTATATATATGTATATATATTGCATGCAGGTGAATAAAATTGAAGATACGTTCTCATCAGTGAACTATTACCTCAACTCATTCATAAAACCACTTATCGAAGAAACGCGTGCTGATCTGCGCTCCAATATGACGACTTTGCACTCTGCCCCCCTTCACCAAATACTCCGAGTCAAAGGATTCAAGCCTCCGGAGAGCTTAGTTTATGATTTGGAGTTGGAAAAAACTGAAAATAATTCAGAGGTTTATGAACTTGAAATTGGCGATTTGATTGCATTAACTGAGGTGAGACCAAAGTGCATAGACGATTTGAACGGCCCTAACTTGTCGTATATCGTTGCCTTAGTTCAAGGCATGAGGGATGAAAAAACTAGGTTCATTACAATCGTATCGTCAAAACTTATCTATTTAGACAAAGAAAATGGGACATTATTTGCTGTCAAACTTATGAACTTAACCACGAATCTAAGAATATGGAAAGCGTTGCATCCGGGCGAAGGAGGGAACATGGATATCCTCAACTCTGTGCTTACAATTAATCCATCTGTAAGATTATATTCATTCAAAATTATTTATTGTTTTTACATGTTTATGAACTTACATATATAGAAAAATATTATGTTATGGATGTAATATATATTTATTTATATATGCAGATAGAAGAGAAGTGTAGTCTTTGCTCCGAGAGCAAGAAGGAAGAGAGCAGTGATTTGTCGAAGTCGAAGGAGCTTATCATGTCAATGGGGCTTGATGATTCCCAAAGGGAGGCTGTCTTGAAATGCATTGCATTGAGAGAATGTAATCATCGGAATAGTGTTGAGCTGATTTGGGGTCCTCCCGGAACTGGAAAGACGAAAACTATTGCTTCATTGCTACTCTGCTTGTGTAGAATGAAGTCCAGGACACTGACATGTGCTCCGACCAATGTGGCTATTTTAGGAGTGGCGAAGCGCTTGGTGAGTTGTCTGAATGTCACGTTGGATTTGGAGAGTTACGGATTAGGTGATGTGGTTTTGTTTGGAAATGGAAAGAGAATGAAGATTGGTGAGCATGAAGATATGTGGAATGTGTTTCTTGATTATCGTATTTCTGCACTGCTCTATTGCTTGAAGCCGATGTCGGGGTGGAAAGGTAGTGTAAATGAGATCATCCTCTTGCTTGAAGACCCCCAAGCTCAGTATCTACGCTACAGCTTGCAACAAGCGAGGGACGAACAAGTGGGAAGTGGAAGTGGAAGTGGAAGTGAAGAGGAACATGTAACT
Organism: Perilla frutescens; assembly: GCA_026008535.1. Classification (NCBI taxonomy): domain Eukaryota; kingdom Viridiplantae; phylum Streptophyta; class Magnoliopsida; order Lamiales; family Lamiaceae; genus Perilla; species Perilla frutescens. Next base: position 7,415,808 of record BRKX01000016.1, read on the forward strand.
GAGAATGGAATTAGTCTCAAAGAAAAGTTGAAAAAGGATATGTTGAGGAAGTTGGTAATTCAGAATAACAAGGAAAACAAGAAGATGGATTCTCAAGAAAGAAGGAAATCCAGGAGCAAACAATCACTAGAGAATGTTAATCATCCATTGAGTTTTGAGGAATTCTTTGCTAACAAGGTGTTTAGAATTGGAGAGCAAATTGCTGTTTGTACAGAATTGTTGTGTACTCACATGCCTACTTCATGTCTTGCTTTGAATGAGATAAGGAACATGATTAGAGCTGTTGATTTTCTCCAAACACTTGAAAATTTCCTGCGTTGCAACCAGTGGTCAAAGGAAGCTTTGATTGAAGGAGGATCTGATTTGTATGGGATCAGATTTAAGTGTTTGGAAATGCTGAATATGGTTAGGACAACTCAAGTTCCAGAATTCTTCGAACGGTTTGAAGTGAGAAACTTTTGTCTGGCAAATGCATGCTTAATCTTCTGCACCGTTTCGAGCTCGTCGAAGCTGCATACACAAGGGATGGGGGCACCATTTGGATTGGTGATAATTGATGAAGCTGCACAAGTTAAAGAATGTGAATCCACAATTCCTCTGCAGCTTCCAGGACTCCCTCATGCTATACTTGTCGGCGACGAGAAGCAACTCCCTGCAATGGTTATAAGCGAGGTTCAACATATATCCTACTTAGCTCTTTCTTATAAATATTTATGTCATGAATTAACACTTTGTTTGGATTGACAGACTTGTAAGAAAGCTGGATTCGGGAGGAGTTTATTTGAGAGGTTGGTGATATTAGGCCACAGCAAGCACTTACTTAATGTTCAGTACAGAATGCATCCTTCCATAAGCTTATTTCCAAATAAGGAATTTTATGGAAATCAAATTAGCAATGGTCCAAATGTGACTCAGAGAGCTCATGAGAGGCAGTTTCTCAAGGAGAAACTATTCGGATCATATTCTTTCATAAATGTAACCAGTGGGAAAGAGGAGTTTGACAACAGACATAGTCGGAAAAACATCTTAGAAGTCTATGTTGTTGCTGAGATTGTGTCTAAACTATACAGAGGTATCACATTATTAACTAACATTTTTTTTTTCAAAACTCATTTCCTCAGCTCTTATTTTGTTTACTTCATTTGATAGAATGTATTAAATCTAAAGAAAAGGTTCGCGTTGGCTGCATTTCACCATACAAAGCTCAAGTCTTTGCAATTCAAGACTCACTTGGTAAGACTTACAGCTCTGATGCTAAAGAGAAATTCTCTGTAAATGTTCGATCTGTTGATGGTTTTCAAGGTGGTGAAGAAGATATTATCATAATCTCCACGGTCCGTAGCAACGGGAATGGCTCTGTTGGTTTTCTTGACAATCTTCAAAGAGCAAATGTTGCCTTGACTAGGGCAAGGTAGGTAGTTTTTTTTACTACACTGTAAACACATTTTCATCAAATTATGATTTGATTCCTACGATGATCTTTTCTTGCTAGATACTGTCTGTGGATATTAGGCAACGGTGCAACTCTGCAGAACAGTGGCAGTGTTTGGCAAAGGCTAGTGGCGGACGCCCAAAGCCGGGGCTGTTTTCACAATGCTTACGATGATACTAACTTGTCTCGGGCGATCAGCCACGGCTTAATCAAGCTTGGCCAGCAGAGATCATTGTTTACAGCTGACTCTTTTCTATTCAAAGCAGCTAAGTGGAAGGTAGGCAATTGCACAATCTATTTCAAAATGAATAATGCTGCTCTATTTATCGTGGATTCTGTTTTCCTCTATAGGTTTGCTTCAGCGCCCAATTCCATGATTCCATTACAAGATTTCGAGACTCGGAAGTTGTAAAGGAAGTGGCCTCTCTTCTGGAGAAGCTTTCAAATGGCAGGCATCAGCAGCGCAGAGATGAAGCTGGCATCCCTGTTGATCGAGCCTCGTCTCAGCTTCTGGTATGGGATGTTATCAAGGGGCCTTTGAGACTGGTTTGGACAATTGACATTCTAAGGGAGAACTCAACAGACATTCAAGTAATCAAAGTCCTCGATATCCTGACACGATCCGAGGTAGCACGAGTAGCCAAGAAATTTGATGTTCTGGTTGAGAACTACACTGTGAATCAACTGAACCGTTGCTTGTGCAGGCGAAATGAAGGGTAACGCCAACTTTCCTCTACTTGCACAAGCACTAAATTCTGCTACATTCTCATGTATGTCTCTTTGATGCAGAGGACTGAGGTTGCCAATGACATGGCCGGTTGATCTCGCGGATTCTTCTAGAAGCACTTATTCTAGTAATGATCTAGCTGCCCAACTAGCAGCAATCAGTTTGAGGAATGATCCTACATCACCCAGAAGAAGGTAATAGTGAAGAAGGCAATCAGCATTTTGTATACGGTCTTTATTGATTTCCAGATCAAGACATTTCTCTCTTAACAGGAATGCAATCAATAAGAGGAACAGCCATGGTGGTAGGAATTGTGCTCAACATTTCGTCTGAAGAGGATTTTAGGCACCACCATCGCCTCTTTTTTGTCTACAGCAACTTGTTTTGTATGGTGTTTGTAACTAAGCAAAGTATGTAGGATTTACTATAATTGACGCGCGAGCAGCATCTTGGAATTGATTCAGAGCAGTTAACTGTTTAATATTTTTCATTTAAAAAATATGAAGATAGCTAAAAATTTGAAGCTGGTTAAGGTCCAAGTATTTACAAACAACTACCATTGCTTGTTACGTGATCATGGCCGAATGCAATTTGTTGTAACATTGCTCAACTAATCATTCTGGTCTTTTGGTGTCGTCTTTGAACACGATGAAATGCCTGTCTGATTGAATGAGCTTTCCCAATTCTGTCCATCAAAATGCCTGATCTCCACATGCTTTAATGTTCCAGGATCTACACATCTATATGTGACAGCTACACCATCTGGATTAGACCTTGGAAGGTAAAATGAAGTTATTCCGCAGACCTTGCAGAAAATGTGCTTTGCTGTGTGTGTGCCAAACGTGTATGTTGTTAGGAACTGTTTGGAATCTTCATTAAGCTCAAATTTCTGGGACGGGACAATGAAGTGAGTGTTCCCTCTCATCGAGCAATCGGAGCAGTTGCATTGCCAGACTACAACACTAGGGGGAGCTTGAACTTTCCACCTTATTCTTTTGCAATGACATCCGCCACTGTGCATGACAACCTTGGAGTCCATATAAGATTTTTTATCCCTGCAAGATTCAAATTTATGATACCATGTCTCTGCACCTAAGAAGGAGGTTTATTCAACAAAGAAGTGCCAGAGTAGAGCATTGTCATAGCAAGCAAAAATTATTACCACAAACTACAAGGTTTCAATTGAATGGTAGTTAGTTCATGTAGAGAGAAACAGTAGCCTGCTGCATGGGGATTTGACCAATGACGTAATTCAGCTACACAGCTACTTCAGAGAAATTCGACATTCTAAGATCAAATTTCCAAACAATTAATGCTTACAGCCTCATAAGTCATCCTTCCAAATTAGTTTATGAGTTGAAATTACAGTTGCACGAACTGAACTCAATCAGTATTCACCATGAAACAAAATCCTCATAAGAGAATCGGGCAGAACCCCTACCTATTGAGCTTATTATCAAACACTGATTTCTGTTATACTCTGCATTTCTCAACTATCTTCAAAACATTGTCATCAATTGCTTAAAGAATAGAATAAGAATGTTATGTTCAGCTTATATATTTTAACAAGAGTTAAGTACAACACTTAATTCCCAATGTTTGGAAATCTCAACATAAATGAGTCAACGTTTTTAACAAAAATATCATTTTGGTCCACTTTTCAGCAAAAATGCCCTTCCGTTATGCAGATTGTCAGCCTCATTTGAAAGTAAAGGTGTCTAAAATCAACCAGAAGAATATTTTTTGCTGAAAACATAGGACGAAAAAATAATTGAATTACATCTGCAGCAACAACTGCTATGCGATTCAAGGCTTCCTTCCGTATTATAAATTCCCATCATCATTCATCCACTCATGCATAGACAGACCATCTCTAAATTATGTTGCAATTCATTCCTCATTAATTTCTTCTGGTCTTGATCGAAATGAAGGAGAATCGGATTAAGATAAGCACCAGATTTTTTGGGTTCATGCTTATCCGAACACATGTTTCTTGAATGCAATTCAAGTCTATCTTTTTTTAGCATCATTAATTCTAACTCATAAAGGTCATTAATTCCAATTCAACACTGCTCTTTATAACTGGATCCAAAACTAGCTCAGAACCTAAGAATTGAAACACACATTCACAAATATATAAAAATATACTGTAATTAGAAAAAGGGCACCCAAAAACCACATCTATAACTATGACTATGAAATTAAACGGCGGATTAAGCTATGAATAACTCCATGATTAGCTGATTCGGTACGAAACATCATTCAGAAATTAAATGCAGAATTAAATACAAAAATAAAAGCTATAAAAAAAATATCTCCAGCTGTGATGGAAGTGAAATGATACCTTGTAGTTTGCAAATAAATCTGGAGAGAGAAAGCGAGTCAAAAAGTGGTTTGAGAGAGTAAAGAAAAGGCTGCTGAGGAACGGTCGCAAGTTCAATGAACTAATTTATGGAATGTAAATGTAATCAATTTCCGTCGTTCTTCTCCATATTATAAATGCCACCCCTTTTATTTCATAAATTATAGTAACAACCCAAAGAAAAACAAAAAAGGCATGTAGTAGTGGTAGTTTGATTATTTCATAATTCAATGGATATTTATTTTACGCGTTTTATATAAAGGACCTTTGGTCATACAATATACTATATATATATATATATATATATGAGTTTGATTCAAATATTAATCCATAAAATAGCCTCACAATTTTTTGTAAAAATATATAGAGTTTTGATATATGAAGAAGGACAAGGTGGTTGATTTTTCGTAATTATTTTATTCGGAAAAGGTATAATTTTTAATACTGAAAAGTATTATTTATAGAACTATAAAGATATTAATATTTCTTTTTTCGCACAAAAAATAATAACATTATGTAATTATTTGAATCACCAAAAGAGCAATGACATTTTTATACTTATTAGAATCGAAAATATATATATAATTTATAATCTTTAAAAATATTATTTTTAATACTGAAAATTATAATTATATGAATCGAATAAAATGAAGAATATTAGTCCAGTCTTATGAATTAAGCCCCTGAGATCATCTCACGTAATTGTGGCTGTTGATATCTATATTATATTTATAGAATTAAGAGCAAGTTCCTTTTGTCTCGGACTTTGGTATGTTCCCAAATTTCTTTATTCACTCGTTTTCTACAGTTGGTGCCGTTTTCTGGAATGCTTTACATTCTTCTTAGTCTTTCTCCTTTAAATATTTCCAGCTGTCTCTTCTTTTGTCATACTCACACATCTCTATTTCATTAATTAGTTTTATTTTTAAGCTTCATTAATTAGATTTACAACAAGCTCTACGAGCTTTTTTTTTATACGAGCTACATTATTTAGCAGTGGAAGTAGGACGGTAATTAAGGTTTTCTTCACAAAAAAAAGGTACTATTATGCATAAATACAATATTTACAATCATAATATTTGAATTTAGGTTTACTAAGCTACGCTAACACATTAATTAGACAAATAATCTATAGAGGTAAGGTGAAACATTTATTCATATGGCTTAAAAAATATTTGCACATATTTAATTGGAACCAAACGCTAATCGAACAGTATCATTTAACTAGCTATAAAGATTATTCATATTAGATTTAGTCAAACTATTAAACTAAAAAATTAATTATTTGTTGACTAATCTCATACACACAGTTACACACTAAAAGATAATCTAGTGGCTTATGCTCCAATAAGTGAGGCACGTTACATATAAAATAAATAAATGTTGTAAGACGCCACCATAAACCAATACCATTTTCTGAAAATAATATAAAATAAAATAATAGATGTCATATTTAATAAGTGCCGTTAGATTCTGTACTGATAGTTTCATAATTCGATCAAATTATCGATTAAACTATGATTGACCAAGAACTTAATTAATTAATAGATCGATTCCTAATTAAGTTTGTAAAAAATCGTTAACTCTTAACTTATTGATATATTTTACTTAATGAATACATCACGTACGCTCATTCTATAAAAAAAGTTGGGTAAAGGGCCAAAAAAACACACGAACTATATGTTCAATCCCATCTAAACGTACGAATTATTTTTTAGCTCAAATACACACCTAAACTATTTAAAAAGTACAATTGGCCTCTCAAACTATTAAAAAAAAAGAATAAACTGACACTTGATGTTAACGTTGTTAGTTTTTTCCGTTAATTAAAATGTGTCAAACTCAATTGTATTACATATGAATGCCGATCAGACAAATTGAAACCACGGCCAAATAGCCCACACTATAGAGTTTCAAACCTCTCTTTTAATTTTAAAATTCAACATCGAATTGACATCGATATTTAAAATTTAATGCATAATACAAACTCTCGTTATCGATATTTCTCTATGCAATTATTCTATCGTTTAACACCTGATTGACAAATTGAGAGTATAATTAGAAAGCCCATGACGAGGGCTTCCTAACTATACCACATTACATGGTATCATCGTCCGAATCAATCATAATTAGATCAAAGAATTTATGCGCATTTTATTTAACGGAAAAAAAAACTAATGGTGTTAAATGAACAATGTGAATTTGATATTTTTTGAATAGCATGAGTCAAGGAGGACAATTGTACTTTTTAAATAGTTTAGGTGAGTATTTTGATCAAAAAATAGTTTATATGTCTAGATAGGACTTGACATATAATTAGGGTGTTTATTTGGCCATGTATTTACCCAAAAAAAATTTAATTTCTTGTAAAAATTTATATTTCAGCTTTGAATTCATAGTTAAAAAGTTGGCATTTATATTTGTTTTACATTTACCTTTTTTCACATCAATTTGTTTTATATTTACTAACCTATCACTTTTATTTGTTTTGTTCTGCGGATTTGTTTAATATAAATCACACATGTAATTTTCTGTAAAACAGTAAGTAAATAAATTATTATTTAATATTAATGAAATATAAAAAAAGTATAATTTTATGAGATGCATTTTCCTAAGGCTGTCTCGGATAATTTCTCAATTAGTAAAAAAAAAATATCGTGGGTCTCCCATTATGTCAAAAATGTAAAAAATAAAATAAAATGAGGATATATATGTACTTCAGGGTTTTACATAAATCTCTCTTGGAGTCCCTTTTTTTCGTTTTCATGCTTCCATTTTCTGAATTTTTGACATCTTTACTAGATTTTCCTGCCCTCTCCATCATGCCTTTATTATTATTATTATTATTATTATTATTATTATTATTATTATTATTATTACTGCATAAACAAGCACATGTGTAATATAAAATAATTCTTATATATTTATATATAGTAATGGAATAAAATAAATAAAATTAAATATAAAAAAAGAGATGTAGTCAACGAAGCTAAAACGTAGTTCCAGCTTAACACATTTAGAAGCTAAGTAGCTGTTTGGTGATTATTAGATGCAACCACTCAATTATGAGAAAGCTGGAAACCGCGTCTGCGAACTTCCTTCATTCCCTTCCTTCTTCCTTCATCATTCCCAATTCCCAATTCCCACCCATTTAAATATCCACACCCACCTCTCCCCATTCACTTCACAATTCATCACAACCCTCACTCTCTCTCACTCTCTCTCTCTCTCTCTCTCTCTCTCTCTCAAGTGGAGTGAAATGGCTTCCTGCTACTCCCTCTTCTTTCTTCTTTTCATGCTACTATTCACCAATTCTTTCCACCTCTCTCTCCAAAAAAAGCCACTTTCTCTCTCTTTCCCTCTAACTTCAGCCCCTCTCTCCAAAACCAAAACCAAATCCCATGCTTCCAACGCTAAATTCCTCTCCTCCCAGGTCCAGACCAAGAACGCCGCCGTGGCCTCATCACCGCCGTTCGGTTTCAACTACAAATCACCCTTCAAATATTCAATGGCTCTGATCATCTCCCTACCCATCGGGACCCCACCACAGGCTCAGCAGATGGTACTGGACACTGGCAGCCAGCTCTCTTGGATTCAGTGCCACCGGAAAGCTCCCCGAAAGCCCCCTCCGACGTCGTTCGACCCCTCTCTCTCCTCATCCTTCTCTCTCCTCCCCTGCACCCACCCCATCTGCAAGCCCCGGATTCCCGATTTCACCCTCCCGACCACGTGCGACCAGAACCGCCTCTGCCACTACTCCTACTTCTACGCCGACGGGACCCTGGCCGAGGGCAATCTCGTCCGCGAAAGATTCACCTTCTCCGGTTCCCGAACTACCCCACCCCTTATCCTCGGGTGCGCAGCGGAGTCCGCCGACGCCGAGGGCATTCTGGGAATGAACCGCGGGCGGCTGTCGTTCGTTTCCCAGGCGAAGGTGCCGAGCTTCTCCTACTGCGTCCCGATCAGACAAGCAGCTGCGGTTGTTAACCCGACAGGAATGTTCTACCTCGGTCAAAACCCCAATTCTCGTACCTTCCGATACGTTGACCTCTTGACTTTCCCCGAGGGTCAACGCATGCCCAACTTTGACCCCCTCGCCTACACCGTGGCGCTGGCCGGGATCAAAATTGGCGGGAGGAGATTAAGGATCCCCTCCGCCGCGTTCCTGCCGGATGCCGGCGGCTCTGGCCAGACCATGATCGACTCCGGCACGCAGTACACTTTCTTGGTGGACGCCGCCTACGCTAAGGTGAGGGAAGAAGTGGTTAGGCTCGTGGGCACCAAATTGAAGAAGGGATACGTTTATGGAGGTGCCTTGGACATGTGCTTTGACGGAAATGCCCTTGAAATATCACGGTTGATAGGTGACATGGCCTTTGAATTCGATAAGGGTGTCGAGATTACGATCAACAAAGAGAGAATTCTCGATGATGTTGGTAGCGGAGTCCATTGTGTCGGCATTGGTCGATCCGAAGCTCTAGGTGTTGCTAGTAATATTATTGGCAACTTTCATCAACGAAATCTATGGGTGGAATTTGATTTGGTACATCGACGACTAGGATTTGGTGCGGCAGATTGTAGTAAGGCTGTATAATTTTTTGTGAAATTCTTTTGTATTAGTGCATACTGTAATTTTAGAATAGTTTAGGAAGATCTAGCTTAAAGCAATAGAGAACTGTGCTCTATGTGAAAAGGTAAGTAATTATTTTGTTTCTAAAATTAACTTCTGCTACTAATTAATGGGACATGTTTACTAGCTTTATGTGAAAAGGTAAGTAATACCAAAATATTTTATGATATGTTTGTTGCGTTTTTTTTTAACATAAAAAACACCAATTGATTTGTCACCTATGTGATTTGTTTTTTAAACCAATGCGTTAAGTATTATAGAACTTTAAACCTTTTTCACATTTTAGAAAAGGGTGTTTATGGGGACAAAATTTAATTTAAATAACTTATAAGAGAAGAAAATCATGCCACTAGTACTGTACTAGTGTACTGTGGCTGAATTTTTGGCATATGCCATCTTTTTTTTTTTTTTGTTACAATTAGTACCTAATTAAACTTTTGGTCATTAAAACCAAGCTTGCAAGGAATGGCATACCGTAATTAATTAACAATCGTCACTCGCCAAGATCTCAACCATCCACATTTGGTGTATATTTTGGCTTGAAAAAAAAATAAAAAATCGTATTGCACAGTACACTTTTTTGAAAAGTTATATTGCAAACTGGAACCAACAAAAGAAAAGAAAACAAAGTACAAAACAGTCATATATAGTTGAAGTGGCATAATATATATTTTTCCCAATAATTTAATTATTATATGAACTGTGAAGTGTATACGTATGATATTAGTTGGATGATTTAATCCCTATATATCCCAAAATTTATTTACCTTCCTCATCAATATCATCCATCCCATCGATAGAAATGAAGGACTCACAAATACATATAGCAAAATCTAGAGCATTTAAAATTATATTTAATCTTCACCTATAATATTAAATCTGGGAGTTGTGGGCTCTCTAGATTTGCTGCTTGCTTGCAGTTTGGAAGACAAACTTGTTGGTACTCTGTTAAAATAATTAACTTTATATCCCACGTTTTCATGCACATGGACATGATTAATGATTTTATTACGCAGTAATCTTTTTGAATGAGTTAAATCTCTATAATCATTGTGCCTTTTGCTTTCACCCTTGTCACGTGGCTTATTTTGGAAGGTCATGTTAAATTGATATCATCTATCTATATGGCATTATGATGAATTGACGGAAAGAGGGTTTCAATTTATCAAGCATTATCAATTGTCATGCATGAATCTCGATTTTCTTTTTTTGTGAATTATAGTATTAAACTTTTGAATATAATTGCTTCCTCAAGAAAAAATAATTTTCATTTTAATGGAGATATATAGAAGTAAAAAAAAAAACAGAAGGCAAAAATACAGTATTGAAAGTGGCATGGATTATATTTTTTGTTTATAATGACCTAGCTATTATCAAAACGAAGACGTGAATGAATGGATGGTAGATTTGTGGTTTACATTAATTTATATTATATAACATTTTAATTCATTCCAAGATCGATTTATGCTTGTGAGCTATAGTTCAATGAATTGAGTGTTTTTTTAAGCCAACTTCAACTTGGTATTGAGTTGGCGCTATAAGTTAAATTGCATCAAGCCTAAGCTAGACCTATTATGTGTCGACTAGTAAGTTTTTTATTTTATTTTATTATTGATAACATAAAATTTGGTCGGTAATCTTATATTATTTTTAATTTAAATTATTCCATAAAATATCTGAATAAATATGAAATTGCACATCTCGTACGAAGTATCTGTTTTGCAAACGTTCACAACAATGTGTTTGAATGTTGTTGAATAAAGTTCATTATAATATGCATGAACGTTGTAATGAATTTAATGCAAACAATAGAAAATAAAGCACACAAGAGAATGGTAACCCTGTTCAATCAATCGATCTACGTCAGGGGGATTTGTCAGGTCCGTGAGAAAAAATTCACTACACCGATGTATCGTTTATTAAGGATCTTACATGCAGTTGACCTCCCGCCACTCAATACTCATTCTACACGAACACCCTCTTTCAATGAATTAAACCGTGAGCTCCTCTCACAACCTAGATTTTCTACAAATCTAATTCCCACAGGAAATCTCTCCCGAGACTCCTTTTGACAGTGTGTAAAAAATGTTTCACTACACTCTGACTAGAACACTAGTCTCTAGTCTAACAATGACAACCGAAACTAATGTGGCTCTTAAGCAAAGTAGAGCTCTTGCAGATTCTATCTACTTCAGGTCTTTTGGTCTATTTCGGTGTATTTCCTAACAAGTCTGAATCCAGACTATTTATAGATGACAACATTGACTTAACATGAAAACAGAAGTCATAATTCTATTTGGAATCTAATAAGGAAACTTTCCTTATTGAAACTAAAACCTAGGACTTGTCTTGTTAGAATTCTTCCATCTTTAAAAATCTATCTTGTCTTCAATCACGTGCTCTCCAAGCTGTCAAAGTACCAACTGCTTACTCTCAGCTCTAAGCGATGTGTGAGCAATCATGAAGACATGTTGCTTCTTCACTACACACTACTTCTTGGGTGTGATGTGCTTCTCTCTCCAATCCTGTCATGAAGTAGCAACTTTGACTTCCTTAGGCATAAACCCTCTCCCCATTCTCTTTAAATCTTTGAGATATTTTTCACAATGAGTTTGATGTGTCCAACAACCTCACAATAATGACAGATAATCTTCCTCATATTAGATGTGTTGTAGAGAGCAACATTGACATTATTTCTGTTAAAGATCTATTTGTGAGGCATATTCTGAGAAGGAACGTTCTTCAAAATATTCTGAACTTTTGTAGGAACATCTCTGTTCTGATCAGGTTCCTCCTTTGCTTTGACAAATTCTATCTTCCCAGAGCTTTGTCCTGAGTACCCAAGATGATAGCGTACCTTAGTAGTCTGTATTGAGTTAAGAATCTTATCTAGATTCTTAGTACCATTGTTGAGCATTTTGATATTTCTCATAAACACCTTCAGGTCTTCATTGACTTGCTCGATCTCCTTTTTCTGATCACAGATGGTCTTTTGCATAGCTATTTCTTTGTTCATCAGTTGATTCTTCTCTTGATTGATCTTCTGATTCTGTACAACAAGTTGTTTGTTGATTTCAACAACCTCCAGCCACTTGTTGGACATCTCTTGATAAGTGTTTTCAAGATCAATGTCACTAATTTCATCATCATCTAATTCATATTTGATGGTAAAATGATTGGCATGTGATTCTTCTTTCTCTCTGGCTATGAAGGTTATGGGCTCATCTTCTGAATCTGGTCCACTAGAGCTTGTCTCTTCTTCACTCATTGAGGTATTGTAACTCTTTTCTTCTTCTTCTTCAGAATGTTGGCACATTCTCTTTGAATATGTCCAAAGCCTTCACATTCTCTGCATCTTATTCATTTACTTTGATGTTCAACGATCTTGGAAGAACAATGGACAAAGGATGTTCATGCAAACATTCACGAACGTTGCAATGAACATTGTTGATCTCTGAACCTTCACATCAGGTTGCACATCGAAATGTCTTGTATATTCCTAAACTGACTTTTGGCTATCACACTCAAGCTAGCTGGCAGTAGTCAGTGTGTTGAACAATCTCAGTTGTGTCTGGATGCACAACCGTCTTCATCTTCAACTCAATTCAATCTTCCTGTTTGAGCTATCTTCATCGAGATCAAGATCACGTTCATGTACAATCTTATGAACGTTGTCTAGAACAGTAACTATAGTTGAAAAAATCAAATACTTAGTGATGATTCTATACTATAAAAATCAATGACAATCAAGCACTACTGCCGGTGCAAACTATATCACTTGATAAATAATGTTTAATGCACAACGTGGCACTAACAAAATAAATACATTGTTTTAATAATTTCTTTAAAACACGATCAAACGAATAAACAATAAAATAAAGCAGAAGATAGTATTCTTTTAATATGATATTCCAATATTTGGTGATGAAATTTTTTGGTCTTAAAATTACATTATTTTGGTATGGTTAGGTTATGGCATAATATCACCACATTATTTTAATAAATTTTTTGGTGTTAAAATTACAAATTTGGATTCTTCGAACATAAACAACATTATTAAAAACCATAAAATAAATATTGACCCTTGAAAGATTTTAAAATGAATCCTAAAAAAATGAAAAATAAACATTAAAAAAGATTGAAAAATAAATGCTAAATTGAAAAAATAAAGCCTAAAAGTCAAATATAAATTCTATTTTTTTAAATAAACCCTAAAAATAGGAAAATAAACCCTAAAATTTAAAATTCACAAATCCTAAAAATTAAATAATAAATTCGAAATGAAACTAAAATTTAATAAAACAAAGCCAAAATTTAAAAAATAAATAAGGCAAGAATGGATGAAATTATCAAATTAAGGAATATAATTAATAAAATGAGAGAAGACACGCATTAAGTAGAAGTAATGATGGATAAAACAAGAATTCAAACATAGAAAAGTGTTTAATTTGCCCTTTGGTGGAAGGCAAATGGATTTTGGCTTATCTCGTGAAAGTCTTGTCCCATAATTTGCTTTTAATGTGTCTAATTAACAAGCAGCTGCAGCTTATTTGGAAAAATGTTTTTAAAAAATAAAATAAAATAAAAATGATTAAGAATTGGACACTGAACTAACACACTAGCTAAGCCTAGCTGTAACAACAACAAAATCACGAACAACTTTTCTACCTTTTCCTTAATTTGATCCACAACTTTGATGATTGCTAGCTTGAAAAACATTAAGTTGTGAGCCGCCCAGTAAGTGGGGCCCCTCTGCGTATCCAGTTTTATTGTGAACATTATCACCATCCATTTTCAATTTGCCTTTTACAAAATTGCAATTGCAACGTTAAAACTTAAAACACATCTAATTGATTCTTAATTTCTAATATTATCTCTAATATATTGTCAATAAGCACCTTTTTATATGGGTTTTTATGCAGTAGATAAGATCCATCCAGAATCCTAATTAAATTATTTTGTGGATTCGACATGGCACTCATTTAAATTTTCAATTCCATTAGACTCTTCAACAATCAAGAAAATTCATTTGGTATTCGGCATCCGTTAGACCTCTTAGTAACGGATTTTAAATATATGTCTGAAATTTGAAACCTTAGTCCACCTGCACCATTCATATGGCAATTTCATAACTTAAATATTCTGTCGCATTCGTATGGCAATTTCATAACTTAAATATTCTGTCGCTGATTGTCCAAAATACAAATTTAGTTCCTTTTGAACAACATGAACCTTGTTGGGTTTCAAAACCCCTCAATTAATTTTGAGATTGGATATCAAATCTCAATTGAAAATTCACAATGAAATTAGTCTACACCGTCCTGCAGTCAAATTGACAAATCAAATAGGAAAAATCTCTCAAGAGTAGGGGGTGAGGGTTTGGCCCACATAGACTCATGACCAGTTAAAGTCATCTATTGTACATTTGATGTTGCATTCTCTACTGTACATTCGATTATTTTTGTGTTTTTTAATTTGTTTCTTCGATTTCAATTTCTAATCCTTTAGTGTCATTTTACACTTATTATTTAGAGCATCTCCAACAGCTACTGTAAAGTACACAAATCGGCAAAATAGTGTTAAAAAGCAGCTCCAGCGGTAACAGGGAAGGAGACAGTAAAATAGTGAAACGGAGAGAGGGACAGTAATAATACCGTTTCTCTCTCTCCTGAACAGAATATATATCCAGCGGACGCTACAGTCCAGCCGACACTGGACTGTTGTCTCGGCAAAACATACCAGCCGGCACTAAGCATCCGCTTTTGAAGCTTTTCAGCGCGCCAGCCGGCGCTAAGCATCTACTTTTGAAGCTTTCCAGCGCACCAGTCGGCACTGGCATTATACCTTTTTCTTTTGTTTAGTGTTTTAATTATTTTTTTAAACACAATAGTTATATTTTAATTTTGTACCAAAAATACAAGTTATATTATATTTACTCAAATAGATAAAATCGAAAAAATAGAAAGTACATTTTACATTACTCGAATAGATAATTTTTTTCATTACTCAAAGTACATTTTACATTACTCAAATAGAAAAAATACAAAGTACAACATACATTTTTTCCTCATAGTTTGAGAGATCATCCCCATCTCTACCGAGATTGGAAAAATTTTCTAATAAAGTAAAATTACTAGAGTTGGCTTGTCTTACTCTTTGATTTTGCAAAATTATTTTTTTCTCTCGTTGGAAGTATTCACGACTGTTTGGATCTTCAATATTATCCAAATTGAGCATTATAATCTGGATCTTCAATAGTATCCAATTGTTGAGCCATATCAAGACATCGAATTTATTGACAATGAAGATACACAATTTTAAAATTTTCTTGCTCGATATAGAAAAATCAAGGATGTGGAGACACATTTTAATCTTTGAAATGCATTGATTGATCATTTGTGGAATGAATATTCTAATTCGGGTGATTAGAATATTATATTATTTTATGATTTTTTTGCAATATTATTATGAATTGTATTTTTTTGTAATATTTTAATAAAATATTGTTTCTCATTTTTTTCTTTTACTGTCATTTTAAATTAAATTATATATGTACATGACATGTTTAACAAATAAATAAATAAATAAGCATTCTAGGATTATTCTATTTTAGTGTTAATTTAGTGTAGACTGTTGGAGATGAAATGCAGATGAAGCTGTAAAATAGTGGTAACTACTGGAGATGCTCTTAGGATTCATCATACCCATTTACAATGCATTATAATTTTTTCTTGTGTTTTATTTTTAATTTTTAGTTATTAATTGATTATTTAAAAAAATTAAATACTACAAAATTATATTAAATCCTAATTCGGTAGGATGAACTCTAAAGAAAAGTGTAAAATTAAACCAAAGCATAATAAATTGAAGTCAAAGAAAAGAATTAAAAAAAATTTAAAAATCGAGTGTGCAATAGGAAATGCAACACCATATGTGCAATAGACGATTTCGTATGACTCATAGTGACTCGCTTACTTGATTTAGTATATGGTGAAATGCATTTGATATTTCTGTAAAATATTACTCTAATATCATAATCCCTTCGTTTTGTTTTGATTGTTATTTTAGTTTTTTTTTTTATCTATAATTAGCAATTAATTTTATGAACTAATTAATATAGTCATCCCTCATATATGACATAAAATCTTATTCACTTATATTTCCTAAAATAGGGTTTGAGATATGGTTAAAATTGAGAGAGAGTGTGTGAAAATATATAAAACAACAAATATGTTAATTAGGGTTTATTTTGTCCAATTAGAGTTTATACCTTATGCTAATGAAACATTGTCATATGCTAGCATACTTTATCCGTAGGTGGGAATATATGGAACTAGCCGGTCAAACTTTTAAAAGATTTATTTTAGCCAGTAACTTTTAAACATATTTTATTTGGTCAGAATTACTATATTACCCCTATATTTATTTTTAACCTATTTCAATTCCTCCACCTATTCAGCCGCCCGCCATTCACATTTCAGATTTTGAAATGGGATTTTGAAAAAAATTCTCTCTCTCTCTCTCTCTCTCTCTCTCTCTCTCTCTCTCTCTCTCTCTCTCTCTCTCTCTTCAACACTGAAAATTCAAGCGAAAATTTCTCCAGATTCAAGCCATCAACCTCCGAAAATTCGTGTGAAGATATCTCTCTCCAGATTTCTCCACGAACGAGCCGTCGACTTTGAAAATTCAAGCGAAGAAATAGAAAATCCTTCCCCAATATGTGTATATTTCAGATCTAATTATTAATAATATTGTTAGATTGTTAGGTGTTTTTTTAAAGTTTGATTTGGGGAAAATTTTGATTCGAAGAATATTGTTAGATTGTTAGATGTTGTTTATTTTTGAAGTTTGAAGTTTATTTTCTACACATAATAGACATGCTTTGACAATAAAAGTACCACTAATATAGTTGATGTTTGAAAATCTGGAAAAAATGAAGTATTTCTGCAACTTTTGAAAAATCTGAAAAAATGATGTTCTTAACTGCGTGCGAGCCCTGCGTGCACGCATGCTTGTGAGCGCAGTTAAGAAGAAAATCGCGTGCACCTGAGGCCAAATTATCAACAGTTGTTCTGCCAATGTACATAAATTATCAATCGATGTCATGCTGATAGTCTGCCGATGTGTTTTGCCGATATCTGCGCACGCGTGCTTACTTTGTGTGCGCGCGCTTACTTTGTGCGCACATGCCTTATGCACGCATGCTTGTGGGCGCCCACAAGAAGAAATCACGTGCACCTGAGGCTAAATTATCAACAGTTGTTCTGCCGATGCACAGAAATTATCAACCGATGTCATGTCGATATTCCGTCGATGTCTACGCGCTCACTTACTTTGTGCGCGCATGCTTGTGGGCGCAGTTAAGAAGAAAATCACGCACACTTGAGGCCAAATTATCAACAATTGTTCTGCTGATATATAAAAATTATCAACCGATGTCATGCCGATAGTCTGCCGATATGCTCTACCGATGTCTGCGTGCGCGCATGCCTTGTGCACGTTGGGTTTTGCGTGCACTTAAGAACAATCCAGCGCGCAGTTAAGAACAAAATCATTTTTTTTTGTAAAAGTCGAACTTAAGTGCTCACTGCACTAGCTCGACATGGACGAAGTATTAGGAGAACTATGGTCCAAGAAATGAAGATCAACGATGAAGATGAAGATTGACAATGAAGATGAAGATGAAAAGCAGATCTGAAGATAAAGATCGACGATGAAGATGAAAAGCAAATCTGAAAATGAAGATGAAGATCGACGATATTTTAATTCTCTTTCTGAAGATGAAAAACAGATCTAAAGATGAAGATGAAGATAAAAGCATATTTGATATTTTTTATTTTTTTTGTCTAAAGGGAATTTTGGTCCAAAGTGGCTAAAAAAAATGTTTAAAACTTACTGGCTAAAATAATTTTTTTAAAAGTTTAAATGGCTAAAATAATTTTTGCTTCTTATCCGTAGTGCTGATAAAATAATATTATAATGCTAAATGTTATATATTTATATTGTTGTTATGGTTTATTCCATCCATTAGGGATTTATAATTGTTTGGAGTTTATTATATCTGAATTACGGTATATTTACATCCAACTATGATTTATAATTACGTTTTAGAATTTAATTTTTTATTAACAACTTGAGAAAATTTTCATTAGCATTACGATAATGTTCCGTTATCATGACAGCAATGTTTCGTTAGCATGACGATACTGTTATCAACTACCCAACGCTTTTTTTATAAATATTACCTAATTACATTAATACCCTCGCCTAAATTTTTTATCAAATATTATAGATTTGTCACCACATCTTTTAAGCAAATATAGAACTTAGATTTTTGTTGATTGTATGGTGTAAGATGAGTTCCTAGTTCTCTCACACTAGAATTAGTTTGCACTATAACCACACCCAGCCCTATATATGTGTGTGTGTGTGTGTGCGCGCGCGCGCGCGTGCATAGAAATAGGTTCAAATAGGTATTAGGTATTCGCGTGAGAACTAGGTACCATGCCTATCTAGTACAATTTTGTAGTTTATTTTATTGTATTTTAGTGCTAATTTTTTTTAAAAAAATTTATAGCTTATCTTGTTGTATTTTAGTGCTAGTGTAGTTAGCACTAAAATACAACAAGATAAGCTACAAAATCTTATTAAATAAGCACGGTTCCTAGGTTCTCACGCGAATACCCAGTACCCATTATAACCAACCCCTATATATATATATATATCCTACATACATGTGATCGATAACATTATTATATATAAAGAGTTTTGTTATCCCACACAAGTACCTTTGTAGGCACCGCCTATGTGGAAGCCATATCACTAGTTTTTATTATTTTTCTTGATTTAGTTTAATTTTATAATCATTATTTAGAGTTTACAATTATTTTTTAAAATTTAATAATTTTCATATTTTTAGTTTATAATTGATTTTTAGGGTTAATTATACCATATATAATTAGGGTACATATTTTTAAAAAATTTCAATTTTCACCAATAAATGTTAATTATGATTAGTTATGTTATAATAAATTTTATTTATATAATAAAGAAAAAGGTGAAATGACCCCCCACATAAATGGTGCTCACAAAGGTGTGTAGGCTAATAAGACTGTATATATAAATTTAGCATTCTGAATTTATTCATTTTTCGTATAATTAAGATTTATATGGATATATGAATATATGTATGTACATGCATGATATATTGTAATCCAATTCAAATATGTCATATGTGTGAAATTAAAGCAAAACTTTGCAATATCGTAAAAATAGGGTTTTGGAAATTTGAAAATGGAACAGCTGGAAATGTATCATAAAGCAAGCAAAAGCTAGCTAGCAGGCTAAGATCGCTTTCAAAATTCAAATTAACTCGTCGATCTAAATATGTAAAATTAAACACGGCTCGTTCACACACACACAATTGTGTCTTTAGTGTGTGTCGAAGTCGTTATGTATTAATTAATAGCTAGCTCAGACACGCACGCTCTTGGAATCTCACTTTCATGGAATGCCACCAAAGACAAATGCTATAAATATCAGATGCCCACCTTTTTTACAATATTATTGCATTGCCACCTATATATATATTTTAATTATATATATATATATATATATATATTATACGTACGTTCATACATACATAATGTTAATAAAGAAATAAAAAAAACATTAGTCATTAAGATTGGAATTGACCTTTTGATATCGTTGCCTATAACAATAAAAAATGTCATATTGGTCAACTGGGAAGCTAGGCCGTGGATTTATCATATAGCATTTGATTATAAACTCGTTAGGACTCAATCATTATAAGATCGAATTTGGGAGCGAGCGTCAAATTCCCATCCCGATCGAATAAAGATTAGAGAATCTTCTAATTCTATCAATCACATCATATATAAGTATATTACGTGAAAATTTTGTACAAACATATGTGGCATGTGAATTTACTTATAAATATATGCCATGGAAATGAAAAAGGGACAATATATATATATAGGTACGTGTGTATGTATGTATGTTGGTATATATATAATATGACACCATAATTAATATTATTAGAATTAATTAAGATTTGAATTTGGTCCCAAAAGAAAAGGAAAAAGAAAAAGAAAAAGGGTTTCCGCGTTGATGAGGTGGTGCAGCCAGCTGCATGCTCTTTGTCCGACGCATTTTTTGTGCTGCTTATTACAAATCAAGAAAAAGACTTATTACATATTCACATACACAAACAAACGTTCAATCAGACACTAAATGCCACGTCATTTTCTACGTGGTCCTAATTGGATAAATTATTAACCAAATAATAATTATTTTAGATTTACAAATACCAACTCATGAACTTTTGTCTGGCTATGCTTTAATTTTATTTTAATTTATTCTTCTAAAACTACAACTTTTGGAATATTGTTGTTTTTTTTTATTGTTAGTATCAGAAATTCAGAATGAGGAAAAACTGGTTCCATTTCCTGGTTTCATAGTTTTAAATAATTATTTTTTGGCGGCTTTTTATGGCTCCCCAACTTTAAATTAAAGTCATTAGACGTAGGCCGGCAATTTGTTTAATCGTGTCCACACGATAACAATACAATATGATAAGTCAAAATACAATACAATAAGTATTTGCGAAACACAAAAACTATAGTGTTAACAAAAACACAAGTTCTGTTGTGCCGACACGGCACAATAATGACATAAAATTTTTATATGAATAATTAATTGTAAATTTTATTAAAAATAATATTAATTGTTAAATATATTATTTTTAATTTTTACATATTAACATGTAACTAACATTTCGTTATCAGGTTGTTAGCTGTTAATACGTTATCGTGCACTAACAAATTATCACGTAGCTTGTTAATTTTTATCGTTTTTAACAAATTGACACGAAACACACAACACATAAAATTATCGTGTTCTTATCATATCGATCAATATGATAAGACCTAAATTATAACCTTTTTTTTTCATGTTGTGTTAGTGCAGTGCTATCGAAAATAATTGATAGCCCCATCTAAAGAGAAGTTGCAATATTATACGATGGGAGATTCTGAGCTGCAAGAAAACTTGACAGAAGATGTCGAGAAGACAGTCAACTAGGCTTCAATGCAATCGTAGGAAGCCGGCTCGTTATGCTAGCTTGACGAGAGATATTTAAATTATTGAGTTCTTAATTATTTATTTAAATGTTAATTTATTTCCTTAATTTAGGTCTTTAATTTATTTCCTAGTTTTGTTAGTTTAGAATTGGACCGTAGATGGCATTGTCCAAATAGGATTAGAATTTCTCCTTTATAAGTACTGCTTGGATGTTTTGTTTTGGATCATCAATAATATTCTTATTCGAAGTAATCCTAGGATTTCCCTTGCATGATCGTAAGGATTGGGAGTCTTTCTTGCACTCGACAGCGAGAAATCATTACGTTCTGAAGCAGAGCGTTTCACAATATGGCTGTAAAATCTGCTACTTTTTTTAATTTCCTACCGGTTACTTCCTAGCTTTTTATCTTTCTGAAAAAATACTTCCGTTAACTAAACTAATATTTAGCGGAGTAAAATGATTATATTAATTACTATCAATTATAGAAGTCATTTGTGCTACTCGTCAATTAAAAAAAAATAAAAAATCTTATCCTAAAACCATGGAATATTTTATTATTAATAATTTCTTTTTTATTTGAGAACGTTTTGGGCTGGTCTAACTTCATTCACAACAATAGACATTGTGTGTTGGGCTGGACTTATTATCTACTGTGAATATGATATAGACCCAATTCTAAAATGGAAGGAGTATCCGAATTTATGATATTGTATATCATCTTGCATTTCTATTTCAATATTAAATATCGATAATATTATTGTGTATAAAAATTATCGGACTAATAAAAAACCCAGAAAAATAAGAATCATCTTAAAGTCTCTTTTGAGTATGATAGATGCAACATAAAGCCTATACATGATCAGTCACATATATAGACATCACCAGTCACCACCATATGGGAGCATCTTTATTTCGTTTCCTATTTCAAAATCTCAAATTTTATTCTCTCGCTACAATACAATTTATGCAGAATATACGTATACACAATCCAAATTTCCATACTATCTCTTCATGAGTTTTACACTCTTACAACCACAAGAGATATTTAAAGGGCTTATTTATAGATAGCCAAAGACAAATAACGCAATAAATACCTTTAAAACATATAACAGACGACATTAAAATACATAATTACATGACATGCTCCAAACAAACACGTACTTATCTTAGCCAATACAAGGGGGGCCCCTTGATTAGGCGCGGATGCCCTGCCGCGGCCGGCAACCCACAACTTCCACCGCCGTGGCACGGCGCTTCTCCAACGACCGCCGCCGCCTCGAGCACTCAATATTCACCACCTCATCTCTTGATGTGCCACACGCCAAAGGCGCATGTGATCCTAACCATAACCCTTTCCGAACCTTCTTTCCTCCATGCTTGCTCTTCATCTCCGCCTCCGCCTCCGCCCTCCGGCCGTCATAACCGCCATCGCGGCGGTTAGGGCGCCGACTAGACTCTATATAGTAATCAAGCTGCCTCGAAATCCTCTCTATATCGTATCTATCAAGAAGAGAGTAATAACCGTTGTTACTATGAGTAGTAGATTTTATTGGAGTTTTTTCTTTGAGTTTTCGCACGGATTCCGCCTTGTATCTCGACGGTTTAGCGTCGAACTTAGCCCTCGAAACGTCGAACTCCGGCGGGGAGCGGACGTTGCAGCCGGAGCCGTGCTCCAACCATGCCCATGCAGCGGACTTGGTTAGAGCCAATTCGTCGGCAGAGCTCACTCTGTTTTCCATGAAATAAATAATTGAATGTGGAAAGTGAGTGGTGGAATATAAATATAATGGAATATATAAACATATCTGAGATGTGGGAATATTTTGTAATGATAAAGTTCCACGTTGTAATAGCTAGAATTGCACGATATGTGTAGCATTCATAGAATTACATGTGTTTTTTAACGCATGTGAGTTGAAAGGTATCTTGCATTTATCATGTCTGAAAAAGTTTTGATCATGTGTGTTTTGTCTCTATGCCCATTTAAATCGTATGGTCGTTTGTGTAACTTGGAATGTTTTGGGCCTGAGATATTTTGGGGAACTACTACGTAGCCAAATTAAACAATCAATGTATATAGTAAAATGTAATGAAAAAAGTCGAACCATATATAACTTAATAGAATCTATTATTTGAATTAATTCCAACAAGATACTAGATTCCAAATTACCAATATTGTTTCATCTCACAAATATTTTTTTTCTTGGGCAATAAAATAGTAACGAACCCATTAATCAAAGAGTAAAAATAGAGTAACAAGATCAATTTAATAAGAATCTGGAGAAATTTTATAAAAGACGCCATTTTAGCATCAACGTCATTGGCTTATTATTGAATAATAATAAATCGGCAAGAACATGAAATATGGCTTTATCTATTTCCCATATCCATTGGGATTAACAATATCTTGCTCGATTATACACAGCAAAAAAACAGAATTCCAAATACATTTAGTTTCAAGAGATGTACGTGATAAATTTAGGAGTTTCCAGCATTAGATATTTCAGCTTCAACACGCTGGATTTCATCTTCTATTTCTTTTACTTCGCCTACTTTACTTGTACTGCCATTGCTGATCAAGTGATGCAGGCGCCGTAAACACGACAAATACTCTGCTTTCACTTCTGGAAAATCAGAGATTGAATGTTCGGATCTCAACTGCACATAATAGAAAAGATCCAAGTTGCATTAGAAACTTGAACTTTGTTGTATGAATAATACGAAATAGATTCAATTGGATAGCCAAAGTCAGTTCTAATCCACATGCAGGTGGATCCACATAGTTCCCCCCCCCCCCCCCAATCAAACACCCTTTCGGGTGGAGGATTAGGCAGATTCCCAACCGTCATAAATCAACTCAAGAAAAGGAAGTCAACAACAGTTTAACAATGTCGATTGAGCGAGTAAAGAACTGATCTAAAGCCTCATCACTCACTAGACCACCCAAAAACTGTTTGGTTGTCTACAACCAAACTGGAGATGGACAACTTCTTAGCAAATTACATAACTAACAATCTATGAAACATGAAAGAGAGAGACGTTAAATAAACGCATGCCCAACTTCAAACACAATAACGTGTTTGGCAGATATAGAGCTCTCATAGTTATCAGGAAAAAGAATTCAATGATCAAAGCAAGGTTTAATGGGTTCGGTTCAGTGTACCTCCTGAAACGTGGAAATGCATTGACGAAGAGCAGCATTAGCCTCTGTCAGAATATGCTCCTGTTTTGTAAAGAAGAATACAGGCATAAATTCCAGCATCAGAGTACAACCAATAACAGAGATGGCTAAATTGTACGACGGGTATGAATTAACAAGTTAGCCACAACGACTAATGGAACTGCAATGTGTTTCTCCATAGGGAAATATAAAATCTCTAACCAATACATTCAACACCAAAGTTGCAAGATTAGACAATGAAAAATGATAAGTACTGACCCTCGAACCAAGAAATTCCTGCTTCATGATCTCTAGTGACCCAAGAGCATTGAGTGATTGTAGCTACAAGCACACGTAGTACAACAATTAGACTATGAACGCTGGTAAGCTGAATCAGTTAAATTTTGTAATGAACAAATATCAGCATGATTGATGACTTTAGTGTTAGTTGAAACATCTACAGATACACAAAAATAAACATTTTTGGTCTCGTTTTGTAAATGCTTGAGACAGCAAATTAAGCATAATGTGTGGCCAGAATATTGTAAATTTATCCACGGGCAGAAACCAACACCAGAACTCCCAATACTCGTAACAGGAAAGAGCTTAGAGGCAGAATATAGAGTGAAATAACTTATTCATATCGTCTTTTCTTTACACAAATATATATACTATTTCATCATTAGAACTCTCCATTGATCTGCATTTCTACTTCTGTTAAATCTCATACAAAGAATTCTCAAAGGAGAGACGAACTCTTAATACACTGGTAATATAATATTGTAAGTGGTAGGAACCAATGAGAAGCAAAAACCAAAATAAATAAAAATGAGAAATTCACAAATTTTACTTGATTTGCATCAGATTTTCTATTAGAAGATAGTAGTATAGTACCATAAGAGCCTACAGCTCCTCTGTTAATAACAGATAAAACAGTCATAAGTACCACAGCATTTGGTAAGACCTACAAATCCAAAGCATACTAAAGATAAAATCTTAGAATAGAAGCATACAGTAAAGAAATATATTTGTTTTATGTCAGAGTTGGACCACGTCCCCATTTCTTATACCAAAACTCAGTTCTTTTGCTAGCAACTTTCAGACAGGGCAAACTTACTAGTATGACAGCAGCTGAATGCCCATCTTTTCCAGTTTTTCTGGATACCCCAAAGGGTTCTTTTTTTCCTTTCTGTTCCTGAAATCGAACAAGAAGTTTTCGAGCTATCCTGTGAAGACACCCCTTTAAATAGTCAAGAGCCACATATATAAAGTTTTTTTCTTTTTAGCATGTCCGCCACACAAACAGCGGCTGAAGTTCCATTGTATTCTATCACTGAACAGGAATCATATTGAAGAAAAGCAAAAGGAAATGCAAGTTAAAAATGGGTATTTCGAATGAGAGAATTTAACCAGAAAAATTGATTGAAATAATTTGACAACCAAAAGTTACTAGCAAAATATGGAGTGACAGAATGTGGTAAATAAATATCCTCCAATCTAACCTTACTGAATCATTCAAAAAACTTTTGGCCTTATCAAGCTCAGCTACAGCTTGAGAATTGTCTGTCTGCGGTAGCTGCTTGGTGACGAGCATTTTCATTCTTGCAATGTAAAGCATGTCAGCGGCACTCTATTAACAGGAATATTACTATTATTAGCCTTGAGGAAACAAGGGTCTCAAGTAAAGAGTGAAAATGATAAATACATGAAGGCACTTCTACTTAGAAATATTTAGAAAAGGAAAGAACCCTAAATCAATTAAACCTGAATATGTTCATGACGAAGCAATTTTTTCCGGGCATCAAGACATCTGCCACATGAACAGTATTTGTTATTCTTCAGTAGGAACCATTTGGATTTGCTTCCTCATTTAGTACTTAATATTAATGTACCTCTCTAACAGTTCTACTGCTTCCTTTAATCTCCCTGATGCTTCAAGGGTTAATGCAAGACGTTCAGCTACAACAACAGTATCCAATGATTTCCATCCCTATTTCAAAAGATATTTACATATATTAATTAAAAAATATAAATACAACAGAAAAATCATGTTCTCAGTTAAAATACATTGTAGAATAGATTTAAAAAAGAAAGAATAGAAGATGATAAACCTTTGATAATTCCATCATATGAAGAATCTTCCTCAATAAATTCTCAGCTTCAGCAAATCGATTTGACTTGTTGTATATCTACAATCACCAGGAAGAAAATAGTACAGAACACACCTAGAATACAAGAAAATATGCAGTTTAAGGAATTCCAAGAACAATAATGGCTAAAGGGCTGTTTAATTAACTAAATATCAATTTACTTGTCATGTAGTCTCTCACTCATGACATACTCAAACCAGAAACTATACATATTCCCTCAATTCTATGGAAACCTTTCTGTGCAAAGAAGATATTGAGCTGAATTTTTTAGTTGACTCAGTACGTAAGAAGCTGTTTAGAAAAATTTAATATCATAAGAGAGTGCTTCATTAATACCGTTTCTTCTCCTTCTCTTTTTCATTCCCTCCCTTGAAATAGGGAGAAACAGACCATCTGATTTCACAATTTTGGAATATAATTTATCTATAAGGTTGACCGAGAAAGTCTGTAAGAATATATGCACCAAGCCTGCCAGGCCCAGGGGTGGGTGTGCATAAAATATTACAGAAAAGTACATATTTTCAGTACCTGAATGGCTGAATAGATCTAAACATATTTTTTATTCATGCCCCCCCCCCCCCCACACCCCACCCACACACAAAAAAATCTGGTCCTTCACATTTTGTATTGACTTGTGGCATGGGCATGACAGATGTGCACTGGTAGGTTTGGGTGGGTCTTGTATGTGTGTGCATTTAACTCTCTCGCATAAACTGTGGCAAAATGCTGTGAGATATAGAATGAACCTGAGCCAGATACTGCATTCTTCTGACACATAATATAGATTGTCCTTGGCCACCTGCCTACATGATAATGCAATGAAATAAGGGAAGGCGTATTTTCAAATAATGCAGAAAACCATCAACATTCGTTTTAAAACTATTTTGACAGACCTCCAGTATATCTATAGAATCCACAATTAGGTCCTCAGCATCCTTCTCTTTCCCTTGCAGATATAAAACCTGCATGTTACAATTCATAGGTAAGAAGTCAGCGTAGAAATATTGTCCAAAAAGTAGCAATATTTCCATGGTTCATGAATTAATGCTCCTCCTTCCTTCTATGAATGCATAGAAACAACTTTTGCTTCCTAAAATTTTTGTGTGATTCATAAGAAAGTGATGGCTTCTGTGCTTACAGTCCCAAGATGGTACATAGTGTCGGCATATTCCGTGTGAGCTTCTCCCAAAACACGCCGCTTTATCTAACCAATCAAAAAATGGTTGTACAAGAAGTTTGTTTCCCAATCAATAACTAAAGAAGATGAAAGAGTGATTACAATGATTGACACAAACCTTCAATGCACGCTGTGAAAATTGGCCAAAAAGAAAATTTAGCTTTATTAGTATTAGATCAAGAGAATGGGCAATCTTTCAAATGTTGCAGATAAAGAATAAAAGAGTAAATATTACACTCCCTAAAAAAAATAAAGTAAATATTATACACTTAATACAGTTAGTAGTCATAATTCATGGTTCGGGGATGACTATCCCATTATCTTAAAGCAATTAATTAAGGGAGACATTTAGCATTGCCTCTCTAGCAAGCCCAGTTAGGTGCATAAATACAGATAGTCATCAATCAAGGCCAAACGGAATGATTCCATTTTCTTAGCTAAATAGCAGAATTGGTGTCTGGGCCAAACTTCCGGTATAGTTCTATCATACTGACCTTCCCGTGGTAAAGTTCACCTTTACATACATTTAACAACCAATTAACAATAAATACCATGTATCATATAATTGCTTGCTTGGTGCTAGAAATCAGATAGACTCATTTACGTATTTATTCAAGGTATGTTCATAGACAGTGAATATAAATTCCGAATATTTTGGATCAAGTGGTTTGATAATCAGTATATCTTGAGTATTCAATTAAGTCAAAATATTTTTAAATCCACAACTAGATTAATCAACCATAAATCTTTTATATTAATATTACCTCATAGCATACACGAGCATTCTCCAATTTTCGCTGTACAAGGTAGAAAGTACCAAGATTATGAAGGGCAGCACCAACTCTAACAGATAAGAATTTTGTTAATCTCTCACACCAAAACAAGCTTCATCAGGCAGTTGTTCAAGTGGGCATAACTGATATAATGCAGACAGCAAAGTTTACCTTACATCGTTTACTCCAAAATAGTCCTCTAGTATGTTAATGGCCTCTACATACAAGGGTTCCGCTTTGTCAAAGTCTTTTTTGACTCTGTAAAGCTCAGCCTGCATTTAAAAAATCATAGTTTTACCAACTTCACATATTAAATTACAGCCAAAAACAAAAGAAAGAGAAAAATCGACTATGGTGCTTGAAAGAGAGGGAGTTTGTGCTGAGGAAACTCTTCAAGTTTTGAGACTTCATGAAATAAGAAGCAAGCAATCCATGAATTGCAAATGGAAAACATGCAACTTCTAGTCTTTACTAAAATGGCATTTAGAAAAAGATTAATTTAAGTGCCTAGCTCAGTCTAATCATCTTAAAAAGCTCAACAAAGTAAAAGCAGTATTAACTAGTTCAAAAGTGACATCCAACAAAATGAGTCAACTTACAAGTTACATAAATAATGTCGGAATTCCATAAAACATTTCATGACCAGAAAATCACCATGAGGCAGACATATTAAAAATTTGCAATTATAATACTTGGTGCTTTATAAGGTAGACCCACCAGGTTGTTGCATGCAGAGGCAACATGAGGATCCCTTTCCCCAAAACCTTCTTTAGCTTCTTGTAATGCAGATAAAAAGAATTTCTCAGCTTGATCAACATTTCCCTAGGTGACATAAAAAAAAAGAGTTGTTAAAAGAAAGTTCTAGATAAAAGTACAAAAAATGGACCATATCTATGAGAATAGAATCGCAAAAAGACATACCTTCAAAAAGTAATCCCGTCCATTATCAGTAAAAACTCTCCATTTAGATGTATGTTCATTTGATATCATTGAGTCATCCTCTACTTTACGCAAGCCACTAAAATCATCCGCACTCGTACCATTTTTAGAACGCGATTCAGCTGATACATCTTCTGCCATGGAAGGTGATGAACTTGTCCCAAGAATATATGCTGCAAAAGGAGAATACTTAACAATATATGCCTCATAAACGTAGCATCCCAGAAAACTTGACTGAAACTATCTAGCCATCACCCAAAGACCTGACTGAAGATGAATCTGCAAACCCTTTTCTTAATATTCCTTTTAGATCTGTAAATGTTAAATCAACAATGTCTTAAAGAAGATCCCTGGGCACCAATATTATCTTGGCCACCAGCATCTTTTATGCAGATGATTGGCCCATGAGGCTCCTGCCCTACCATTCTTACTCTGGGCATTAGTAAATGAAAATAGGCTTATCCCATTATACTTTTCTAATGTACATTAATGTCTAAAACCACAAATATGCATCACATTCTCATTTCATCCAGCGCTTAAAACTTGTTCACTACACGTACACTACTCTTCTAGGAGATGCCCTCCATGGTTGCCAGCTTCAGACAGTACATCTTTCAGCACAAAGTTTCTGCATTATGACTTCTAAGTTCTTCCATGGATTACGCTTTTAATGAAATCAAGATCTGCCTTCACAGTTAACTTAAAATTTATTACTACTTTTGAACGCGAAAAGTTGTTTATCACTCATATGGAAGATAGGATGCGTGAATATTGAACGTAATTGGATAAAAAAAATTATGGAAATAACACTCCATCAGCATTCGAATCCCCAAACTCAAGACACTATAGTATCAAATGCTCCATAAGATTCCTGTATATCCATTGAAATCTGGAGCAATAAGCAACTATTCTACTACATCCGTCTTCATATCAAATTTTCAATGTCATCCAAAATGGTGCTTTGATAGTTTCTCATTCCACCAGTTTAAGATGTTACTCAAGGCATTGGTGATGCTATCTCCCATAACAATTTCAATGGAAGTAGTCCTGTTATCATCCTAATACTGAGCAAGTTGTCATCATTACATTCAAATAATGAATATTTTGAAATCCTAGTACAGCATTCACACAACTATTAGACCTGTTATTGAAACTCACTCCCACTCTAAAGGACATGGCAGCCTACAGATTCACGATCAACTTTTGCAAGAGGTATCTGGCACATGACATATGTAAGCAAATTTCAAGTTTCATATCCCCCAAACACAGGTGTCTTGTGCTCAATTTAGACATGCCCTGCAGAAACAAAATTTCCCACCCGGTTTGAACCTCCCTAAGCTCCCTCCAATATTTAAATTTTGGATAACACGCCAACAAAGATACATGGGAGAAAAGCAATAAATCCATGCCATGATAATTGGATGTTATATACCAGCTTGCCCAGATAGAAAAAGCCATTGAAGTATTTCCAAGCGGCACTTAGTCCTTGTATGACCTCCAGAATCATGTTTGCTGGAAACAATCAGCTTTCCTGGATATAAAATCGCATCAGCTCGAAAGTACCCAAACAAATAAGGACACAAAAGAAGATATGATTAACATATTGATCCTATCCAGTATTCACTAAGTTAGGAAATAGAAAAGGATCACCAAACACTAGAATAGGCTTCTGAACAATAGTAATATGAAATAATACAATTACATGAAAACACCAAAATCTAATGGCTTTACTACCCAGAATATCTCATTGGTGGAAGATAGCTAATTTCTCATAATTCATTGACTTAGATAACAAAGAATAGAAAAAAATGCAACAAAAAACTAATCTGATGGAAGTAGTACCGACGAATTTTTCTTTTTTTAAGAAAATATTTGCTATTTTTTATTTTCAGAAGATTTTGTTTTAGTGTTTTCCATTAACTGCTTCAACGATTTTGTCATTTTACACTATTTGATGTCAGAAAATACCTGCGTTTGGAAGATAATTGTAGGTTTTGATCTGTAGTGATGCAGAATTACGAAGTCCCTTACACAATTTAACAATTGCTTGCCGAAAAAACATTTCTTTTTTTGGATTGCTCAATGTGAAAATACAGGGCTTATATCTCTACAATCGGAATTTGATGAACTGTGAAAGCATAAAACCCTAAACCCTGCCTTTGGGCTCTTTAAACGTCGTCGTTCTATCAGTATCTGTCTTTGGATTTGGGGATTCAGATTATTTGCAAATGGTAATTCTAAACGCAGCCGTTTTACTCGATCTCAAAATTAAATAAAATAAAAATATTATTTAAATGTCTAATTTACCCTCGTAGCCCCATTTATTTTCAATTTTAGATATTATCTTATTCTTCACAATTCCAACAAAGTATATAGTCCCCAATATCTTTAATATTGTCATGCTCGACTGGTGGAAGCTCATCACGCTCAAGTCTATATTCTTTTTCGGCAACCAACTTTTTGAGCAGATATCTTCCAACAATGCTTTCGGTGGCATTCTATATTCTTTTTCGGCAACCAATTTTTTGAGCAGATATCTTCCAACAATGCTTTCGATAGCATGATGATGCGGAAGGTGAACTTGTACTAAAATAATTTTTTGAGTTTTAGGGCGAAAATGTGATTTTTTATTTGTCGGATCCATTTCGCAACTAGAAATTGAGGGAGAAAAGTTGGATTTGATTTTGAAATCAAATGATTCATACTCATAGGTTTTCTCCCAGAAGTTGTGACAATGTTATGAGATGGAAAATTGGAAATAGTTTGGCTGGGTGGTACGAAAAATTCTACAAGATTGATGTCAAAATCCAATTCAATATTTTTTATGATTTCAAAATTCAATTGAATGTTTTTTCTAACAAGAACCTTAAATACAAACTGGGTCATCGGTAATAGTATATTTCACGTCGGAGCAGATGAACAAAACTAAACTTCAGCACGTTTTTCAATTTTTTTAATTTCTTTTTTCTTATTTTCTATTAAAAGGAATGGTCGAGGGCTATACATTGAGTAGTTTGTTTTATTTCTTAAAGAATTTGCAACGGTAAGGATAAAAAAGTCAAATGAGATCATTTATCCATATTTCTTTTCCTATTTTGTGCAGAGGCTTTATCAGCTCTTATTCGAAAGGGCGAAGACCCAACACTTGTTGCATTGAGCCAAAATCTATAGAAGTGCCCTAGTTGTAACCCATTTATTTTTCTGCAGATGATAGCATTGTATCTGATCGAGAAATTGAAGCTGAAATTGTGGAGTTAAGCACATCTTGGACATGTATGAGCAAGCTTTGGGACAGATGGTGAATATGGAAAAATCATAAATAGCCTTTAGTGCAGGGAAATCTATAGACAATATTGCGTAGATTTCGACAAAACTAGGTGCTCGAAGAGTTGAGAAGCATGTCATATATTTAGAGATCCTTTGTATAGTGGGCAGATCTAAGAAAGAGATATTCCAACTACTCGAAGATAGAGTGCGAAAAAGTTGAAATATTGGAAGAAACGGTGCCTTTCAAATGCTTGGAGAACTACTTTTATTAAATCTATGGTGCAGGTTATTCCTTCATATCTTATGAGCTCTTTCTATTGCCCGAAATGGTTTTGTTGCAGAATTGATACTCTTACAGCAATTTTCTTTGGGGGCAAATGAAATATCAATATAGAATTCATTGGTGCTTTTGGAAGTCCATTTGCAGACCGCGTATTGGTGGGGGATTAAGATTTAGAGATATTGGCCAATTTAACAAGGCGATGCTTGCTAAACAAGCTTGGTGGCTTCTCAATGGCCGGGAATCTGTGATCACTAGAACTCTTCAAACTAAATACTATTATCGAATTCCTTTGCTCGAAGCCTCGATTGCATTTAATCCATCTTTCATCCATCGTTCACATGGAGAAACATCTTGGCGGGAAAAGAATTCCTTAAGGAGGGGATTATTTGGAGGGTGGTGGGGAATGGCGGTAGCATTAATGTTTGGAAAGATAGATAGATTCCAGATTGGCTTGGTGGTTTTTTAGCTATTGGTTAGCAAAACGAGAAAGCCCTCCCCATTTCTGTAAACCTTTACTTCTCTTTGGTACCCTGTAACTCCTTTTATCATCTACTGCACTCTATGACATATCGCTGATAGAAAATGGAAGGGTTACCTTGTTAATCTAGAAAGAGTGTATTGGGGGTTACCTAGCATTGACCCTGAGTATACCAAGAATTACCTAGCATTGACTCTTTGGGAGGATCCATGGCTCAGAAGAAGAAGGTCCTCGGAAGTCGATTAAAGGAACCATTCATGTGTCCACCCGGTCCCCAATGACCAGAAGTCAAGCTTCAGAAGAAATTCTGGAAAGCTTTCTGAAAAGTGCTCAAGCTCGTAGGGAGACTAGATCCAAGGTTACTGCCGAAAAGAAGAAATTTTAGAAGGAAGTTCGTGAACTTGTTGGTGGATGTTCCAGGCAACTGGAAATTATTCAAGAAGAAGGTACTTATTCTACTGATCTATATAGATCTATTTTTCATGCCTGGTTATTTTTTAGCTATTCATTCAAAAAGCAATGAACCTAACTTGATGGTTGTTGGCTTTTTTAATAGAGGGGAAGGAGAATGGAATGAAGCAGAGTTACAGAGGCTTTTCACGAGGGAAATTGTTGATAACATCTTGTATATACCTTTACCTCGACATCGAGAGAATGATCGACTCATTTGGAGATTGAATAAAAATGGCACCTTGTTTAGTGTAATTTGTCCTAACTTATCTTATAAGTTTAGTATCCCTAGTAGGTGTTTCTCCCTTATTTTTGTGTGTTTTTTATGTTATTTCCTTCACTTTTGCTCTTTTTGTGAGTTGTGTAGATTTGCACAAGATCTTCAGAAAATGGAGGATAAATGACTGCAACATTTGAGGGATTCAAGATAATGGGAAGATAGAGAATCGAATAAGGAGTGCGTGACAAGTTGAATCGGGTCAATCGGCCAAGAAACGAGCAAGAACGAGCCAAAACCGTGGAAGCTGCCGAAAGCTGGAATGGCCCAGCGCCCCCGTGGTGCCCAACCCCCCCCCCCCCTGCACCCCGCGGGCGCGCGGGGTGCTATTCTTCCCTCTCCGGACTAATTTTTCCCTCTATTTCAAATGCAATCCTTCTCCATTTCACTCCTAATTCTTCACAGCTGGATCAATCATGAAAGTGGACTTTTTTGGCTCTATTTTATGGTAGGATTATAGGGATTAATTTCCTCTATGATTATTTGTTTTGAATTTTTGGCTTCCTTTCCCCCCAACAAATCTTCCACAAATCCCTCTCATTAATGCTCCCTTTCCATCACCCATCTCATCAACTTTTTATTTTTTCTCTCCTCCCATACCTCTCACCTCACCTCACTCTCTCCCACTCGATTCTCTCTCTCTCTCTCTCTCCCTTCAACAAATAAAGGGGAATTCTCCCCATTTTTGACCCATATCTCATATATACATCACACCTCTCATCTATTCACCCATCTCTCTCTCACTTCATATTTCTTCCCTTCACCTTCACCAACTTTCTTCACCACCACCACCACCGATCCAAAGAAGGAGAAAGAAGGAGGAGAAGAGGCAAGAGGGCTAGAGCTCAAGGAGGAAGGCCCGAGAAGAGGAGCCCGACATCAAGCCATCCGCAAAAGCTAAGCTTGGTGGAGGGACTCCACTTTGATGACGGCCCGAGAAGAGGGATCTGACTTCAAGCCATCCGCGGAAGCCAAGCTTGGATGAGGAGGCTCCGATTTGGTATTTCCTTTCCTTTTAGCTTTAGCCCATTTGTGGGGATTTGTCCCAAGACTCTCAAGACAACAAACAATATTGTATAAATTGTATGGATTTTATCTTTTGGTTGTTGAATAAATGACTCTTATGATGTTTATGTTGTTTTGAGCATGGTGTTGGGCTAATTTCTACATTAGGGGATGGATAATCGATTTGGTTTTGAATCTATGATCGTTATTGTTGGTTGTTGTTGTTGGAATCGTCCTTATCATATTAGAGTAATTGATCACTACTTGAGCATTGCTAGGATTTAGAGAAAACTTGATTGTGATTCTAAATCCCAAAATTGGTTCCTTCGACGTTAGGTTGATGGGGTTCCTAAGCCTAATATGTTAATCTAGATCGTATGATATAGCTAAAAGAGGTTTAATGGATAGACGGTAACAATAATTGAAGTTAAACCAATTGATAGGGTCTATTGTATGGGTGAGATTAACATTACCAACCTTAATCAAGCTTAAAGATAAACCAATGAGAGAATCACACCCTAATGCTCTTCTCATAATCCTATCATCTATCTTTGTGTTTGGTGGTGCAATTAGTTAAATTTACTTGCTTTAATTAGGTCAATTAGTATAACTTTCCTTCCTCTTGTTTAGAATGTTTAGGATGTATTTCATTTTATTGTGTTTGACAATAATTATGGCATAGAAAGATAATCGCCCACATGAAGCTTTCCTCGAGAGACACGACCCGAGTTAGCTCACCACCCTACAATTGACCCTGTCCTATTGCGGAAGTCCAGATCAAAGTAGTCTCACGTGTGGAGTCAAATTCGGACACAACAGTTTTGGCGCCGTTGCTGGGGAAAGCTTTAGTTGAATTATCTTTTTGTGTTATAATTGTTTTTGTGTTTGTTTTCGTATTTGTGCTTTTGTGTTTGTTTAGTGTTTCTGCTATTGTGTTGTTTTATTCTATTTGAAGTATTTGTGTTTTTGTGTGTTTTGTGTTGTCTCGTTGTTGTTTTGCTCTTGGTGTTTATTTTCTTTTGTTTTTTTTCTTTAAGCCTTTAACTCTTTTTCCCCAGTTGCGTGTGATCATTTTTCTTGTTTAAGTCTGTGTATGCAAGGTCAAAGATGTCTAAACAGGAAGCTAGCCCTATGTTCAAAAACATTCATAGACCAAGGAGGAGAGGAGCACCCAACTAGGAAGAGGAAAGTTCAAGTGAAGTTTACTCTTTGAGTAACGAAGCTTGAAATCAAGGCCAACTATGGGAGCACGGCTTTGAGTCGATCGTGCTCAATGATCCTCCATGATAATCTATTGAGACTTTGTCTAGCTCGGGACATTAAAATGAGCGCTGCATGGGAGGCAACCTATGATTTTACTGCTTTATTGTTTTGATTTTAGTTTTACCTATTTAGTATGTTTAAGCTTGTATTTTTGTTGTTGTCTCGTAGGACCAAGGAGTTGAGAGTGCCTAGCCGGGATTGAACTAATTGAAACATGGCTAAGCTTAGGCTTGCGGCGCGGCACCTCCTTTTCTATAAATAAAGACTCCAATTTCAACCCTAACTCCTCACAACTTCCATAGCCAACTCCACCACCTTCTCAACCACCCGAGCAGTTAAGTTTTCTTATTTGTTTTTCTATTTCATGTTTTGTTTTCTTTGTAAATTATCTTTCCTATTTCTGTAGTATTTTCTTAGTTTGTCGTTTGTTGCTCGTGTTGTTTTTTAGGAACCTGCGCCTTTTGCCGGTTTTCTACATTCTGTAGCATTTTCTCTTCTCTTTACTTCTTGCATCTCTTTTCATTCGTTGAGAGTAATGCATGATTTAAGTGTGTTGGAGGGAGAACTTGTGATTTTGTCTTATGTTGTATTTTAGATTTTGTTATGTGTCTTTTTAAGTCTTGTCTTTGATTTATGTCTTTATTTTGTTTTGTGTTGTATCTGTTTAAACCCCCTCCCTCTTCGCATGACTTGTCTTGTCTAATTGTCAAACTTGGTTATTCAGAATATGAATCTTCAAGGGATTATTGTTAAGATGTTCGTGTTGCATGAATCATTCCCATTATTTCATTTTAGAATGTGATTTGTCTTGAGAATGATTATATTTACATGATTTGTGTTGTGGGGTCTCGTCTTCTAAGAATTTGAAGGCTTGACTCATTCTCTTGTCAAATGTACCAATTATGCTTGAAAAATAATCATTATCTCCTCTAACTTCCTATCATGTATTATATATATAAAAAAAAGGAAATGAATGAAATAAATATATGTTGAAATAAGTGAGGATATTAAGGATTTCTGCTCCTCTAGTCGTCTGATTCGACAATGAGCATGGGAAACCATACAAGGATTCTAGGGATTTTATCCCCAAGGAATAAACCTTATGAAGCTTGATCCACGTCCTCTGGTTTAATTGTTGTAATAAACAGGATTGCATTTTGGATTCTACTCCTATCATGTGTGTCGTTTCTTTGAATCTATCCATGATGAGTATGGGAAACCATGTTAGAAAGTTCGGCTTACCCCGATGATTTCATCTAATGAATTATATCCTTTGGGTGCATTCCCGGGTTATTTTTGAATAAAGTATGGGGGAGTTAGTAAAAGGAATGTCTTCCGGGCTAGTTGTTGCATTTTACCTTGAGAAATTCTTGTCTGTTTATTCTCATTGGACGAGCCACATGCCTTGTTTAATAAATGTTATCATTCTCTCCGATGATAATCTTTCTAGTTTGAAATAGTGTGGAATGTTCTAGTGTGCATGATCTTCTTGGGGGTAATTCCTTCTTGCTTTATATCTTGAATGATTTTGCTTGCTTGAGGACAAGCAAAAGGTTAAGTGTGGAGGAGTTGTTAGTGTATATTTTTCCTATCTTATCTTAGGAGTTTAGTATCCCTAGTAGGTGTTTCTCCCTTGTTTTTGTGTGTTTTTTATGTTATTTCCTTCACTTTTGCTCTTTTGGTGAGTTGTGTAGATTTGCACAAGATCTTCAGAAAATGGAGGATAAATGAATGTAATATTTGAGGGATTCAAGACAATGAAAAGATAGAGAATCGAATAAGGAGTGCGTGGCAAGTTGAATCAGGTCAATCGGCTAAGAAACGAGCGAGAACGAGCCAAAACCGTGGAAGCTGCCGAAAGCTGGAATGGCCCAGCGCCCCCGCGGCGCCCAACCCAACCACCCCTCCCCCCGCGGTGCCCCAGGCCTCTCGTCATGCCCTCCCCGCCCGCGCTGCACCCCTCTGGCGCGCGAGGTGCTATTTCTTCCCTCTCTGGACCAATTTTTCCCTCTATTTCAAATGCAATCCTTCTCCATTTCACTCCAAATTCTTCACAGTTGGATCAATCATGAAAGTGGACTTTTTTTGCTCTATTTTATGGTAGGATTATAGGGATTAATTTCCCATATGATTATTTGTTTTGAATTTTTAGCTTCCTTTCCCCCAACAAATCTTCCACAAATCCCTCTCATTAATGCTCCCTTTCCATCACCCATCTCATCAACTTTTTATTTTTTCTCTCCTCCCATACCTCTCACCTCACCTCACTCTCTCCCACTCGATTCTCTCTCTCTCTCTCCCTTCAACAAATAAAGGGGAATTCTCCCCATTTCTAACCCATATCTCATATACACATCACACCTCTCATCTATTCACCCATGTCTCTCTCACTTCATATTCCTTCCCTTCACCTTCACCAACTTTCTTCACCATCACCACCACCGATCCAAAGAAGGAGAAAGGAGGAGGAGAAGAGGCAAGAGGGCTAGAACTCAAGGAGAAAGGCCCGAGAAGAGGAGCCCGACATCAAGCCATCCGCGGAAGCTAAGCTTGGTGGAGGGACTCCACTTTGATGACGGCCCGAGAAGAGGGATCCGACTTCAAGGCATCCGCGGAAGCTAAGCTTGGATGAGGAGGCTCCGATTTGGTATTTCCTTTCCTTTTAGCTTTAGTCCATTTGTGGGGATTTGTCCCGAGACTCTCGACACAACAAACAATATTATATAAGTTGTATGGATTTTATCTTTTGGTTGTTGAATAAATGACTCTTATGATGTTTATGTTGTTTTGAGCATGGTGTTGGGCTAATTTCTACATTAGGGGATGGATAATCGATTTGGTTTCGAATCTATGATCGTTATTGTTGGTTGTTGTTGTTGGAATCGTCCTTATCATGTTAGAGTAATTGATCACTACTTGAGCCCTGCTGGGATTTAGAGAAAACATGATTGTGATTCTAAATCCTGAAATTGGTTCCTTCGACGTTAGGTGGGTGGGGTTCCTAAGCCTAATATGTTAATCTTGATCGTATGATATATCTAAAAGAGGTTTAATGGATAGACGGTGACAGTAATTGAAGTTAAACTAATTGAGAGGGTCTATTGTATGTGTGAGATTAACATTACCAACCTTAATCAAGCTTAGAGATAAACCAATGAGAGAATCACACCCTAATGCTCTTCCCATAATCCTATCCTCTATCTTTGTGTTTGGTGGTGCAATTAGTTAATTTTACTTGCTTTAATTAGGTCAATTAGTATAACTTTCCTTCCTCTTGCTTAGAATGTTTAAGATGTATTTCATTTTATTGTGTTTGACAACAATTATGGCATAGAAAGATAATCGCCCACATGAAGCTTTCCTCGAGAGACACGACCTGAGTTAGCTCACCGTCCTACAATTGACCCCGTCCTATTGCGGGAGTCCGAATCAAAGTAGTCTCGCGTGTGGAGTCAAATTCGGACACAACACACCTACTCCGTGAAGTCGGGCTATCACCTAGCGTGTCAAATTCACAATCACCATCTCGAGGTACCCAGTTCGACAATTAGAGGGTCGGATATCAAGAAATGGATTATCCAGCTTCAGGTGATTCTAAAAATTCACCATTTCCTGTTGAGATGTGCCCGGCGCATTCTCCGAACTTCAACGACAGCAGTGTTAGGTTGAAACGATGCACCGAAGATGTGGTATGGAGGAGGAAACCGCGGAGCATTGTTTGAGGGATTGTTCATGGAGTATGTTTTATTAGTGAGCTTCTCCTCTCCGACTGGGTCATGTGCTTACCAAGAGTGAGCTCTCAGTTAGAGACTGGTTTGGACTTATTGCTAAGGTCGACGAACCAGATTTTCATAGGTTGTTTGTTGCTTACCATAGGCTAATTGGAAGAAACGAAACTTGGTATTCTAGCAAATAAATACTCCTCACAATGTGTGTTTTGAGATTGCCATGAAGTGCCATAATGAATACATTGCAGCAGGCAAACCACCTCGTTTTTGAGAGTGTATTCCGACGACAGAGACGTGGCAAGAACCTTGTAATGGCTATTGGAAAGTTAATATAGATGCTGCAATGTGCCCAAACAGTGGAGTAGGATTAGGATTGATCATACATAATATGGATGGTCAGACAATTGTGATGCGCTGCAAAAAGATTTCTTCAATGCTTTATTCTTTTCTTACACGGGTGTTGTGTCGGATATTATTTTATCTGACGTTCCATTGATTGAACGGGTTCTATTTTAAATAAATATTTCATTTTGCTAAAAACATCCATTTCATTTTATACAAAAAGTATAATTTTATTTCTTACAATGTACAACTTTATTTCTACATTAAATTTCAACTTACATACATAATTTCATTTTATCAACCGTTGTCCTTGTTACAAAACAAATTTTAGTCTTCGTAATTGCTATATAAATTTGTTTGTAGTTAAATAATGATTACTTCAAGAAAATATTAACTTGAGACGTTATCCTTTGCAACTCAATGAAATAGAATTATTTTTACATTTTGATTGCATTTAAATGCTTAAAAATAATATTTTGATTAACAAATGGATGAGATCATTCTTCCCAAGAGAAGTTAAAAACACACTTTATGGAAACCAAAATTTATATGACATTATGGTTCCATCATCACAATGTAAACTTAATTAAATTGCACGAATCTTAGAACTTCATGATTTTCACATTCAATAAATAAATTAGAGTACTAACCTTGATAAGCCATAACTTATTTGATGATGAAGAAATTGGTTTCTCTCCCTTCACCATTTTCATTAAGCACATAACGCCTTAAGATGATAGAGAAAATATAATCATGTGTATTCTTTTATCGGTAGGTAAGAAGACCAGTTTTAGATACAGTTAGATATATATACACGTTCTATCAACGTGATAGATATCGTGAAACCACCTTTAGATAAATATGACCAATTTATCAGATAAACATCAAATTATTTAAACCATATAATTAAGATACTTAAATTAATATAAATATCTTAATCACTTAATTATTAATGACACGTGGCCATTAATAAATCTTACATTCTCCCACTTAGCCAGAGTGACACAAATAATCTTGATGGTTTAAATAACATCATAATGTGCACGTCATCAGAAAAATTCATTGGTCAAATCATTATGTCAATATTAAATATATATACCAATGTCAGTTATGGCGGTTCTACATCAGTCTATCGATATAGTTCCTTTCATGTACTACAATATTAGTAATTGTAACGCCCCAATTTCACTTTTAATAGAAAAATGCACGTTATCCATGCTTTTAATTAATAAAATATTTTACTTGAAATACAGCGGAAGTTTCAAAGCATAACTCGACATTTATTACATACAATAAAGTCAAAATAAATTAAATCTTCAATCATGCTTGACCCCTTGACCACCATCATCACATCTTGTCCGCATGCATCACCCGAGACAACACCTGAAAAGATAAGTAGTTTTTGGGGTGAGTACATATTGACTCAGTGGGGAGTGTCCAATTATCCAGGCTATATATCTAACAGAATAATATGCAAATAATAAACTTGTGTTCAGTCCATAGATCAAACCATGTAGCCCGAAGGCTCTACGTGACATGATAGCCCGGAGACTCTGCGTGATAGCCCGTAGGCTCTGCGTGTATAGCCCGAAGGCTCTGTGTGTAGCCCGTAGGCTCTGCGTGTAGCCTGAAGGCTCTGCGTGTATAGCCTATAGGCTCTGCGTGATAGCCCGAAAGCTCTTGCTATGCTGTGACATCACATATATTCAATAAAACATATAGAGAGGATAATAGGGACAAAATCAACGTAAAACCCCACCTTAACCTTGACCTTGATATTAACCGATTAAGTCTTGCGCACCCTATAATTAATTATCTTAAATTAATACAATGCATAACATGATGTAATTAAATTATGCATGAATACAAACTATGATGCATGCTTAAAATAATTAATTTTTCTTAAATTAATATATATATATATATATGCACACGAAACAATGCTAAAAAAAGAATCCTAGCCTATACCTAACGTGTATGCATGATTCATAATCAAACTATTCTACGTAACTATGCATGTAGATATATAGTTTATGCCATGATATGTTTTTGAAAAAAAAAAAAAACTAATGCATTGCCCAACCCATATATTGTAGCCAAGCCTAATCTATTACTTAAACTTCTAGGCCTACCTGCAAAACATATGTAGTTAGAAAAAAATAATGACATCATCTCTTCTGTCTCTACGCCCCCCCAACATGTCTTCTTCTTCTTCTACAATCTAAGCACGGCAACCAACAAGGTTACTACAGTGCCCCCTTGTCGTCTGCCCATCAACCTCGAAATCCTCCTGCAAAGTTGTTAACATCGAGCTCAACCGCTGCGGATGTGCCTTCCCAATCACCATTCGCCGGAACGGAAAATTTTCGGAACACCCCTGAAAACAATAGTTGATTCTGGAACACGTCCACCATGACTGCCCCGGGAAAGGTTGGAGTCTCGACAACCAATTCTCTTATAGAGCACCCCAACTTACCCAATGCTATGCATATGCAATGATAGATAAAAAAAATATGCAACACGAGAAGGATTCCATACCTACAATCCACGACTTCTTCGAGAACTAGGAGGAGATATATCGTTCAATTTCTTTCATTTATTTAAGGCGAGAAATGAGAATGATAGGAGTCATCTATTTATAATGGTAGGTTATGGTTTATGAGCTATTAAGAAATATACTTGAGATAAGATCAAGAATGTGATCATGTTTAGAGAGTTTGAGCTATCCCAAACTCCTGACTGTGTTTTCGTGGGAAAAAAGAAAAGAAAGGGAAAAAAAAGATATAAATCAATTGTTTGCACTATGGCTTAAAGGCTTGGGCTTAAGGAAAAATAATATTTATTTGGGCTTGAAATGACTTAGGCTCCAACAAATTTAAATGGGCTGAAGAATAAATTATAACCCATTAAGCACTCCAAATAAAATAACTAAATGCATGCTCATGACATGAAATTACTATATTCTAAACTGAATTCATGCTTTATAAATTTCTAGGGCACGACTTAATAGACTTAATCAATTAATATCACACATAATAAAATAAAAAAATATTTTTTTAGGAAGGAAGAGAAAAATGTAACAAATTAAACATAAAGAAAATCGGGTCGCTACATTCCTCCCTACTAAAAAAAAATTCGTCCTCGAAATTACTTACCTAAACCTCAAACTGCAAATACTTACCTAAACCTCAAGCTGCAAAAATCTATACATAACACCAATTCTCGTTTCCTCACCAGTTGTAGCTTGTTTGTATCTAGACCTAACA
Source organism: Perilla frutescens (assembly GCA_026008535.1). NCBI lineage: Eukaryota > Viridiplantae > Streptophyta > Magnoliopsida > Lamiales > Lamiaceae > Perilla > Perilla frutescens. The sequence continues at coordinate 7,459,620 of BRKX01000016.1, forward strand.
CTATCCTCTTGTACCTCTATGCTACCTTATCATCGATATGCTTACTCTATTTAATAAAAATAATCGTTATACTTCTTACATTTTCTAATACGTATATCCCCTGACTATAGCTTAGGTATTCTCTATCAATCTTTTTTTATAGAGTTCTAACTTTATAACTTTATAATAATAACAATATAAATAAATTTTATTAATTAAATGTCGAATTACAAGAACTTAAATTCTAGAAGATATCTAATCTAGCATGCTTTATCATTTCTAACTATTACTAGCTTTGCCTCTTTCGTCTCTTATTTGAATTGGTCTCAAAACTTAGTCCTCTATTTGAATCTCTTAGTTCTCTTCCAAAGACCTTGCCTCTCAATTCATCCATAAGGCGGAGCATGAATTTTTCAAAATCTATTGTTTCCCTAAATCCTGGAGTATATTCCAAAATTTATTTAGCAATCTCCTTGGCTAAGGGCTTCAATAACTTGGGTATAGCTATACCGACTATTTGAGTGGCTATCATAGGATCGAATTCTATTTCCTCTTTCTTAATTTTTCTCCAAATCCTGTAGATTCTCATCAACTATCTTTCTACTCTTATAGTTTCATCCCACTGAAATTCCCATAGATCATCAATAAATCTAGCTTTTCGAGTTCTAATATGTTCTTCTACCGACAAAGCTGGTCGGTGACCTCCTATCACGATCTTATGGTCCTTGCAAGTTCTAGTCATCTGGAAAATTACAATCTTAAAGTAAATCTCGAGGACTATTAAAAACATTTTCATAGGAAATACTTTCATAAACTTTCACATGAAAAAGAACTTTAACATTTACCTCTTCTCGGCGCGATGCGGCAGATGTGATGATGGTCATTACTTAATTACATGTATTTTTTTTAAAGTATGCATGAAAGTAAACCTGTCTCTGATACCACTCTGTAACGCCCCAATTTCACTTTTAATAGAAAAAATGCACGTTATCCATGCTTTTCATTAATAAAATACTTTACTTGAAATACAGCGGAAGTTTCAAAGCATAACTCGACATTTATTACATACAATAAAGTCAAAATAAATTAAATCTTCAATCATGCTTGACCCCTTGACCACCATCATCACATCTTGTCCGCACGCATCACCCGAGACAACACCTGAAAAGATAAGTAGTTTTTGGGGTGAGTACATACTGACTCAGTGGGGGAGTGTCCAATTATCCATGCTATATATCAAACAGAATAATATGCAAATAATAAACTTGTGTTTAGTCCGTAGACCAAACCATGTAGCTCAGAGGCTCTGCGTGATATGATAGCCTGGAGGCTCTGCATGATAGCCCGTAGGCTCTGCGTGTATAGCCTGAAGGCTCTGGGTGTAGCCCGTAGGCTCTGCGTGTAGCCTGAAGGCTCTGCGTGATAGCCCGAAGGCTCTTGCTATGTTGTGACATCACATATATTCAATAAAACATATGGAGAGGATAACATGGACAAAATCAACGTAAAACCCCACCTTAACCTTGACCTTGATATTAACCGATTAAGTCCTGCGCGCCCTATAATTAATTATATTAAATTAATACAATGCATAACATGATGTAATTAAATTATGCATGAATACAAACTATGATGCATGCTTAAAATAATTAATTTTTCTTAAATTAATATATATATATATATATGCACACGAAACAATGCTAAAAAAATAATCCTAGCCTATACCTAACGTGTATACATGATTCATAATCAAACTATTCTACGTAACTATGCATGTATATATATAATTTATGCCATGATATGTTTTTGAAAAAAAAAAAAAAACTAATGCATGGCCCAACCCATATATATTGTAGCCAAGCCCAATCTATTACTTAAACTTCTAGGCCTACCTGCAAAACATATGTAGTTAGAAAAAAATAATGACAGCATCTCTTCTGTCTCTACGACCCAGTAGACGCCCCCCCAACACGTCTTCTTCTTCTTCTACAATCTAAGCACGGCAACCAGCAAGGTTACTACAGTGCCCCCTTGTCGTCTGCCCATCAACCTCGAAATCCTCCTGCAAAATTGTTAACATCGAGCTCAACAACTACGGATGTGCCTTCTCAATCACCATCCGCCGGAACGGAAAATTTTCGGAACACCCCTGGAAATAATAGTTGCTCCTGGAACACGTCCACCATGACTGCCCCAGGAATGGTTGGAGTCTCGACAACCAATTCTCTCATAAAGCACTCCAATTTACCCAATGCTATGCATATGCAATGATAGATAAAAAAAAATGCAACACGAGAAGGATTCCATACCTACAATCCACGACTTCTTCGAGAACTAGGAGGAGATATATCGTTCAATTTCTTTCATTTATTTAAGGCGAGAAATGAGAATGATAGGAGTCATCTATTTATAATGGTAGGTTATGGTTTAGGAGCTATCAAGATATATACTTGAGATAAGATCAAGAATGTGATCATGTTTAGAGATTTTGAGCTATCCCAAACTCCCGACTGTGTTTTTGTGGGAAAGAAGAAAAGAAAGGGAAAAAAAGATATAAATCAATTGTTTGCACTATGGCTTAAAGGTTTGGGCTTAAGGAAAAATAATATTTATTTGGGCTTGAAATGACTTAGGATCCAACAAATTTAAATGGGCTGAAGAATAAATTATAACCCATTAAGCACTCTAAATAAAATAACTAAATGCATGCTCATGACATGAAATTACTATATTCTAAACTGAATTCATACTTTATAAATTTCTAGGGCACGACTTAATAGACTTAATCAATTAATATCACACATAATAAAATAAAAAAATATTTTTTTTAGGAAGGAAGATAAAAATGTAACAAATTAAATATAAAGAAAATCGGGTCGCTACAGTAATCTACTTAATACGACTCATAATAAAGGATAATAATGGTCCACATTAGTGTCTCTTTTCAAGACCAACCAATTTCCAGTTTATGTCAAACATTATGTATACCATACTGACAAAATAAGATATCAATAAATATCAGAAACAATGTATAATGAGCTCAAAGTGTCAAATAATCATAAGTCTATTATAACTTTCGAGCAATACCCATTCTTTCGACATGTTCAATAAATATCTTTGGTGATAATTCTTTTGTTAATGAGTCAGCTATCATGAGATCGGTGCTAATATGTTCAATTGACACCTTTTATTTCTGAACTTCTTCTTTAACGGCAAGGTACTTCAATTCCATATGTTTAGCACCTTTGGAATACTTGTCGTTTTTAGAGAAGAATACGGCAGCAGAATTATCACAGTAAATTTTCAGCGGCTTGGCAATACTGTCGACTATTCCAAGTCCTGAAATAAAGTCCGCAACCAATTTCCATGAATTGTGGCCTCAAAACATGCCACAAATTTAGCTTCCATAGTGGATGCATCAATTACAGTCTGCTTCACACTCTTCCATGAAATTGCTCCACCAGCTAAAAGGAACAAATAGCCGAATGTTGATTTTCTTGTGTCAGCATATCCAGCAAAGTCTGAATCTGAGTATCCAATCACATTTAGGTGATCGAATCTTCGATAAGTAAGCATATACTCTTTTGTTCCTTGCAGATACCTCAGTACCTTCTTTGCAGCTTTCCAGTGATCCATTCCAGGATTGCTTTGGTAATGACCAAGCATGCCAACAACAAAGCTGATGTCAAGCCTAGTACAAGTCTGTGCATACATCAAGCTACGAACAATTGATGCATAAGGAATATCTTTCATTTGTTCACGTTCTAATTCATTCTTTGGACATTGATAAGGTTGAACTTGTCTCCCTTCTGGATTGGAACGATGCTTGATGAGCACTTGTCTATCTAAAATCTCTCAAGAACTTTATTAATGTAAGCTTTCTGAGACAACCCCAACATTCCTTGTGATCTATCACGAAATATTTCTATTCTCATATCTTTCATTTCAAAATTCTTTGAGAGAAATTTCTTGGTTTCATACAATAATCCAAGATCATTAGTTGCAAGCAAGATGTCATCAACATATAGGATTAAGAAAATTAACTTGCTCCCACTGACTTTCAGATATATACACCGATCAACAATGTTTTCTTTGAATCCAAAAGACGTAATGGTATCATTAAACTTAAGATACCACTGGCAGAAAACTTGTTTAAGCCCGTATATTGATTTCTTGAGTTTGCACACCATGTGTTCTTTTCCTTCAATGGAAAAACCTTCAGGTTGATCCATATAAACATTTTCCACTATATCCCCATTCAGAAAAGCACTTTTAACATCCATTTGGTGTAACTCCATATCATAATGAGCCACCAAAGTCATAATAATTCTAAGAGAATCTTTCTTAGATACGGGTAAAAATGTCTCTTTATAATCAATGTCATCTCTCTGGGTAAAACCCTTAGCAACAAGTCTAGCCTTGTATCGTTCCATATTGCCATTAGAGTCATGTTTGGACTTAAAGACCCATTTACATCCAACTTTTTTACAATTTTCTGGCAATTCTACAAGGTCCCAGACTTTATTGTGAGCCATTGATTTCATTTCTTTTTTCATCGCATCTAACCATTTTGTAGAATTATTACTTTCCATGGCTTGAGGGAAGGAAACTGGATCATTATCATCAATTCCAATGTTAAATTCTGACATTTGTAGATAAACCATATAATCATTAGAAATAGCAGGCCTTCTTTGTCTTTCTGACCTTCTTAGAGCTATTTGATTTGGTTCACCTACATTATGTTCATTGATAATGGGTTCATTATTGGGAGGTTAATCATTTATTTGTTGTTCTTGTACAACAATTGTAGGAACACCAACATGAGAAGAAATTTTAGGTAAGGGTATCTCCACCCTAACTTCTTGAATATCCACATTTCGTGGTTGATCACTCCCACTGATTTCACCATTTTCAATGAATCTAGCATTTCCAATTTCAACGATTCTCGTACTATGGTTAGGACAGTAAAATCTATACCCTTTAGACTTTTCCAGATAGCTAATAAAGAAACCACTTATGGTTCTTGGATCCAATTTCTTTTCTTGTGGATTGTAAATTCTTAATTCTGCCGAACAACCCCAAACATGCAGGTGTCTTAAACTGGGTTTCCTACCCATCCACAGTTCAAAAGGCGTTTTTAGGAACTGCTTTGCTAGGAACCCTGTTTAACAGATACATGACAGTTTTAAGTGCATACATCCACAATGAAAAGAAGAATTACTTAACATACTTCTAACCATATCCATAAGAGTACGATTACGCCTTTATGCTACACCATTTTATTGTGGTGTACCTGACATAGTGTATTGAGCACGTATATCACACTTTTTAAGGAATTTATCAAATGGGCCTAGGCATTGCCCTAATTCATCATATTTGCCATAATATTCACCACCTCTGTCAGACCTGATGATTTTCACTTTTCTATCTAATTGTCTTTCAACCTCATTAATAAACACTTCTAAAGCATTTACAGACTGAGATTTTTCTTGTAATAGATAGATATAATTGTAACGTGAAAAATCATCAATAAAGGTGATGAAAATTTTTTCCTTCCCAAAAGAAGGAACTTCAAAAAGCCCACAAATATCAGTGTGTATTATTTCAAGAAGTTGTGTGCTTCTTGTGGCTCCTTTCTTTGTGTGTTTTATCTGCTTTCCTTTAATGCAATCCACACAAATACCAAGATCAGTAAAATCTAAATTGGGAAGAATTTCATTCTTTACTAATCTTTGTAATCTTTCTTTGGAGATGTGCCCCAAACATTTATGCCACAAGTAAGCATAATTTTCATTAGCTAAACCACATTTAGTTCCAACATTATGATGCAGGGTTAAGAGAGTTTCAGCAAAAAGATGATCAAGTTTCAATTTATATAAGCCATCATGCAGAATACCAGAACCGATAAAAAGATTTTGCTTGAACAAATTGAAACATCCATTACCAAATTTAAAGGAATATCCAACAGAATCAAGTTTGGATAAAGAAACTAAGTTACGAGAAACAGAAGGGACATAAAGAGTTTCAAGCAAATTTAAGTGATGTCCAGTATCTAAAATCAAGCGAAAGGTTCCAATGGCTTCAATAGGAGCTTTGACTCGATTTCCCATATAAACGAAGTTTTCATTTGAATTTGTGATTCGGGTCATAAAGAATCCCTGCATCGTATTTGAAACGTGAGTGGTACAGATAGAATCAAGCCACCAAGTGTTATTAGGAACTTCAACTAAATTAGATTCGAAACATACAAAAACATTATGTATACCTTTCTTTTCGAACCATGCTTTACGTTTCAGACAATCTCTTTGAAAGTGTCTAAGCTTTCTACAAAACCGGCACTTAAGATTGTCAATTTCCTTTTTTTAGATTTGGGCAGATGACTCATTCACTTTATGTAGTCCTTGCTTGCCCTTTCCCTTCTTTCTGATGACTTTCTTACCAGCGCCTTGATTAATTGCGAAATGAACAGAATGAGTTCCTTGATTCTTAAGCCTCGTTTCCTCCTGAACTAACATTCTGTGAAGTTCATTCACATTCTACTTATCTTTCATGGTGTTATAGTTCATTTGGAATGGACTGTACTCAGAGGAAAGCGAGTTTATGATAAACTGCATAAGGAAATTCTCATCCACGCTCATGCCCAATGACTTAAGTCTTGCTGCAAGGTTTGTCATTTCAATGACATGTTCATGCATGCTACGAGAACCATCAAATTTCATGGTGGTTAAAGTAGCCATTAAGGTCCCAGCAACAGATTTATCAGTAGTTTGGGAACGTTCTTTCACAAATTTCAGAAATTCCTTAGCACTTTCAGTGTTAGGAATGGTAGACTTGATATTGCCTGCTACACTCATTCGCATAAACATAAGGCTTAGTTTATTTGATTTCACCCAAGTATCATGGATATATTTTTCAGCAGTACTGCTAGTGTCAGTAATAGCAGGCTTTTCAATATCAAGTGATGAATCAAGATCCAAAACACCAAGGTGAAATCGGATTTGTTCACATCAATTAGAAAAGTTCAATCCATTAAACATTGGAACAGACAAAGCATGCGAATGAAGAGCGATGGGAGTGGGCACTGCAAGGATAGTATAATTTTTACACATTAATGTTTTGAGTTACTTAAACAGATTCAGGATCGATAAACACTAAATGTACATTGATGATCTCCTTTGGGCGATACAACAATATACAATCATAATCATAATGATGCTTGCAAATTTACCATAATTTGATAATTGAACATGACAACTTTAAACCATTTTCTTATCTTTGGATATCCAAAATAGTTAGAACATGATATATCAATTATCACACTAATATTCATAAATTATAAGAACATATAATCAACCTTTGGGTGTTTTTTAAGTGTCTTATAATTATGAAAATTCAATTACCCATAGTTTAAAAATTACTTAAATCAAGCATCACATCATTATGGATAATTAAAAATAATTATACGATTAAAATTTATTAAATTTTCAAGTCAGATCACTTTGGTGATTAACAGACCAACATTAAATAAATTCAAATCATATAATAATAGTAGTCAATTGAAACTTGATAATATTGTATCATAATCAAACACATAATATAACTACGTGACTTGCATAAAACTGCAACATGTAGTTAGACGCACGGAGAAAAAACGTCAAAAATAATAATCTGATTATATCAGATTAAATCAATCCAAAAATCAATCTCAATAATATCTAAAATAATAATAAACAATGCGGCAGTACCTGACATATAGAGTCCTCAAGCCTTGATTAATAATCTATTTGTAATTATTAATTCATTCGGTAATTATGACATTGATTTAATTCACATCATAAATGTTAAGAATTAATGTGCATATTTATGCGAGGAGATCACAAATACAACATACTGAATACTAGAATCATTCCGATATAGACATGATATATTACGAATGCCCAGTACACAATTTTTCTTTTTCACGTCATTACGCTTAATCTCAATTAGCAATAATAATCAAACATATATATATAGGGGTGGGTTCAAATAGAAATTAATCCCCCGTGAAAACCTAGGAACCAATCAAATTTAAGGATTTTGATGACATGACGAATAAAAAGGCGGTGGCATAGTTGTAAATAAGAGGTAATTCCAGATTTTTTTATAAAGTGATGACATTATCTTTAAAAAATTCCTAAAAACTTTAAATAATCATAACTTACTCGTTTTTTATCCAATTTATGTAAAAAATATATCAAATTAAAGATTTTTTCATGCTTTTTCATTTAAGATCCATAATGCATATGTTTATTTGAGTAAAAATTGATGAAAAATATAAAAAAAAAATTTCACGTATATTCAACTCGTAACTGTCAGATATTTGCTAATATGATATTACAATATTGTTCATATCTTGTGTTTATGTTGCTAACATGAAATTTTTTATGCACGACTTTGAATTTTAAGTTGCTTTCATGATAAAATAGTTAAAGTATGAGCTATATATAGTTAAGTTCATAAACAATTATAACTTTATCAATGCTTAATATTATTTTGAAAACTTATAATATTTGAGAATTTAAATCATACTAGCATATCATTATTCACATATTAGCAACATGTTACTAACATATTAGCAAATTATTAGTCACATATTAGCAGTGTGTATAATCTCTAACATATTAGCAATACGTTGTATGTATGAATGATCATGTTACACGGTATTATTTTAAATGTGGTCCAATGTTATATGGGTGGTATTTTTAATACATGTCAATTTAATATTATGATCTTGTCAAGTTAGCAATATGAGTCTACCTCATGTTAGCAACATAATCTCTTGATGTTAGCAATATAAATCTCTCATATTAGCATATTAATACAACGTCATAAAAGACAACGGTTTTAAGGTGTTGTCTATTTAATTCCGGGCATTGGGCCTAAAATCTGAAAAAACATAACCTAATTTCTAAATTACGAAAATAATCCTGCCTTCATTAAGTACTCAAATATTACAAGTTTGCCACCTTACTTTGACTAAAACTTTGACTAAATTATGGTCATTAGATCTAATCAAATCTAAGAATATGATTGGTTCTTAGGTTCTCGGGGAAATTTGGTTCCTATTTGATCATTTCCCTATATATATATATATGTGTGTGTGTGAATCATAAGCGGCGGAACATTAAACAATTCTTACATAATCGAATATTGATAATATGAATCAGATTGCACAAATAATTCATGAATTAATTTTATTTTAGGGCTCATAAAAATAGTTAGGAATGAAAAATCACGAGCTCCAAAATAATGCTATGATACCACATGTAAACTTAATTAAATTGCACGGATCTTAGAACTTCATGATTTTCACATTCAATAAATAAATCAGAGTACTAACCTTGATAAGCATTTGATGATGAAGAAATTGGTTTACCTCCCTTCACTGTTTTCATTAAACAGCCATAACTTATTTGATGATGAAGAAATTGGTTTATCTCCCTTCACCGTTTTCATTAAGCACAGAACGCTTTAGATGATAGAGAAAATATAATTATGCGTATTCTTTTATCGGTAGCGTTTTCATTAAGCACAGAACGCTTTAGATGATAGAGAAAATATAATTATGTGTATTCTTTTATCGGTAGTAAGAGGACCCGTTTCAGATACAGTTAGATATATACACACATTTTAGATATATATATATATATACACACGTTCTATCAACGTGATGAATATTGTGAAACCACCTTTAGATAAATATGACCAATTTATCAGATAAACATCAAATTATTTAAACCATATAATTAAAATATTTAAATTAATATAAATATCTTAATTACTTAATTATAAATGACACGTGACCATTAATAAATCTTACACACAAAATCTATATAAAATTCAAATATGACTATATGAGTTGCATTATTGAGAGCCACAACAAATTCTAATATTTAGATTGTTGCCCAATCAATTAAGATGGACTGCATAACACCTTTCTATATATAGCAAAAGTATTTAGGCGGGAGAAACACTACATACTATTTTAATAACATTGTGTTTATCTAAACTTGTGGAGGAAGGGGATTTAACAAAAAATAAAATAAAATTTGAGAAGTCCCTTTGAAGATCACGAATTCAAAACTCACCGACCCTCTTCCAACCAACTCAGAAAAGTGCAAAATAGTTTGAGAATGGTGAGTGCTAACCAGTTACATGCTAAAGTGCTAATTTAATAAGAGGGCATCACAATCCTAATCGCCCTATATTTTATTTCAAATTCCATCCATCATCCAGCAATACATACTACATATTCAATAATAATCATTGAACACATATATAATAAATGAATTAAGGTTAAATCTGCCATTTCAACAGAAATTTAAATGGACTGAGTAAAATTTGATTAAATCATTGATACAAATTTCATACGACCTGTTCTTGAATTTCCAAGCCTGGAAAATCAACATTTCCAGAAATTATTAACATCAATCATCTCAATCTTACTAGACAACTTGATCAGGTTGGAAGGGACGAACTCAACCTCACAATCTGATACGCCACAAACATCATCGGTAATAGTGAAGCACGAGACATGAAACGAGACATGAACTATGGAAATCTATGCTATATGTGTAAAAATAAACAAACTGGTCGTTTCAGAACACTTTCAGCTAATAAACTGGCTCAGTTCTTGCCAAGAATGGTGGTTTCCGCGATCATTGAGGTGACGACGTAAGGGTCCATGTTGGAAGCCGGCCTCCTATCCTCAAAGTAACCCTTGCCTTCTTTCTCAGTGTCACGACCAACACGAATGGAAGCACCACGGTTAGCAACACCCTGTCGAGATGGTCTAGTTAGTTCTTCGCCTTTTGGAATTTTACCAAAAACGAGTCATTGCATCTAGTGAAATACACTGAACATGATTAGAAAGGGTATGGATTAGATGTGTTTACCCATTTGAAGGTGTTTATGTCAGCAGTTTCGTGTTTTCCAGTGAGGCGACGCTCATTGCCCTCTCCATAAGCAGCAATGTGTTCCTTGTGCCTGAGCCCCAGCTTTTCAATAGCCTTCTTGATAATTTCATAGCCTCCCTCTTCCCTCATAGACTTGGTGCTGTTTGAGTGTTCGTGAAGAGATGTAAATAATGAGACTGCAGTAGTTGCATATCGTCATAAGAGAAGTTAGTAAGAACATTACCTATAGTTGGTGTGTGCACCAGCTCCATTCCAGTCACCCTGTCATAACATAGACATCAAACATGTCTCAGTAATCGAAAAGGGCTCTTTTATACTAGTAGTAAATGACTGAGAAAAATGTTCACCTCAATAGGCTTGGGGTCGAATGACACAACAACTCCAGCAATTTCAGTGATCCTCTGCAAAGATTGAATGCATGTTTTAGCAAAACAGTGAGCTACTTGGCATTTGCATTATCACATTACACGAAAATAGTACCTCCAAAATGTAACGCGATATCCACAGCTCATCACCAGCTGAAATGCCAACAGAAGGTCCAACTTGAAATTCCCACTGCAGTTTTGAATACAGCAAGAGTTCATCTTGTATATATTCAATAGAAATAGTTATGTGGCTAAGATGAGATTTTTGGGGAAGGCAAATTTTACCTGGCCAGGCATAACCTCTCCATTGATGCCACTAATGTTGACTCCTGCATACAGGCATGCCTTGTAGTGTGCATCAACAATATCACGCCCGAAGGCCTTGTCTGCACCGATTCCACAGTAATACGGGCCCTATACGCAATGAAAGATTAACTTGTAACTTATATATAACCAGAGCATCATCAGTTGCTGAAAGTAGTAGAGTTCCAGTTTACAAAAACAATGATATCGTGCATTTTCATGAGATAATATCCAATACGAAATGCTGCTTCATAAACAATTACTTGATGAAATGACAAATAATGAATGAGGAAGAATTTGGAGTGATCAAGACCTGAGGTCCAGGGTAACCACCGACGGGCCATCCAAGAGGCCACTTAACCTCCTTCTGCAACAGAGTGTATTCTTGCTCAATACCATACCTATAACAGAAGAAAAAACAATCCCAAAATCAAGATTTGTCATCAAATTTGAATCAATGAATTATGTCACCAGAGGAAAATCACTACACTACCATGGGACCTCCTTAGCAACATCATGATTGCTGAAAATCTTAGCTGCATTGTATCGATTGTTCGTTGGAATAGGCTCACCAGCAGGAGTGTAAGCATCACATATGACCTACAGCAACAGAATACAAAGTGTTAAACAAATCCAACCAAATCACAAGCAAAACACAGATTTAGATGCAAAACAGTCTAAGACAGATAGTTCACCAGAATATTATTTCCCCTCCTAAATGGATCCCTGAAAATTGCCTGGGGACTGTTTTATCACATCATTAATTCATTAGTACACTTCAATTCTTTTTTCCAATAGTCAAAAATTTCAAAGACAAGAGAAGCTATTGTGAACTCACTAGAGGATCACTTCACTGTCCTCTCCAGGAGCTTGGCCCGTGCTAGATCCGTCGTAGTTCCACTTGGGAAGCTTCGAAGGATCCTTAACGGGGCCATCAAGAGTCTGCAAAAATGAAGCAACTTAATTCATTAATTTACTTGAATCAAGAAGCTGTACAATAAAAAGGTTAATTTTTTTCCCCAGTAAATTAGATGATTACCCTCGCTTTACTCCTAAGGTCCATGCCGGAGCCACCGATCCTGCAAATTATTTTACATCACAAATGCATATTAGCAATCACTGCAGCCGAAAATCAATCAAAACAAAACAAGGAAAAAAAAAGATCCTTACGAAATTCATTAAGATGGAATTAATTAGGCTAAGCAACAAACATAAACAGGAGATCAACATAACTTCATGCTTATAATTTAGAGCCCCTAAGCAGAACCATAATTTTTTTGATGAAAATAAGGAATTGGGCACTAACATGGATCACCATTCACAAACTGACTGAAACTATTACAACTGACGAGGCAACTAAAGATGCTACTTTTTTCTGATCTCAAGAAATGTGCATAAAATTAAATAGCAAAACAAATTATATTGAACTTAGAAGCTGAAAGAAACAGTTGATAAAAAAAAAAGCAAGCAAGAAGCCAAGAAACGTGAAGAATCTCTTGAGTCAAAGTTACAGATTTTTGTTTCCTTAAACAAAACAAACTGAAAGGAGATAAGGAGAAAAAAAAAAATATATAAAAATAAAAAACAGCTAAAGAAGAACATATCATCATCAACATGAGATCAAAAAAGAAGCAAATCCCAGAACAGTTCTGCTCCAAGAAAAAAGTCAAAAAACACGAAAAAGAGACAGAAAGGCGAAGAATCGAGTAGCAAGAAAACAGAGTATGCAAGCATAAATGGAGCACGGAGCAAAAGAACTCACCAAACATATTCCGCAATGATCTTCTCGGTAGATTCTGAGAGATTAAGATTGATGAGATCTGTAAGCAGCGACATTGTGAAAGAGGAGACTTAACCGGTTTTTATCGTTTCTCTCTCTCTCTCTAAGAAGAAGAAATAATTGTGCTTGAATAAGGGGGCCACGAGTAGCTTTTATAGGAGAGCTTTAGAGAGACGATCACTCAGAGACAAAAATAAAAATAACAATAACGATATAAAAATGATAATTTTATTACTTGTTTATCAATAAGAATATCTGAGCAAATTGGTACCGATTTAATGTATACATAAATGAACGAAATACATTACAGGAACTAGAAAAAAAAATTAATTGTGAATTTATGCAAATTGGGTTGTGGGTTGTTGAGAGAGGTAGGTAACTGCTGACTGTATTGATAGAGAATCTCGCGAGAGATTCCGGATACACATGGGAGCTGATTACATTTTTTCTGGACTGACGATTCTACCCCTCAATTAAAATTGAAAAGTCCATAACGTGGAACGTCCTGTAGAAAAAATTGGCTGTATTTTCTTTTGTTTTTATATTAGATTCAAAACTTGAATAAACGTAATTTTTTATTTTTAATTAAGATATATTATATGGTATTGCAGTGTCATTTAACTTCTAGAAGCATAAAGTTTATTTGATGGAATTAATATTAATTGAAAATATACGTTGTTGCTATAACTAATTAATTAATAACGGATCTAGTATGTGTATATCTCAGTAAGGTGCATTCAATTTTAATCTAGCAAATATTACTTCATACACTGTTATTTATTGGTTTTTATGTATTATACTAGTATTACACCCATCCATGCGATGCACAGTTATAGATATATAAATAATTTATGATAAATATTTTGCACAACTAAAATAATTGATTGTATTTAATTAAATAATTAATAAAAACAATCAGAATAATTCGATAAACCATTCCACGATATAATTGAAGAACAATTATAAGTGGATATGCGATTTTAGCCTCAAATCAGCGAGTTAACATCTTCGACCACCTAAAGATACAGTTGATATGTTGCCCATGAAAATAATAGAAAAACAACCAATTAGAAAAACAAAACACCTAAATAATAGGAAGGAAAAAACAGTGAAATATATTCAAGGTCTCAGAGTGGGACATATGCAAGCTTTGTAGGACGTCAATTCAAATACATCTCTCAAGGTTGGGAATGCCTTTCATATTTACCATAATTTATATATTGACACTAAAGAGATTAAGCAACAATACAAATATATTACACAAAAGTAATATTGTGTGTTTTACACAACTTTACACATTTACATTTTTTTATTACAATTATAGCGTGTTGTTATCGAGTTTTGTAGTGAATGTAATTGTATCATAATATTTAAATGCAAACATGATACTATAAAGTGTGGACTATAGAATCGTAGTCTCAATTTGCTCAATTTACAACTACAATCGATACAATAATGTTTTAAATAATAATTTATACATATATTATACTCTATTAGTTTCATAATAATTGATCTTTTAGGTTTTACAATAAAAAATAAAAAGTAAAAAAAAGAGATAAATACACCTTCTTCTCTCTCCACCTACATCAACTTTTATAGAAGAAATTTTATTTATCAAAGGCGAATTGGTATGTAGGAGATTTTATAGTATTTTGATAGAGGTTGGGAGAAAGAGTGTGAAAATATCTAAAATATCAAATAATTTAAAATAAAATTGAAAGGCTAAAACGTTCATTATTGTGAAATTGATAGAGTATTTTATACTGCCTACAATGAAAAGATGAAAAGAACGTGAAAATTTATATTTATTATTTTTAGTGACCGACCTTGTTTTTATATATTATAAAGTTTAAAAAATATAAAAATCATAAATAAAGCAAAATACGCATTAACTTTTAATTAATAAAATAAATAAATTTCTCTATTTTAGCAGCATATATAACAACAAAATATTAATTCCTAACAACATTTGAATATCTATGATTTGTCCAACCTACAATTTAAAAGATAAGTATTTTGTTATTATGTTTTAAATATGAACTATATAATTTATTTTTATTTTTTCTGAATTGTATAATTTGCGTTTCAATATATTATTAAAAAAATACTGAGGATCTAGAACTATCAAATAGGCACATACTAAATATTGTATTAGTTCTATCAAACCTAGGATGTGGAAGATCTCATCTCGGTAGGATTCATATTGTCAAATTTTGTAGTTGTCTCTTTTTAATACATCTTTGTTAAAATAAATAATGCATCTCTTTTTATTTCAATTATAGGTCCCAAAATATGACTTAAAATTGCAACAATGTTTTTTTGTTAAAAGAACACTTTCATAAATGATAAGAAACATTATGTGTGGCACATGTTCACAGTTCATAATTCAATTACTGAAAATTTATCTAAGAAATTTTATTATATTTAATAAATTTGTGCTAAAAATAAATATAAATTCATTAAAAAAAGCCCACAATTAAAAGAAAACAACCACTTTATTGATTGTAATTTATATAATTTCAGTTAAATTTATTGGTTATAGCCGATAGATCTAATAATTAATAGATTTGCATTATTTAAATAGCCAAATTAATTTATTATTCAAGTTCATTCATGTCCATAAGAACATTAATTATAGCTTCTGTACATTCTTTTTTTTTTTACATCATATGTGGAAACTATTAAATATAATTATAAAATATAAAACTTAAATTATTACTTGTTTAGAAAATACTATATAAACATTTTAATAAATAAATTAAGCTATTTTGGATACTTAATTAACTGTGTTGCACTGGATATAGTTGTCATAAAAATAATGTAACATATTAGTCAATTTGATCAATATGATCGATTGACTTTTTCAGAGATTACTCAATTAATTATTTTATAATATTGAATTAGTTGACTTTAAAATCACAAACATTAGATATAGTTGTTAATTTAACGACCTTTAAAAGTAAAAAAAAAATTAAGACATTAACTTTAATTTGGATGTTCAACATCTCAAATTTAAATTTTTTGAAAAATGTATTGAAAAATAATAATTTCTTTTTAATTTTTTTTTCTCTCCCTTTAAGAGTACGTGGGCCTTTTATATTTTGCTCTCCTAATTTTTTAATGTATAATGTTGTAAACAATGATAATGTTTATTGTCCAAATTAAAGTTTCGTAATATATGTGTGTGTGTGTGTGTCTACATTTAAAATTAGTATTCATTCTGTAACAATACCCAAAGCTCATAATTTTTAATACAATATCCCTACAATATAATAGCAGCAACATATTTTTTTTAGGGGAATCATATAATATTAAAGTTTAGAAGAAACTTAAACAAAAAAAAGATGCAAAATGTGATTTCACATTACAAACTAATGCTAGAATTGCATGTTAGGATATATATATATATATATACATGTATATATATAGGGGTTGGTTATTCTAGGGACTAGTCCCTATGTGAGAAATAATACACACACACACACACACACGTATATATATAGGGGTTGGTTATTCTAGGGACTAGTCCCTATGTGAGAAATAAGAGCAAATCTAGGCTTTACATTTGTTATGAGTGGATGGTTCAGATTAAATGGGGAAAAATTATAATTTATCCAATATCATCTAGTATTATAGTCGAATGGGGGTAGATTTGTAAATTTGAAACATCATTCATATGGAAGCATGCAATAAAAATGACAGTAGATTGCTATATTTTTGGGATTTATATCTATCCATAATCAATAACCCATATCAATCGACAAGCTGCCCCTAAACCCTATCATCAATCTCACAGTCCAAGAAAGACTCTATTTCTCGATCACACCAGACCGCCGCGACGCCACCACAGATTGGGGGTTCGTGCTTCTTTGCAGTGAAGACGACGATTGTGAAGTTGAATCAGTGTTCAAACTGACGAAACATGGTGAGAACAAAATAAAGTACTGGAATCAATCGTATTTTAGAAGCTTTTTCTGATGTTTCATGCGAGAATCGGTGTGATTTTTGTTTATTTTTTCATTTTTTTTTTGCGATTTTGGGGTTTTTAAGTTTTATTCCTTTTTGTTTGCACAGATTGTTAATTTCTGAATGTGGATTTGTTGATGCTTGTTTATATATGTGTTCATCAGTGGTTATTGACGAGTAATTGTAGGTGAAACTGTGGGTTTTTTAATTGTTAATTATTTTTAGCATTGTCTAATTTTTTGCTATATAATGGTGGTCAGCAAGTTCAATTTTCGTGCATTTTTTATGGTGCAATGATTGAGTTTTTGCTATATATGTGAAATATGTTGGTTTTCTTCGAGCGATTGATGTGTACGGGGGAATGCATGTTTTTTTATATGAAAGGGTGGATTGATATTTAGTGCAATTTATGACGTTTGTTGGTGCTTTATATTGTATATATTGTGTGGGCTGATAAACATGGTTTTTACATGCATTTGAGTAGTTGTATGGCTCATATTCGTAGAGTAATGCATGCGTTTGTTGAGTTTTTATGCTAGTTTTGTGTTTTCGTGTGCTTTTTGATGTTTTTGTGTTTCTTGTGCAAGTTTGAGCTGAATTTGAGATTTATCCAAGATCCAATTCAAGGAGGAAAGTTGCTAGAAAGATAGAGGATCAAGAGAGGGTCGCAACGCAACTTGAATCGGGTCAATCGGACGAGAAACGAGGGAGAACGGAGCAAAACGGCGGAGCGTGTCGGAGGATGCGCGCTGGCACGGACCGTGCTGTCCGACGGCGCGGCCCGTGCCATTAAACATGCAAGTTTCGGACTCTCGGTAGCAATGGCACGGTCCGTGCTGCCAACGGCACGGCCCGTGCCGCCTGTTTCCGGAAATCTGGTGTTTTTCCTTGTTTGGACTCTGTATTTTCCCAACTATATAAGGCTCTGCTTTGAACGTTTTTTGGACGTTTTTTACACAGACTTGATTCATTATTTTAGAGTTCCAAACTTATTTTTACTTTCAAGATTTGCTGTGAACATTCAACATTCAATAATTCAAGTTTTAATCAACGAATCGTCATTCCGGTTTTTCTAATCCATTGCATATTTATATTATGTTTATGATTATTCTTAGTTCTATTATTTCTATGGTTTTAATTATGCGTAAGTAGTCTTTTATTAATTCTAGGGTTTGCAAAGCATGATTGAAGCTATGTATTTAATTTAATCTTGTTATTTTTCCCTTCCGATTAATGTGTTCAATTGTTCAAGAGCTTTTGATTTCATGCTTAATTACTGATCACAATTGATGCATGCTAGCTAGTTAATTTGAGTCCTGGCGGAGATAATTAATTAGTGGGATTAATTGAATAATTTGATACATGTTCTAAGGAATCTGTAGGGGAATTTAAATCTGTGGTTCTATCGGGAGTTAGTAAATCAACCTAGAGACGAAAGTAATAGGTTGTTTGTTAATCTGCTTCTACCTTGAGACCTGGCGGAGATAGGTAGATATATTTCTGATTCCTCACCTTTAATCGGATTAAAATTGGGAAAAATTAGGATTAAATTGAATCATAGTGGATACATGTGTGCTGCATTCCCTATGATTAATATTTCATTAATTGATTGAGTTTGATTATTTGTTTAATTAATCTATTTCTGTCTTTTGAAGTTTGTTTATTTTCTCTTATTTGATTTAAATTTGTGCCTAGTTTTAGAAGTCTTATAATTGGTAGCCTGGATAATAGAGAGTTGTTAGCTTAGTACTCAGTATTTATCAAATATTCAGTCCCTGTGGATACGATACTCGATTCGCTTGCTATATTGCATTGTCCTATGTTAGTTGCAGTTTAGTGATAATAAATAGTGCATCATGGGCATATTTTAGTATTTAACTGTGTTGACTATTACTGTTGCTATGGAGCCACGCCGTTCATACTGGTATGATTTATTTTGAAATAGTAGATGCTTTTGTGTGATAAGATAAATGATGTGCAAGATGTTGAATACTTGTTCATAATTAATAATGTAATGAATAAGTTGAAGTAATGTGATTTGGGTGCTAAAAATATTGTGCTTTGCCAGAAAATTTTATTAATGTTACGAAAGCAAGATATGCATCATCAATATCCAATACTGAAAGCATCAATTAATTCATTAAGAAGTATCTGATTGCATTTTTTACTTATGAAGCATCAATATGTAAAGTGAGAAGCACCAATTGAATATAATGAAAGAACGTAAACAAAATTGATATTATGTTATGTAATGAAGATATGCAGCATCAATATAATATATTGAAAGTATCAATGAATTCAATAAGAAGCATCATATTGCATTTTTAACTTGTGAAGCATCAACATGTAGAGTGAGAAGCACTAATTTAATATAATGAAAGACAATGGACAAAATAAATATATAATTATTTAGGAAGCATCAACGCAGTATAATGAAAGCACCGAATGAGAATAAGTGAAACATATTAAACTTTTTCAATGTGTCTCACATATAGTAATCCTACATTAATGATGTGGTGGTCATATTGTGTTACAATTTTTTTTTGAAAATGATACAGCAAAGAGTCTTCGGAAATTATTTGGAGGCTGATGGAATCAAGGTAAAAGCTACAGCTGTGAGATGAGTATGCATTGATAGGTTGCAAATGCTATGGAGGGATGGGGCTAACAACAATGACTGTGGCGTATATGCTATGCGGCACATGGAGACATATATGGGACAAGCCATAACATCTTGGAATTGCGGCCTTGAGAAGGGGAATGTCAAAAGAATGAAACGCCTCCGCATCAAATACTGTGCAGCCATCATAACCTCCGATATGAATGTTCATGAAGGGAATATTGCCAATGATGATCGCTCTGCCTACGCGATGGCCTGTGCACAGAAAGATACTCTCTTGAATGAGTTATTGAAGGATGTGTAGTGAGAAGTGAATATGTGAATCTTTTATTGTTTTGAAAGATTGTGGGTATACAACTGGTGCAAATCTTTTGATATTCACTGTTTGATTTGTATTATTAGTAGGCTTATGGGATATTTCTGGACATGTGGTTTTTGTTGCTAGTTGGCGATGTTTTTTTATCGAACAATACTGGCTAAGTTATGAAAACTTATGTTGTCATGGACATATTCAGTAGTCGCGCTGTATTATTCAAAGCTTTTTAACTGACCTGCTAGTGCTTGACTTACAGAGTTTTGATGCTATTTATGTATAGATTGTTGTGATGTTTTTCTTCTTGTATTTTAGTGCTAATAGGTTTAGAATCAAAATACCATACGAACATAAGTATGAGTAAATTAAACAACCACCCCCCACGAGTGCTCATATGAAGTCCAATCCTATTATAACTAACCACCTCCATTTTTTTTTGGTTTATTTTGTAGAGATATGTTAATGATTTAGTATGTGAGAAAGTACTTGTTTTTGTTCTGATTCAATGGACTTGTTTGATTTGACGAGTAATACTTTGAAACAAGCATGTCGATGCTTTCATATTAATATATTGATGAATGAAAGCAGTAAATAGTAACTAGTGATTATTGTATTAAAAATGCCATGTAATATCAAACTTAGTGCTTTCGTAATGAGTTTCTAAAGGTAAAATAACCGCCAAGAAATTAACTTTGAAATATTTAGAGTAAATGCTAACTAATATCAACCTGAGTGCTTTCGTAATGATTTTCTAATGCTACAATATCCGCAAAATTTACTTTGAATTAATTACTTGAAATGCTATCTAATATCAAACTTAGTGCTTTCGCAATGATTTTGTAAAGCCACAATATCTGCAAAATTAACTTCGAATTAATTGATGTAAATATTGTGATTTGATCAATCCTAGATAGGCACATCAACATGTTAAGTAATGATTAAAATAAATGTGATATCAATTCCAAAAGAATGTATTAGTAATATAAAACTAAAAGTATACGTGGGAGTTCTAAAAATGTTAAAAAAACATAAAATTACAAATTGAAAGTATCACATTCTTTCTGAGGACAATTTCGCGAATCATGATGAGACCTCTGTCCACATGCCCTGCACGTTCTTAATGGTTTATCTTTCGTTTCCCCTGATGTCTCCTTCCCTGATTTTATACGGCTTCCGCTCCCTTTTGTCTTCACTTGAGCTGGTGGCCGAATAGTAACTTCATTCGGCACTGTTGATTGATAGTAATCATCAAACAATCTCTTCTTGGCATTCTCAGGACCTTCATTGCCTTCATTTGGTTTTATAGCATCTTTCACGCCTCTAATAGCTTCCAACAATGAATTAGATTTATTGGAGTCCCCCCCGACCCAACTCAAGCAGCTATAAAACTCAGAGATAATATCATACATGACAAATCTAGTTGTTTATATCTAATGCTTCGTAACCAAATAACAAATGCTTTTTATGTTAACCATATATAACGATGATAAAGACACGATTTCGTCGGAGAGAATTCTTCCAGCAGCCATTAAAGTAAACTACTGCAAAAAATATCCAACCTCTGAAAAAGGACTTGTAAAAATCCACAAAGATATCAAAATCCTAATATTTTAAATTTATTATCGTGCTGACTTAATTATTTTAACCTCCAAAAACATACATATTATAGATGAACATGATACAAAACCTGAATCTTCCATCGTGAATTTCGGAAAAACGTCATTGATTCGAATGTTTTTGCTCCAACACTTACGAAAAGAAACTGATCGGCTAGTGGAAGATGTGGGGGGGGGGACGGATCTTTTCCAAATTAAATCTCTTAATCTATGGAAAATATAATAACTAGATATATATAACTAAATTCAGAATTTATCAAAAAGTCTAGATTACCCTTATCCCTTGAGAATAGTCAAAACTACCAAATATATGGGTGGATTTATTTTTTAATCTGAACCGTTGATATATCTAAATCCAGTGGTTGATATTTGTTCTTATTTCTCACACCAATACCTATACCTCATTTGAGCTATATCCTATATATATATATATACGTATATAGGATTTGGTTCAAATAAGAACTAGTTATTCGCGTGAGAACTGTAAACCATGCTTATTTAGTGTAATTTTATAGCTTATTTTATTGTATTTTAGTGCTAATTTTTTTTAAAAAAAATTTATAGCGTATTAAGTTGTATTTTAGTGTTAGTGACTGATAAACTGAGATTTTACACTGATTTTGGTACACTGTTGTGTCATGTTTCATATGATTTGAGTGTGTTTTATCTCAGTTTAGTCGAGTTTTCTGAGTTTTCGGAAGTTGGTCGTTGTTGACATATTTTGCAGGTTTGTTCGTGAGTTCTGGATGTTTTAGAAGATTGAAGTGAGTGTGGAGTCCCAGAAGAGTATATGAAGAGATTGATCGAGAAAACGGGACGAAATAAGCTGAAGAGGAAATCGCGAGCTTGGACCCGCGACCCACTCGCGACTGCAGGGTCGCGAGTCCCCATGAGTTGATTCATGCGGAGTCGCGACAGAGGAAGGGTGAAGAAGAAGGATATTCGCGACCCCAGTCGCGAATAAGAGAGGGACCGCGAATTTTCTGCCATGTGGCGCCACGTCATGCCACGTGGATTCACAGGCAGCAGGGTCGCGACTCTGGTCGCAACTGAAGCGGGCTTTTTCCGATTTTTGCTGTATTTTTAGGCTTTTTCTTAAACTTGGTATAAAAGGGTTCTTTTTGGGCGAAAATTGGACATGAATTATCAGACCCCAAGTTTGGAACAGAGGTTTGTTGTGGAGAGAAAGCATCACAAGGAACACGCCAGAGGATTTCAAGCAAGTCAAGATTAGAGACAGATTTATTCTTCCGAGTTTTATTCAGTTTAATTCTTGTCTAGCTATGAACATCTTAAATTCGAATTCTTTTGTTTATTTCATTATGAACAACTAAGCCCTAGTATTGTTGGGTTGATTTCTGATTCATTTATGAAATCTTTTTATTAATTCTAATTTTATGTCTATGATTTTATTGCACTTTAATTATTCTTGGATTACTTTTACTTATGTCAATTGATTGGCCATTAATTGATATAATGTGTTGTGTTGATTCATAAATCGAGAGAGGAGTTTTAACACGTGAATAGAATAATTAACATAGTAATTAATACTACTCGAGAGGGTTGAGATTACTGGTGAGAGCTTTAACCTTTGGATCATTTAGGAGCTACATTGTAGATAATAAATGAAGACATTGTTATATATAATGTAATCAGCATTCTTAATTATCTGAGAAGAGATTCTGAATAGCTAAGTGGTTGCTCTAGTGTGATTAAAATCCCAACATAGGCATAGTTATTGGATTAGTGATGAGATGGAGTATTTGATGAAGGATCAATCCTAGAATACGCTTGTTTCTTGATTGATAATTTTTCTTTGCAACTTTATCTGTTGTGAACTTGGTTTTGCGGGTTATTTATTTATTTTGTTTCATTAGTTTAAAAATCTCTAAGCTTTGGTTAGTCTAGATAGCAGAGTTAAGATAGGTAGAATAACTAGTAATTAGAATTTAAGTCTCTGTGGATTCGATCTTGTTCACCGATGTTCTATAAGCCTCACTGTACACTTACAGTTTAGGTGAATTAAAATACCGAACAGTGACAATAGCACTAAAATACAACAAGATAAACTACAAAATCATATTAAATAAGCATGATTTATAGTTCTCACGGGAATACCTAGTCCCCATTATAACCAACCCCTATATATATATTAGGTTATAGTATGAATAGATATTAAATTGAATGAAGCTTTTCTATGAGAGGAACACATAAGAAATTCCCACAAAAATCACCATGGTTACACATACTGCGATACATGGCATCGTGTGAATAAATACTGAATACGTGATAATTTTTAAGTCAAAATTAGAATTAATCAACTAAAAAATATCATCAGATATTTAATTAATTATAATCCATGGTTGCTTTTTACTATTAAGGGATGTACATCCATGCCTCAATATATACCAATAAGATAAATGTTTACGAATAAATAAATTTATAAAAAACAAATAAATAAAAATTAAACCAACCATTCACTTGAAGTTTGAGAAACAATAATTGAAATCAATAAGATAAAATCAATTCAAGATTACAACTTTAGACCATCTAAACATAAACTCGATTGAGGAGATTCGAACTCGTGGTCTCCAAACAACCTCACTCCACATATACACTAATACCACATATAATCATTAAAAAAATGAGACTAAAATACACCTACCTCTGTTAAATTAAATTATATTATAGCACATTCACATAATACATAGTAAATAATTAAATGATATTTTAAAAATTATAATTTTATGGAAAATTTAATACATCAAACCAAACATAGATTATTAATACATAGATGTCACAGATATTTTAATACACCGAAGTAAACATAATATAGATATCTTATATGGTGTAACGCCCTATGTCCTCGGGGGTAGGGCCTAATATTGAAACGACGGCACAACGGACTCTGCTAGCAACTACTTGACATCTATCCTTGCATTGTCAAAATGGTTAACCCAAGTTGTTAGAGAGTACATTTAACCCACTTATATATTCATCATACTTTCGTTCTTCCATCAATGTGGGACATCACATCCCCAGGTCCGGTTTGAGCACACATGGATCGGCTCCAAAGCTTGATTGAGAGCTCCCGGAGTTAGCTGTAATAGCATTTGTAACGGCCCACGAGGATAGAGCCCAATAACGGCACAATGGGGTTCGGTAGCAACTATTTAACATCCATCCTTGCATTTTCAAAATGATTAACCCAATTTGTGAGAGAGTTCATTTAGTCCACTTATATATTCATCATAAAATTGATCTCACATCGATATGCAACATTACAGAATGAGCCCTAATTAAGTACATGTAGTATTTAGTTTATGTTGAGTTGGGTCTTTGTACTTCTATTTGTTTAGGGGGATTATGTTGTGACACCCAGGGCCGAAGCATGCAGTAATCACCGGTGTCAGGCATCGATAAAGAGCAACTCTTATAAGACTTTCAAATGAAGGGGAACATGAATGAACCAAATCCACCCGAAAGAGAGGGATTCTGAGACTATATAAGAATGAGATTGCATAGTCAAGGAGAGCTTAAAGGATTTGATTGGTGCTACTCATACCACAAGGTGCATCTTTTTTTTCTGACGTTTGTTCCACCAAAATTCCAAAATTAAGTGTGCTTGACATAGGGCAATGGTGGGATGGGTGATTCATTGGGAAGTTTCTCAGGAAGCGTACGAGTGAGGACAAAGAATGCTGGAAAGACTCATGTTGGTTTATGGGGACAACTATCAATTCGGTAGCCGAGTCATTACAGACGGTCTCATAACCGAACCTCTCACAGTAAGCTGCGGTTCGGGGATGAACCAAGAGGAAGCTGATGGGTATGTGACACTCGGGGCCGAAGCATGGAGTGATCGTTGGTGCCATGCACGGACAAAGAGAGACTCCTATAAGACTTCTAAGCGAAAAGACACATGAATGAACCGAATCCACCCGAAAGAGATGGATTCTAAGGCTATACAGGAAAGTAAGGTGCGGTTCAGGCACGAACCAAGCGGAAGCTGGTAGGCATGTGACACCCGGAGCTAAAACATAGAGCGATTGCCGGTGCCAGGCACGGAGAAAGAACGGGCACATGAATGAATCGAATACACCAGAAATCGTCGGTACTAGGCACGAACAAAGAGCGGCAGCTCCTATAAGATTTTCAAGCGAAAGGCACATGAATGAACTGAATCCACCGACTTTCAAGCGAAGGGGCATATGAATGAACTGAATTCACCCGAAAGAGAGGGATTCTGAGAGGTTATACATGAATGGAACTGTATAGTCAATGAGAGCTTAAAGGATTTGATTGGTGTTATTCATACTATGAGATGTATCTTTTTTTCTAGTGCTCGTTCCACAAGAACTCCAAAATTAAGTATGATTGACCTGAGGCAATAGTGGAATGAGTGACCCATATGTAATTATTATTATTATTATTATTATTAGGTTTATTTTGTGTGGGTGTGTAGCACGAGGACCTAATTTTTACATTCAAAAAGTTATATAAAAAATGTACTGCGAACATAAAAGAAAGTACAAAGACTCGGGCATATTTTTCACGATAACCCAATTTAGCATAAGCAAAGTAACCAGCTCACTTTCAATAAATTTTGGCGGTCTTTCCAACTAAAATATTATTTCAATTAAAATAGAGATATCTTAGTCAACACAACTTTTAGTGAACTTATCTCATTCTCGTGTTTTTTTTTTCTATAAAAAACTTATTATTTTCTTATTTTTCACTTTTATAGTCAACTATCATTATATATATAATTACTTTTATTTGCATGCAAAACATGATGTACTTAATTAATATTGACAAGTCAAACAATTATTTAATTGGATCATAATATTTTTAACGATATTATTTATTAAAAAAAGTATGAAATACATTAATATCAAATTTAAGATATTATTTAAAAAATCAAACAAATAAAATACTATAAATTGGGGCCTGAAA
Organism: Perilla frutescens; assembly: GCA_026008535.1. Classification (NCBI taxonomy): domain Eukaryota; kingdom Viridiplantae; phylum Streptophyta; class Magnoliopsida; order Lamiales; family Lamiaceae; genus Perilla; species Perilla frutescens. The sequence goes on from BRKX01000016.1 coordinate 7,486,473, forward strand.
AATAAAATTAAAAAATATTCCTTATTCTTTTAATTTTTCCAAGTTTCCGTCAATTTTGGGCGATTAAAATTCTAAAATCTGTTTTTTGTATTAAAAAATGAGGGAATAATTAAATTGACGTTGTTTTTTTTTTTTTTTTACTCACACACCTGACCTGTGGTATTGAGGAGATTCGAACCTGTGACCTTTGATCTCCAAACAATCTCACTCCACCACTAGATCATCCCCATCGGGACTAAATTGACGTTGTTTTAATTTGATCCTATTAATTTTTTCAGCTTGAGAAATGATAATAAATTCCAACAAAAAATTTAAACAATATATATTTTTGTATTAAAAAATTAAGGGAAGAAATTAGTGTTGTTTCAATACGATCCAATTAATTTTTCACTTAGAGAAAATCATAAACTTATTTTAGAGTGCAACTTGCAATGGGAATACATATTTGATTGGTGTGAAATCTCTTTTTTTAATGCATTATGCAAAAGTAGTGTAACTCAAGAGTGCATGCATGCTGAGAATTGTCTGATTTAATCCAATTAAAATAAATTAAAATGCATAAAATTACAAATCCATTTCTCATATTTTTAACGCAATTTGGAAATATTTGCCAATTGCATCCTATTAAAGGGTGTCTATTTATGTTTTACCATTTGATCTACCATAAAATCATTTTAGTTTCATTTTCTTTACTCAGAGCATCTCCAAAGGGAGCTGCATTTCACTAAAATGCAGCAAAATACTTCTCCAACAGCAACGACAATTGAGGCAACATTTTGAGGGAGAGGAGAGGGGGCGGTATATTTACCGCCCCTCTCTCCTCCAACGGCAAAAAATCATTTTTTTTCTTTTTTATGTTATATTTATTTATTATTTTATTTTGTATTTTGTGTATGTGATTTGTATTGTATTTAATATTAAAATTTGTTATATATGATAAATTTAATTAATATTAATGTTAATACATAAAATTAAATTAGATAAAAATTAGACCAACAATAAAAAATACTAAAATAAATAAAATTACACCAACAATAAAACTACATAAAAATACTAAAATAGATAAAATAAAAACATAAAAATACACTTAAAATAAAATAAAAGGATACAAACATTTTTCCTAAATCGTATTTTTATTTTATACTAATTCAAATATATTTGTTCTAAAAAGATTATTTTAATAATTATTAAGAAAATTTGAATTTAAGTATATATATCCATTAAATGAAATTTCATAAATCATTATATGTTAAATAACAATTGTAAATGAAATAAAAGGAATATTATGGAATATTCTCTTTTGGTGTAGAATTATAGTGCAAATTGTTGGAGATGAGCTTGAGAATATGCTGCATTTTAGTGATAGTGGTACTGTATTATAGTGCAGACTGTTGGAGATGACCTTATAACCCTTCTTTACCGTAAATAGCTCTCGATAACAAGTATTTCAAGATGTTACTTTCTCTAAATCTTAAATACAATTACAAGCACTTCATGTACTGTATGAGTTAATGAGATTCCTTTTTTTTATGTCGAGGGTAACCCGCAGTCGTTACCGTGGTGCGCACTGGGTAAACCACGCCTCTGTGTAATAACCTGCAAACCTACACAGGGGAGGTAAACCACACTTGTCAAGTCAGGCTCACACCTGGTGGTTGGTGGTGGGTCGAACTTGAGACTTTTAGTTTCAAAAAACACCACTCCACCACTAGGCCAACCCCAAAGGGAAAGTTAATGAGATTCTTTTTTTTTTTTTGATAGATAAAAACGTGTTGTAGAATAAAAGACAGCTGTACAATAATTACGAAGACTCAACCCTCAGACAAGTCCAAGGGAGGAATAACTACGCCGGATAAATCCGGGCAGCAAGGGAGGGGTTGAACAAACTGAGCTTATACAAAATAAGGAGCTATATGCAAAATCTTAGGCAGCTGGATCCCCATTATCTAAGATAGGATAAATGAATAATAAAATAAGACATCTCCCATTCTCTAGCATAGATGAAGTCAAAATACAGACAAATAAGGGCATTCCTTCGGCTACGGCAACAAGTAAACCAAAAAGGTTAACGAGATTCTTCATCTTTATAAAAGTGAGAATTACTATTGCTATTATTGACTAATAAATAGTTTCAAGTCTCGCATAAGCCACAGATTATGGAGTGTGAGTGAATAGTAAAAAACTATTGCCAATACAAATAGGATTGAATTGCGAGTAGTGGAAGTCAAGCAAGGTGTACCAATTGCTTAAAAGATTAATTATGTCAAAAGACTAAAATCACCTTTTCCACTTTGCAGTACGGGCGGCGGGAACAAAATCAATATTCATCATCAGACATGCGACCTTCGAAAATTTTGACATCAGACCTACGACCTTCGAAAATTTTGACAGACGGTAAAATTGAAATAAAATCGAAACATTAGGAATCATGTAATTAACTATAGACTGTGATCTTTTTGTTAAAAAACTGCAAATGCTAGTCATACGTGCGTAACATATATAAAATTAATATCCATAAAAATTGCACTTTCTTTACCCATCAATTATTTATTTACTTACTTAAATTATAGACAATGTTCGTAAAGTTTGATAATAAATTAATAATGGACGTGGAGTGCGTTTTGTCAACGTGATATTTAATTACAAGACATCATTTATTTTAATAATATGCTTACTTGTAATATTATTTGCATTGAGCCATTGTACTTTAATTGATCAAAATAAAGTCCATTTACTATAGTTTTGGTTAAAATCAAGCCCTTCAATAATTTAAGTCTAAATGTATAATCAAATCATGCATCAGTCAATTATAATTTAAATGAATTGATTTTATGTCCACGTGGTATTGTCATATCAGCAGTAATGCGCCCAAAATGGGTAGCAGGGTGATTTTGTATATGCTTAACTCTAGAAGAGAAAAAAATGACAAATATAGCCATATAGGCTCGTTGGTTAGAAATTTCCCCATCTAAAATTGCATTATTAAATATTCACATGTCATGTTATAAATGGTGCGTTCATTTTAGAGTGTTATCTTCGGTTGGATTATATTTTCTCCACCTCAACAATGCTAAATAAATTTAACATTTTCTTTTAAAAATATTGAACATCAGATGACTGAATATTGAAAACACTACTTTAAATAAAATGATGATCATGGACTAAGTAAACAAATAAATCATTTTAAAATTATCTTTAATTATTTGTTTCAGAATTTTCATTATTATTTTAATTTGTGTCAACCTGCAGTTTTTCTTAATGAATTCTTATTAAATTGATATCCTATCATTATCTGTTACTTTCAAGGTTCATTTAGGTATTGTTTTAACTATTTAATTTCAATATACTCAGAGATCTTTAAGACGAGATAGATCTTCTATTCCAATTTCGTATTTTATCTTGTATTCCAATCATTTGATACATGCTATGTGTATTTAAAAAATTAAACAATTATTCATTAAAAAAAATTAAATACAGATGATATTGATTCATGGTTGGAATACAAGATAAAATACAAAATTAGAATTGAAGATCAATCTACCTAGCTAGTTGTGATAGAAAAAATAAAAAAGATTCAAAAATTAAAAAGATTCAAAAATGCGGAAAATAGCGTGTGCACATGTACAGTTGAAAATAATTGATTGACAAAGTATATATATATATATATATATATATATATATATATATATATACTTGTTGATATCGTCAGCAAATATTTTTCTGAACAACAAATTGCAAAAGGATCTTCATACACTGAATCTAATGCAATTAAATTAATAGACCTAAGTACAATTTAATCTCTCTAGTTTTTTCTTTAGCAGGGAGAAAAAAGTAACGGCGGGTCTCGAATACGAGATATCTCCCTTTCATACAAGGGTCTTCACGGCCGCTTAGTTGTCCCGGCCCTGTCGGAACAATTGAATCTATATATGTTCAAAGTGAGTTTTGAAAATATGTGGAATTGCGTAAGAATTCTGCAATTCTCTATATATAATTAACCTTATTAACTCAAGTAAATAGCTAGGTTCATCAATAATAAATTAAACACATGTGTTTAGTTAAAGATTTACATACAATAACTGATAAAACCAAACTAATAATTTCTTCAAATTAGTAAATTGTTATGAGTTCATACATGTTAGTGTTTAAAAAAAAAGAATTTAGCAATTAATATTATATTCAAATTATTCTGGTTTAGGTGATACTAATCAGAAAATTATTCAAAATCATCTATCCTCTTGACACTCTGTACAAGAACATAACACGCACGGAAATACTTTTTTTATATAAAATCTTGTTTAATTTAGTCGATCAATTAAACTAACATAAAATTATTTTTATTGAAAACAAACATAAATTAATTAATAATGAGACAAGGAAAATGATCAGTTTAGACTTTGGATATTCAAAACCAGAAAGGTCACCTGAAGGGGTACATACAATTAATCTGAATGCGAAGGGTTAGTTAAGCATTCAGCTGATTAATTAAAGCTAATCAAGTTTTAATTATTAGGTTTCGTCATGAATATTAAGAAAGAGTTGAAAATCAATAGTCTAATATATTATTATATTTGTATACATATCGTTAACGTCAAAACTAGCCACTTCGAGACATCGCATATCTCTTATTATATTTGAAATTAAATTTTTAAAACTCAATAATTTACATCTAATTATCTGTTCAAAACTTGAAATAGAGTTTGTCACGAATAATTTTTTTGATGAATGCGATTGATTGTTTCAAAAAATACCGTGGACGATGCTAAAGATTATTCAAATAAATTAATTAGACTTAGATGTCAGAGCAACGAAAGGGATGTGATTGTCAACTTGTCTCTTAACATGTAGGCCACCAAAACACACGCGAATTAAAAATTACTAGAAATAGTGTATACAAATTATTTCTACATGGAATATTTAGATTCCAAACCCTTTTTAATTAGTTTGTATATGTAGAGATGAAATGAAGTTCACAATTGATGTCACACTATGTCGATAACTTTTGGAGTTTTCACAATTCAGAAAACGAAAAATGGATTAGTTATAAATTTAGAATATAAAGAATGAAAACTATTAATTCATGACCTGAAAATGAAAATTATAAATTAGGACCTAAAAGATTAAAATTATCAATTCACGAGTCCTAATAAATCATGAGTTTTGAATTTTTTAATTTTTTAAAAATTATTTTTAATAAACTAGTCATTAAAGTTAATTGAAAATTAATATAAAAATACTTAAAAATAAAAGAAAATCAAAATACATGATTCTTGAAGTTCTAAGTTGATAGTTTAATCTTTGAGAACCTATATATAATGCTAGTATCTCTCTCGGTAACTGGAACGATAGAACTCCATATATTCATTGTTATGAATTTCAAAATCATCTCCAAATTCTTCAACCCAAACACGAGCTTATAAATGTTTATACTAAATATGTCGTTTTTAACTAGACAAAATCATCTATCTACAACCGTGTATGATATAAGTGGTGCTCGTTTAAATTCTATATGCATTTATCCAGAAAAACTCAGATAACTTTTCTTGCTTACTTGAGTATCTTGCAAAAGAATTGTCTCGGCATGCTAGGGTGAGCCAATGATGTTGTTCTTAATTATCCATCATGTATTTATTTTTTACTCGATCATCTTTATTCTTTAAACTATAGATAAACTATTATCTTTTATTAAGCTTAAGGTTAAGGAACATTCAGTTGTTATTTTCCAAAGCTTATCAAATAAAAGTAAGGCTAGGATGAAGTCAAATGTTACTTTCCAAATTATTGTAAAGGCTTAAGGCTAAGATGAGGTCATTAATTAGATCCTTTCTAAAACTGCATTGGATGGAGAATTGCTATTTTTCTAACGTTCACAATTGCTTTTGCGGACAAGCATGGTCGAATTGAATTGACAATTAAATTATCGAGACCTTTTTCTTCCTTGTCGTGCCTTTTCTTTTGTTCCAACATCTATCAAATTTACTATATATGGTAAATTCATCAGTCAGTAATTTTTTTTAGCAAAAACACATGCATATATAAAATGTCAAAATTGATATCCAACATGCCAAACTCAAAAGAAGTGTGGCTGGTTTGGTGTACGTTAGGGATAGTGATACATGATTATACAGAAAGGACCCGAGCTGCTTTGGCAAAATCAATACAAAAGCATGCTTCTGAGGGTGTGTAAACGCTCAGTCCGGTCTTAGATCGGATTGAATAATGAAGATCAAATGGGTCGAATTTTTTTTTCCGGATTGGTCGAACCGAAGACCAATCGATCAGTAGGTCGGTCCGACATAATTTCTTTATAATCTATATTTTTTTATTTTATTCCTAAATTCTAATAAACTGATTTTTTCTAATTCAAAATTCAATTTATTTTAACCTATTAACCGTTTAGAAATTTATTTTGGGCATTTAGGATTTAGCAATTTAGGAATATTATTTTTAACATTAATATATTATATTTATTGAAAATTTAAATAATTATAATTAGTTTGGTCAGTCCTGTCCAACTGGATAAATATTATTCTAGACTGGATTGACAGATTAAATATTCGGTTCTCCAAAATTAAGACCGGACGAACCAAACTATGTATAAAAACTGATCGAAATCAACAAATTGTTGATCGGTCCAGTCTAGTCCATTCGATCGGTCCAGTTTTTGCACAACCCACCTACTCCAGTGCTTGATAATGAACTCAATGTAATATTATACCGAGTTGGCTCAAGTATGCAAGTGTGTTCAAATTCTCTTCTGGGTATACATTTAGTGGCTGATGATGGGGAGAGAGAGGCTTATTAAGGCGGAACTTTCCTCTTGGCCGAAGTTATTAAACTTGGTAGGGTGGTTGCTTATTCGACATATACTTAGGGAAGCCAGTGAATATTACTCATAGCTAGTCTTACACAGTTTGGCGCTGGTGCTGGATGTGAAGATTTCTATATTTGAAACAATAATTTTTCGGAGTTAGCTTATCGATTAATAAAAGTTATTTTCTTTCAAAAAATTTAATTGGATATAGATTTTCAATAATTAATGCAGTTGAATTAAAAGGTAGGTTAAACGTAATTGATTGCCCTACCTCACATAATTAACCCTAAATAAGTCATTTTATATTATTGAAGACTCAAGGCATGATGTATTACTTTAAGTTAGGTATAGAGTCTAGTTGAACATCTAGAGCTGATGAGAGAGAGGAAATATCTAAAATCTTATCATTTTTTTTTATTAAATCAGCTTGTCACGTCACTAATGTAGGGTATGGAAAGAGTTGTTCATTTGCACGGTTGACGTATTATTGACTACCCTATTTAATATAACCAAGGTTTAATTTTCCAACTAAATGAGCTTAATTGGTCTATATATATTTTAGTAAGTCACAGATTGATGTGCTTGGTTCGATTTCAGGCATATTTTTCTTTGTCCTACATGGGATTCACTGAAATCGGTACTTATAGAGATATTTTCACATAAATAATTAATTTATCGTCTTACTCTATCACTAGACTACTCGCCCACCTCTTTGGTTCATATAATAAGAAAGAATATTAACTTTTTTTCTTTTTTTTTTGAGGAAGAAAGTTAGTTTATATATAATTTTAGATTATTACCATGTTTACTAAGTCTACTTACTAGCACTTCGAATTATCTAGCATTTTAGATTCCCTAGTCCATTTTTTCTATCACACTTGATATTCCATTTTGAATTTATTAATTTTTCTTTCATTTCTTTTCCAATTTTTCTTTTTTCTGGTTTAGTTTAATTTTACAATTACTAATTAGAATTTATTCCACCATATTCAAGTTTATAATAATTTTTTACTATATATTCAATTTTTATTTTTCTAATTAATAATTAATTATTATAATTGATTATTCCAAAATTTGGGAATATAATTTTTTAAAATTTTAATTTTTATCTATGAAGATTAATTATGATTGATTATGTTGTAATAATAATATTTATTTTTATAACAAACATTATTAAAATATTGAATTTGATAGTGAGACATAAAAGTGGAATATGAAAGTCGGACTAGATGATCTCATTTCAGTTTATATAATGTCCATCATATCATTTAATTTATCATGTAGATCAATAGTCTCTTAATCTAATAACATAATACTTATCAAAATATTTAACAATTATCAAACTACGAGATACGATTTCATACAAGATTACATGTTGATATATCCTTGAAAATAAATGTTATGTTATGAAATGGACTGATGATTCTTCATTTTATTTATTTTGTTATGAGGATAACCCACAACCATTACTCGATGGTGCATACTGGGTAAATTTCACTCTTGTGCAATTGCCTGTATGTGGAGTATAAGTATTGACCCATTTGGGCTTTCTGTCTTGGCCCACTTTCCTTTATTTATTTATGGCCCAGCTGCTAAAGCCCATTTCCCCACGCCCCATTTAACCTATTTTACCTTATATACTTAAGCGTAACCCTAAATTACCATATCTATTCTCAGGGGCGGGGCTAGCCTATCGGAGGCCCTCTGCGAAATTTAAAATTGGGCCCTTTGTTAAAAAGGGAATTATGTCAAAGGGCCCCAAGCGCAAGCAGTAAAAAAAATGTTACACTCAAGAATCGAACCCGCATCAATGCAATGCCAAGAAACTTGAAGAAAGCGATTTTCCACTAAGCTAAGTGATTAATTGATAATATTTTCAACTATTTATCTATATATACATATATGGACCTATATATATTCAGGGGCCCTCGATTTTTCGGGGCCCTGTGCGGTCGCCCACCCCGCACACCCTCAAAACTGCCCCTGTCTATTTTCTATCTCTTTCTACAAATGGCTGGGCCGATTCACCTTCTCTCTCAAGCCTTACACCAATACCCTTCAACCCTATTTGCTTCAAAGCAATCTCCGTTGTTCTCTCTATGGTTTTGGCCGGATTCCTGTCTGTGGTCTCCTGATTTGGCCGTGAGTTGAGAGTTTTGTGAGAGATCTCTGAAAGCTGAGGGCTTGTGAGAGCTTCAGGCCCTTTACACATCTCCCCTTTGTGGTCCAGGGTCTCTTTTGTCACCGGAAGTGCCATCGCCGCCACTCGTGGGAAAATCTGAGCCGATCTGTGTCCCTAGGACACATTTTTCCATTTTCAAACTCTCTGATTTTCTTATTCTTTTACTTTACTATTTCTTTGCTTTATGCTTATGTCCTTTGTTTCTATTTATCATTACTTGTGTTAAGATCGACTCTAACACTTCTTTTTGACAGATCATACACACTCACTTGGGAATAAGGAGTCTGTGAAGACTTAATCACTGAGACCCCTCCGAGATACTGACCCTCTGAGTTAGCCTATGAAGAAAAACACTCAAAGAGATACTCTGAGGCTTTTAGGTTGCCTGAGCAGCCGTGAGGTGAACCGAAGGGGCCGGAAAACAAGCGTTGAACCCCTGGCTAGGCTGATACCCAACACTGTAAATTAAATCATACAGAAGAGATAAACGATGTTTGGAAAACCTGAGGATGCACACTGGGTAAACCCTGCTCATGTGCAATAGCTTGCAAACCATTAGATAAACTCCATTTCTGTGAAATAATAAGCAAACCTCATAGAAAACGTAAATTATATTTAAAAATTAGGTATGTAGGCTCATACCTAGCGATAATCTTACACTATTACATTTTTAGTAAGTTTTAAGATATAATTTTTTTAATTCTAAAGTATACAACAATGAATTAATCAAGATTCTATTGAAGCATCAGATGAAATCCCCCAAATCTATCTTGAACCTATCTATTGGTGTTGGTGGTGGAATTGAATTTTAGATTTTTGACCTCAAGCTTATATCACTTAACCACCAAGCTAATCCCAAAGGAACTTATTATTATTATTATTATTATTATTATTATTATTATTATTATTATTAGGGTAGGTTCAAGATAAGTTTGGTGGATTTCATCAGATGCTTCGATTACCTTTTTAATTATCTTCATTAATTCATTGTTTAATAATAATAATAATAATAATAATAATAATAATAATAAGTTCTCTTAGGGATAGCTTAGTGGTTGAGTGATGTAAACTTCAGGTCAAATGACTCAAGTTAGAATCTCACCACACAGAAGCGGGGTTTACCTAAAGCACATCTCGATAGTGCCTGTAGGTTACGCTCGACAACAACAACAACAACAGCAGTAGCAGCAACAACAACGACGGCGACAACAACAACAACAACAACAACAATAATAATAATAATAATAATAATAATAATAATAATAATAATAATAATATCTTGACTCATTTACGTCTTAATTCATAGTTTATAGTTATTTTCAAACGGTAGTGATCCAATATAAAAGAGAGTTCTCGGGTTCGAAAGAATTGCTCGCCTTGCTCCAACTGAAAAGGAAAAAGGTGATTTGGGCCAATCTTTTTTGGTGGATTAGTTTGATTGAATAGTCAGTCTCGGCGTTCAACGGGCTCAAACAGACTATTCATTTAGAGCATTGGAATGATAATTTTATTTTAATTTATAAAATATAATTAAGAAGATTTATTAAAATAATAAATATATTTTTATCAGACATGTTTTCTCTTATAGCGCCAATCACTTAAAAATCCAAAATAAATTTAAATAATATAAAAACCCCACCCTCTTTCATATTAACTTAAAAAAAAACTCGTCTACACATCAAATTTATTTATGCTAATTAAAGCCTGTTAATTTCTTCACATTTTTCTAAATTTTCAAGGATGATTGCTGCTTTAGTTTATGCCAACTTCTGTTAAGGTTTTTGCCTACTAAAATAATAAAGTTGGAAGATAAAATTAAAATTAATTCTTAAAAAAAAATACGGGGCAAACACCTACAAATAATTGATTGATTGTTAATGTTGGCATGTTGTTGGAGGGAAGAAGACGACATTTCAGGGAAAAAAACAAGGGTGAAAAATAAAATATTAGGCAATGTAAAAATATTTACATAAAATCAGAAATTGACATCCAATATTTTTAGCATTTGATTTTTCATGGGACTCCAAGACCACATCCACCGGGAAATTCTTCGGATTGCTCATTGCATTAATGCAATGTTAATATCAATTTTTAGAAAAAATGCAGAAGAATGATTGTAAGAAATCTTTATATTTTTTTTTTCTTTTGAAGTCTTGAATGATATGTGTGTGCGTGAAAGTGAGGGCTATAGATTATTAATTTTGTTAGGGTATTTTTGAATTGGTACGGATTATATGGGCAAATATGTCTAATAGAAATAAAATTTTATATTTTAATTAATTTGGGATTATAAAAAGTAAAACGAGTGCCGTGTTTAGAATTTCCCTTTACAAACAGGCATTAGTGTCAAAAGCCTCCAAGGTTGGAAAGATACAAATCAGTTTTTATATGAGTAACAATTTGGCTCCAAATTGGAAAATTTTGGGATATATATTTTTAGCTTAGAACGTAGCAATACAAAATTAATACTTGTCATATAACTGATTTACATATTATTAATTTGAAGACGAAGGAAACCAAGTTGCTAAGGGTGTTTAGTGAATTTTTTAATTAGTGTTGATATATATTGGTTGTTGGAATTTTTCCATTCCTTGTATTTTAATTTGAACTCTTTTTTTTCCCTCGATTTTGCTGCTTTGGGTATTGTCGCTATTTTGTTAATAGTTAGAGGATACTCTTCTTAATTCTTCTTCTCCTTTTCTTCTTTAAGGTTTTTTCCATTGAATTTTCCTCGATTAGTTTTAATGAGGTCGGGCCCTTGAATTTGCTTCGGCTTTTAGGTTGTTCCACACTTTTTTTGTCCTTTATAAATCACTTTATTTGGTACATGCTTGATTAAAAAAAACAAAGAAGAGAATATTTGATTGGTTCATTAGGAGTCCTACCGATAATCTTTTTTATTTTATTTTCCGGTTAATCTTCCCTTTTTTACTATTGAATATTTTTTGTTTGGAGGGACCAATCACCAATATGAATGACTTTGGTGGCAGTTGTCTGTATCAGGCATTTACTTTAATCTCACGATGGAGATATGCATAAGAATACAATATATTTATCTAAAACACTAATTTTATATTTTGGACATGTCGCGTCCGATATATATTTTGGACATGTTTATATAAATTAATTTATAGTTGTTGTGTAAATAGAGACAATAATTAATGTCGCATCGATTAATGAATTCTTTAAGTGAATCTGTGCAGTATTCCTATAAAATTGTAAAAATTTGATTTTAAGTACCATGACTAGGGCGGTAAATTAAATGAGCTAAACTACTCGTGAGATATTCGAATATTGTTTATTTGTTAAACAAGCTAAGTTCGAGCATGATAAACGAGCTCGCTATTTTCTCGAGCGGAACTCAAGCTTGGCTCGTTGAGCTCGCGAGCTTTTTAATGAGATGTCTCACGCAGGGCCGGTCCTGACATTTTAGGGCCCTAATTTTTTTCCCACGAGCATCTTGACATTTCTCTTACTATTGTCTTCATTCCGTATTTATTGAAAAAATGCTATCAACACCTATAAACATACAAAAAAAAAGAGTATCAAATAATTATCGAACTAATTTAGATCTTCTAGTATTTTGAGAAGCAAAATCATCAATAAGATCATCGAAATCAACATTTTTCCAATATCTCATTTTCAATGCTTAAAATAACTAGCCCAATTAACCTTTCTTGAGACATGCATACTTCAACACAAATATGTTTTAATTAATTTTAATTTTAAAAATCTTCTTTCTGCTGATGCTACAGTAACTGGAATAATCTAGAATATTCTATATGTAATAGAAATATTAGGGAAAATATTAACGCAATCTTAGCAAACTGATGCAAGGTATAAATTTATTTAATGAAATTGAGAGCAATAAAATTAATGTTATAATTAACATTAACCTAACCTTTGGAGCAATCAACCAATCCATCGAGTACTCGAGTACTTTGATAATGTTTCGTCAATTTATTTACAATATAAATATCAATCTTTTAGTTATGGTATATACAAAACTTTATATAATATGCAAACTCATTATATTTACACTTTAAATTTGACCTAGTGTAAATTAAATTATTCAACTATGGAAACTTACATTGTATGATGGAAAATAAAGCAAATTTTTTGTATCAATTAAAGTAGAGAAAAGATACAAATACACCCCTTAACGTTTATCGTAGGGGGCAGATTCATCCTTAATGTTATTTTTGGAGCAAATAACACCCTACTGTTTATAAAAAAGTGCAAACCCCCCTCCCCTTCCCAAAATTAGTACTCCCTCCGTCCCAATAGCAAGGTCCACCTTTTTATTATTTACTCTCTCTATTTTAATAGAAAGTGGACCTTGCAAACGGGACGGAGGGAGTATTTTTTTTCAAAATATAGAAATTTATTTTTTTTCATATTTTTCATCCCTAAAAAATAATAATTTTTTACACAATGAAATTTATTAAAAAGCTTACGTGTATTTTCATACATTTTTTAATAAAATTTATTCACAAAAATATAAATTCAATAATAATAATAATAATAATAATAATAATAATAATAATAATAATAATAATATGATGATGATGATTATGATGATGACGATTTTAGGTCTATATTTGAAGGATGCTTATAATTTAAAAAAAATGAAAATTATGCAAAAATAAATATTTTTTTATTGATGGAAAAAATCATGAATAAAATGGATTTTTTTTCACAAAAAAAGACTATTTGTTCAAAAATATAGAAATTTGATTTTTTTTTTCATATTTTTCATCCCTAATAAAGGTTGATTTTTTAATGAATGAAATTTATTAAAAAACTTGCATGTATTTTTCATATATTTTTTTAATAAATTCCATTCACTAAAATACAAACTCAAACTCAATATAACAACAACAACAACAATAAATATATTTTTTTAATAAATTCCATTCACTAAAATACAAACTCAAACTCAATATAACAACAACGACAACAATAATAGATACATGTAAGTTTTTTAATAAATTTCATCGTATAAAAAATTATTATTTTTTAGGGATGAAAAATATTCAAAAAAATCTATATTTTTGAACAGCTCACTTGTCGTTGATATCAATATCAATTGCAGTCATGTTGAACCAAAGTGAATAACACTAGTTCACTACATGAGTATTTCATCATTTCATCTTTTAAATTATTTTCCAATTTCTTGATTTCTTTTCATTTTAGTGAATGCAAAGTCATTATGAGAGTAATCTAGAGAAGAAAGTATATACATTTTATTTTTATTTTTTAAAGAAAGTAGTACTTAGATTTCTCTAAATCTGAAAATAAAAACATCTATCAATTAAAAATTACTCCAGATGAATAAATCCCACCAGAAATTATAATAACTAAACATATAGAAAGTTCCATCACCAAAAACATAGAATCTATTTTACCTGAGCAAGGACACTTTATCTTTGAAAGAAGTACGATCGACGTTAGAACTCCTAAAAGTTGTTGTCGCTCATGAAAGTGATTACAAAATAATTAAACAATGGAGTAAATCTCAAACAAAGATATCTATTAAAATACTTAGTTTATTGTACTGATCTAGTATCTTGGAATTTTAGAGTATGAAAAGTCATGCAATTAAATTCATAAACATCCAACAAGATCGCTATGGATACACACACACACACACACATAAAACCCAACAAATTTCATAATGTAGATTGCAATAAAAGAAAACACCCACCAGAAAAACCCCTAAATAAAGAAAGACATCACAAAAAATAACAAACCTTAATTTGAATCCAAAAATAAGAATTTTCTCCTCTCAGAAGTGAGAAACAATCTTCTTTCCATGGAGCAGGATGACGAATCCATCTTCAAGAATTTAGAGTACAGAGGTGCATATTTGAAAATTTATATTTCAGTATATTTCAGATTTGAAGATTTTAAAAGAAAACCTTGAGAGGATGGAGAATTGGGGATGTGCAGTTTTTTTTCTTTTTCGAAGGAGGCATCAAATGCAATGTTATGTTGTGTTTTCTGGAGTTTTTTTATTTTTAAGTTAAGCGCCTTTTTTTTAAAATTTTTTGGTTTACGGCGGGAGAATCAATCGTTGGAAAATTGTCGCCTAAAACTATTACTATTATTATTATTATTATATTATTATTCTAGTCTAATTAATAATAATAAACTATTGCTGTTTAGAATTACAAAATAATATTTATTATTTTTTTGTTTTTCTATTAGTTAATTCTATTAACTATAAGATGAACTTTATATAAAAAAATTTTGAAAATAGATATAAAGGTGGGATGAAGATTATTATTTATCCTTCAGATATTTTTTTTTTCGCTTAATGTGATGTTTAACTTAAAAATATGATTTATTATATTGAGATAGAATAATATGATTTATTGAACTTTTAGATATCGACCCCTTTTTATTTTTACTCCATTCACCACTAATCTACAAATAAACAAAACAATATTGAGATTCTATTGATTCAATAAAATAATTACTACGAGATCATTAGACAAAGATATAAATAAAAATTCAAGAATCATGTGTGTGTGTGTGTCTACATATTTGAAAACATAAATTTTACAATAACCTTTTACATTGTATATATCACTTATTGTCATTTGTAGGTAATTTTGGAATTAATAATTTATCCCAAAATTTACACGTATTTTTTACCTAAGATTCTCATAGACAAGTAATCATAATATTTATGTGGTCTAGTAACCAAAATCCAGAAAAATTACATCATTTTACTTGTTTTGAGAAATTTGATTACTTTCCAAAATCCACTAAAATTGAACCAAAAAAAAAAAAAAAAAAATCTTATTAGTTTTCCAAGTTAGTTTTCATGTCAATCAAATAAGTCCTTAAAGTGAAATTATTAAATAAAAGCAAAGTCGATAATTTGTCCATGTTAATTATGAACACCTTCACAATTCTAAATATAAATTTAAGTGCGTTTAAAGTAGTCTTAAAATATCACTAAATAATTACTAAAACATCAACAAATATAATTATAATCATAATCAAGATTATCAGCAGGAGATACACCGAGATGGAAGAACGAGGTGCGTTTAAAGTAGTCTTAAAATATCACTAAATAATTACTAAAACATCAACAAATATAATTATAATCATAATCAAGATTATCAGCAGGAGATACACCGAGATGGAAGAACGAGGGTGCAATAATTTTTTTAATCAAATATATGTTGTCATTTCGGAAAATCACCTTCAAGTACTTAAATCTTGATTCACAACATTATCCACCTAAATTTTAATTTTTCGTGTGTGTTTATGTATATTTTGATATTATGTATATTTTGATATTTTGTCTCTTAAGAAATATGTGATTTTTTTTTTTTGAAGTTTTATCAATTAAGGACCTAAAACTTATGTAATATATCTACCCAAAATCTTAAATATGAAACTGTCAATTCAAAACATGAATGATTAGATCTATCAATCTCCAAATCTAAACTCATGTATTTCGATTTTTTTAAAAAATTATTTTAAATTAAATTTAACAAATAACTAACAGACATTGTTTTATTAAAAAATAGCATAAAAATAATAACAAAAATTAAAAATAGTGGAAATATATGATCTTTAGAGTCTTAGGTATATTGATATTTCAATCATTGATAGTTTTCACCTTCGGTGTCCTAGATTTATTGATAACCTACATTTCAGGTCCTAAATCAATAGAATAATTTTTTAAGATAAAATTAAATAAGTACTTATTTGTGACTAAAAACATGGTAGACTTCGCGAGAGACATGACAAAATAAAAATTAAAGTTGACATGTTGTTTTTATTGGTGTGTCCCTAAAAGGCTTTTTAGTCCGTTCATTAATTTTTTTTAATTTCATTTTTTTATAATTTAGGTATAGAAAAGCATATGAGCTTCTCTAGTCCAAAGTTGTGTGTATCAATTATATGCAACAAACATTAAAATTATTAGTTCTTCTTTCATTTTTTTCTTCAAGTTTAATTTCTTTAGGTTTAGTATAATTTTACATTATTATTTAAGGTTTGTAATTATTTTTTGGTTAATATAATTTTTTTAGGGTTGATTATTCCAAACATAGAGTATATAATTTTTTAAAATTTTAATTTTAGAAATAAATATTAATTAGGATTATTATAAATATAATTTTTTTATGAAAAACATTATTAAAATTATGTAATTTTGATATTGACACACTGATGGAGTGCACAATTTAGATTAGATGATCACATCCCATAAAAATGGGGATTAGGATTTCACACCATATCTCTTTGTATCATTCTTTATGACATATTATGTGCTAGACTTTTATTTTTTAATTTTAAATTTATTATGATTTAATTTAATTTGAAATTTTTTAATTAGGGTTCGTCCTTCTTCAATTAGGTATATTAAAAAAATAAAAAAATTAATTATTATTTATAGAATGTAATACGGGAGAGCACTAATGATATCCGTATGATTCGTGTCGTTGGGTGCTTAGGTGTAATCATTTAAAATCGTTATTTAAAAAAAAATGTGGATCCCTAGAAAAAGGAATAGGTCGTTGGCCAGGTGGGTGTTTGCTATGTTGAGGAATGTAGTTATGTAGGAAATTAAATAATAAATCATAGTTTTTTTTCCCATAATTAGATTTTGTTTTATCAAATTAAAGTTCAATTAATTATACCAAAAAAAAAAAAAGTCAGATTATATTAAAATGGAGGTGGAGGAGTGGAGTACTATACACGTTTAATATATATATATATATAAATTTCTCAAATATATTGAAGCTGACATGCATTCAATATATGTGGCAACAGACGATTTTAATACACACGTTACATTTTTATCATGATTCAATATACCATGTAAGTAATTGAAATTAGTAAATAAATTGTGCAACCTACGAGAAGGAATCAAACTTTTTTCCTTTTTTTTTTGTTAATAACCACACATATAGATTATTGATCGATTGTTACGTGTAGCTAATAATTTTTCTAACAAATTCCACGTAAGCAAAACAAAATTACAAATGTCACTTTTTCCAAATATAAATCTGATAATTTTTTTCAAAAGAAATATAAATGTGATTAAAAATGTTTTACCACACTTATTAAATGTCAATAGGTAAAGATAATTATCTAGTTAATTCACCCACACATTTTATAATTATGTGTGGCTAAATGATCGCACATAAAATGTGTGGTAAATTTATGTGTGGCTGAAAGTTCAAAATCTTGTAGTGTCAGGAGTTGAGTTCTGATACTTAGTTGGTTAAATATTAAGTCGTTGTGGATATGACCTTGTTCACCGCTACTCTATAAACATTACCGTGCACTTGCAGTTAGGTGAAAATAAATACCGAACAACATGTATAATAATAATCTGGAAAATACACATAAAAGAATAATCACACACTACAATAAAATGGTCTTTAGAGATAAAATTATTAATGATGACAAATGTCATCATCAATACTAGACTTTTAGCAACGGCATGCCATGCTGTCTCTATTTACCACATGTCCTCTCTAATAATATTTTTGTGACAATATTTTTGTCACTTAAAAATATTTTTTGCGACGACAAGAACGTCCCTAAAAGTTCTTCTCAAATAAATTAAAAATTATTTTAAGTAACAACAATGTCGTCCTAAAAAATATCATTAAAAATAGCATGTATTTTTTTAGAGACAACATGTCGTTACTTAATTCTAGCACTAGTGACGACATTTATCGTCACTAATGATATTGTCACTATTTTTTTTTTTTTGGTAGTGATACTTAAAAAACTGTGCGACATGCTATAGTTATATAAGAAGTTCGTGGATTCGGATTTGTGACATTTCACTGCAAACCAAACTACTAGATCACTAGCTAATTAGGCGACCCCAAATAAAGTATTTATTTTATGTGTTAGTATTATTTAGAGGTAGGCGGTTTGTTGGTTTCTTTCGGACCATTCATCGAGTTCCGTATAAACCGCTTCTTCAACCTGCAAGTCGATCTAATTTAGTTTGACTTGAATTGTAAGATGAAGACTTTAAAAGTTGAATATTGAGTAATTTTATATATATGCCAATTGCATTCAAATAATTAAAGTTAAATAATCTTGTGGTGCGGATTTTACTATATGAATGGTTTGAATTGTTTGAGCAATATGACTTGAGGGTCACATGGAAATATATGCAAATCGATGTCTGACGACGTTTCCATAATATTATTGAGATTTGAGAGTGAAAAATATTGATTATGATTTTGTAATCGTCATAAAAAAACGATGAAAATAGGATTGTAGTTGACATTGAACACCGACGGCGTGAAACATGATTCGTTATTACTTTTTCGAAGATTCTAAACCTTCCCGAAACCACATGTCGGATATTTTACGTTAAAAATTGTCAAATTTCTTCGAGAGATTGCCATCAGCAAGTGCATGAAAATCACTGCGATATAATTTGACATTAATTTCAAGATAAATTTATAATATTCAACTATGAGTTGTAATAGTGTTGGAAAAATCAATTTTATTTTCTCGTGTACTTATCATTTTGTGCTGTTTCTTGAAATTAATTGACTGGATCAAAATTTATAATTGTGCATTTGCGCCAGCATTGATTTTGTTTTGTTACTTCCATTTGCTTCTGTTTAAACTTTGTTGTTAGGATTGCTAGCTAGAAGTCAACTTTGGTCCCGTCAATTTTATGGAAATGGATCGCGCCTAGGATCGTCTAGTTTCCAATTCTTTCTCTCTTTTTTTTAAGGGGTTTTTTAGTTTTTTAATTTTTCTCTTGTAAACTTAGGGTTGACTATTTTAAAATTAGAATTTAGACATTATAATTACTTTACTTTAGAAAGGTGGGTGCAACCTTTTTTTTCTTGAGTTCCGGGGAGAATTGGAAATTGTGTTGGATTTAATCAAATAAATATATGCGTTTATCAAACACACGATATTAAATCCATAATCATAAAATTCTATGAGGAAATAATTGAGATATTACTTAAACATACTTAGAAAACTTATCTGAATCATAAATATTTAGATATTTATTATTGAATTTGGACTTGAATTTATTATGGATCTTCCAAACGAACTTATCACTTCTGTTTTGTTTTCTGTAGAAGGAATATAGGTTGTATGAATTGCGAAACTACCGTCGTTTGTAGACCATAACCCTAATAACAGTGTAGATTTGTGTTTCTCAATTTGATCTATCAACAAATTGAATAATATCTCCTTATGATATATACACATTGATCACATGATTATTTAATACCTTTAATTATCCAAAATAAACTTTCGTAATTGGAAATCCATAAAACTGCAGGTAACACATTTAATTTAATTATATATATAAGACCAAATGTTGGAATCTTTCCAACAGATTGAAGTTGGGATATTCATGCAATTCATATAAAACTGAGGAGTGCTATATACATACATACATATATATATATATACACTCTATATGTTATTGTAATTTATTTATAATTATGATAAGTTGAAATATTATTGAGCATGCTGCATGCATGACATGCATTATTACGTGAGGTATGCATACCCTAATTAATTAATTAATAATGGAAACTGGAAAGGGAGTTTCTGGAAGTGTGTGCGGATTTTATTTATGGTTTTACACCAATATGGACCATTTCAATTTCTACTTTTTCTTAATTCTAGAAAAAAAAATGAAATGATTAAATGAACCCAGTTTGTTCTTGAATAATTGTAGCTGTGGGTTTGACATTTCTTGGATATAGTTGCAGCTACCGAATTTCAATGGAAGCTTCAATCTTCTGTAGACGAGGTTAATGGCTGCGTGGTCCAATGCAAAAAAGATACAAGTTATTAAAATTTATTTAATACGATATTCCCGAACAAAAAACAAATTATTTCTTTACATTTTTCTCTTTTTTTAGGTTCAGTTTTCAATTCCCTTACTATATTTCTGTTGGTAGAGGAAGTAAAATTTACTACATAAAATTGTAATATATAAATTGAGTGTGCCTGAATATCGATCGTTTTGCTATATCTTTTTCAGAATATCTCTGGCTATACGCACTGTTAGTGCCACCGTCATACATTAAGTATTGTGTTGTTGTATTGGCGAGATATGTTTGACAATGTGTGCATGGGTATGTCCCACGAAGCTTTATTTTTCGCTGTGCAAGAAAAGAAGACAGTTAGTGACCTGTTCCAAATTATGTCCTAGACAGAACCAGGGACACTTTATTTATAGCAGTTTCCTTGTTGGAAAGATCTTGTGCCGAACCAGTTTGGAAGGTCAAGATATATTCGTTTTATTGCCTTATGGTGTAGATCCAGTGCTGAATTAACCCCACTACACTTGGAGAGTATCTACACACGTTTGGAAGACCACAAACCACAATCTACTTACCTTTTTGGCGGCGGATGATGATCGACGCGAAAGTCTATATTGATAAACATGGTTTTTACATGCATTTGAGTAGTTGTATGGCTCATATTCGTAGAGTAATGCATGCGTTTGTTGAGTTTTTATGCTAGTTTTGAGTTTTCGTGTGCTTTTTGATGTTTTTGTGTTTCTTGTGCAAGTTTGAGCTGAATTTGAGATTTATCCAAGATCCAATTCAAGGAGGAAAGTTTCTAGAAAGATAGAGGATCAAGAAAGGGTCGCAACGCAACTTGAATCGGGTCAATCGGACGAGAAACGAGGGAGAACGAAGCAAAACAGCGGAGCGTGTCGGAGGATGCGCGATGGCACGGACCGTGCTGTCCGACGGCACGGCCCGTGCCATTAAACATGCAAGTTTCAGACTCTCGGTAGCAACGGCACGGTCCGTGCTGCCAACGGCACGGCCCGTGCCGCCTGTTTCCGGAAATTTGGTGTTTTTCCTTGTTTGGACTCTGTATTTTCCCAACTATATAAGGCTCTGCTTTGCACGTTTTTTGGACGTTTTTACACAGACTTTATTCATTATTTTAGAGTTCCAAACTTAATTTTACTTTCGAGGTTTTGCTGTGAACATTCAACATTGAAGAATTCAAGTTTTAATCAACGAATCGTCATTCCGGTTTTTCTAATCTATCGCATATTTATATTATGTTTATGATTATTCTTAGTTCTATTATTTCTATGATTTTAATTATGCGTGAGTAGTCTTTTATTAATTCTAGGGTTTGCAAAGCATGATTGAAGCTATGTATTTAATTTAATCTTGTTATTTTTCCCTTCCGATTATTGTGTTCAATTGTTCAAGAGCTTTTGATTTCATGCTTAATTACTGATCACAATTGATGCATGCTAGCTAGTTACTTTGAGTCCTGGCGGAGATAATTAATTAGTGGGATTAATTGAATAATTTGATACACGTTCTAAGGAATCCGTAGGGGAATTTAAATCTGTGGTTCTATCGGGAGTTAGTAAATTAACCTAGAGACGAAAGTAATAGGTTATTTATTAATCTGCTTCTACCTTGAGACCTGGCGGAGATAGGTAGATGTATTTCTGATTCCTCACCTTTAATCGGATTAAAATTGAGAAAGATTAGAATTAAATTGAATCATAGTGGATACATGTGTGTTGCATTCCCTAGGATTAGTATTTCATTAATTGTTTGAGTTTGATTATTTACTTAGTTTATTTACTCTTGTGTTTATTTGGTTCTATTTTTGTTCTTTTATTTTATTTAAATTCATGCCTAGTTTTAGAAGTCTTATAATTAGTAGCCTGGATAATAGAGAGTTGTTAGCTTAGTACTCAGTATTTATCAAATATTCAGTCCCTGTGGATACGATACTCGATTCACTTGCTATATTGCATTGTCCTGTGTTAGTTGCAGTTTAGTGCATAATAAATAGTGCATCAACTTTTTGGCGCCGTTGCCGGGGACTGAATTTGATTTTTACACTGATATTATTACTGACAACAATTTATTACTTCAGGTAGTGTATGAAAACAAGGTCTACACAGCCACACGTAGACCCGGTTCCTAATTCTCCTGATCGAGCTCATAGACAGACGAATAAGGAGCGCAGATTAAAAGAGAAAGAGATGGCAGCCAACAATGAGACTGAGATGGAAGCGTTGGCTAGACGGCTACGAGAGATGGAGCAGAGATTGGCTAGACAAGCTGCGCCCGAAGAAGAAGCAGCACCTCTAAATTAGCTGTATCGGGCTCCAACTAACAGATACTTAGGCACTGGATGGGGTGGCGGCATCGCCGCGAATAATTTCGAGCTCCGTCCTGCTCTGATTAACATGGTCGCTGCCCAACAGTTTGGCGGACGGGCTACGGAGAATCCAAATGCTCATCTGGATGCATTTTTGGATATCTGTGACACCATCAAGATGAACGGTGTCAGTGATGACATCATTCACATGAGGATGTTCGTATTTTCTCTGAAGGATCGAGCCAAGGAATGGTTCAAAAGCTTGGACAAGACGTCCATTACTACATGGGACCAGATGTGCCAGACGTTCCTTGCCAAGTACTTTCCTCCATCAAAGGCACAGAAGATCATTGCGGACATCACCCATTTCACTCAGATAGGGGATGAGTCCATTTATGAGGCCTGGGAGAGATACATAGATTTGCTGCGGTCCTGTCCACAGCATGGATTCAGCACGGATCAACAAGTCACACACTTCTACAGTGGCTTGACGATCAATACAAAGAGATTGGTGGACGCCTCAGCTGGAGGATGTTTGGTAAATCGCACTGCGGCTGAAGCACTACGGATTATTGAGGAGATGGCGGATACCAGTTATCAGTGGCCGATGGAGAGACGAGAAACAAGGCCTGCAGCTGCAGTATCTGATTCTGGAATGGATGATCTGAGGGCTGAGATTGAGGAATTGAAGAAACAAGTTCTTGAGGGGCGACGTGCGCACATGGATGTGAATGCAGTGCAACAGCAAGGTTCTAAATCCTCTGCAGTGGAAGGCGTGAATTTTATCAATCAGAGAAACTACGACAGAGGCCAGCAAGGATTCCAGAGCAACAACATGGCGTATCACCCGAACAATAGGAATCATCCCAATTTTTCCTATGCTAACCCTAACAACGCCCTGCAACCTCCGGGTTTTGTTACTCCTGCTGCAGCCCCCGCTGAGCCAAAGAAGCCATCACTGGAAGACATGGTGGCACAGTTGATTTCTAATCAAAACTCATTCATCGGGGCCACCGGCACAAAGATTACGCAAATTGAAGGGACCGTGAGCGCCTTATCAAAGAAAGTGAATATGCTGGAAGTCCAAGTGAGCCAAGTAGCAAACCAAGTGGCAACTCAACACAAGCCGGGACAGTTTCCAAGCCACACTGAGGTTAACCCCAATGCGCACTGCAATGCCATTCAGGTGGTGTCCGGCACCGCTCTTTCGCCAGCACCAAAAGTAGCGTCTCCTGCAGCTCCAAAAGTGGCGCCACCTGAGCCTCTTCCCCCTACTCCAAATTCTGTTGTTGATCATTTGTTTGACATCTTCAAGAAGGTACACATCAATATCCCTCTTCTTGATACTTTACGAGGTTTACCTGGTGGAGTTAAAATCTTGAAAGAGGCCGTCACGAGAAAGAAAAAGGTGGAGGCTATCGAGATGGTTCATATGGTGGAAGAGTGCAGTGATTGGCTGCAAAAGAAGCTACCGTTGAAGATGGCAGATCCGGGTAGCTTTACTATTCCTGTGAAGATTGGGAGATCCTATTTTGAGAGAGTGCTATGCGATTCTGGAGCTAGCATAAATTTGATGCCTTTCACTGTCTACAAGAGGCTGAAATTAGGAGCGTTGAAGGAGATTGAGATGGAAATCCAGCTTGCGGATAGATCCTTTGCCAAGCCACGAGGAATCATCGAAGACGTGCTTGTCAAAGTGGCAAACTTGATGTTTCCTGCAGATTTTGTGGTGATGGACATGCCTGAAGACCCCAAGATGCCTCTAATCTTGGGGAGACCATTTCTTGCTACTTGTGAGGCGGAGTTGGACATGAAGAGAGGCACGATGAATTTGTGGATTGATAGAGAACGAGTTATTGTTCGAAATCCTCCACCAAAGGATATCCCGCAGTGTGATGATGTGAGTTTGGCCCACAGCTTCATGGACGATGTGAATGACAAGCCGGAAGAGAAGCTAATGATGAAGACGTCTCCAATGCATGTTCCGAAAGCTCCAAAAGCACAGTTATCTGAGATGTGCATGGTTTTACAAGATAATGGGGGATTTTCTGCAGCTCAAGCTCCAAAGAAGATGAGAGTTAAATTCCGGATCTTCCGAAAGAAGAATGTGAAAGGAGCTATGCTCGTTGCAGTGGCACCAGAGAAGCCAACAATGGCAGTGGATAGCAGTCCTCGAAAGGGGCGACAATTCTGTTGGTTGGAGTGCTGTTTTCGACCTCATTGACTGTTGAGGTACCGTCTAGCTAAAGACGTTAAATAAAGCACTGGATGGGAGGTAACTCATCATTTTATTTACTTTGTTTTTTTTCTTTCTTTTGTTTTGTGTCGTGTTTTGTGTTTTAGTGTGCTAACTTGTAGAAAGGCGTTTGGAGCCCAAAAGCTATGCTGAGATCATCCATGCCGGGTTTCGAGGTCCTTTTCTCCATGTTGGTGTACGGTGAGTTCGTTCCAAACACATCTTTATTTCGTTCCCTCCAAACTTATTCTCTTCGCAGTTGAATAAGTTTGGGGGAGGGGGATAGATATGATATGTTTGGCACGTGTTTTTTTTTATCTATTTCTTAGAGTCTGTTTGTTTTTGTGTGTTTTTGTGGTTGAAGGCCATGTTTTTGGTGAACTCGTGAAATGCTAATGATGAAAAGGAGCGTTGTTTTGAAAAATATTGTATGAATTTGATGGATCTTGACTTGTTTGAATTGATGTACTTGAAATTGAAGTAAATGAAGCATGAATAATCCTGTGAGTTTTTTTTAGCCTTAACTGTATATCAATGCACAGTTTGATTTCTTTCATGAGTGTTTGTCATGCATGCTTTGGTGTGTCTAGAACTTGCCATGGTTTCTATTCGAATAATCTCGATTATGTGTAGAATTTAGAAGTGATTTGAGGCCATCTTTTCATAGCCACATTAATTCCTAAACACCAACCGAAAAATTGATCATTGCTAGCCAATTTGAGCCATAATTACCTTTTGTTCATGAACTTGGATGATAGGGGGTTCGAAAGGTGAATAAGGGTATCTTGTTGTGGAAAATAGTGTTTTTGTGGGGAGAGAGTGGAGATGTTGATATTGGGGTGAAAAATATTCTCATAGGCTCATGAAAGGAAAAGAAAAAAATCGGAAAAAAAAGAGTCAAATATTGAAAGGTAGCAATTGAGAATGTTTGCTATTTGTTGGCTTGTTGTATTTCTGTTTTTGAGATGAGAAGAGAATAATGTTTTGAAGTGTAAGGGAGTTGGAAAGAGTTGGAAGATGGATTTTGGATCCATACTTGTGGTTGGAGTTGAAAAAGTCGTGAGTGTCTTGAATTTTCGAGTCACTTAGCCAAATTTCCTAACCTTAACCAATGTCCCGACATTTCATCCTAAATTAAAGACCTCATTGATCTTGATTCTTCTATGATTGAGAATGAGTGCTTTAGACGATTGGCAAGCCTATGGTTAACACTTTTGCATTTGCATTTGATTCGATGAGCGTTATTTGAAACACTTGTGAGATGAGCGATACACATATCGATGAGGTTCATGCTTTGTTTATGAATATTAATTGTGCTGAGATTTGGATGAGTTGATGATGTTGAATTTATGCAATTAAATTATTTTGAGCATGTTCGTGAAGAATTTATGATCGAGTGTACTTGTTCTCCTCCATGTTTATATTTTCTTAATGTTCTTCTCATTGTTCGAGGATGAACAATGGTTCAAGTTTGGGGGATTGATAAACATGGTTTTTACATGCATTTGAGTAGTTGTATGGCTCATATTCGTAGAGTAATGCATGCGTTTGTTGAGTTTTTATGCTAGTTTTGAGTTTTCGTGTGCTTTTTGATGTTTTTGTGTTTCTTGTGCAAGTTTGAGCTGAATTTGAGATTTATCCAAGATCCAATTCAAGGAGGAAAGTTGCTAGAAAGATAGAGGATCAAGAGAGGGTCGCAACGCAACTTGAATCGGGTCAATCGGATGAGAAACGAGGAAGAACGGAGCAAAACGGCGAAGCGTGTCGGAGGATGCGCGATGGCACGGACCGTGCTGTCCGACGGCACGGCCCGTGCCATTAAACATGCAAGTTTCAGACTCTCGGTAGCAACGGCACGGCCCGTGCCGCCTGTTTCCGGAAATTTGGTGTTTTTCCTTGTTTGGACTCTGTATTTTCCCAACTATATAAGGCTCTGCTTTGCACGTTTTTTGAACGTTTTTACACAGACTTTATTCATTATTTTAGAGTTCCAAACTTAATTTTACTTTCGAGGTTTTGCTGTGAACATTCAACATTGAAGAATTCAAGTTTTAATCAACGAATCGTCATTCCGGTTTTTCTAATCTATCGCATATTTATATTATGTTTATGATTATTCTTAGTTCTATTATTTCTATGATTTTAATTATGCGTGAGTAGTCTTTTATTAATTCTAGGGTTTGCAAAGCATGATTGAAGCTATGTATTTAATTTAATCTTGTTATTTTTCCCTTCCGATTATCGTGTTCAATTGTTCAAGAGCTTTTGATTTCATGCTTAATTACTGATCACAATTGATGCATGCTAGCTAGTTACTTTGAGTCCTGGCGGAGATAATTAATTAGTGGGATTAATTGAATAATTTGATACACGTTCTAAGGAATCCGTAGGGGAATTTAAATCTGTGGTTCTATCGGGAGTTAGTAAATTAACCTAGAGACGAAAGTAATAGGTTATTTATTAATCTGCTTCTACCTTGAGACCTGGCGGAGATAGGTAGATGTATTTCTGATTCCTCACCTTTAATCGGATTAAAATTGGGAAAGATTAGGATTAAATTGAATCATAGTGGATACATGTGTGTTGCATTCCCTAGGATTAGTATTTCATTAATTGTTTGAGTTTGATTATTTACTTAGTTTATTTACTCTTGTGTTTATTTGGTTCTAGTTCTGTTCTTTTATTTTATTTAAATTCATGCCTAGTTTTAGAAGTCTTATAATTGGTAGTCTGGATAATAGAGAGTTGTTAGCTTAGTACTCAGTATTTATCAAATATTCAGTCCATGTGGATACGATACTCGATTCGCTTGCTATATTGCATTGTCCTGTGTTAGTTGCAGTTTAGTGCATAATAAATAGTGCATCATATATGAAGGCCGAATTGAGGAGCACTCGGCACCACTTATATTTTGTTTAGATTCTTGTATTAGATTGTTTTGAGAGTCAGTTTGTGGTCGTTGTAACTAGTAGTTGTTCATTAATCCGTTCAACATGATAGACTAGTTTTGAGTGTTTTCGAG
The DNA here is from genome assembly GCA_026008535.1 of Perilla frutescens. Classification (NCBI taxonomy): domain Eukaryota; kingdom Viridiplantae; phylum Streptophyta; class Magnoliopsida; order Lamiales; family Lamiaceae; genus Perilla; species Perilla frutescens. The sequence continues at coordinate 7,514,854 of BRKX01000016.1, forward strand.
TGAAACACGTAAGGGGATTTTTCTCGTGTTTTGTACGCAATCTCGGGAGAGATTGTAAGTTGAAGTCGTGGGTAGTTAGAGGGAGTCTAGTGTCACGGTTGTGAGGGGATCTTACAAGTTTCAGCTAGCGAAAGAGTTCGAGGAGAAGAACGGGCGACATAAGGCGGGAGGCTTGTATGTGTAAGATCCTTAATACACTCTTTGAACGAGTAATAGTCGGAACTTCAAGTTTGGGAGCAATCCCCCTAGAGTAGGTTATTTGAACCGAACTGGGTTACCATCTCGTGCGTTTTTACTACTTTATTCTTTTATGTTCTTCCATCTGTCTCACACATATCATAAAACAGAATTTAAGCAGATAACTAAAACAAGTATTGCATGGATTACTGTTTTTCACAAACATATCTTTTTTCATTGAGTTTTAGAGTATTTAAATATTAGTTGGTTTTAATAATAATTTTTTTACGGACTAATAAGTTTGTAGATAAGTATGAATGAAATTCAATTAACTTCTTTATTCTTATTAATTTGTACCATTTCTTTTTCTAATATTATTTGAGTTGAATTCAAGTTTGAATGTACAGTAAAATCTCTATACAGTAATATCGTTGAGATCAGAGAAAAATATTACTATAAGGAGGTTGTTCTTATATAGAATTTATAATTTTTTTTTAAAAATAATATATATTATACAAACTTTGAAATGTCCCTTCATATTTAAAAACATGAATTTAAAAGGAACCGAATAATACATCATATATGAATCATGCAAGATGCGCATGGTGATAATTCAGAAAATGGTAATGTAGAAATAGAAAAAGTATTGTGTCAACAAGCTTCAAACATGTTGGACAAACTGGAAATGTTTTAGATTCAATAAGAAAGTGACCGTGTTGACTAATTACTTCGAACGTGCAAGTTAAAGGGTGTGATATTAACCCAAAAAAATTAAAGCATTACCACAAATAACTTTAGATAAGTATTTTATACAATCTTAAGTTTAATGTAACATATATAGTTAAATAGTTCTAGACATTTTATATAGATATTTAAATATACATGAAATTTAATGTCACTTTATTACTATATGGATGTAAATTTCTTAAGGATGGTCTTAAAAAATAACGGAATATTACAATGTAGAGATTATTTTTATTTATAATTGATTCTGAGTTGGAATCATAATTTTTTATTACTATAAGAAAATTATTCTTATATAGAATATTTTTAGATAGAGTATTCTTACATAGAGGTTTTACGTGGAGTATTATTTTAACCTTCAATTCTAATAAATGAGATTCAGATATATGACATTTAATTCAACCACAAGATAATCTCGATTGAAATATGTTAGTGGGATATATATACTATATATATATATATATATTAATGGTGTATGACACATTTCAAACTTTCAATCACAAGATAGCGACTCCAGTAAGGCGGGTGGATGCATTAAAAATATTCTGACCTATAAATGATATATTATACTCCCTCCGTTTTTATTTAAATAATATTTTCGATAAATACACATAAATTAATAAAATAATTAAATTATATAATACACTTTTGTATGAATACAATTTTTTTATAAATGTGGGAAAATGTGAATTTTCTGTTTCAAATTTGTAGAATGACACTTTTTTTGAAATAAAATTAAAATGTCAGAATGACATTTATTCAGAAACGGATGAAGAATGTTTCAAACTATTGATAAATTAACAAATTTATTCCCAGAATTAAATTTTAGCGACTGATGATGCGGGAATCAAAACCTCATATGATACGAGTCGTATCCTCTCATTTTTAATCATAAATTCACACTTCTTCGGGTATTTGAGTTTAATCATACTTTTTCATGAGATTATTGACAGCCACGTCAATTTGAATCTGTTGGAATTTGACTCTCAAGAAAACTTTGTTAAACTATTAATAATTAATTTTGGACGTATGATACAATTACTAGTAGCTCATAATATTTGTGTGAAATCTTTAATAATTTGGGATATAAGGGTGTAATTTACCCATAATTTTAATTGCTCTGCCTTTTGCCTTAAATATGATTCTTGTATACTCAATTTTGGAACACCCTTTTAGCTATCAATCTTATACTAATTTGTTCGCATACCAACCATTTTTAAGTATTAATCTTCTTACTATACCATGTTTTATTGCTATATTAACTTACAATTTAATTTAAAATAAACTGATGATGTATTCGATATTTGGTGCCTTTTCTTGACTGCTAATAGGATGTTACATTTATTAATTTAATGCTGCATTATTGCCTTGACTCATGACAATGTAAAGACATTTATTAATGTCCATGTCTGAAATAGGTCGGCATGCATTAGCCTAGAGCCCAAGGGGATCGGAAAATTAAAACAACTGTTTATTATGAGACTAATTAAAAGATTTCTCTTATTCAGCATCATGAACAAAGTTCTACATCAATCTAGGTTAAGTGATTTGTGTCTTTATATATTGATTCTACGAATTCTAAATTTATCTTTACTTTTGACGTGTTGATTATAATTTGTATGGAGTACAAGTTCCTCTCTAACCCTACTCTTCATACTGCATTTTGTGCGGGTCAACTAACACTATCTCCAATATTGCACCAAAACACCATTTTTCATTTTTCACAGTGTTTTATTCAAATTTTGCTTCAATTTTATTGTAGGTGTGAATGAAATATTTATTTGATATTTTATTTCATCTAAAATACTATTCGCAAGAGAACGAGGTAATTTATAGCAAAATAATGGTGAGCAAGATCATATCTACAGAGATTGACTAAGTGACTCAGATAAGTACCTAATTATCTTGTTTTATTTAATCTAGAGAACCGATTTAAAAGTTGAACTTTTAACTTTTAATTAACTAAATATTGCAAAATAAATAAATCAATCAAGCGAAGAAAATTGGATAAACATATCAGGAGACCGATCGTAGGTGTTGGTGTTAAATGGTTTTGACGATTTTTCAGATAATTTATTAAACCAATTTAATTCTAAATCATATATCAGAATCACTAAAATTATCACAGCTTCTCTCTCGAGTAGGTTATGAAAGTAGATTAGATTCTAATTCTTATCTCTCGATCTCGAATTATTATATAAACTCCAATTAGAACCTCAGATTTATTCTCTTCACGAAACCCAGCTAACTATCAATCTCTCGATCTAGCGGACTCGTGTTGTATAATTTTAATTCATTAGTCTACTAAGAGTGATAATAAATTAACTATACAAATGCGAAAGCTGGTCAATTCAATCATATAAGACAACAATAACCAATGATGTACGAACAAAAAATAGAACGTAACAATAAATTACTTCAAATAATAAAATCCATAAACATTCACAACCCTAGGATCTCTAGAAATTTAGCTATTCATATTATATCAAAATCCAATGACAATAAATACATATAAATAGTCAACATAGTGATCTCAATCGAATAAAGTATAAAATAAAACTTAGTCTAGATGACGTTTCTTCGATCTCTGCTGTCTCTTCCTTGTCTTCTGCAAAGGTTCTCTACTCTCCTTATAATATAATCAAAGCTATGAAAATTTCGTGCACAAAAACCCTTAAATAGTCAAGGAGTGGTCCAAACTCGAGATGTAAACGAACAGGGCTAAAAGAAAAATCCACAAAAAACCGACAAAATAGCACGGTCTATGCTAGCATAACACGGTTCGTGCAATACAAAATAGCATGGGCGGTGTTAGCTTAGCACGGGCCGTGCAATCCTTCTGTAAAACTTTATGTCTCGAATTCTTTTTAAGCACGGGGCTGAGCAATGCCAAGCACGGCCCGTCCTTCCTTTTTGCACTCCTGATATGTGTTTTTCAGTATTTTCTAGTCCCATTTGAACCTTTACTTGAACCATCAAGACTGTAATCTTGATTTCACCGACTTCTAATGGTTTTCGATTCAAACAAGTGATATCGGGATAAAATAGAACCAAACACCATCTCGTCCAAACAAGTGAAATCGGGGATAAAACATTAACTAATGTACTCAGTAGATAACCATAACGAATCCAAAATCAATTCTAAAATGATGTAAAAATCCAGTTTATTAATGTTTTAAAGAAAATTATCAATTCTTATATTGATAAATTATGTAAATTTAATATTTTGGAGAAAATATTTCTTTCATTAAAATTAAAAACGTTTGGAGTTATATTATTTTTGATATAGCATTGGTGTGAATTGGTTGGAGTTGAGGTAATATTTGGTGCTAAAAGTATACAATTTTAAATACAGAATACGTAGGTTTTGCGCCGGAGTCTTGAGATGCTCCGAGCATTCAAATTACTCCGTTCAATTTTAAAATAATGTATTTACAATTATAGTAATTGAGTTCAACTTAATTAACCATAATAATCGAAAACGAAATAATGATTTTTTTCAGTTGATTTGGTTATAATGAATTTATTTTTAGTGAGATAAATAGTCTTCTAATATCTAGTAATATTTCATTTTATTTCATTTGATATAATCATTTATCTTTTTTTTAATGATTTTATTGTATAATGTTCAATTTGTTTGAGTTTTTTCACAGTAAAAACAAAAAAAAAAAACCATTTTTTGAAAAATCGAACCGAATTTCGTAATAAGCTGGGATGGTTGGGAGTTGGGACATGGGAGAGGGCACTTGAGATCTTTTGCTTTCAACATTGCGTTGTATTATTATATTTATTAATTTTTCTTCTATTTTTATATTTTAATTCAATTTTATAATTATTAATTAAAATTATCACTATTCAATTTTATAAATAATTTTTAGAGAGGAGGGAAATGAAGGGAGAGAGTGGAGCCGCAATTGCTTTCCACAGCTGACGCGTAAGCGACACGTGGTCTTCCATTCACATACATATCCTTATAAAAAAATTTCCTTCTTTTGTTTTTGAGAATATATCATATGCTTACAAATATTATGTACTTTCGGATTCTATGATATAAGCATATAATAAGACTTCACCTACCATATTATACAAAACTTTGAATCAAAATAAATATAATAATAATATGATAAAAACAATAGCTTGTACAATTCAATTTCAATTCAAATATAATCACATCCGCACATAGGATGCATGTGCAGCGTTATACAGTATATTATATACCGCTACAATCGATAATCACCATTTATAGAGTACCGAAGTCACACAAATAGTATATCCAATGATTTAGAATAAATAAATTGGAATTAATAGATAAACGAAGATCCGGTGTGAACTCAGATAAAAGTGGCAATAATAGTTCCAACGGTTTTGAAGTAGAAACATAATAAATGTGATGGATGGACAAAGTCATATTTCATGTGATAAAAAAAAAAGGGATGAGGATGTGGCCCAACTTTCATTATCAGCGCAGTTTTCCTCAAAAGGAAGTCTTGTTACAGATAATATATATATGGTGCTACTACTAAATTAAATAAATCACTAATTACTTACTTCTTACATCTCTTTCTGCATAGGGAAAGAAAACATCACATGGAGTTGAAGAACGTCTTTCCTCTAGCTGCTCGCACTGGGCGACATATGCAGCGTTACAATTTTCTTGGCCATCGCCAAGTTGTCGGGTCCCTCTCTCTCTCCCCCTCTCTTTCTCATGTTGGTTTCTTGAACTTTTCTTGTTTACATGTGTAAAATGGAGATGATTTAGCTGTAAGGACGAAACATAGACTGATTAAAGAGTTTTGACTCTTGAGTGAAATGGGTTTCATGGGTGAAAAGAAAATCAGCTTAATTTAATGGAAATTTCGATTGTTGTTGGGATGGGTTTGCGCAACTTCGGCACAATAACATTTGTGTTTGACTTACATTGTCACATCCCGTATGATATACATTAATTGTCCACTTCAGGTCTCGAATCATTGATTTTCTTTTCAGACTTGTGAAAAATTTCTTAGTAAGTCAGACCGATGATTTAAAGAAAGTGGGGAGTAATTCTTAATTGATTGCGTGATATCCAGAAAAATAAATGATAATTTGTGGTTTGTGCAGATGCATTCCATACAGATATAGAAGTCCAGGTGGACAATCTATGGTGGGTGAGGAAGATATTGAAGTTCTTGTGATCACTGCACAGAGAAAAGGGAAAGGGATGATGTTTCCAAAGGTGTTTGGCAATACATATATGCAATTTCCTGTTTAATATTTTTAGGATTTGTTTGAGTGAGGAACTAGAAAGTCATGATCTTTGTCTCTTCAAACGCAGGGAGGTTGGGAGCTCGATGAATCCATCGAAGAAGCAGCGTCGCGCGAAACGGTGGAGGAAGCCGGTGTAGTCGGAGATGTTGAGGTTGCTTCTCCTTCCAATTGAATTTGAAACTTGAAACACAATTCAAACTCTTGCTGACTTTATTTGGTTGCAGCATAAATTGGGAAAATGGAGTTTCAATAGCAAAAACAGAGACACCTTCTATGAAGGTCACATGTTTCCATTGCTTGTGAAAGAGCAGCTCGAATTCTGGCCGGAGAAAGACATTCGTCAAAGAAAATGGGTGGGTAACGCCCACGAACTATATTCATGTACATATTAATTTCTCTCAATTTCATTAAATCTTTTTTTTGGAAATAAATTTGAACAGTTAAGTGTTAGAGAAGCAAGGATAGTCTGTGGATGTTGGTGGATGAAGGAAGCTCTAGAATTACTAGTGAATCGAGTTAGCTCGCCAGGAAATGAGGCTACAACCCAAGTGGTTAACTTAGTCAGGCCTGGAAGTCTAGCTCTAGTCGCTAATGCTTGAAGGCACTGCTAATGGATCGCGGTCAATCAAGCTCGAAGAAAACGGGACCAGATTCAGCATATCTAATGCTAAGTCTTGTTTCGTTTTCTTCGAGTTTTCGCAAGTATTGTACAGCTTAAAGTTGGTTGAGAATCCAGTTTAATTTTTTTTTGGCATTTTTGACTGGAGTTGGATTAGTGTGCTGTGTATTATGATCAAGGAACTGGACTTAGTTTCATATTTTTGGTCAAGGGAATTGATGATTGATGCATCTTTACCTTATGAATTTTGCAGTTTCTTTGCAAATTCTCTGGGACATGATTATGAGGGCTAGAGTTTAAACAATCGAGTTCTTATCTTCTGAATATTAGTCCTTACCAAGTGTTTAATTCGAGTTCGAGATGTTTGAATTTAAAGTAAAAGATAAAATACTTACATAATCTAATAATGGTACCGCACCACTAATTATAGTTTTTAGTTATTGTTGAGACTTTTTATTATTAATATTGACTCAAAGTAACGGAAAAAAAGAGAGAGACTCAAGTGTACAAATTTCAACCCCCCAACTCAAAAGGATTAAAAAAGAGAGGTTTTTTTTTTTCTTGAGAGAAGATGTAAGAAAAGGATATTTAAAAATAAAATAAAGTAAGAATTCAAACAATGATGTAAAATTCAGAGTTTTTCTAATACATATATACAATCAGAACATTAGAAACATATTATTCGGAACGTCGGTTTACAACTTATTAACTAAAGTGATAATTGAAAAGAAATAATATTTCTCAATGGAATTTATTTTTTTCCCTTAAAAAAAATCTTAATGGAAGATGAGAAAATTGTTGTTCCACTTATGAGAAATTTGAGGAGGCGGTACTTATCTAGGCCTGGTAGTATATTGGGCCGTAAACCTCTATTCGAAATGCGCAATAAACTCTACGTGTGACGGAGGACTGTTCATTATTCAATTCCGTTACACCGGGCACCGTGCCGAATTTTTTATTTTTTATTAATGTATTGTTAAAAAACACCAATCTTATTATTATTACTCACAATATAGCAGACAGGAGGTGAAAATTATAAAAATCAGGACCAACATAATTAACATTTACTAATACCATCATTTATGTCCTCAAAATATAAATAAAATTATTTTAAAATTTTGAATATTAATTGAAATAGAAAATCCGGGGACTATGTCCAGTCGTTGAATTTTCCGTTATTTGAGATGGGTCAGATCCGCCAAATATGTTCCGACAACCCCAAATTCAGAAAAATAAATAAAAATAATCAATCAAAACAACAGTCCACACTCACACCATTAAAAAAATTCAAAACGTCGAACAATTATAACTTTATCATTTTTAATACGATTTACACAAGTATTATATCAAATTAAATGTCTTTTAATTTTCTTACATTTAAGATCTGCATGCCCATTTTAAACAAAAAAAAAAATTGATGAAAAATACAAAATATTTTTCATGCAAATATATCATCTCTAAATGAAATTAAATTATAAAAATATAAGTATAAACTCTAATATAATTGTAATTTATTCTAATTGAGTTGAAATAAATCATAATAATCAATTATTAACTAAAAAATAAATTCTTCTTATATTATTATTGTTTTAAAGAGATATTAATAGAAAAAATGTACAAAAAAACACTCAAAACATTGGTAAGTCCCACTTAAATATTGATAGTATGAGGTGGCTTAATCATTCTCTTAAACTATTTTATATTATGCAATTAAACACTCCAAACTATCATAAAAAGTGCAAATATATAAACACTTCCGTCAAATATTAATAATTTTTCCGTTAGTAAGTGCAAATATATAAACACTTCCGTCAAATATTAATAATTTTTCCGTTAGTAATTAATGTTAAGTAAATGTTCAAATTTTTTACAATCTACTTCGGATTGATCTTAGTAATAATATCGTGCAACGTGAATATGGTTGGAAAGTTCTTATTATGAGCTTTCTAATGGTACCTTCAATTCGTCAATTAAATGTCAGACGATAGATTAATTGAACTTAGAAATCTAGGAGGTGAGAGTTTGGTATGCGTGACATGGAGTAAAAAAATTCAATGAAGATTCAATATCAAATATTGAAATTGAATAACATGTTTAAGACTGTAAAGCGTGGGCTATATAAACATATGCTCTCAATCAGTGGTAGATCCAGAATTTTAAAATTTCGAGTACGATATATAATTACAAAAATGTAAAAATAAATATTATTCAAAGTTTGAAATCTCTAATTCAATTTATCATTCTTAATTTTAAATCTCTAAGTTCAAACCCCAATTCAAATCAAATTCTGTTTATGCTTCTAAAATTCAAATCATGTACACAAACTCAAATGTTTAATTCAAACACAAATCTCTAGTTTAATTAAAATTTTAATTAGGAAAAATAAACAAATATGTAAGCAACACTAAACATAAATGAAAAATCTAATTAATAATATACAAAAAATCAAGAATGAAAGGAAAAAAAAAATCAACCAATTATGAAGAGTGTTCTTTGTGCACTTCTCAATTTAAAATCTTGATGTATTTTTGAAATTGTTGGGTTGTATTTTGAAGACTTGTATAATTGTACATGTCTTGTTCCTATATTTTTATATATATGTATGAGATTTAAAGAGTAGTAAGATAGAAAGTCACAAAATTGATGATTGCATTAATTGGTTATTTGCTAATATTATTATGGGTATGATTCGCCTTTTTTTTTGCGATAGCATTATTCATCACGTGTCAACTAAAGTGCTCAATCACTACTTTATTCTTTTTTCATCTTTATGACCTTAGTTAATATTCTTCAATAATAAAATAAATGTATATACATGTTGAGTGGTATAAACACTATTAGAGAGAAAAGATAGGAAGTTAGAATTGATTCTTATTTCTTGTATGTAAAAAAACACAATTACATCCTCTCTTATTGAGAGATTTTGTACTATTACAAGGAAAGAAATAAATCTATTTTTGGAGGAATCAATTTGATTATTATTTCCTTCTAACACTTCTCCTCAAGTTTATTAACGGGATCACCGATACTTAACTTGTCAAGAACTTCAATGAAATTTATGGCGTTGATTGCTTTAGTTAAGATATTTGCTAACTGATTCTCGAATCTAACAAATGGAAACTCCACGATACCTCCCTCAATTTTTTCTTTGATGAAATGCCGATCCACTTCTACGTGCTTGGTCCTATCATGCTAAACATGATTCTCGGATATGCTAATCGTTGCTTTATTATCACAAAACAGTTGACATTTTTGTTTTGGAGGAAAACCTATTTCGGTCAACAACTTTCGTAGCCAGAGCACTTCAGTCAATCCATTTTTAATTCCACGAAACTCAGTCTCAGCACTAGATAAAGCAACTACCTTCTGTTTCTTTCTCCTCCATGTGACAAGATTTCCTCCCATAAAGGTAAAGTATCCTCCGGTGGATTTTCTATCGATTAAGCTTCTCACCCAACCGGCATCAGTATAGCCATGGATCTTCAAATGTCCATGCTTTTTGAGTAGAACTCCATATCCTACCGTGTCTTTCAAGTATCGAACAATCCTTAGTGCAGCCTCCATATGTTCCTTCTGTGGTTGATGCATGAACTGACTCACAACACCAACGACATATGCAATGTCAGGTCGAGTATGAGATAAGTAAATCAATCTCCCTACTAGACGTTGATATTTTCCCCATTCCACTGATTCGGCACCATCTACAGTCTTCAATTCATGATTCAAGATGATTGGAGTACTTGCTGGTTTGCAGTCAAGTAAGCTAGTCTCAGCCAAAAGGTCCAACGTATATTTCATTTGTCGCAGAAATATGCTATTTTTCCGATCTCAACACCTCAACTCCTAGAAAGTACTTCAGATGTCCGAGATCTTTCATCTCAAACTCTTTGAACAGGTTGATCTTCAGACTGTCAATTTCTTCATTATCATCCCCTGTAAGGATCATCTCATCCACATAAATGATAAGGTAGGTAACTTGGTTGTCTTTCCTTTTCAGGAACAAAGTGTGATCTGAATTACTCTGTTTGTACCCGTATTAAACCATAGCCTCTGTAAACTTTCCAAACCAAGCCCTTGGTGATTGTTTTAGGCCATACAGAGTCTTCTTCAGTCGACATCCCTCACCTCTTCCAAACTCTCCTGAAAAACCAGGAGGTGCTTTCATATAAACCTCCTTTTTTAGTTCTCCGCGTAGGAAGACATTTGTCACATCAAACTGATGAAGTGACCAATCAAGATTAGCCGCAATCGACAACAGAACTCTCACAGTGTTCATTTTGGCAACTGGAGAAAAGATTTCTGAGTAATCCACTCTATAGATTTGTGTGTATCCTTTTGCCACCAGTCGTACCTTGTATCTCTCGATTGTACTATCCGATCTTTGTTTGATGGTAAAAACCTATCTACACCCGACTGGTTTCTTGTTCTCTAGAAGTCTGCACTTATCCCAAGTGTTATTTCTGGTCAATGCATCAATCTCTTTATTCATTGCCTCTCTCCACTGGCTATGTTTCAAAGCTTCCTCAACAGACCGATGAGTTTTTTCTTCTCCTAGAAGTGCTATTTTAAAAGCTCGTGCTGACTCAGTGAGGTTTCCTCTAGCCAAATTTCCAATAGGATATCTCATCCGATGTCCAGTATGCTCTGGAGAGTATCTCTTGGGCGGAATCCCCCTTGTGCTTCTAGGTGGCAACACATATCGTCCCGTTTCTGGGTCTCTTGTAGTTTCAACTTCATCTTCACCATCATTTTCTTGAACATCCAGAGCATCCATCCTGTCAATATTAGTCTCAATAATAGGGCCGGTTTCAAAGGTGTCAGGAATCAATACCTCAGATATCAGGTTGGGGGCATATGTCTCGGTGATAGCACCGACATCAATGGACGGCACAGATTCAGAAATCGGTTCAGCGGTGCTATTAACTTCTCTTGTTGGACCTGTTTCTAGGACAGAACTTGAGGTTGGCATCGATAACCAGCTTATGGAGTCACAAATATCCCAACTCTCCCATTGACTCCTAAGATGGTGGTGATAAAAATATTCAGTTTCAAGGAAGTCACAGTTCATTGTGGTGAACATGTGACGAGTTTTGGAATCGTAACAGCGATACCCTTTTTGGTGTACCCCATAGCTAACAAAGACACACTTAACCGCACAAGGAGAGAGCTTGTGGTGGTCATGTTTGGGAATATGGACATAGACAGAACACCCAAAGACTCATGGTGCAAGGGTAAGAGTAACGGGAATTTGAGCTTGAGTGGAAAGAACCTGTAAAGGAGTCTGGAGTTTCAGGGCTTTGGTGAGGAGATGATTCAATAGGTAAACAGAGGTAGCAAGAACTTCTGGCTAAAGCACAGTAGGAGCATGAGATTCAATTAACATTGCTCGAGCCATTTCTAAAAGAATTTTATTTTTACGTTCAACAACCCCATTTTGTTCAGGTGTGTGAGGACAATTAGTTTGATGAATCATCTCAGTGGTACCACAGAAGTGTTTCATGCAATTATTAACAAATTCCCCCCCATTATCAGACCTAAGAATTTGGATGGTTTTCTTGAACTGAGTTTTGACAAGGGCATGGAAATGCGTAAATTTTTCAAAAACCTCAGACTTATGTTTCAGAAAATATATTCAGGACATCCGAGAGTAATCACCAACAAATAGTAAAAAATAGTGAAAACCAGAACCCTCAATAACTGGTGCAGGACCCCACACATCAGAATGAACAAGAGAAAAAATATTATCGACCCTAGTATTGTTAAACTCAAAGAAATGTCTACGACTTTTGACCAAAACATAAGTATCACAATACAGATCTTGGGAATTTATTAAATTTGGAAATAATAATTTTAAATATCCTGTGGATGGGTGTCCTAACCGACGATGCCAAAGCCAAGCAGTTCGATCTTCAAGTTCATGAGTCAGCATCACATCACCTTTTTGAACGATTTCATCCACATAGTACAACCCATTGCGCTCAGTACCACGCCCAATAATCTCCCCCCCGTCTGGATATCCTGTAAAAGGTAAAAATGCGGTTGTATCAAAAGGGTACAATTGAGTTCCTTTGTAACATGACTTATAGACAAGAGTTTATGAGATAATGTGGGGACAAATAAACAGTTGGGCAGCTTCAGAGTAGGAGACAGATTAATGGTGCTGGCTCCCTTCACCGGAGCTAATTCTCCATTAGCCATTTAAACATGAGTTCTCCAGGAAGGTGTAGACTGAACAATGTCCGATTTGTCAAATGTCATAGTGTCGGTTGCAACACAGTCGAATATCCACTGATCATTTTTATCTGTACTATTGAGATGGACTGTACAGGCAGTATACACTTTTTCTAGGACCTGAAATTGGTTAGAGGTTTTCACAGGGACTGATTTGCAATTCTCAAAAACTTCCCCCACATAAATTTAGGATCGGCTTTTCATTCCAGTACCTTATTCTTGTGATGAAACCCTAACCTCCATCGTCGCCGCTTCTGAACTTGCCTCTGCCCGACTGCCGACGTTGCCCGCTCTCCAGCGCCGGTAGCTCGGTCATCGCTGATAGTAGTGATGAGTGGTATTTTGGCACAATAGCTTGAGGTTTAAATGAAGTGAATTGAAGAGTTTTACATGTGTTTTAACCCAAATTGCGCTCTTAACCTTCCTACTTGAGAGTTTTGTTTCTTATTTGAGTTTTGTAGAATATTGTGGATGAATAAATGGATTTTTGAGTGATTCAATGCCATGGGAAGATAAAGGATTGAATTGAGAGCATGGTGCAAGTTGAATCACCTCAATCGGACAAGAAACAAGAGAGAACGAAGCAAAACCGTGAAAGGTATCGGAGCAGGGCTGTAGGCGCGACCCGAGCCAGCCCAGCACCACGACCGCTGCTTCGTGTCCACGGCTGATTTTCCATCACCTGCAATGCGACCCGAGCTAGTATCCTCCGCGCAGGTCGCGCCATCCTGGCACGACGCGAGCCGAAGGGGCGCAACCGGCCCCGTGTCGCGCCCCTGTGTCATGTTTTTAGATTTTTCATCTTTTTTCCCCCATTTTTGATTTTCTTTTAATTCTTTTATTCGTCCACTATATAAACTCACCCCAATACAAAATTATGTCATTCCATTCCACCCTTAGCCACTTTTAGAGAGATAAATACTTGGAGAAGAAGAGAGAAAAAAGGGAATTGAAGATTGGGCAAGAAGAACAAAGTTGAAGCAAGATTTGAAGGCCAAAACATCCATCCGGGTTCTTTTGTTCTTTAATTTTGTTAAAATCATGTTCCTTCTTGTAGAGATTTTGGTTACCCATGTAATTATGAGAAGCTAAATCTTTGATACTCTTGGGTGTTGGTTTTGTTTGGATTATGAGACATAAATGATGTTTATTTTGGATGTTTAATGGTTCTTGATTATGCTTTGGATTCTTGTTATGTATGGGTGTTATGTATTGTTGATTGGTGAGAACTAATTGATAATTAATTAGCATGATTATGTATGTTGATTCAAAATTTGAGAGATGAGCTTCAACATAGGATCCTAGAATTCAAAGAGCAATTATTAACAAAATCGAGAGCTTTGAGATAGTTGTTAAGGCATAGATCTTTGGTACTCTTTGTAAGCACACTTACGCATTAATTGGAGACAATAATCCTATGCATGTGCCCATTATTCTATATGCTTCGAGAGGAGATATAGAATAAATTTGTAATCGCCTTGGTAATCTTGAATTGGAATTAAGCATCCATTATAATTAGATTTTATATTAATTAATCCAATAAAACCAACCCCGAGAGTGTTTCTTTCCTTAATTGCCCAATTAATTTGTTGATTACAATTATTTACTTTACTTTATTGTTTAGTTAGTTTTAAATCAAACAATTATCCATTTCATCGTCTAGATAAGAAATAGGAGCCGATATCAGAGTACGTGCTTATTTAATTTTCTTTTTCCCTATGGATTCGACCTCGTTTCACCGTATGCTACATTTACTTGTTCACTTGCAAGTTGATTCGAGTTTTAAAACTAAAATTTCACACATCAAGTTTTTGGCGCCGTTGTCGGGCAATTAGTGTTTTAAATTTGTGCTATTGTGATAAGGTTGTTATTGTTAATTTAGACATTATTTGTTTATTTTTATTTTTCACTTTTTGTTATTGGTGCTATGAAGGTGGTGCATGATCACACGGTATAGGAGAGTACTTCTTGAACGTGAGATTATTATTTCTCGTGGATAAAGGGAGATTGAAAAAAGAGAAATAGTCATGGGAGATGAAAATAAAGGTCTTGTTCGTCGTCTACAAAGACAATTTGAGGAGATGCAACATAGATTGAATGAGCAACGAGATGTCCAAGTTCAAGTGGAGCAACCGTCCATTAGAAACATGTTCCAACCCATTGTAAATGAAAGAGTGATGAATGGGCCAAGAATTGAAGCCGATAACTTTGAATTGAAGCCCGAATTAATCTCAATGATACAACAAAACCAATTTGGTGGAGGAGTCAATGAAGATCCAAATGAGCACATTGATCAATTTCTACAAGTGAGTGGGACCGTGAAGCTCAATGGAGTCCCGAATGACGCAATACGCCTCCAACTTTTCTGATTTTCTCTTAAAGAAAAAGCACGAATATGGTGTCAAGGTTTGAGAGTTAGATCTATTAAAACATGGGCTGATTTGGTTCCAAAATTTCTATATAAATTTTTCCCTCTAAGTATGATGTTGAAGTTGAAAGGTAAGATCACACAATTTCGCCAATGGGATGGTGAGAGTTTTAATGATGCATGGGAACCAATTAAGATATGAAGAGACTATTGGATGCCGCATCGGGTGGCTCATTATTAGGAAAAGGGCCCGATGATGCCATGAAAATTATCGAGGACATGGCCATGAATTCCTATCAATGGCCCGGGGAGAGACAACAAGTGCAACACTTGAAGAATGTGACTCCTACATCCGAAGCTGAAACTTTGTCAATCTTGGCGGCCTAAGTGACAATTCTCAATAAAAAGATTGAAGCCATCACCCATTCTTCATCAAGCTCAAGGAATGAGCAAATTCAAGGAGTTGAAGCGAGGAAATATGTCGAACAGTGGAGCAACAATGGCGGCCCAAACCAAAGTTTTTAAGGAGAAAATCACTACAATCAAGGAATCCGACAACATTATTCAAATGTTCCTTATGGTAATCTTAATAGTGCTTACCAATCTCCAACTAACGTTACCATAACAAATGACATGATTGATGATGAAAATAATCCCAAGATGGATGATCTTTTGATAGCATTCATGGGTAAAATTGAGACATATATGGGAGAGTCCCAAGTTCGCTTTGAGAAGCTTGAAAGTAAGATGGACATGATTGAAGCACGGGTGGATACCATTGGAACAAGAATGGATGTGATTGAGAAGATGATGGATAGATTGGAGGTTGTAGTGGGAAAACGACTGCAACAAATCCTGGAGCAATGCAAAGCTATATCCGTGATGAGTTTGAAAACTTTTGATGTGGTAAAAATGCCATGTGATGAATTTTTGGAAGTTGAATGTAAAAATTCTCAAAGTGAAAAAGATGATGAAAAAAGAGAAGCAAATAAATTGGTTGAGAATGCTTCAAATAAGCCGCCATTGGCACCCCTAGCTCCCATGCCTATTGTCATACCTTACCATCAAAGATTGAAGAAGGATACCATGATGGAGAAATTTACCAAATTTTTGGAGATATTTTGAAAAATTCACATCAATACCCCACTTGTGCAAGTCTTGGAAAGGATGCCAAATTATGCCATGTTTTTCAAAGAAATGCTAGCAAATAAGAAGAAGTTAAAGGATTATGAGATTGTGAGCCTCGCGGAGGAATGTAGTGCCATTATTCAAAGGAAGTTGCCACCAAAGCTCAAGGATCCGGGGAGTTTCATCATTCCTTGTGATTTTAGGAAGAAATTCTTTGGGAATGCCTTGTGTGACTTGGGAGCGAGCATAAATATCATGCCTCTTTCTTTCTTCAAGAAACTTAATATTGGGAAGCTCAAGCCAACGAGTATTTGCTTACAAATGACGGATCACACTTTTACCTATCCAAAAGGAATCTTAGAAGATGTGCTAGTAAAGGTGGATAAATTCATCTTCCCAATTGATTTCTTGGTGCTTGATATGGAAGAGGACACAAATGTGCCTCTTATCTTGGAGAGGCCATTTTTGAGCACCGGGAGAACATTGATAGATATGGAGAAATGTGAGCTTATCCTTCAAGTGCATGCGTCAAGAGCCATGTTCCCTATTTTCATGAGGAGGGAAGCTATAAAAGATGATGAGCTTAAGAGCATTGAAGAATCCAAGATGGTCCAAGAGATAAAGCTACAAATTGAGAACATGAAAGCGAGGAAAGAAGAGGAGATGCCTAAGGAGTATTATAGAATCTTTGATCCGAATTTGACTTCTAAGCCTCAAAGAAAGAGAAAAGGAGTTCTAAGGTGGTGTCAAGTGCCACCAAACCCACCTTGACGGTTGTAAGTCCGTCGAAAATAAACCACTTCTTTTTTTTCAAACTTATTGGTACTTTGTTCCGAATAAGTTTGGGGCAGGGAGAAGTGTGGTTATTTTGGACTTCTTTTTGTTTGTTTTATTTTATTTTGCACTGCATGTAGTTTGCATTAAAATTTTGATAAAATTTTAAAATTTTTAGTTTGTTTGCACGTTTACTTGCTTTCAATAATCGGTGGTTTTTGATTTAGTTGTTGATCTTGTGAAGACTTGTGGTTGAAAATGGTTGAAGTGTGGATTGGGTCGTTATATTGCTTATGATGAGATGGTTTTATTTGGAAAAATGACATGAAAGCATGTTATGATTTGTTGATATTTGCCTTGATAAATTATTAAATGTATTACCTTTTGATCTTGGTTGAGCCCACGTGAGATTTTGAGCCAAAGATTGCTTTATTTTTACAATCTTTTCCTTGCTTATGTGGTAATCATGCATACTTGAATTATCTCTAGAACTTGCATTGTGTCTAACTCGAGATTGCAATAGTATGCTTGATGACTCGAAAATGATTTAAGGCCATCTTTTGTCTAGCCTACTCTACCCAGATTTTATCATTCCAACACTAAATCCCTTGTTAGCCCATTTGAGCTATGAGACCATATTTCATTATTTTGCCTTGGGTTGGGAATAATTAGTAATGAGGAATTAATGATTATGAGAAATTTGGAGTGCTTGAAATGAAAATTTCATTTTAGAGTATTTAAGACGAAAATGCCAAATAACCCTTCTTAGCTCTTATGAGAAAAAAAAAAGAGAGAGAAAGGAACACCTTGAAAAAAAAGAGAGAAAAGTTGAAAAAAAAAGAAAAAGAAAAAAAAAGAAAAAGAAAAAAACATGATATGTTCTCATTTTTTATTTTTTATTTTTTTATCATTGAAATGAAAGAGTAAGAAAGGGAAGTAATATTGTTTATCATGACAAAATTTCTAGACTTTGAGATTTTGTGAAAGCTTGGAAGGTGGAAGAGTGCTTGTGTAGTTCTACTTGGTTAGTATGGAAATTTGAATTATTGATGATTAATTCTTAATTGAGTCACTTAGCCAAATAATCCCCACCTTACCAAAAATCCTTCATTACAACCTTAAAAAAAGACCCTTAATGATTCTTGTTTGAAAGCACACATAGGTGGTGGAGAGAATAGACACATTACAAGCCTATGGTAGACTTCTCGTATGACTTGATTTTGAGTGTATACACTTATAGCCTAAACACTTGAGTGATGAGTGATCTTATATCATAGAGAGGTTACAAGTTCTTTTGGCCATGCATTATATAATTTGTCAAGGCTTGTTGATCTTTGAATATCATGCTTGAATGTACAAAATGTGTTTTGAATCTCTGAAGCAAATTCCATCCTTTTATCCGCATTTAATCATTTAAACCTTATTTCTCTTTTCTTCATTGTTTGGGGACAAACAATCTTTTAAGTTTGGGGGAGTTGTTGAGTGGTATTTTGGCATAATATTTTGAGATTTAAATGAAGTGAATTGAAGAGTTTTGCATGTGTTTTAAGCCAAATTGTGCTCTTAACCTTCCTACTTGAGAGTTTTGTTTCTTATTTGAGTTTTGTAGAGAATTTTGGATGCATAAATGAATTTTTGAGTGATTCAATGCCATGGGAAGATAGAGGATCGAATTGGGATCACGGTGCAAGTTGAATCACCTCAATCAGACAAGAAACAAGAGAGAACGAAACAAAATCGTGAAAGGTATCGGTGCAGAATTGTAGGCGCGACCCGAGCCAGCCCAGCACCGCGACCGCCGCTCCGTGTCCGCGGCTGATTTTCCACCACCTGCAACGTGACCCAAGCCAACATCCTCCGCACAGGTCGCGCCATCCTGGCACGATGCGAGCCGAAAGGGCGCGACCGGCCCCGTGTCGCGCCTCTGTGTCACGTTTTCGGATTTTTCATCTTTTTTCCCCCATTTTTGATTTTCTTTTAATTATTTTATTCCTCCACTATATAAAATCACCCCAATACAAAATTAGGTCATTCCATTCCACCCTTAGCCATTTTTAGAGAGAGAAATACTTGGAGAAGAAGAGAGAAAAAAGGGAATTGAAGATTGGGCAAGAAGAACAAAGTTGAAGCAAGATTTGAAGGCCAAAACATCCATCTGGGTTCTTTTGTTCTTTAATTTTGTTAAAATCATGTTCCTTCTTGTAGAGATTTTGGTTACCCATGTAATTATGAAAAGCTAAATCTTTGATACTCTTGGGTGTTGGTTTTGTTTGGATTATAAGACATAAATGATGTTTATTTTGGATGTTTAATGGTTCTTGATTATGATTTGGATTCTTGTTATGTATGGGTGTTATGTATTGTTGATTGGTGAGAACTAATTGATAATTAATTAGCATGATTATGCATGTTGATTCAAAATTCGAGAGATCAGCTTCAACATAGGATCCTAGAATTCAAAGAGCAATTATCAACAAAATCGAGAGGTTTGAGATAGTTGTTAAGGCATAGATCCTTGGTACTCTTGGTAAGCACACTTAGGTATTAATTGAAGACAATAATCCTATGCATGTGCCCCATATTCTATATGCTTCGAGAAGAGATATAGAATAAATTTGTGATCGCCTTGATAATCTTGAATTGGAATTAAGCTTCCATTATAATTAGATTTTATATTAATTAATCCAATAAAACCAACCTCGAGAGTGTTCCTTTCCTTAATTGCCCAAATAATTTGTTAATTGAAATTGTTTACTTTGCTTTATTGTTTAGTTAGTTTTAAATCAAACAATTATCTATTTCATCATCTAGATAAGAAATAGGAGCCGAAGTCATAGTACGTGCTTATTTAATTTTCTTTTTCCCTGTGGATTCGACCTCGTTTCACCCTATGCTACATTTACTTGTTCACTTGCAAGTTGATTCGAGTTTTAAAACTAAAATTTCACACATCAAGTAGCTGCCGCCTCTATTTTTACTTGGCAATTTCATCTTCTTTCTGTCATCCCACCATTCGGGATAGCCAACTAACTGGAAGGACGTCTCTCTCGTGTGCTTCTTCATCCCACAGTACGAGCATACAAGCTTGCTTTTGTCCTCCTCCATTTTCCGCGGCCACTGCCCCTTTCGATTTCTGTCTCTGTCCCTCGCCGCGAGCCCATCCCCTATGCCCAATGATGCGCCGCTGTTGTTGACGACTACTGACCGGAGAATTCAGTCCCTGGCAGTCTCGCTCCTCACCATCACGTAGGCAAAGTCGACTGAGGCAAGGGGTCCCTATTTAGAAGCTCCTTCTTCACAAGTTTATGGGTCTCATTCAAAGCGGTAAGAAATTGAAACAATCTCTGATTTTGAACGATTTGGTTGAATGTTTCAATATCTTTAGAACATGTCATGGGATTCGGTTCTCTGCGGTCTATAGTCATCCAAATTTCTTGGTATTTTGCCTATGTTTCCTCTATAGTATGTTCTCCTTGCTTCAAGGTGTTGGCTTTTCTGTGTAAACCAAAGATTTGAAGAGAGTCGGTACTACTTCCGTAGGTAATAGCTAGCCCATCCCAAATGGCCTTAGCCGTGGGATATTTTGACACACTGTTGATAAGATTTGTTTCTACATTCTGTATTAACCATGTGAAGACACACTGATCTTCTTGCTCCCATGTTTTGTATGTTAAATCTGTGGTGACTGGTGGATCCCCGGTGATGTATGATGACTTTCCTCATCCTCCGATTTCTTTTTTCATGAGGATTGCCCATAATGGATAATTATCTCGGTTCAACTTGAATCCGATTGATAGAGATTCAGTATTAGTGTTCTGTTGCAGGCCGAGGCTATTTTTGAGCAGATTGGCCAATTGAATGGTTAATTCATCTGGGGTGTTGGTGGTGTTTGCGGTTTCACTGGTTTCTGTCATGATCTGCAGATTTGAACTAGAGGGTCGGGAATGGTATACAGACGATGATGATTTTTTTTCTGAGTCTATCGAATCCTATCCCACTTTGATACCATGTTGAGATAAACACCATTAGAGAGAAAAGATAGGAAGTAAGAATTGATTCTTATTTCTTGTATGTAAAAGAACACGATTGCATCCTTTCTTATTGAGAGATTTTGTACTATTACAAAGAAAGAAATAAATATATTTTTGGATGAATCAATTTGATTATTATTTCCTTCTAACAATACATATATTATGTATATATACTAAGTCCGCCACTGCTCTCAATTTATTTATATGTACGATACAAATGAGCTCAAGCTGCATTGATAAATATTGCATGTTTCATTAACCCTAATTGCCAATTAAAACACTAATAAATTTGATTATTATTTCCTTCTAACAATACATATATTATGTATATATACTAAGTCCACCACTACTCTCAATTTATTTATATGTACGATACAAATAAGCTCAAGCTGCATTGATAAATATTGCATGTTTCATTAACCCTAATTGCCAATTAAAACACTAATAAATTTGACCGTGGATATATTTAATTGCACATTTAATTTATGTAATTCAGGGTCCGGTTAGGCCTCCGTCAACTATCCATGTCTAAGTGTCCATCTTTATATTTTTTTTATTACGATAATATTATATACATAATACTTAATACTTCATACATAATAATTCAAGTGTCTATCTATATTTTTTTTATTATGATAATATTATATAGTATCATCTCAGAACATGATGATATGTTATAGTTCTTTATTTTTTTACTCATACACCCGACTTGTGGTATTGAGGAGATTCGAACTCGTGACTTTTGGTCTTCAAGCAATCTCACTCCACCACTAGATCATCCCCACGAAAATGATGATATGTTATAGTTTAGCACCAAATTTATCACCAATGGAGATTGAGAGAGAGAGAGAGAGAGAGAGAGAGAGAGAGAGAGATGTCATGCATTCGCACAACTTGTCATTACATTTTTACGTTACATTTAATATTATCAAAACGCTAACTATCTCTATATACGCAGACAGTGCAGTAAGGGATTTATTGCCAAATTTTGTTGTTCTAGAGAATTCACATCTAGCATTTTGAATTCTAATTGCGCGCGCTCACACACACGGACATAGAGAGAGAGAGAGAGAGAGAGAGAGAGAGAGAGAGAGAAAAAGAGAGAGAGAGAGAGAGAGAGAGAGGGGATATATTACTTATATTTCATTTATATGTTTATGCTGCATCATGTTATATTCTTGTTTTAATACCCAAGTGGTATATACAGTCTTGTTTTCTTTTATTGCAATCGCGCTAAGTTGTTTACCGCATATTAGCGGAAAATAAAATTTGATTTAAATTTTTGCAACTTAATTATATAGATCCAGATATAGATAAGAGCATATCCTAATTATTTATGATTCGTGCAGCTGAATTATACGCAATATAATAAGCATTATATATATATATATATAGGGGATGGTTTTGGTATAAACCATCCCTGGTATGTAAACTGTAAACCAATCTCCAACCACACATCTATCAAAATCCACTGGTCAAGATTTGGTCAAAGGGGCGGTGGCATTCCTGTAAATAAAGGAAACTTCAAAAAATGCGGTGGCATTTTGGTAATTTTTGCGTTTAGGTTAAAATTAAAAAAAATCGGACTTCCAGGATGCGGGCTAACAGAGACACAATCATATGCTGACGAATACATAATCATATGCTAATGAAGTAGAATTATTTCATGCACAACACCTAACTTTAAACACAAAATTGATTTTGTTAGGAAATTCTTAAATGGCGACTTTTATATGGTTGGAAAGCTAGCCAAGCCTAATTTTCAACAAAAAATAATTTCAAAAAAATATGAATCATGGACAAAGTTATAATTGTTTGATTGAAGGTTGTTAGTTGCATTATTTGGCTTCAATCCACAACATTATTGCTTTTGTTAGCATTGCGTATAACTTTTCTTTAGCATTACATAATACTTCTGTTAGCATACGACGGTGCTAACAACAACAAATAATAAAATTCAATAAAATTAAATTGTTAAACTCTAAAATTGATGTGATAGCAATATAACTAATCATGATGCTAGCGAATCATCTGTCATATGCTAACGAATCATGCTTAATTGAGATTGATGTTATACATTAATAATACACATGCAACATTAAACACGTATGATTCTATTATCAGATATAATTATACTACATTAGCATTATTATAATATTTTAGTTTGCATATGTCAATGCTAACGTAAGCAGTGCATTAACATTCTCATATAAAAAATCTCTTAATGCATTAATGTATTGTTCATTGTGAATATAATTGATACTAATGAAATATTTGTTATATGCTAATGAAACACATCCTAATTGAGATTAAATAAACATTTATAACAATATAATTGATGTTAGTGAAACATATATTAATTGAAATGTAATAAATATTTACAGTAGTATAGTTGATGCTAATGAAATATTTGGCATATGCTAACAAAGCATTTGTCATATACTAATGAAACATTCTTTATATGCTAACGAAGCATACCTAATTAATTACAATGGAATAAATCTTTATCGCAATATAATTGATGCTGATGAAATATTTGTCATATGCTAACGAAACATATGTCGTATGCTAACGAAGTGTTCTGAGCTTAAATTGTCATATGCTAACGAAACATATGTCGTATGCTAACGAAGTATTCTGAGGTTGAATACGTGTAAAAAATGAAACTTTTGTATTTTTCATCCATATTTTTCCAAATAAACATATGCTTCACTGATCTTAAATGAAAGATGATTAAAAGACCTTTAATTTGATATATTATTTGCATTAATCCGATGGAAAACGAGCAAGTTATGATCGTTCGAAATTTTTAAGAATATTTTTTAGATGCTAAGTCAGCATGAAATCAGCTTTTTTTCAACAAACAGATGAAAATACCCCCATAGGCTGAAAAAAGTGGCGAAAATAACAAAAATGCCACTGCATATTTGATTAAATATGGAGCGCCGATTTTTATTGAATGTGTGATGATAGATTGGTTTACAATTTACACACCAGGGAATGGTTTACATTTGATCAATTCCCTATATATATATATATACACATATATATAGGGTGGGTTCAACTAGGAACCAACCCCCCCTGAAGGAACCTAGGAACCAATCAAATTCAAGGATTTTGATAACATGGCGGATAAAAAAGTGGTGTCATAGTTGTAAATATGTAAAATTCGAATTATAAGGGGTAATTCCAGATTTTTTTAATAAAGTGATGACATCATCTTTTAAAAAAATCCTAAAAACTTCAAATAATCATAACTTATTCGTTTTTTATCCAATTTACGCAAAAAATATATCAAATTAAAGATTTTTTTCATGCTCTTTCATTTAAGATCCATAATGCATATGTTTATTTGAGCAAAAATTGATGAAAAATACAAAAAACTATTTTTCATGTATATTCAACTCGTAACTGTCAGATATTTGCTAATATGATATCACAATATTGCTCATATCTTGTGTTTATGTTGCTAACATGAAATTTTTTATGCACGACTTTGAATTTTAAGTTGTTTTCATCAGAAAATAGTTAAAGTAAGAGCTATATATAGTTAAGTTCATAAACAATTATAACTTTATCAATGCTTAATATTATTTTGAAAACTTGTAATATTTGAGAATTGAAGTCATGCTAGCACATCATTATTCACATATTAGCAATGTGTTACTAACATATTAGCAAATTAATAGTCACATATTAGTAGTGTGTATATTCTCAAACATATTAGCAATATGTTGTATGTATGAATGATGTTACACATGTTACACAGTATTATATTAAATGTGGTCCAATGTTATATGTGTGGTGTTTAATACGTGTCAATTTAATATTATGATCTCGGCAAGTTAGCAATATGAGTCTATCTCATGATAGCAACAAAATCTATTGATGTTAGCAATATACATCTTTCATGTTAGCATATTAATACAACGCCAGAAAAGACAACGGTTTTAAAGTATTGTCTATTTAATTCCGGGAATTAGGCCTAAAATCCGAAAAAACATAACATAATTTCTAAATTACGAAAATAACCCCGCTTTCATTAAGTTCTCAAATATTACAAGTTTGCCACCTTACTTTGACTAAAGCTTTGACTAAATTATGATCATTAGATCTAATCAAATTTAAGGTTAGGATTGGTTCCTAGGTTCCTTCAGGGGGAATTGGTTCCTATTTGATCATTCTCCTATATATATATATATACATATAGAGAGAGAGAGAGAGAGATGGGATCATGTGAGAACCACACTTCCCTGTGAGAACTGAGAACTAATTTCAGCCACTAATCTCGCCTATTTGGATGGCCAAGATACACTCTAAAATTAAAAAACGCGGTGGCATTACTGTAATTATAGTGATTTTTTAATGAATTGAGGGTATTTTCATAATTATATTCATTATCTCTCACACATTCAAACAACAGAGAAGGGAGAGAATAAAAGACTCCGATGACAGAACAACAAGAAAATAGCAGAGGAAAAGAAAAAAATTCATTATCTCTTTACTTTCGTTTCTCCGAATATTCATCGATTTTCCAATTTGTGGAGAGCCAGAGGATCGGAGGAATTGTCTGAATTGATTAAACCCTAGCATGACAGCGAGTTCGACGTCGGAGATGAGAAATACGACGTTGTTTCATACGGCTTCGATTCCTTTATGTTGCTGTGGAGTTTTGCTGTCTCATCGATCGACATTTTGATTGTTCACTTGAAAGTGTCTCGGATTGATTTTTTTTTAATTTGTGAATGTGGGAATTGATGTCGCGGTTAGGTTTTTGAGAATTATCTCAATCTCACGTGAATGAACTATGTGGTTGACTGCTACCCTTTTTTTTAGTTAAATTGTAAGTACTTTTTTTTTTGAAGGAATATGTTGCTTGATGGTGTATAAGACGTCATTCGATTGTTCTTACCCAAACTTGTTTGAATTGGTTATCTGGAGGCGATGTAGTGTTCACATTGACGTGATAAGAAGTAGATCTAATCTGTAATCAAAACGATGATATTTTTTTTACTGTAATGCTAAATAATTGTCATGCTAAACAAGGGTCATAATCCGTACACACTCCACACCAACATCTTCAGCCAGAGAAAGGGTGATAGAGAGCAGCAATTCTTTCTGTGGTTTGACATAATTGTTAGCTTCATTTGTGATGAAGCTAACATTATTTTAGCACTGTTGTAACTTATTTTAGCACTACTGTCAATTATTTTAGCACTATGATGTACTTTAGCACTATTGTGATCTATTTTAGTACTGTTGTAACCTATTTTAGCACTACTATGAACTATTTTAGCACTTAGGTTGACGAAGCTGATTAAGTTGTTATTTTGAATTTTTCACTATTAGTACTTTAGCACTACTGTGATATATTTTAGCACTGTTATAACCTATTTTAGCACTACTGTTAAAAACTCTATATATATATTTTAGCACTACTGTAATCTATTACTACATCAAATATTGAAAATCTCTCTCTCTCTCTCTCTCTCTCTCTCTCTCTCTCTCTCTCCCTCTCTCTCTCTCTTTCTCTCTCTATATATATATATATAAAACAACTATTTTAGCACCGCCACCGTCGTCGTCTGCGGACAAAGGAAATTACCCTCTGACTGCTCCGGTAATATGCTGCGGCGGCGGCGGCCAATATTATGCACCACCAGCCCCTTTCTATTATCCTTACAATAACTACTCCGGCGCGGTAGCAACACGGCGGCTGTCAGCTAATCTTTCTTATTCCGCCACCTTCCCTTTTCACATCTTCCTTTTATTATGTCTTGTTATTTATTTGTTCTAGAACCATAAGAGGCTGGGTTAGATGTGCTATCTATCTATATATATAGCTAACTAATAAGTAATTAATATCGTCTTTTACATATGTAATTCCATACATATTTATGTCATCTTTAAATTCTTATTCAAATGTTTTCACTCCTTTTTCTTGCTTTCCACTTCGGTTCATTAGGAGTAAGTATTGTTATCAGTTAATTGGTACATATTTATTTATTCTCACGATTCCATTATATACCAGAGTTAATAGAATTAAAAATCTATGATCGTGTTAACAAAATTCCGGATAGCTCCAGATTGTGGCTTGCCTTGATGATCATCGATATCTATATAAACTAAAATGAAACTTTAAATTTAATGAGGACTATAATGATTATCGCGTATGAAATATCGTCCATGTCACATAAATCCTAAAAGAGTCATGCTAAAATAAGCCATGACAATGTTAAAATAGAAAATGACAGTGCTAAAACCTAAAAGAGCCATGCTAAAAAAGGTAATGACAGTGCTAAAATAGAAATTGACAGTGCTAAAACCCTGAAAGAGTCATGCTAAAATAAGTCATGACAATGCTAAAAAAAGTCACGACAGTGCTAAAAAAGGCCATGACAATGCGATCTCCTACACCTATTCCCCCACCTATCTACCCTAATGTGACGGGGTATAAGACATTCAGAGTGAACGGCTCCATGTAAGCAACAATCCGTTGTTTGAAAGACACATGCTTGTTCGGATTTTTGGACTTCTTTTCTCTTTGATATGTGTATGGCATGCCATTGTCATCATCAAGAAAATCGTCTACACCAAAAAAGCTTCTTGGCCCTAAGAAAGGCTGCAAGAATATAGAAACGATAAGAGCAGAAATATATACATGTATATATCCAAGTCTCATTGCCAAAACAAACAGTGATCGATAATTGAAAAATTACAAACTCACCTGAGTAGAATGAAAACCACGAATTTGTGATAATGACTTGCGACAAGCAAGTCTCAACATACTAACACAACCTAAACAGAATTAATTTAGTTAATAGGTGGACATCAACATTTAATTATATTTTATGAATATGTGATTAGCATGATTTGGCATTTGTTGTTTGGCGATGATAGGGGAATATCATCAAGTTCAGCTGTAGCCTCTGCACCTTCATTACTGGAACAATTTCATTATTCAATGATGAGCATGCATCCAAAGGTTCTGCGGGAGTTGACGGTGAAATTGTATTTCGCAAAAAGAAAGCTGGTTTGGGAGTTTCTTGTCATGCTAAACAATGGTCATGTTATTGCTAAAATAAGTCATGACAGTGCTAAAGTAAGTAACGACGGTGCTAAAATAGAGAATGATAATGCTAAAACCCTAAATTGAAAAATACATGCGTGAATCACATATACATTGAAATTTCTAATTTTACCCTTACTAAGATTCAGGGGCAGCGAAGTTGAACGTTATTACAATTACACTACCGCGGTTTTTTTTTAATTTTGGAACATATCTTGACCGTCCAAATAGGCGAAATTGTGGCTAAGATTGGTTCTCGGTTCTCACATGAGGTATGGTTCCTTCTGGAACCCAACCCTATATATATATATATATATATATATGTTGTCATCGCACACCACCAAAAATTCAATTAGATTAGTTACATCCTCGTTAGGGAAGGCATTGGATAGGGAAATTGGTCGGGTACTATAATATTCATTTTTATACTTGTATTTTTAAAAAATACTCGTATCCGTCCTCATACCTGTTGGGTAACAACTGTTTTGCCTGTCCCCATATTCTCTGGGTACTTAAATACCATATCCATACCTGTTATTTGCACTTTAACTAAGTAGTATTTCTTTTATGCGATACACGGGAAACATTTAATTTATAATATTTAATCAATTTTAAAATATATTTATAAGTTCAAAGAAAAAATTCACAGTCAAATATATTTGTTATATGTGTATGTTTTTAAAATACATGATAAATATATTGAATACGAAATGTAATTTATATAGATGATAGAGTAAAATAATTTTTTGTTTATAAAAAGAGATAAAAAAGACTAAATACTATTTATAAATCCTCACTTTTTTAATATAGATAATTTTTATGTATAATATATATGTGCATACATAAAAAATAAATATTTTTAATGTATATATCATTATGAACATTTTTTTAAGCATAGTGAACATAAAATTAATAATATTTAAGTTTTCTTATAAATTTTATGATATTTTTTCTATAATCATTCAAATATACTTATATTTGTAAATTTTTTGTCGTATACTTTTTAAATATATATATATATATATATGAATATATTTTATGTAAGATATATAATTTCTTATAATTATTTAGTTATCAAGGTTGCAATATATATAGGAATATAAGATAATTTGCAATTTAATACTTCAAATAGTCCAAATTTTATTCGTGTTTAATTATCATTTTATTTTTAACAAAGGTCATATTTTTAAAAAATATATAAACATACAAATTTATTTATCACAAACTATTTATTGAATATTAAATTAAGTAATTATTATTTGTAATAAATAATTCAAAAATAAGATGAAATCATTTATAATTTTAAAAATAGTGATTAAAACTAAATCATAATTAAATTAAAATATAACACAGAGACCCTTCATGAAAATGCGAAGTTACATATAAAACTACAAACATTACAATGCTATGAAATCTTAAAAAAATATATCATGTCACAATACAATTCAACACAAACAATGTAGTAATAATAATAATAATAATAATAATAATAATTAATCAAATGCATATGGCCGAGTGTGAGCCGGGTTGGATAGTAAGGTACCCGCACCAGTTCCCTTCCCCGTCAAAAATTTACGGATAATTACCCACACCCGTGCTCATACCCATTAAGTAGATAATTACTCTATCCATCGTATATAATTTTAACGGGTAATCAAAGGGCTCGTTACCCATCCCTAATCGTCAGGCTATTTGCGACTGCCGGAATTAGTAATCTTAAAATTTATATATTTCAATATATTCTACATTTAATATACGTACGTACCATACTGAAATGTGCACGACTAATAATAAAATTAATGAAAAGTAAAATATATTGCTAGCTAGTTCCCTAGCTAATTAACTTTTGATTTCGAAACTTTTCCCCATCAGCAGATCGATTCAGATAATTAATTAAGCTAGCCCAAATAATTTAAGGAGTTGTAGAAGTGATATGTGTGTGTGTGTGTGTGTGAGAGAGAGAGAGAGAGAGAGAGAGAGAGAGATACTAATTTATGAGATCTGTACGTATTCAAGATCATATTCATAATACATGCACTAAAATATAAAATGATTATCCAAATTCGATCCATAAATTATATATTTTATTGATAGGATATACTCATATACTATAGTGATGGTACGTATTATATATATATATTAGAAAGTTCATCAGAGCAACAAGACTATACGAATCTCCATTTTGAAACAGCAAAACATCTATCAGCGTACGCTCAAGAAATTAAAAATGAATTTCATAATGCATTGCTTTTCGAAATTACAAACAAAATGAGACCACCCTAGACAACAGAAAACGTATGAAATAAATAAGAGAGTAGTTCTTTAATATCTTCATCTAATAATTACATATAACGAAATATCCATCACGTACAACAAATTGTCTGCAAAATTCAGCAACTTCACTGCTGTATATATATTCAAGAACAGTGTTAAATCTCAATAGGGACTAATTATTTTATGTCCCAGAAAACTTGGGAATTCGCGATCAATCGATCGAATTAAGGTTGTATATAAACTAAAAATGAAAAACCCTATATATATATATATATATATATATATATATATATATATATATATATGCAGAGAAATATGACCTAGCTAGTGTTTTGATGGCGGAAACTAGCTAGGGTTTTCTTACCTTGTTTCGATCTGGGAACTCTCCTCTCTTCTCTTGTTTTGTAGGTTTCTTCTCCGCTCTCTTTAAATTCGGAAATTCGTGGTGATCATCAAGCATGATTTCTTGCATTTCTTGTGTGATCACTGCCACGTGATCTTGATTCTCTCTCTCTCCAACTTGATTGCCTAGGCCTCCTGCTGCATGATCATTTGATTTCTGCGGATCTCCAACTGAGGTTTCTCTCTCTTTCGCCACATTTTCTTGACTTCTTTCTCCCTCTCCAGAATTCTTGAGTTGATCATTAACTGCATCACTTTCTCTAAGGAAGAAAACATCGAGCATATGGTCGGATCTTTTTGGACTTTCATAACAATATCTTGATGCGGAAAAGTTCTCGTCAGAGGACTGGGGTTCTCCCGGAGGCGGCCGAGTTCCAGACATGTTGCCTCTCTCTCTCTCTCTCTCTCTCTCTCTCTCTCTCTCTCTCTCTCTCTCTCTCTCTCTCTCTCTCTCTCTAGATCGCTTTCTTTATTTTTCTGGTTTCTCAGTGTTCAAACTAATTCTCAACCCGCATTTATATATATGTGTGTGTGGAGATTTAACAACGGTAAAAGAAAAGTTTGAACTGAAGATAAATTAATTACAAAAGAGAGATCACCAGCAAGATTAATACGAATTTGCATTGAATATTGTAAATAGGCGTACGCGTATATTGCTAGCAAAGAATTTTAAATAGATTTATGAATATACCAAGATTAATTAAGAAAGGAATATATGTGGGTGTGCATTCCATTTAAGGACCACGTACAGTTTGTAGTCTATTTTATGTGGAAACTAGATTTTCATCCATGCGATGAACGACATCATTCATGATCAAATTCAATTATTTTATTTTTAATGTAAGTGTTAGATCTTTGCGTTTTATACAAAATATTTCAATTAATACCGTTTTTTATTTGTTCCATTTTATATGAAAACTAGCTAGATTTCCACGAGTGCCGAGAAAAAATCACTTTCAGTCCCACCCGCCATCACCAAGTTCGATTTTGGTCCCATTGGTATCAATTTTAGTCCCATTGACCATTTTACTAGCTAATTTAGTCCCAAAATTGATAATCAAGCTAATTTAGTCCCAAGGAATTGACGGCCAACGTTAGACTTAACTGTGCAAATTCAAAACACCCAAAACCCCAAAATCACAAAACGCGAATCGATTGAGAAATTCATAACACCCAAAACTCCAGTCAGGTCACCGCCGCTGCCTCCATTCACGCCGCCGCCGCAGCCTCCTGTCACATCGCGCCGCTGCTCCAATCAGGCATCGCTCCGGTCCCAGTCAGGCGCCGCTCCCAGTCAGACGTCGCTGCTCCCAGTCCGAATCGCGACAATCAATTTCAATCTTTCTTCTCAAAATCCACAAATTCATTTCGAAAGCATAATCCGTACTACAACCTAATTGCAATTCTGAAATCGTGAAAAACAAGCAGGAATTGCCAATTACAATATGTTTTCTATTCAATTCATGTCTATTTTTATGTCTATTTTTTTACGTTTAATGAAAAGCTTGTATAATGCAGCGTGTGTAATGTGTACTTCTATGTTAAATGTGCAGTAGACATGGATAAAGAATTTATTGATATAGAATTGGAAATGCAAGATAATGTGGATGTGGAAGTGATGGAGCAAGTTGATGTGGGAGAGAGTTCTAAATTAGACAAAGGGAAGGGGTTGATGGTAGAGGATGAAGAGTACAATTCAAATGAGGATTCTGACTTCTATGTTAGTGAAGACAGTTGTGAAGAGTTGATTGATGATATCATTTTCTTTGAGAATGTGATTATTGGAGAATATGGTGATGATAAAAAAGTGGTTGCTGAAAGTGAGAGCTCTGACACTTCTTATTCCACAGAACAATCAGAGGCAGAGAGTGTGATGAGGGTTCTGATGATGAAGTTGAAGAGAGTTCTAGTAAGCATGGTCCTGCCAAAGCTACACTACAGTTAGGATCTATATTCAGCACAAAACAACAGTTCAAGGATCTTGTTATTGAGTATAGTGTTCAATGTGGAAGACCAACAAAATTTCCCAAGAATGATAATAGGAGGGTCTATGCAAAATGTAAAAAAAAAGATGATGGTTGTGATTGGCATGTGCATGCACTGGTTATGGCTGATCAGTTTTCATTTCAAATCAGGGAGATGGATTTGACACACACGTGTGCAAGGCAGTTCAATGTTGATAATGTGAAATCAGGGTGGTTATCTAGGAAATTTAAGAATGATTTCAGATGTGACCCTAAAAGAAATCTGAGGGGGTTTAGGACTTTTGCCATTCAAGAACTCAGGTGCAATATCTCTCATCAACAGGCTGTAAGAGCAAGACAAAAGGCCTTGAGAAGAATTGAAGGGAGTGCTAATGATCAATACTCCAAGTTATGGGACTATACAGAGATATTGAGGACTAAGAACCCACGCTCCACTGTGATTCTACAGCTAGATGATTCTCCTGAAGGTAAGCAATTCAAGAGATTTTATGTTTGTCTCCAAACTGTGAAAAGAGGATTCAAGGTAGGTTGTAGACCATGGATAAGGATAGATGGGACCCATTTGAGTGGCTTGAACAGAGGGGTGTTGCTCACTGCAGTAAGTATGGATCCAAACAATGATCCATATCTACTAGCCTATACTGTGGTACTTGTTGAGAACAGAGATTCTTGGGAGTGGTTCTTAGAACTCTTGAAAGATGATTTATTGGAGAATAGACATGACTTCTATACATTCATGTCAGACAAACAGAAGGGTTTGCTCGCAGCATTTGAAAGTGTTTTGCCTGGAGTTAATAACCGTTTTTGTGTGAGACATCTTCATGGGAATATGAAGAGAGCTGGGTTTAAGGGGGATTTGTTGAAAGATCTTCTTTGGGATGCTGCAAGAGCTTGTACTGTTCCAGCCTTTAATCAGGTTATGACACAAATTAAGGGTGTTGATGTGAAATGTTTTGAGTGGTTGCAGAGTAAGCCTTCAAGAGAATGGTCTAGATCTCATTTCACAACTATAGGGAAGTGTGATACCCTTGTCAACAACATGTGTGAGCAAATAAACAATTGTATTTTGGATGCAAGGGACAAACCAATCTTAACAATGCTTGAATGGATCAGACAATACTTGATGGGTAAGCTGCAAAGGTATAGAGATAAGGCAGATAGGAAATGGGGAAATAAGAAGATATGCCCAAGAATTGAAAAGCTTCTTGAGGCAAACCAGAAGCATATAGGAGACTGCATTCCCATCAAGTCAAATGAGTTTCTATATGAGGTGTCATCCATCAGAGATGGATCCAGATATGTTGTGGATCTAGAGAAGATGACTTGTGATTGTAGGAGATGGGAGCTCTCTGGTATTCCTTGTGAGCATGCCATCAGTGCTATATCTGCAGAAGGGAGTGATCCAACAGACTTTGTGAGTTCATGCTATTCAGTGGATACATACAAAGATGTGTATGTTCATGCTATCATGTCTATGGCAGATGCAGAACTTTGGGAGAAAACAGGTTTTATTCCACCATTGCCCCTTGCAATTCTCAAAAAGAAGAAGTGTGGAAGGCCTCCAAGGCAGAGGAAGTTCAGTGCAAATGAGAGTCCGGGTAAGAAAAAGAAAAAGAGTGGTTTCCAGAAGATGCCAAGACAAACTAAACCTAAGCAGAAGAAGGTACATCATTTTGTAATGTCTTTTATATTAATTCATAATTTCACAAAAACTAATAGGTATTCAAAAATTATTTAGGCCAAAAAATAACTGAACGAGAAGGTCACAACTGAGCAACCAAGAGAGGAACTAATAGAAGATGGTGGGATCACTGACCTCACTCTACCAGAAAATGATGGGATCACTGACCTCACTCTACCTGATGTGATTGAAAATATGACCTAACATGAAGATTTGCAAGAAACACAACTTGAAGAGAGTGTACAAGATATTCCATTGAGGCCAACTACTGCTAAAGGGAGAAAATTATTGGTAATTGAGTGTAATAATGTATACTATATACATAAAAATTATTGTATGTACTAATTGAATGTTTGTTACTTGAACTTAGGCAACCAGAAAAACTGTTGCTGCTGCAGCAGAGAGATCAACATTCAAACCTCCAGAACAAATTAGAGAACCTAGGCAGAATTCATCACTCCAGATTAGAGAACCTCCTCCAATGAGTTTCCATCCAGGACGTGTGGTTGGAGGTTCTTCACTTGCCCAAACTGTTGCGAAAAAAGAAAAAGATGTTGGAGGGTTGAAGGTATTCACTGCTGGAGGTAAGAAGTTTACTAATTTGTCTAGTTTGAATGCAGCAAGTAGGAAGAAGAGAGGTGGAAAATCATGAAAGAACTGATATTTTAAACTTATTTTGTCTGTTTCACAACTGATTATTATCTTGGGTTGATGACTTGCACTTGAACTGTTAATAGTGCAAGATGATGTTTTGTAATGCATACACTTAGTATTGTTTCAGTGATGCAAATGATGTTTGATGTTTGTGATTGACGTCTTGGTGATGTTTACATTGTTATGGATCGCTTCTTTTTTATTATTCCGTGTATGTTTGATTATGCATTTTGTTTTCTTAATCATGGTTGCTAGCTGCAGATTTTCCCTCCAAATGGCAGATTTTGTTTGATGATGCATTTTGTTTTCTTAATCATGTTTGATGATGCATTTTGTTCCCTCCAAAAATATGATAGATTTTCCTCTCCACTTTTATCCAATCTCACTTTCAGGACTAAAATAGCTAGTTTTCAATTTTATGGGATTGAAATTGATATGGCTAACGGTTACTTAACGGTGGGTTAACGTTGGGACTAAATTAGCTAGTAAAATGGTCAATGGGACTAAAATTGATACCAATGGGACCAAAATCGAACTTGGTGATGGCGGGTGGGACTGAAAGTGAAAAAATCCGATCTAGCAACGGGGTTTTTCGTCGCTATATCCGTCGCTAAATTGCTCATCGCTAATCATGCGCAACGGTGGCTCGCCCGTCGCCAGGGCTTAGCGATGAGAAATCTCGTCGCTATATCCACAGCCTGGGGCGACGAGTTTGGCGGAGCCACGGGGTGCCCCGTCGCTAGATCCGTCGTTAAAATTATAATTTAAAATTTTGAAATTATTGATTGGTCCGGTCCGCGAATGAGCCCCCGACCTGGGGGCCCGGCCCGCGAATTAGCCCCCGACCCGAGGGCCCGGCCCGTGAATGAGCCCTTGACCCGACCCGCTGAAAGGGTCGCACTGTTCGCTTTTTTATTTCACTTAAAAATGACCCGCAAGTGTACAAGGCAAATTATAGTAAAACACGGTGAGAACAGATATCGTATCCTCAGGGACTAGATGTGTAATCCAATTAAATACCCAATTATAAATTACTCCACTCTAGATAGATAACCAGAACAAATATTGTATGCTTTAAATAAAACTAAATAAACGATACTAATAAATTAAACAGCAGGATAACAAAATTGCAAATAAACTGACAATAAACTATAAGGATAAGGGATTCCAGGGAATGCACGCATATGGATTTATCAACTTCAATTAACATACTGAACCATTTTCAATTCCTAAATCTGCAGAGAATCACAACAATGTCTAAACCTTCTCTCTCGACTAAGTTTTAAACATAGGTCAAATGCCAAATTTTATCTCTCGATTTCAATTTGTCATTTAACTCCAAAACGAACACAAGATTATTACTTTCACATAAATTACCAATCTCTCGATTTGACATTCATGTGCTATGTGCTCCTATTCTGTTAATTCATTAATCCTCTCTCGAGCGATAAACAATCAACTAAACATGCGTATTTATTGGCCAAATAAATTCACAAGACAATTAAATCCAGGAGACATAAGCAAATTAAGAAACGGAACAGTATTAAAAATCACAGGTCATAAATCCATACTTGTAGCAAACCCTAAAATCTCGTGATGTTTAGCCGTTCATGTTCAGATTACAAACTAAAGGAAATAACCAAACAAGTGTAGCTAACATGATTAAAGCAACTAAAATTAAGAAACAACTTATGCTTGGTTGAATCTTCAATCTCGGTTGATCTCTGATGCTCTTTCGTCTTTCCTCTGCTTTCTCTCCTCTCCAATAGGGTCAAAAAATCCCTTTTTTTTCGTGTACAAAAGACCCTTAAATAGTCGAGGGAAACAAATTCCGAAAAAAGGAAAAATTCAAAGATTTCCGGATAAACACGGCAAGGGCCGTGCCAGAGTGGCACGGACCGTGCCACTTCACAATCACGTTAGGGCTTTTGTCGGCAAACGGCACGGGCCGTGCCGGAGTAGCACGGACCGTGCCCCGAGTCCCGGGAGTTTCAGGCTATGAACGTGTTACGACACGGGCCGTGCCAAGTCGGCACGAACCGTGCCGTTTTACGTGCTGCGACTTCAATCCGGTTTTTTATCCCGTTTTCACCTCCCAACCTCGACTCATATGTTCTTTCCACTCGGTGACTTTGTACACCTCAGAATCAATCCATTTTAGGCGGTTTTCCTGTCAAAGCTCAATAAACCCGTGACTGTGCCAAAATAACTCAATTCAATACAAACTAGTCACAACCACATGCATTCGACTCTAAAAATATGTATAAAACACACCCGAAATGCATGTAAACTACGAGTTTATCAAATCCCCCGAACTTACCCATTGTTTATCCTCGAACAATAAAAAGAAAGAATTAATCTCAAGCATGGAGGGGGTGTTTTGATAGTTTCATTGCCTCAGACACCAAAAAAAATCAATCATCCGAATCAGATAAACAATGAGCAAAATAATCTCGCAGAACACGACTACTAACTTGTATTTAGCCTTGAACTTATGACCTCACCGGATTCGTGTATCACTCACTCTCAAGTGTTTAGGATAAAAATAAAAGCACTCAAAATTGGATTAACTTGAAGAATTAACCATAAGCTTGCCCAATATCTAATCTCGCCTTTACATGCAACGAACGTGGAATTAAGATCAAAAAGGACTTTCTAATTTGGTTGTAATGTAGGCTTTTGGACAAGGTGAGAAAAATATAGGCCAAGTGACTAAATCGGACTTATCAAGTTGATCACTCTCAACAATTCCTCACTGATGCTCAACCCCAATATCGAACTAGTAAAGTTAGACTTTGTCTAACTTTCTTCCTCCTTCTCCAAAACCATAAACCAACGGTATCCCCAAATTATATATATGGCCACTTAGATTTTCTAAAAGCACAAAAACAAACAGAATTTCTCTCTCTTTTTTTTTAAAGTGTCATATCTTTATTTCAACTTCAATATCTTTCAAACCCTTTTCACCACTTCACTTCATCATTTTTCTCCCCAATTTCCAAATTCCACCAAAGCAATTCATCCCTCCTAACTATTATGCCCACTCAACAAGTCTAAGAGAGAAGACATATATCAACAAACAGTATTGAATTAAATTGGCTATCAAAGAAGCGGCTGAAGGCTCGACGGGGTTCTCAATGGTATTTCGAAGTGTTTTGGTTAAAAATAACAAGACAAAATAGGGCTAACAAAAGATGGCCTTAAATCATTTCAAAATTCCCGCACATCCTGTTAAACTTGAGCAGAATATAGGCAAGTTCTAGACATTCCACAACAATCCAGTTTTTTCACACACACAAGAACAGAATTATTCAGCTCAAATTCTCACAGGGCAGTCATAGTTCAAGTCAACCAACCAATTCGTCACAATTGCACCTATTAAGCTCAACATAAATCCAATTCAAACATCAATTTCAATATCCCCACAACAATCATCACAGGCAACTGTCATCCATCAACTACAACCGAGACATCAAATTTGATGAAGAAAACAACCCGCACAACACAAGCAATAAACGTGCACTAATCCTACAACTAGAATCTAATGCACATGACCTATCTAAATGCCAAAAGCGAATAAAAGCAAAATGTTAGAATAGGGATTCAAGGCATAACGTCTACCCACCGCCCCCAAACTTATTCTCGACAGAGCATAAGTTTGGCGAAACGGACGGGAAAACCTTGAATCGCTAACCTCAACGGATCTCAAGACGGAGGCGGGTTCGGAGGAAACTGCAATCCCCACTGCTGCATCATCTGTAGCATGGTCACTACATTTGCGTCGATAGCTCCCACATTCGTATTCAGGCGATTGAAATCGCCTCGCAGCCCCTGCATCTCCGACTCGACAGAAGAGAGACGGCCCTCTATATCATCCATGCGCTCCTCCTGAGAGCGCTGTCATGGTCGGCAGCGGCCTGCGGCGCATGAGCTCGAGGGGGCATCAGTATTCACCCGTGAAGTGGCACCCCCTGTGCTGTCATCAGCATCCTCATACTGCTGCTCCTCATCCGTCTCGTCTGCCTCTGCTAGCTCAGCCACTTTGGCTCTAAAGGGTAGGACCAGCACAACAGCAGCAATCGCGGCCTGATGGGCCGGTGAAGACATACGTCAATTAGTATTGTGCCGCCAATTCATCACTTGACTTAGGGCCCTGTTGGGCAAGGGAAAATGATCAGCAGCCTTCTGAGAGAAAAAGACCCAG
This sequence comes from Perilla frutescens, assembly GCA_026008535.1. Taxonomy (NCBI): domain Eukaryota; kingdom Viridiplantae; phylum Streptophyta; class Magnoliopsida; order Lamiales; family Lamiaceae; genus Perilla; species Perilla frutescens. The sequence continues at coordinate 7,554,442 of BRKX01000016.1, forward strand.
TTCACCCGGTCTACTCGAATGACGTCCATGTTGATCAAGGTCTCAAGAGAGAGGACCATATTTCCGGGCAACACCTCCCATCCGAAAAAGTTAACACCGCAATGAGCCACAATGGGTGTGATAATGCCTCCACATGTAAGAATGCCACTCTTTTTAGCACCCGAATGGCTCAAATATGTCACTATGTAGGCCCCTAAATTGAAATCTTGCTCCCTCAGAGCACACCACAAGTAGAAAATTTCACGGTTCTAAACCGTACCACTGTCGTATCGGGCGAAGAGAGAATTTGCGCACGCTCACTGCACCAACCGGAGAACTGGATTGTGGATCAAGGCTGCCTTGGCCGTTCGAGGCCGAAAACTGGGCCCCACATCATCATCATGAACCAATGTGATGGCATGCCAGAACTCATCATCATTGGAGCCATACTCCATCGGATTTCCACAGGGATTGTGAAACAAGCGGTTAAGATCCGCCATGGACATAGTGAAAGGCCTATTATCCAGCTGAAGAGAGATCGACGAAGGTCGTCGCGATCCACGATGTTTGTGCACCTTGATGGTGCTCAAGAACTCTAACATCATACGCCTATAGGAAGGCCACCGTCCACTCAACACGTTGTCCACTCCAGCCCACTGACACAGCCCCCAAAAATCCTCACTCACACCAAGTGCTTGAAGCACATTGGAGTCTGGATATCGCGAGGGGAGGCACTGCAATTGCACAAGCTTATCCCATCGTTCTCTATGCTCATCCTCAGTCAACACCACCCCAAACAAAGCTGGGTCATGGGGGTTCTCAGGGTTCACGTCCGGAGCTCCTCGTCGCCCTCGAGTCACACGAGGAGCCATGAGAGAAGAATCACCTACAAAATGACAAATGTGAGTATGGGACTCACCCAATTCAAGCAATCAACTTCCAAGTGGCCACAAAGGCCAAAGAAAATATAGGTCACCCCCAAACTCAAAACTACGCACCTCCCATGCAAGAAAATGAATCAGCAAATATCACATTTTCCTTGAATATCACAATTTTGACCATCAGCAAGAGCTACATGCCTAGAATTCATATAATGCAAGTTATGAAATAGATGCTTAAATGGAGTGACATGAAAAGTGCAACCAGAATCAATGAGCCATTCATTATTTGAAACAGATTTTGACACAGCATTAGTGTAATTGATGAACTGAAAATCATATGCATCATGTACCATGTAAATACCATCATCCTCATACACATTATTAGCATGTTGTTTTGGCTCATAATTCCCATAACCCTTATTTCTATTAGGTTGCTTACATCTATTTGAGAAGTGACCAGGTTTACCACAATTCCAACATGTCTTCCTAGGCTTCTGGTCAAAAGTATGATTCTGAGCATGATTAGGAGCATGATTATGATTTTGAACATAATTCTGATTATGATGTTGGTTTTGCCCTAATTGCATATCTCTCCTATGTCTTTCAGCAGCAAGCACACTTGGAGTCTCAGAATTCAGAGGTTTATTAAAGCCATGTGGGGGATTTCTATTATTATTCCTATTCACATACATGATCTCATTATGCAAAGGCTGGGATTTCATTTTCCTCATTTCACTTTCTTTTGCTTTTAAATCAGTGACTATCATATCACAATTCACCTTAGAACCACCATATTTAGAGCAGATTTAACTTCAACAAAAGATTCAGGAATAGAACCAAGCAAAACTTGAGGAGCATACTTTTCAAGGGAATCATCACCAGCAAGTTTCAGGTCTTGTAACAATTTATAAAAACTCATCCATATTTGCATCAGTATCCTTAGAAGAATCCATTTGAAAAGACATAAATTGATTTTGCAAAGACCACATAGATTCTTCAGAAGCAGCAGTATATAAAGATATCAGATTATCCCACAAATATTTAGCACATTGATGATGAGACACTTTTCTAACCACAGTACTGCTCAGATTCAACAAAATAGTGGCCCTAGCACTATCATTCATTTCATGCAATTTCTCATCATCCACATATTTATCAATTTTAGTAGAGATGGCCTTATTAAGCTTTTCTTTAACCAAAATGCATTCAATTTTAGTTTTCCAATCTTGAAAATCATCTCTACCATTAAAGAGAGCCATATGAAGATTATTCATGATTATATGCACTCACAGACGCAGCAAGAAGGCAAATAATCACAAAAAAAAATAGAGAACACAGCAGAAAGCACACAAAGCTCACAGAACAGGAAGATAACACTTCCAAAGCACAAAAAAAAGTACACCCTGGGGATAAAGTGCAGAGGCTAGCCCAGTTCTCAGCACAGATTTATCTGTGGAGCAAGGATTCACTCAGGACAACCCCAAAACTTGTTTCAACAGCAACTGACTCAAATACCGGAGTCAGTTTCTCAGAAACTCACAAAACTTGGAATTTCACCAGGTTTCCACCACCAAACACAATCAAATACTCACAGAGTATGAAAAAACACAAGAGAATAACGGCAAAACCAATCAATCAACACGAAAACTTCCGGCGAACCCTTCACTACACTTGCTATCCAGGCTACTCGCACGAGAAGACCCACAAGGGAATCCAGATGAACTGGACCGTAAGCAAGATAGTTAGAGCAAAGAGCTCTCAAGCGTGGAATGTTAGGATTCGCAAGAAGGTAAAACACTCACGAGATATCACGAAAAAAAAATAAGAAAGTGGAAGCAATTAAATAGGATCGCAAGATACCAAACAAAAAAGCAGAGATACAGCAACAATATATTCTCAGAATAGAATATCTCAGATTTTACCAACAAATTCAACAAAAAAAAATCATAGGTTCTCCCAAATCAACACAAATTAACAATATTATCACAAATTGCCACAAATCTCAAATATTCTCCAAAAAACAACACAAATCTCCAAAAAATTCTCCTAAAACACCACCAAACTCCAATATTCTCTCAAACTCCTCAATACCAAGCCTAAGTTCTAAGGAGCTTAGAGTTTCGCCGCTTTACCAGAGCAGATCCTCCCGGAAAGGGGAGAAATCTGACCTACCATGTTCCTTGCTCGTCGGGAGCGAAACGGCGCAGCCAATGGCGGCGGGGTGCACTGGTGCGAGTTGGAGGGTGCCCCGGCAAGGTCCCCGTGGCTCTGATACCACTGTGGGGTATCCCTACTCTGCCGGGGTTCACCGTCTTGTTTCCCGACTCGTCGGGGTCAGCCACACAAATGCCTTGGCTTCAATTTTATTGCAGTAACTTGGCTTTTTCTTTCGCAGATGCAAGAACAGCAACTCTGCCTTCAACATTCACTGTAGCAGCAACATTGATCTACCTCTTGCAGACTGTAGAACTTTTGGAGAGATTCAGACAGTCAAAATAGAGATGTCGGTCAGCTGCAGCAACACCGGAAGTCTTTTCTGGCAGAGGACAGCACACTTAAGTTCAACAGAATGTCCGGTGGTTTCCTCCGGCGATGAGCACGTAGATAATGTAGCAGCAAGGTTCACTCTGCTGCAGTCGAGTCAGCGTCACTCACAACCTTTTACCGATGAAGTGTAGCCATTCTCCAATCACAGTACAGTAGCGGGCAGGTTCTTTCTGTTGCAAACGGCGTCAACGGTCGGCTCCAGAGACTGCAGATCACAGCCGGAGTCACAAGCTGCGGCAGACGATGGCAGCGGGTCTTCTTCGTCGATCTCTACCTGGACTGCTGCTTCTTTGCTTAACATGTACTGCTGTAAAAATCCAATAACAAATCAGTAATTTTGACAATGAAAAATGATAGAAGTAGACCCGTAATAAGTGAATATCGAACTGAGAATATATATATATATATATATATGTGTGTGTGTGTGTGTGTGTGTGTGTATATCTGAGAACAAATATCAAAAGGGAACAAGTATATATATATATATATTAATCGAATGGAAGAAAATAGAGGATTGAAGAATAATTTGGCTCAGGATCCAAAAGGCATCGGCGTCTTTTTTCGGCAACAACAATGATCAAACGGACGATGAAGAGCAGGCCATGATCAGAACAGATTCAAACGGGTAAGTTGCAGAAATCAGACAAGACGGTGCTCTCTCTCTCTTTCTCACTAAGCTTGCACACACTCTCATATGTATTTGATTTGGAGTTTAATTTTGGATTACAAATTAACTCCAAATATACTTTTGATCAAAAAATAAATATTTTTATGTACAAATTAATATAAACTCGTAATATCTAACAATACTTATGTTCCTTTCTAGGTATGTACTATATATCTATATCTTAAATTTTGTGCGGTGAATATATATGTGCGCGCGCGCGCATGTTTAGTTATTTCACTTATTTGATTTGTGAAAAAATGCTTTATATTTATGTTGTTTGGTAGGGTTAATGCTAGCTAATACTTGACATGACAAGATATAGATATGATGATACTGTTGTGGAAGAAGCTATATCTGATAATGTAAAATTACTTTAATATATGCACAGCTAAAACCCCAAATAAATATCGAGGTATCTGATCAAATCTTTCCAAGCCTGTGTGGGGTATCCGTGCTCTGCCGGGGTTCACCGTCTTGTTTCCCGACTCATCGGGGTCAGCCATACAAACGCCTTGGCTTCAATTTTATTACAGCAACTTGGCTTTTTCTTTCACAGATGCAAGAATAGCAATTCTGCCTTCAACATTCACTGTAGCAGCAACATTGATCTACCTCTTGCAGACTGTAGAGCTTTAGGAGAGATTCAAGCAGTCAAAATAGAGATGCTGGTCAGCTGCAGCAACACCGAAAGTCTTTTCCGGCAGAGGACAGCACACTTCAGTTCAGCAGAAGGTCCGGTGGTTTCCTCCGGCGATGAGCACGTAGATAATGCAGCAGCAAGGTTCACTCTACTGCAGTCGAGTCAGCGTCACTCACAGCCTTTTAGCAATGAAGTGTAGCTCTTCTCCAATCACGGTACAGTAGCGGGCAGGTTCTTTATGTTGCAGACGACGTCAACGGTTGGCTCCGGAGACTGCAGATCACAGCCGGAGTCACAAGCTGCGGCAGACGATGGCAGCGGGTCTTCTTCATCGATCTCTACCTAGACTACTGCTTCTTGGCTTGACGTGTACTGCTGCAAAAATCCAATAACAAATCAGTAATTTTGACAATGAAAAACGATATAATTAGAGCCGTAATAAGCGAATATCGAACTGAGAATATAAATAAATATATATATATATATATATATATATATCTGAGAACAAATATCAAAAGGGAACAAGTATATATATATATATATATATATATATTAATCGAATGGGAGAAAATAGAGGATTGAAGAAGAATTTGGCTCAAGATCCACAAGGCATTGGCGTCTTCTTCCGGTGACAACAATGATCAAACAGGCGATGAAGAGCAGGCCACGATCAGAATAGATTCAAACGGGTAAGTTGCATAAATCAGACAAGACGTGCTCTCTCTCTCTTTCTCACGAAGCTTGCACATACTCTCAAAGCCTAACAGAAAATCAAAAGACGGAATCCAACAATGAGTCTCGAGCGGGAATAGCAGAGCCCTCTCTAAGTGTGATTTTCTCTCAAGCTTATTTTGAATCACAACGGCGCTAGTATATTTATCGTGAAGAAGAAGAAGGATTATGGATTAATTAGGGGTTTGGGCTAGATTAGGTAGATTGGGCCTATAATTAAATTACAAAGCCCATTTAATAGATCATTGGGCCAACAAATCTCCACAGCCTCAAAAAAAAAAAAAAAAAAAAAAAAAGCAGCAAACTACGAGAAATTAATATCGATCAATTATGCACATACAAAGTAAGTAAAGTGGCACCGAAATTTTTACTTGTAAAACCCCTCAAATAATCAGAAAAACTTCACTATGTAATCACAAGTTACACAATATCTACTCCCTACCAAAATAGGGGAAGCACAATACCATCACCAAAGAAGCATCAAGAACAACATTCTGGGCATCAACAAATTAAACTAGGAAGAGAAAACATTCATGTAGCAATTCTTGGAGAAGATTTAGGACAAAATATAAACTATCAAATTAAAGTTCTAAATGTCACGAATCATTCTCTAAAATTTGAGATGAATCGAACATGATTTGGTCCTCCAAATCTCAAATCTTTCTGATCTCACTTTTCTCTTCTTTGTTTCTTTGGTTTCAGCGGCTCCCAGCTAGCTCTCTCACGGCTGTTATCTCACGTCAAAATGTGAGGAACCACAAATGAGCAACTTAATTAATTTGCTCCATGGGCTTTTAAGTGTATGGGCCCGATTATTTTGGGCCCAATCCCAACAGACACAATATGATCTACTATAAAGTTAATGAGAATGAAATACGAAGTAGACATGCATGATGATCGACTCGACACTGACTCATCAATAGTGGTCTTAAACACATAATTGACATAATTTTCATGTTTTTACTATATGCACAGAACTTGAAATAGCTAGCTTGATATACAATTATATTAATTTTTATATTGTATACACAATATACTGTGTGCATGCATTATAAAATTCTATGTATTAAGTTTCTGAGCAATGACAAGTCATGTATCATTAATATAGGCATATCAAAATCATAATCATATCTCTCAAAACTTCAAATAATGATTTGAAAACTTTTCCACCTCACGAAGAAAAAAGTTATCAAATCAATAGGCGCAATAATTTATTTGAGTTAAATAATATAATTGAAAAGGCCATTTCTCTAGCTACTTAAATACTCATCTCCATGCAACCAGCAATTTCACTTCATAGACACCCAAATATGGCAAGACCTTCTTCTCAACTCCTAAAACTATCCTTTCAAATATTGTGCATATTTTCCTTCATTCCGGCCAACTCCGCTGGCGATTCTTTCCTCTACGGCGGCTGCTCGCAGATCAAATACCCACCGGGCTCTCAATACGAATCAAATCTCAATTCTCTCCTCACCTCTCTCGTGAATTCCGCCACCTACTCCGCCTACAACAAGTTCACAATATTGGGCTCCAGCCCCCAAGACGTCGTTTACGGGATTTACCAGTGTCGGGCCGACTTAGCCATGCCGGACTGCGCATCCTGTGTGGCCCGAGCGGTCTCCCATCTCGGCCCGCTGTGCCCCCAGGCGTGCGGCGGCGCCATGCAGCTGGAGGGCTGCTTCGTGAAATATGACAACGTTTCGTTCATCGGGGTGGAGGACAAGACGGAGGTGATGAAGAAGTGCGGGCCGTCCGACGGCTTCAACAGCGATCAAATGGGACGCCGCGACGCTGTGCTGGCGGGCCTTAACGGGGCAGGCGGGCCGTTCCGGGTCGGCGGGTCGGAGGATGTTCAGGGCGTGGCGCAGTGCGTCGGCGACTTGAGCACAGGGCAGTGCCAGGATTGCTTGACGGAGGCGATGCGGCGGCTGAAGGCGGAGTGCGGCGGCGCTGTCTTTGGTGATGTGTTCTTGGCTAAGTGCTACGCGAGGTACTCCACCAGTGGGGCCCATGCCTACGTTTCCACATCCAATCACGGTCGGAAAATTAAATTAATTTATAATATATATATATATATATATATACTTACTATATGACATTTGAATAATTTATGATTCCTCAAAATTTATTGTTAATTGTAATTTTGTATTCCTAATTACAGATTCGTCTCATACTCATAGTGACTCGGAGAAGACCTTTGCTATAGTTCTTGGATTATTAGCAGGGGTTGCGTTGCTCATCATCTTCCTCACTTTTGTGAGAAGGTTTTGTGGGCACAATGGTACGTCACAAATTAATTTGCTATTTACCTTCATTTTAGTTTTTAACTAACTTAATATCACTGATCTGTTTAATATTTCATAAATAAGTCTATCGATCAATTATATTGCTTATGATATTTCAGTCACTATACATTTTAAAATTACAAATATACACATATATATTGTAGTTTCGATCCACATAACATTTGAGTATGCACACTATATAATTGATTACTCAATTGTAGTACATTTTATCTTTTTGCAGGTAAATAAACAAAAAGAAATGGGAAAGAGAATTGGGGCCATATCCCTCTTCAATCAAGATTTGCTTTTTCATGCCTTTTTCCCTTTCCATTTTCTTCATGCATGCATATGGTGGACATCAACTTGGCTCTCTCATCTTTTTTCTGGCAAAAAAAAGACTTTGTTTTCCTATCCCAAAAGAAAGTGCAACTTTGATATGTTAAATTAAGTTGTTTAATTAAATTGAATACAAACTTAAGGGGGAAGGGAATGAAAGGCATATATATATAAATGTACGTAGATTTAGATTCCACCACCTCTTTTCCACTTATCAAAGTTGTGTTAAAATATGTATTCTTTTGTCATAAAGGTTGTTGTTTTATGGGAACTCTCCCAATTCAATTGTTCATCAATTAGAGTCATCATATCTTTATGTGTGTTTTACAGTTTCTCTTTATGTTTCGTCTAAGTTGTATGTGCTACTATACGTACACGAAATTTTCGATTTCGAATTATGTTTCATATTTTTTTAATTTTCATACCATCTGCATACGACACATATATATCACACATATAACTTGACACATATTAACTAATATAATTATGATATATAGAAAACGAAACATTAATTTCCTTTTTGTAATAGAAGATTCAAAGAAAAGATCGAGTAAAGTTAGTACGCATATTTAAAAATAAATAAAACCCAATATGTGAGTATTTGAGTAGGAATGAAGGATCAAGACGTATGTTCTAGCTCAAACCCATTGTTGTATAGCTTTACAAACTTAAGATCGCATCATCGACAAATTATATATAAAGAATTAATGATTCCTGTACGATTAAGAAAACGAAAAATTTGTTTTATTTTTCTGTAAATTTGGATCACTTTTGAGTTTTGAGAGGGGCCGCTGGTAAACATGTGTTATAGTATATAATAAGAAACAAATTAACATAGTTCAAAAATCAAATAACTTATTTATAAATTAAAGTCGCCCTATGTGGGGAATGCATAGAGATGCACTCTGGAATATGGAGATTGACCTATATATTTTTCAAAAAAAAAATCTTAAATTAATAAAACATCAATTATTTTAATTTATTTTTAAAATATATAATGTAAGAACTTTCTAACCACTTTAATTCTCAGCTGGATCATACAGTATATACGAATTTCTTAAAGTGAATAATTTGAATAGATTAATGTTAAAAAGTACATAATAGTAAGAATAAGTGGAAAAGGAATATTTTTTTGCTTGTAGTCACCAAAATTCCATTGTAATTTACAGATCAAATATTATAGACCAACTTGAAATTAATATATAGATAATATTATATCTATATAGATATATAGTGTTATTTATTATAGAATATATATATATATATATATATATTAATATATATATAGTATTAATGTGCATATGTGAATTTTAAAAAAAAATAATAAATACGTATTATTTAATGTTTATTACAGTTTTGGAAAGACACCAAAAGGTGACGAATATTTTTTTTCCCACCAAAAGTCCACACGTAGCAGATGTGTCACTAATATCGCTACCTTGCTGAATTATATGAAAAGTTGCTCAAATCCCCCCTTTCAATTATTTGATTATATGATAATGTTAATTGATAATTAAAATAATTATCACTAATTAAAATATTAAAACATATATTAGTTATCAAATTATTATTTTTTATTTTTATGATCCAGTCCATAGTTTATTAAGAAGCTTATTCACGAGCCAAGAGCCAAACACTATCAAATTTAAATTTGACTTGTTTTAACTAAATGAATTTCAGTAAATAAATTCTAAAGAAGTTTTTTTTATTATTATTATTATTGAACTAACATTCGATTTAACTTACGAGTGGCTCGACTGAAAGTTGAAGATATGATTGTTCCATACTCTTCTCCTTGTCGATAAGACTATGTATTTTATTTTCTAGATCATGTTAAATGCTAAAAGAGGTGCATTTTTTACTTCATTTAATTTCATTCAGAAATTCGAACATAACTGACTGTACTGCATTGAATTGATCGCTTAAATCATGGATTGAAGTTGAAGCCCTACCACAATCTGAAGAATAAAACAAAAACAGCAGGAACTGGGTGAAGAGAAGACAATAATATTCCAAGAAAAAAAAAAAAAAAAAAGCAAAACTTGCAATTATCCCTTTCAGTCGGTGAAGTTTCTCACTTTTCTTGCAGTTCAGAAATCCTTTTCCTTTCCCTTTTTCCGCCTCTAAGAATCCACGAATCTGCACAAAAAGGCCTTTCTCTTTTTCTTTTCCCTTCAATTTGTTGTTTTAACCTTGCCTTTTTCATCAAAATATTAGCAGCTTATTGATTTATTGAAGATGGGCTTGTGGGATTCTCTCCTCAACTGGTTACGAAGGTAATTTTTCTATATTTGAAATTTATCTATGTATTTATTTGATGAATTTCAATTCGTTTCGTGTTTTTAATTTTTGTGTAGATTTCTTTCAAAGAGGAATATGTTAATTGTTAAGTTTCTATTCTTGTCTATGTTTTTCATTATAAAAGAATTAATATTGTAAATCTTTTTGCAGTTCGTTGTTCCGTCCTAGTGTTTGATGATATGTTTCAACGGTGCTTGGACTCATGATTTTGTCGAAATTTTAGATAAAAAAAGAAAAAGAAATAACAACATATTAGGGATGTGAAAGATGATGTATTTATTATTTATCTTTTGCGCTACTGTTGAATGCATATTTTGAGGAATTTAAATTGAGAGTTAAGAATTAATCATTTTCCTCTTAATAATTCAATTCCTGTGTGAAGTGTGTATAACAAAAGGTCTCTCAAGAATTCAATTCTTGCTTGTGTTTCAGTTATATCCTAGTTTTATTTGTGATTATTTAGGATTCTGATGGAAAGATCAGAATCCAGTGCATTATCAAATACAAACGGCATATTTATCTGTGTCCTTGCAAAAGCAGTGATTGATTAATGTTTCATCACTGTTTCTTTAGGTTCATATTGTTAAGTTTCTCTGTTTCTGATCATGTTCTGTATCAGTTTATTCTACAAACAGGAAATGGAACTCTCTCTTGTAGGTCTTCAGAATGCAGGGAAGACCTCACTCGTCAATGCCATCGCTGTGAGTACAGATGAAATGCTCTCTCTCTCTCTCTCTCTCTCTCTCTCTCTCTCTCACACACACACACACAGATACACAAGCACACATGTACATATAAGCATGTTTTCTGTCCCCATAATTACTCATTTAACTAGACTCTTAATGTTGTTTTCCTTCAGACAGGAGGTTATAGCGAGGATTTGATTCCAACTGTAGGTATCTTATTGACTTGTTAATATAGCCCAAGCTGCTATATTCTGCCTGCTACTATACTTAACAGAAACTCTTTTGGTTTTGGATTGCAGGTGGGGTTTAATATGCGGAAAGTCACAAAAGGAAATGTGACTATTAAACTTTGGGACTTGGGAGGGCAACGAAGATTTCGTTCCATGTGGGAGCGCTATTGCCGCGGTGTCTCAGCTATAGTGTAATTGACTGTTTTTAGTTCTTCATGTTCTAATGATCATATTCTGTTAGGTGATAATATAAAGTGTTGCATCATATCATATATAAAATAATTCGTTCATATGCTGCAATCCTTTTGTTTATGAGATTACTTCACATTTTCTACGTCTGTGAATTTTACTTTTGTTTGGCTCTGTTATTGCTAAGTGTTCTGCATTCTTTTTCCTGTTGCTTTCTCATTAATGAGTATAGATTACTATCAACAAGTCTGGCTTTTCCTCTGAAATTCTTCATGCATTTTTATATAGAACGAACTGCTCCTCTCTTTTGCCTGATTAACCTACTGTCAAATTATTGTAGTAGTTATGACTGTTCTCTTTTTTTAGTTATACCATACCACATGTGCTCTTATTTAAGCCCATATTTGTCCATTCCAGAATGATTATTATCATCCTCTTGTGGCAGGTATGTTATTGATGCTGCTGATCGAGACAGCATCCCCATTACGCGAAGTGAATTACATGATCTCTTGAAGAAACCTACACTAGCCGGGATTCCTCTGCTCGTACTTGGAAACAAAATCGATAAGTCAGAAGCTCTTGCAGAGCAAGCACTGATTGATCAGCTGTAAGTTAGCACAGAAGGTGCATCATGCTCTTCATCTGAATCTTTATTTTTCTCAACCTTCACGAGTTTCTTCACCTTTTTCGCTTCAGGGGACTAAATTCGATCACAGATAGAGAAGTATGCTGTTATATGATCTCTTGCAAGGAGACGATTAACATTGATATTGTGATCGAGTGGCTTATCAAACACTCGAAAACAGTAAAATGATCACAATCTTTCAACAAAAAGAGAGAGAGAGAGAGAGAGAGAATTTGTGCATATAGGATCCCCTGTAGAATATCTCATGATTCCACGGTTAGTCGTCTTCCGCTGCTGCAAATGTAACGTTGAATATTAATTTGCACTTTGTATATCCATATAGAAAGTCTCAGTTTTTGGACAGCATTCTATTTTCTGTGAATTGGCAATAGTTATGGATGGAATTTGCTTTATTGATATTATTACTCAAGTGAAGTTGTTAGAAAACATGAATCAAATCCAGTCGAAACTGAGATTTGAATCCAAATTGTACTAGAATTTCAGTTTGGTTCGGAAAATTTGAGGAATATGGACGATAATATATAGTAGAGTTCATTTTGCAAGCTATTCCCTTGGGGTATCATATATCCGTGTTTGTAACTTCAAAAACATAATTTATAATTTTCATACAAAATCTGATGTCTATTCTTTGTAACCGATACATCTGAGGTTTCATTAGTATCTTCACATAATTAATGAATCTGAATAAACTAAAAAAAAAATGTCGTTACTTTGTGGTTCGTGAATTCAAAATTCTTTACAAATGAATGGATTTCAAATTCAAAAGATTTCAAGTTTCAACACAAGTTTATGACCTGTACAGAGTCCAACCGTCGAAGCAGAATAAAATGAATGCGCAAATCCGAGAAGTTCGTGAATATAATTAATTTATATTAATGCAATAAGTAATGTAATGATTATGAGAAATAAAATGGACGTGGCTTGAATTAGCATTCATGAAGGCTGAAGCAATCATAATCCAACCAGAATTACGTGCACTTAACTCATAATATGACTCTAACTTGGAAAGCAAAATCTTAACCAAAGTTTAGTAACCAACAAATATAAATCACAAGTAAAGCACATGAAATCATCATATCATCCAAATTCCAAATTTCCAATCCTTAGTCAAGACGCTCAAACTACCATCATCATGAACCATTTATATATAAATATATATATATATATATGAAGAAACACGTTCAAACTAAAGATGTAGATAAATTTTGAATAGTATAACTAATAGAGTTCCGCTCACCTATCTATCGTGGGCACTAATTAATGTATCCACTGTTGATGTGGCGATGTCATGTGGACAGGTGAGTCAACCCCTCCAATAGCAACATTTGATAATTATTTGACCTAGTGGTGGAGTGAGGTTGCTTGGAGATCACAGGTCACAGATTCGAATATCCTCGATACCACAGGTCGGGTGTATGAGTAAAAAAAAGTAAGTGTTACATTGGTACCCAAACTTCATTTTGTTAATCTTTTTCCGTATTTAATTCAATCATTAAGGTAATTATTTTATATAAGGAAGTGTGACTAAAAATAAATCTTGGAAAATAATTACAAAATGTGGTTGTTGAAGAGGTTAACTCATCTGCCCACATGGCATCACCATATCAGTGATGGACACATTAATTAGTGCCACGTAGGTAGATGGGTGGAACTCATAACTAGTATATTTTATCAGATATAATTTTATAAACATATTGTTTGAGTATATGAATTAAAGTACGTAAAAAGTTAGTAAATCCTCCCATTTAATTACATATGAAAAAGAGCTAAACACCAAATAACTAGGCTTTTCTCAATGTTTTCATGTCAAAATTCAAAATACTAAAATATATAAATTGGGAGCTAAATACGCATAGTTGAAATCAATCATCTAGTCTATTTCTTCTATCCCACTTGCTAATTAAGGTTTATAATTATTTTTTTACTATGTATATTCATTTTTCTAGTTAATAATTGATCGTTCCATAATTAGGGTTTATAATTTTTTAAAAAACTTAATTTTTATCTATAAATAATAATTATGATTGATTATATTATAATAATTTTATTTTAATGACAAATATTATTAAAATAATAATTTTGATGGTAGGACACCAGAGCTACGGATAAAAAAATTGAACTAATGATCTCATCTCAGTTGAAATAGGCTCACTGATCTTTTAATATGTCCCTACAAAATAGATCTCTTGATATGAAAAGTGAAAACTCCCCTATTTTGATTTTCTAGTACATTGTAAATTAAGTGTAAACTTAATTCTCGAACTAAATTTGTTATAGAAGTTTTTCTCGAAATAAATTTGAAGAATAAGCCCTGATACAAAATTTATTTATTTGCGGCCGAAATTACTTGGAATAAAAAAGTTCCATGACGCATTTGCCTTTTAGACGTTAAGAAAAAGGAACAATTGAAAAGGGCTGACCATCAAACCCAAAATGGCTGAAAGTGACACATAATTTCAAATGAACAAACATAATAACGTCACATGGAAATCCAGTAGTTGGTGCCACGATATTAAACCTTACTTTTGAGTCATAATATGAGAGAGAGAGAGAGAGAGAGAGAGAGAGAGAGAGAGAGAGAGAGAGAGCGCAAACGGCATAAAAAAACCGACAATGAAAAAGTCAGTTCGAACAATTTTGAGCTGGTGTAGCATGATCATGATCAATTAATTATCTTTTGTTGGACAGAGAAGAAATTTATACATTAAATGGTCATCGCCAGCTCAACAAGAACAAATTGATACTCATTTTACAGTTCAGACAACCAAGAAGAATGACAACAAATTCTCCAAAACAAACTACTTTTCCTACGACAAGGCAAAAAATAACAAAATATTACAACAAGAAAAATAAAAAAATAATAATCGCGGGAAAGTTCCTCAATCAAATAGTACTTCAAGAATGAACAAACAAACAAATAGACCACCATTTTTTATCGATTAACATAAAAAAAAAAGGTGGAACCTTTGGAGTCCAAATTGAACATCTAGATCAGTTGTGGTTCATCCAAAACCTCAACAGCATCACCACTGGGCTCTTGTGAGCTCGAACGACAAAGCTCCTCAATCTTGATCACCACCTCGTCCATTGAAGGGCGCTTGTCCGGGTACTGCGCGGTGCAATCCACAGCGAGCTGCAAGAGCTGCACCATGTCCTCCTCCACATTTTGATAGCGGAGGAGTTCAAGGTCGAACACCTCAGCTGTCCACTCCTCTCGTACCACGGACTGGACCCACCGGGGGAGATCAACCCCCTCTTCGTTCACCAATGTGTGTGTTGGAGCCTTGCCTGTCAACAATTCCAACAGCAATACTCCAAAACTATACACATCTGCCTTCTGAGATACTCTATGAGGATCCGTTACCTCCGGGGCCCTGTAGCCTGCAACGCGGTTGGGAGTGGCATTAGGGCCGGCCAGCTGAGCAAGGCCGAAGTCAGAGACACGAGCTTCGTATGATCTAGTGAGGAGAATGTTCGATGACTTAATGTTGCCGTGAGAAATAGCTGAGCCTTGAGAGTGTAGGTATGAAATCCCTCTGGCAGCGCCGAGCGCGATGGCAGCCCTCGTCTCCCAGTTTAACGGCGTTCTGCTTGCTCCCTTGTTTCCTACAACAAAGAAATTTGCAATAATTTGAGCTACAATACAAATACAATGGGACAAGTCTAGGTCTCCACAGAAGACAGATTTGAAAATGCAGCAGATGAAATACAAAAAGATTCAATTTTCAATTATAACCAATGTCAGACAGACTTATAATTTTGTACATTTTCATCAGATATTAAACCGTTGGGAACGATCTGATCATTCATTCAAATTCTCAACCACCCAAATATTTATATATAATTCTCATCTACCATGTCAATGATCATTCAAAATCAGATCAGCAAATGCAAGAAAAGCAGCAATCACATAGCAATGTTCGTTGCAGAACCAAGAAATCAAGAAAATTTTTAGTGTAGACGTACCATGTAATAAGGCAGACAAGCTCCCCATTGGCAAGTACTCATAAACAAGCAACTTCTCATCACCATTGTAATAATAAGCTCTCAAAGGCACCAGATTTTGATGATCCAAACTCCCAATCTCCTCCATCTTCTTCCTAAACTCCTTCTCCGCCATGGTAACATCCCTCAGCCTCTTCACCGCCACCGCCAGCCCTGTCTCGAGCACCGCCTTATACGCCGTTCCAAACGTTCCCTTCCCCAAAACCTCAGCTGAAGCCCTCAACAGATCTTCCAATTCAATGTTCCACCCTGTTTTTCCAAAGAAAACAAGCCCCTTTTTCCCACCACCATTCAAATCACCTTCTCCAATATCTTTCTCCTTTGCCCCACCAATGGCGGCCGCAAAAAGACTGCTGCCGCCGTCCTTCCCTTCGCCGCCGCTCTCCGCCGTTTTCTCCGCTGGAACCTCGACTTCTTTCACATTAGCCACTGCTTGGTCCTTCGATCTCACGTTCTTTCTAGCCAGCACTCTACACAAGCAGAACACCAGCAATAAGATCAAGAAAAACGCTATAACTGAGCCGATTATTATGCCGGCAATCGCTCCGCCGGAGAGTTTCTTCTTTGGCTTTATGTTACTGCAAGCATTCACGGGATCGCCACAGAGTGAATTCCCAAGAAACGAGCTTTTGGGCTTTGCAGAAAGCCCGCTTGGAATCGGGCCGGTTAGATTATTGTTCGATACATCGAACTGAACTAAGTTGGGAAAGTTCAGGTCAGGGATCGGGCCGGAAAACTGGTTGCTCTGCAAGTAGAGCGTGCCTAAACGGGTCAGATTATTAAAAGACGGCGAAATCGGGCCGGAGAAATTGTTCTCTGCTAAATTCACTCGCACTAGAGAAGTGAGAGAGAATAGAGTTTCCGGGATTTCGCCGGTGAAGAAATTGTGCTGAAGATAGAGATTGCGGAGAGAGGTGAGAGAAGTGAAGAGGTCGGGCGGCAGGGGGCCGGAGAGAGCATTGTACCGGAGACTGAGCGTCTGCAGATTGGTCATGTTGGAGAAGGTTTTAGGCGGGAGCTGGCCGGAAAGCCCCATTCCGGGGAGGTGGAGCTCGACGACGGAGGAGTTATCCGGCGAGCAGTTTACGCCGGGCCAAGCGCAGGGAGTGGGGCTCGAGAGGTTCCAGAGGAGGACGCGGCCTCCCACGGCGGAGCGGAGGGCAACGAGGGCGGCGCGATCGGAGACGATGTCGGGTGCGGCGGAAGGGAGGAGGAGAACAGCGGCCGTCAATAGGAGGAGGTGGCGGATACTGAATTGCGTCATTTTTTCAAAAAATGTAGTAGATTTTTGCCAAGTTTTTGTCGGTGTTTTTGGAGGTTTAGAGGAATCTAGGATGATGGTTTGCATCACGACATAGCTATCTCCTTGTATTGAATTGTGGAGTTTTCATGTTGAGAGAGAGGGGGGGGAGGAGAGAGAGAGAGAGAGAGAGATACAGTGAACTTGCGGAGTGTGAAATGTTGAGAGGGAGGAAGGGAGAGAGAGAGATTATTTGGGAGTAGGCGTTCTTGATTATAAATTATCCAGCCCATGTTACCCTTGTTGGGGGCCACTCTATTTATTGCAACTATACAGTCATACAGATCACTAAATGTTCCAAATATCTAATGGGTTATTTTTTACGTTAACGGGTATGAAATTAAATAATTAATATACTATAAGTTCTAATAAAAATTGTTACGTGTTTTTTTCTTTTTTCTTTTTTTTTTTTTTGGAATCACACTACTAATTATATATTATGTGATTGAACGGAATACAAGTTTAGCACTTGTGAGCAATAAATGAATTAGAATAAAACGTTCAATGGCAAAACTACTTATTGTTAATTCATTGTTATGCCTATTTATATAACTATTGTGCATAATAGTTACTAGTTATAATAAATATCTTAACGCGGTTTAATAGATTACTAGTATTATTCTTTTACGACATTGGATCTTTAATTTATGATACTTTTAATTCTTACATGTGTTACTTTCTAATACCTATGGCATGATGGCGTACATAATAATGAATAACACACATTTCTATATTCTATGTTACACTACTTTCCTAGCTCTTGAACTATATACAGGGTTTATCATCTTATGCACCATGGGGGTGGGGGTGGGGTGGCCTACTCATGAACTTGGGTAATTTGTTATTGAATATCTCAAATTCGAATAGCACTAATTTTTTATGTCTTGTCTAATCTATTGTGTGTGATATTATAAATGTGATATGTTTCACTTATGTGATTTGCATGATATTCTATTAACGATTAAGATGCTTTTGAATATATGATGGGCATCAAATGATATTTCTTAAAATAATTTAATAGTACATATTTTTAATATATATTCATAAAAAAAATTATACATGCATACAAGGAGGCTTTATTCTCCTTAAAGCGTGAATTATGCATGTTAAAATACTATCTAAACTGTCCTTTAAAAATTGCAAAGTAGGAATTTGAGGGCAAAATGCAGCAAAAGGAAAAAAAAAGTTTGACGACCAATGCAATAAAAATCAAAGTTCAATTATTAAAAGATCGTAAGTTCGCATCTCAGTGGTACATACATTTTATATTAAATTATCATTCAGAATTGTGTATTATTGTTTATCTTTAAGTATGATTTGTAAATTATTATATGTAAACAAAATTTATTCAAATACACCAACAAATAATAATCCTAGATTTCTCATAGTCATCAAAAATAGAAAAAAAAAATTACTACATCATAATAAAAGTTTGACTGCTCGAAAGTTCAAAATACTTTAAAATTTGATCATAAATTAAAATGGCATCAAATAAAATTGCATAATAAAATTACTAAACATAAAAATATTGAAAATGCAAATAAAGCTTTGAAAATACAAATAGTTATTTTTCTATGGTGTATTATTATTTAATTTTAGAAATTTTAATAGTTATTTATTTTTTTTATTGGAAAAATTTAGATTAAAATAAATGCATGAAAAATGAATATTATGGAATATTTCTTTTTAGTACAGAATTTAGAGCAAACTGTTAGAGACGAAGAGGAGATTTTGCTGTATAAGGGCCTCTCCAAATATCCCTTTACCTTTCTGTCCAACGCCACATTTTGCCAAAATTCTTCTCCAACCCAACTCTACCTCTACATGTTTTTCAAGGGGAATGAATAGTACCCATTTACATGTAAACTTTATTCTTTATTTTTTATTAATATATTAACAATGTAAATTACGTTATTTTTAGGTCTAATATTATGTTTAATTTCACGTAATATAATAAAAAATATTATGTAATTCTAAAAAATAAAAAACTTAAATTACAACAAATAACATAAAATATATTACATTAAATTAAAATTACCACAATAGTAAGAGAAGTGGCAACTTCAAATGTTGAAATGGTGAACGATGAAACAACTGAGTTCCAATCATTTATTGCACGATATAGAAAAATCAAAGACAAATAGGCTCACATGGCACTTCGTAATGCATTGGTTGATCATTTATGGGATGAATTTTTGAATTCTGAGGGTTAATTAGTATTGAAATGTAATTTATGATTTTTATAATGTAATTGTTCTTTTATATTAGTAAATGTTGGTTTTATGTTCAAATAAAATATAGTTTTGTAAATTAATTTAAATCATATTATTTTTAATTAGTATAAATAATATTAAATATTAAACGTAAATATATTTGAAAAAATATATGATGCGCATTAATTTGATAAAAGAAATCAATATTAGAAATCATAAAAGTGGAATATTACATTGTAGAGTGAAATGTAGAGTTAATGATTGGAGATTTATTTACTCCCACACTACACATTTTCCTTTAGAATAGAGGTAGATGAAGAGGTATCTTTGGAGATGCTCTCGCAGAGTTGGAGCTGCTGTAAAATAAAGTAAATTATTAGAGATGTCCTAATAAGCAAAATCGAGTGATCTATTGTGACACTTTCAAGTATTATAATAAACCTATTGTGACATTTAAGGTATTATCGTAAGGGTAGCATGGAATTTTCCTAAAATCGAGGGAGTATCTTTTCTTTTTTCAAAATATTACTAGTAAAATATCCATTTCAAGTGAGTTTATTATTCATGAAAGAAAAGATTTGTCTTTTTGTGTGGCACACCAAACACAATTATACTAATCGATGTCCAACAATAATATGATTTATCTTCTAATTCATGTCGTGCCAGCAAAAAGCTATGCAACATCAACTAACGATGTGACAATACAAGTTTCCGACAATGTTTTAGTTTTGATTTCTACTATTTTAATGAGTCAAGTTTGCCAAAGTTTAACCTTAATTGTTTTTCAAGTCAAAGTTTTTTTTTAACAATCAAGTAACGATCTCAATTAATTATCGAATAAGAATAAGAGTTGTTAAGAATGTCATTCCCAAAATGAGGAGGCTCGATCCAATAATAAAGGATTGAAAATGCATTAGCAGTCTTAACTAAACGATGTGTCATAACATTGGCCGAACGACAAACTAAATTAAGTAAAAAAAATTATAAAAACTAAAAATAAATTTCAATGGGAAGAAATAGGACTATCAAACTTAGACTGATCAGGAATTCAGGATCAAGCAAACAAATACCATCATACACAAGCTTAGAATATATCTCAAATACAACATTCATCATTCCCAAATTCTTAATCCAAAAAAGCACCTCATATAATCTCATAGCCTCACCTTCTTCCACACAAGCTCGACCAAGAAAACGCAACACTCTTGTTGCCACGCCCACAAACATCCCACCATGATCCCTAACTACTATGTCAAAATTTGTCTCGTTTGAATCCTCATAGAAAACTGCGTCAACATTCACTTTCGTAATTTTTATAGAAATAAATTTTTCCTTACTTTATGAAAATATACCTGAAATACTTCTATATCCACGTTACTTGGCAAGACTAATACATCAATCATCAATGTAACATTGAAGTGATGTTTTCATTTTAATTAATAAAAGGTTTAAATGGATAAGATTGTAATCTCGATATTTAAATAACTTAATTATGACAATGTAAAATTCATAAAGTTATCATCTTCATGTAATTATTAAGTGATAAAGAAAATAGAAAAAAACACCACAATATATATATATATATACAAAGTTTTTGTTTTTCTGACACACCACACTATATATCTATTGTCGAAAGTGAAGTCGTGGGATATAATTAAAAATAAATGAAAAGATTAAGATAGAATTGAAAATTTATTTAAATTAGAATATATAGACTTAAAATATGATATTAACCCCCCCTCCCCCAAAAAAAAAATAGCTCGGGTGAAATATATAAATGCAGGCTTACGGTGATACAGCTGAGCAAGAGATTTTGGTTGACTTATTGAGACGCTCCTTCCTGGATTTATGTGATTTTTTTAATAAATAATGTAGGACATTATTTTCCTAAGTCCCGTTTGAGGCACCGCATTTATTATGATTCATGTCTCGTTTGTTAGTCCCTCAAAAATTGGGCCGTTATGATCGGACGAGATCCTATAATTTAACTCGGTATTTCATTTTATATTCCAAAATGTATGTATATATATGTGTATGTAAGAAAATAATTATTTACTGAAATATGAGATGAATTATCAAGTTAAAATAGAAAATCTCGTCCGCGTTATGATTCATGAGACATTCATCTATTTGGATGAATCTCATTTAACATGGTTTCTAGAATCTAAATCTAGTAGTGCAAGTAAAAAAACGGTATGTATTTCAGCAGGGTCGGTCCTGACATTTTGAGATTTTGAGAATCCATAGTGAAATAGAAAAGAAGGGCCTTTACACACACACACACACACACTTTTCATGTTGTTTTCATCCTAAATTTTGAAAATATGTAATGAATATATACTTACAAAAATACAAGAAAATATACAAGGATCAAATAATTATCAAAATCATTTAAATCCTCTAGCTCATTGAGAAATAAAATTATCAATAAGTTCATCAAAATCATTTTTTTTCCGAATATTTAATGTTTGGAGACACCATTTCACTAAAATGGAGTGAAAATATTCTCCAATAGATCGGCAAATGAGGTGGCATTTTAGGGGGAGGATCCTTGATAAACATGGTGTTTATGTGGATCATATTTGAAGATTAATGCATGTTTAAGTTGAGGTTCTGTGGTCGTTTCAGTTTTTCTCATGCACGTTCATGTTTTGCTGTTTTTGTTGAAGTTTGGGCTAGAAAAGATGATACTTACAAAATCCAATTCAGTTTGAAGATAAGCTAGAAAGATAGAGAATCGAATTGGGGTCATTCTGCAACTTGAATCGGGTCAATCAGACAAGTAACAAGCGAGAACGGAGCAAAACGGTTGAGCGTATCGGAGGCATGCACGTTGGCACGGACCGTGCCATTGGACAACACAGATTGTGCCATGAAGCAACACAAGAGAAAACTCTCGGTAGCCAAGGCAACGGACCGTGCCGTTAGACAGCACGGACCGTGCCCCACAACATCCATCTCGAAACGTGTTTTGTTACACGGCACGGACCATGGTGCCTGTTTCCGGAAAATTGGTGTTTTTCCTTGTTTGGACTCTATATTCCTCAACTATTTAAGGCTCTTCTTTACACGATTTTTTGAATGACTTTTTCACCCTATATTGCAGCAGAGAAGTGCTATGAAGGAGAAGAAGGCGGAGAACAAAGATTAATCACCCGACATAAGTCATTTATGATTTTTTATTCAATTTCTATTGTGAGTTTTGTAATGAATACAGTATCTTCTTTAGATTTCTATTTTTCCATGAGCAGCTAAACACATATTAATTATAGGTTTTGCGTACACGCGGATGCTATGTTATTAATTTAATTATGTTATTCTTCCCTTTTGATTACTGTGTTCAATTGTTCAAGTGCTGTTATTTCATGCTTGATTACTAGCCATAATTAATTGCATGGTAACTAGTTAATTTGAGACCTGGCGGAGATAATTAACTGGTGGGATCAATTGAGCATTTTGATACACATTCTATGGCATTTGTAGGGGACTTAATCTGTTGATCTATCGGGACTTAATAAATTAACCTAGAGATGAAAGTGATAGATAATTTATTAATCTACATCTACCTTGAGACCTGGCGAAGATAGGTATGTATATTTCTGATTCTTCACCAATAATCGGATTAAAATGTGAATTATTAGGATTGAATTAATACATAGTCAATACATGTGTACTGCATTTCCTAAGATTAATATTTCATTAATTGATTGAGTCTGTTGAATTATTTTAATTGATTTAATTGTGTATATTGAGTATATTTATTTTCTCCAATTGCATTTAAATTCGTGTCTAGATTTAGTAAATCCGAATTTGGTAACCTGGATAATAGATAGTTGTTGGCTTAGTACTCAGTGTTGATCTTTGTTTCAGTCCCTATGGATACGATACTCGATTCACCGATTATATTGTATTGTCCTGTGTTAGTTGCAGATCAGTGCATAAAAATTAGTACATCAATCCCTCATCGAAGGTAAATTTTTTTCATTTTCTTTTTATGCTATATTTTGTTTAATGTTTTGTTTTGTATTTTGTGTATGTTATTTCTATTGTATTTTAAATAATGTGCTGTAATTGATATTAAAATTTGCTATATATGATAAATTTAATTAAATGCAAATGTTGATACATAAAATTAAATTAGTAAAAATTAGACCAACAATAAAAAAATACTAAAATAAATAAAATTACACCAACAATAAAACTATATAAAGATAATAAAATAGATAAAAGCACATGAAATAAAAAAACATAAAAATACGCATAAATAAAATAAAAGGATACAAATATTTTCCTAATAATACAAAAAAAATACTAAAATAGATAAAAATACATGAAATAAAAAACATAAAAATACACATAAAATAAATAAAAAGATATAAATATTTTCCTAATAATCTGAAAGACCACTTTCGCTTCCTCCAAGATCGAGAAAATTCCCAAACATAGTAAAGCTGATAGAGTTGGCTTGTTTCGCTTCTCTCCGTTTCTGTAAAATTTGTTGTTGTTGCGAGCGAAAGTATTCACGTGGACCTAGTTCATCAATCATGTCCAAGTTGAGCATCAATATGTTGTCTTCTCTTCTCTCAGTGTCTTTTTTCAGTTTTGCATGTTGAGCTTGTGATTTTTCTATAAGTTCCCGAAGTTTCTCATTTTCTTCGTTGAGCACCTTTTCAAAAGAAAGCATCCTTCATTCTGTTTTTTTTTTTAATTTGCTTTTAATCAATGGTCAAGATTTATTCTATTAATCAATGGCCAAGATTTAATTCTATGCACAAGGATTGTGCTTTTCATTCTAACTATTATATATTGAACTATATCTTAAACAAATATTTCAATTCAAAACCAAAGAAAACAAAATATCCTACCTGTCTGAAAAAATGAATTTCAATTCTTCTTTTTCTTCTAGCTCATCTGATGATGAGACTTATTATCTAGAAGAACAATTGATTCTTCAACAAGCACAAAGAAAAAAAATGTTTCGGTTGCTGAATTTCTGAGGTGACAAAACATTCAACGCACTCATGGAGTATCAGTTCTGGGGCATAAAACAATTCATCGTGATCGTGAAGTAACAACTGCAAATCTTTTCAACGACTGCTTTTTGGACAATCCAACATATAATGAAGTGCAGTTTCTTTGTCACTATCGGATGTCTCAAAATTTATTCTTGCGGATCATTGATGCTGTAAAAAATCATGATCGTTATTTTATGCAGTGCATAGATGTCACTTGGAAACTAGGTTTATCTATTTTCCAAAAAAAATACAGTTGTATTTCGCATACTAGCATATACTACTCCAGCAGATGCAACTGATGAGTACATCAAAATTGGAGAGTCTACAGCAATTGAATGTCTCAATAGATTATGTCGTGCTGTTCGAGAGATATTTGCAGAACAATATCTAAGATCGCCAACTGCTAATGATGTTGCTAGGATACTCTATATTGGTAAGCAACGTTGATTTCCAGGAATGTTAGGCAGTCTGGAATGTATGCACTGGCGGTGGAAAAATTATCCTATAGCTTATGCAGAACAATACTCTGGTCGAAGTGGAGCTCCAACAATTATTCTTGAAGCTGTAGCTGATTATGATCTTTGGATATTGCATGCCTATTTCGGGATTCCAGGATCCAACAATGATATTAATGTTTTGGATAATCTCCTCTGTTCTCCGAACTTGCTAGAGGAGTTGCTCCTTCTGCACATTATGTCATTTGTGGAAAAGAATACAATATGGGTTACTATCTAACTGATTGCATCTACCCCAAATGGACAACTTTTGTGCAATATATTCAATCACCAAGTAGTCTTAAAAAAATCATATTTTGCGAAGAAACAAGAAGCATGTAGAAAGGACTTCGAACGTGCATTTGGCGTTCTCCAAAGTCGATTTGCAGTTGTGGAAAATCCAGCGCGTTCGTGGAGCAAAAGCGATTTGTGCAATATTATGACTGCGTGCATCATAATGCACAATATGATAATCGAGGATGAATGAGATCTTGATGCACCAATTGAAGAAGCAAGGGACGTGCTACCACCAGATGTTGAATTTGTTGTTGATGAAAATGCTCAATTTCAAATTTTTGTGCTCGGTTTAGAGAAATCCAAGATACAGAATCACATTTCTTGCTTCGAAATGCATTAATTGATCATTTGTTGGAGGAATGTTCTAATACAGAGAATTAGAATGTATTGTCCTGTAACTTTATATTTGTTTTGTAATATTTTAATGAATCGTATTTTTATTTTATATTAATTCAAATATATTTGTTCTAAAAAATACTTTAATAATTATTACGAAATTTTGAATTTAAGTATAATTATTCATTAAATGAAATTTCATAAATCATTATGTGTTATCAATTATAAAATAATAATTATAAATGAAATAAAAGGAATATTATGGAATGTTCTTTTTTGGGGTAGAATTATAGGGCAAACTGTTGTAGATGAAATTGAGAATCTACTGCATTTTAGTGATAATGATGTTGTATTATAGTGCAGACGGTTGAAGATGACCTTAGCAAGTGTAAAAAAAATTACATGTACCTCAAACACTAACATTAAATTCAATCGAAATTGTTACGAGTATAAACCTTCTTCAATATATAGTTTATTATAATGTTTTCTTTAATACATGTTGGGTTCGATTATTTTTATTTTAAAGTGGAATAAGTACATGACAATGGCAGAAAAAATATATGATTACAAAATTAGTGAAATTACTTCGTAAAAATATAATCTCGTGCTTACTTATATATGATAAATTGAGTGATTAATAAATATTTGCATATTATGAATGTGCCGTTAAATCGGATTTTACGTTCTATTTTAAAGTAACAATTGTGTAATATTTTACATTCTATTTTAAAGTAACAATCGTGTAATGTTGTGCCATAGGTAGTTGACCTACATTTAGATATTGTCTCTTATACCTACCTTTTTAAGTGTGATTAAAGTGATTTGAATATCTTATCTAGTTTGCATAATATTGCATACATGCAGGGTATATGGATTACATCTCTTATATGTTTAGCAAGTTATTACTACCTCCGTTTCGAAATGTTTATTGTTTTATTTTTTTTTATCTGGAATTAAGAATTAATTTTATGGACAAATATACTCATCCCTTCATATATGTCATAAAATTTAATTCATCTATATTTTCCTAAAAAAATAACAATATTTTCTCTCTCCATATATTTCTCTCTCTCCATTTTATTAGAATCAAGAAATCTTGTAGGATTTGAGAGGGTTAAAATTGAGAGAGATGATGTCAAATTATAAAAAACAACAAGCATTTTGAAACAAAAAAAAAATCTAAAACAACAAACATTTCAAAATGGAGGGAGTATATAAAAGTTAGGTCTATAATTTATCTCAGTTTGTCTCGTATATGTAGTTTGCTGACTACATACCACTATCTATGAAATTTGGGAAAATTATGCTTATACCACAAACTATTAAGATTTTAATAGAAATGTTAAGTACTGTAACTAATTACAGCTTATATTTCAAATCATTGACATGTTAAAAAAAATAAAAAAAAATCCCGAGAGTCCAATCCTTCAAATGGAAAAGCCAAGATGGCTCATTTTAATTGATTGACATTTTTGAGGATTTAGAGTGCAATTATTAAAAATTTCAATTAAATGTAAGCCCAGTCGGTTTCCGTTTTCGGAAGTTGGCTATTGAAATAAATTTGTTAATACATTAATAGTTTGGGATATATTGTGTAATTTTTTCCTAAAATTTTGGAACAATACAAGGGTATTTTAGTAATGTCAGATTCCAATACTCAAAATAAAAATAAAAATAAAAATAAAAATAAAAATAAAAATAAAAATAAGTGTGTTTTTGTTGTACACAATTACAGTGCTTCTGGATTATAAACAATCTGAAGTACAAAGAAAGTAAACGAGTAGAAAACAAATGCAGGAAAATAGTATTGAACCAAAGTAAACAAACGGGAATCTTCAAATTTCCGGAAAGCCTAGTCGAGGGGACCTCTCTCCGCAAGACAAGTATGTCCCAACTAGTGTTCATGGTTTGATGTTCTGTCTCTCAAAATGAAAAGGTTTCATCCTTCCGGTAGTAACACCACAACACTGGCAAGACTCCGACGAACTAGATAATGCAGGGATTGGGAACAGACACTAGATAATTATATAATGTAGAATGATGTACTCATTTTTCTGTATTCTAGCATGCTCTTGGATTTCCTATATATAGCATCTCATCTTGAGTTGATCCTCATTCAACCCCGATAAAGGAAATGTTTGAACCACTGAGTAGAATTCTCTGATAAAGTTCAAGGCATCTTCACTAGGCATTCCATAAAATGATGGTAGTTGATTATAATGAATGCTTTTGAGCTCATAATTCCGAGCTGCCTCTCCAAGAACTATACACGAAGTGGTTGCTCCAATAATAGGACGAGCAAAGTCCTTCGGTGCGTTATCACCCATCTCCGTATGTATACTCTCGTCACTAGAGTCTTGAACCTCTTGCTCTTGAGTTTCACTTTCTTCGGGAAATTCAATAGTGAGATTTGAATTACTTGACTCACTCTCTTCCTCCAGATTCGGTAATATGGTTTCTCTCGGCCTGTGTATGTTATCAAAAAATGGAGCAAGGTTTCTCTTTAAGCTCCTGCGACCTAGCATACACAAACACTACAAGAAAAACTATCAAATGCACCTGTGGAAAGAGAACAAGAAATACAAGAATAAAACAAAACAACAAAAACACAAAAACAAATGTAGCACATAAACACTTAGGCCGAAAGCTGTCCCCGACAACGGCGCCAAAATTTATTCAACCTAAAAGTTACCCTTAAGATCGCTCGCAATAGAATGAGGTCAAATGAAGGATGGTAAGATTTCCCAAGTCGTATTCTCAAGGAAAGCTTAGAAGGGCTTGGTGTTCATGCTACTCACATTAAATGAAATGGTCCTAAACATTCTAAACAGTTTGGTTTAATTTGGTCACGAATGTAATAACAAAATCACTATATCAAATTTAAACAAGAAAAGATAATTCAATTTAATATATAGATAAATGTCTAGGGTGCCGGGTCCTTCTTCTCTGAGAATTATGATTTCACTATGATTATTGAAAAGATTAATTATCCCAATTAACTCTACTAATTAAGGATATCGATCCCCACTCTCGCACGATGATTGAACCTAAATTATTAGAATTACTTGTTATAACTAATTATTATGCTACGCGTTTCCGATTAAGCACAACTCTAATTGAACCAAGGTCACACACCAATCTCATCTATCGATCTCAACTGATGCATCAAACAATCAAACAATGGCCAATTGAATAATTGAAATAAGAACAATTCAATTAAGATGAGGTAATAATCAACGATCAATTAATCAAATCCTCAGAGTCGAATTATCCTAACCCTAGATGAGAAAATTACCTACTCATATTCATCACATCTACCAAAACTAAATAAAAATTCATCTCAATCACAAATAAAGAGTGAATAGAAATTACTGACGAATAGCTTAAATCGAACAAAGTATACTTGCACAGATCCCAATCGAAATATAGATCAATTCCAAAAAGAAAATAAGGTAGTTCTTGTCTCCAAAAACTCTCTCCAAATATGCCGTCCCCAAAACTGTATAAAACCCTCATTTTTAAAGTTCAAAATCACGCTTAAGATTTAAAAATCCCGTACCGCTTCGGCGGTTAACCCACCAAAGCGGGTTTCTTCTGCAGCGCGGGTGAACCCTTGCCAGCGGCAAAGGCCGCCGCGGCGGGGTCTGTTTCTCTGTCGAAATATCAACCTTTTCAATATATTTTTCTCAACTCAAGTGCATAGTTTCCACTCCAAATACTCGCTCTTGCTTCCAAAATAAACTCTTAGTACTCCAAATCCTAACAAAACAACCACCAATACCAAAACATAAATCCGAACACAAAAATACAAATAATACGACATAACGACACACAACAACAACAAAAACACAATGCAAATAACATGAAAATAAACACAAAATACTACCAAACAATAAACAAACTAAATAGCAAATGCAATAAACAATATCAACAAGATAGAGATATTTGAAGATGATAAATAAGGGCAAGACTCTAGGACATGGATACACAAGGCTCCTATTGATCAAACAACAAGGGTTTAAACACACGATCATGCTAAGTTCATAGATAGGAAGACCATGAATATAAAAAGAGCATCTCTCGAATATCTCCTTAATTGCGAATGCGACAAGGGTGGCTATCTCTAACGCATTCCAAGGTCGCACCTACCAAAGGCTCTAAGGGGTCACATTTCCTTCCATAAATTCGACATTCGATTAAGAAGACGACTATGAAGATTTAATCCAAGCATGCTTATGATCACAAGATTGACTAGATGCAAGTGATTCATACATGTGATACTAGCAAGAAGGCCACTCAAACAACATCATTCAAGCTCAAACATGGATTAAAACATTGACAAAGCATAATCATATATATAAAATCCAAATAGAGATCAATATTCACATTGTTTCACCACATCCTAGAGCCCTAAGGCTCTAGCCAACCATATTCACAACAAAATCAAGAATGCAAAAGGAGGAACAAAAACCCATTCTAAATACAAGATTAAGAGAGGAGAAGAGATCATAAAACCCAATGTAGAACACTCTTCTTCAATCTAATGGCTTGAATCTTCAAATGGATGGATGGATCTTCCTTTTTCTTCTTGATCTTCAAAAATCCCCAAATGTGGTGCTCTTCTTGTGTATTTTCGACTTTAAGGGGTGGTGGATTTTTTGGTTTGAAAACCCCAATAGATATATAAAGGAGTGGGCCAATAATTGGATGCCAAAAGTCAATTTTAATTTTCGTTTGTGAGAAACTCGCGTTTAAGAGTCGAGTTTGGAACAAAGGAAATCAGATCTCTGAAGGCTCTGCAACACGGGCTTTTGGTCTCATTTTAGGGTCACGTTTTGACTGAAGGCCAAAACTCGACCCAAGAAGGTCGCGTTTTGCACCCGCGCTTCGCCCAAAGGATTTTGGCTCTATGAAGGCTCTACAACACGGGCTTTTGGTCGCGCCTCGGGGTCAGTTTCGACTGAAGGCCGAGGCGCGACCCCCCTCTGTCGCGTTTGTTGGTCGTGTGCCCTAGTGTTGTGAAGCGCGACCCCATATGGTCGCGTTTCCAACACTTAGGTGTTTTCTTGCTCGTTTCTTCGTCATTTCATGCTTTGTGCACTCTTTGTTGATCTCATTATCAATTTGGCTTTGTTTTGCTCTGTTCTAACCCAAAAACTCCCTATATTGGCCACATTAAATAAAACATAAGATTAAAACAATATTAACAATATTTACAACATATATACATGATAACCAAGTGCAAATGCACTCAAAATGAGTGTAAATGAGTGCAAATTATGCACTCATCACCCCAGGAGTTACATCAGTTACTCTTCAGCCCACTAACTCGAATAGCTCCAGGTGGGAGTTACGGATTTGAATTCTAATATAAGCTAGCAAGACCGACCCGCTCCACGACCCGTCCGTTTCTGAGCCATAAAACTGTAATAGCTAAGCCCCGGAAGTCCACGTACGTCCAAAGTCCACTCAAAGTCCAATTTCCAAGATCCTAGTCTGAGGATGAGGACGAGTCGAACCGAGCACTGGCACAAGCGGGCGAGCGCGTGTGTGCGTATGTGGGCTCATGGCCCATATCATTTTGTGCACTTTAGATATTACATTTAAGTGTTAAAATGCTTAAATATATTTCTTAACTAAGTTAAGAAATCAATGTTGGATCATTAAATGTGTCTTAAGCACATTTTTCCACACACCATAAATGCCCAATCGTGTGACCAATTTCAACAATTAATTTTTCACTCACAAAAAATTTGATTTGAAAAAATAAAAATACTACGATTATCTGCTACAAATATAAAACAATCGTACACTATTTAATTCCTTCAAAATTAGTAATTTAATTACCAAATATCGGATAAAATGAGTCACGGCTCAATATAATATATCCAATTTTCCAACAGTTTTAGCTATCGCTATGGACTGTTTGTTTTAATTTAATTTGTTTCTCAATCATATTTATGAATGACCGCTTGATTTTTATTATATGATTTGTTTAAACATTCATAGCTCTTGCATGGTTGCTATTTAATGTAATCATCCTCTGAGAATATAATCAATTTTATCTTATCTTGGATTAGTACTTATATTATTAAGACATATTGATAGTGACTCGCTGATTGCACAGCATTTATATTTTTTGCAATATCAAAGATATTACGCCTCTATTAAAGATATTCTTTACTTCTAATTTTTTTTTATTTTATTTTTTCGAATTTCTTTTAATTAATAGTTGGGTCCCTAAAAAGTATTTCCGACCTTCCGTCACTGCAGAGTGCAGACCACTTTAACAGAATTCACCACAAGCTCTTACTCAAATTTAGTTGTAGGCTTGTGGGACCTTCACATGAGGTGGATTATCTCAATATTAATATAAGCACATATATCAAACTTAAAATAAATTATTGACACGTTGAATAAAATAAAAGTACCATTAGAATAACAAAATATTAGTAGGGCAGCTAATTTTTTTTATTAACAATAGGGAGACTGTAATAATTAATTAAACACCGTCTTTATAAAAATCCATTGTTTATTGTTTTAAAAAAAATCTAATTTTATTATTTAGTTGTATTTCATCATCCGACAACTGTGTGAAGTCGCCTTGGGTGAAGATTCTCTTGTATTAAGAATTCTCATTCTATCTTTGAAATCGTTAATTAATGCGCTAGACTAATAATTACTTGTAAATAATTATGATGGACATAAAAGCGAATGGAGAAGAATGATTTAATGTTTTTTTCAGGTTAAGGCCCATCAGACATTTAATAATGAAGCCCAGTCGACTTGAGAGGCCCATTAGAGCAAATGAAGCTCACGCCATTTTCGTTTTATATTTTTAATTTGAGTGATGACAAGAAATCCAAATCCTAACGTGACATGTGATTTGGGTTTCATTTTAACAAAAAAAAAATCTACAACAAGGTTCGGAGTTTGAAGTTTGAACTTGAACCAAAACTAAAACCAATTTTATTTTTTATTTAATTTATTAATATATTCTAATTTCCCCTCACGGTTCTAGAAGTGTGTCTCACCAGTCGGCCCAAAAACAATGAGAGAGAGAGAGAGAGAGAGAGAGAGCTATTGTGCTGGCAGGCGGTGGCGGTGCAGCACTGTAGCCCAACAATTAATTAATCATGATTTTATGAGATACAGAGTTAACTAATTTTTGAATAAATTTAAACCCTTGGTTCCTACTCCTTCCAAATTCCAAAACCCCATGCGAAGCGATTCTGCAAATCAAATTAATTACCAAATATGTGGTGGATTGAAAGCTTCTTTAACTCCTTAGAATCTCTGGTGAATCAGGCATCATCAATGGCGGTGGTTTCACTGCTGAGGGCGGCGTGGATTGCAGCGACGCTGCCGATTGCGGTGGCGTCGATTCCCTCCTCCAAAATGAATGCGTTTCGGCACTTAATGCTTCAGCTCGCCGGCCGCGGCAAGATTATGGAGTCTTCCGCTAGAGTGAGTAATTTAATTTTGAGAATATAATTTATGCAAAAAAAAGGTTTGTTGATTAATTGGGAATAAGATAGAATTTAGAAGTTTGAATTGTTGTGTTGCAGAAAGTAAGTGTTCCCCAGAAGTATTTCTGTCACTTTTACGTTTTAGGTGTTATTTGGAGTGGTTTTCTGCTTGTGGCGACTTGGGTGTACGCATACAAGACAGCTCCAATAGTTTCTGAGTCATCCTTGTATTCGAGTCTAGCTAGCGAGTTGACTGGAGTTTCCCACCACTTTTCTTTGCACAAGTCCGGAGATCACAAATATGGGATATGGAAATCTGTGTTTCTGCTTCTGTTGATGGAAGCTCAACTCCTGCGTCGCCTTTTTGAGAGTATACACGTATTCAACTATAGTCCCTCTGCTCGGATGCATATTGCTGGCTATCTAACCGGCCTCTTGTAAGTCATTCATCATTTACATCCATTGTTAGTTGGTGATTTTTTATGACTTAATTATCTTTCTCGTAATAGTTTTTATACAGCAGCTCCACTATCCCTCTGCAGCACGTTCTCTGTTGAGGTGTTCAAGAATTTGCTAAATATGATTGCCCAATTTGTTGTTAAAGGGAAAGATAGAATGCAAATTCAAGAATTTGATTTCTGGGGGCATGTCATTCCTCTTTTGCAACTCAAATGGTATGCGTGGATTGGTGCTGCTGTTTTCTTCTGGGGTTGGATTCATCAACGACGTTGCCATGCAATTCTTGTGAGTCTTTTTTTTTTTTTTTTATCATAATCTATTTCCTTTGATGAAATGCTTCAATCCCTAAGAAATGTACATACATTGTTTGCATTATATATAGACTCATCTTGAATAACATTTAATTTGTACTGAGGGCTACTATATTGATAACACTTGTCCTATTGTTTCTGATAAAATCAGGGATCTTTAAGGGAAAATGGTCATAAGGTCGATGACTATGCAATTCCTGAGGGAGACTGGTTCGAATACGTTTCATCTCCACATTATGTTGCAGAAATTGTAAGTCTTCTTTTCCTATTTGTCGAACCTCTGCTGCTTTCCCTACGAATGTGTAATACTGAAAAGAGGGCCTTCTCTCATGGAGGTTATATATGGGGGACTTGTGATTGCAAGCGGCTTCTCTGATATAACAATCTGGTTAATCCTCGGTTTTGTGGTACGTTATAGCTTTCTTCAACACTCCCTTCATCCACGCACACACATAAACATGGCTGATGCTGCTTCACTGCTGTACCGTTGCAGGTGGCAAATCTCGCCCTCGCGGCAGGGGAAACACATAGGTGGTACCTTCGTAAGTTTGACAACTATCCTAGAAACCGTTGTGCAATCATCCCTTTCGTTTACTAATGCTCATAATCTATATCTATATACTCCACTTATATACATGTATTTCAAAGACGTGCGTTGTTCTTTCTTAATATTGGAATTACATATGTTAGTCCCTAATGGTCTCTTGTAATTCATCTATGAATTTATGGAGCTCGCCTTGCTTGTCACTCTTTAAATTTTTTAAATGAATTTGGAAGCAAACTTACTGAAAAATTGACTAGGCAATTCTTGTATTAGTGTTGCTGTATACACCACCAAACTTTCAATATACACTATTATTAAATTTAATTAGAAAATAAATAATTACTAATTTACTTAAATATCCTTTTAAATTAAAAAAGTTATTGATTTATTTAAAAAAAATCGATGCCAACACTGTTTGTTGTTCTTGTCCGACCCATCTCTTTCTCTCTCCTCTCACTCCATTAAATCCACCCGCAAACCACCACCCCCCCCCCACCACCATTTTTGCAGGACCCAGACCTTAGGCCCTATTCTTATTTCTTCCCCACAATTTCTTTATGCTAGAACACTTTGAATTAGGCTTTTTCCCTCCTCCGCATCGAAATTGAATATGAATCTCATTCGAAAAATTCATTATGAAGTGCATCACGTAAATTCGAAAATTATTTTCTAACGTACCGTGCATGTTCAAAATTGAAAACCTTGATGAAGTTCAAAATTATTTTTTCGAACAACATAGTGCGATTCAAAAAAATATTTTTAAAGTTCTTAGTCTACTTCTAAAAGTTCAGTTCCTGACAAAATTTCAAACGGGAATGAATGTATGATTGATTGCCAATGGAGGATGAAAAACCAAGGAAGAAGGATAAGTAGAAGGTCGGGTGAGTTGAAAAAATTGAAGGATGAGTGAGTTGAGAAAATTGTAATTGCAGCGGCAAAGGAAAGGAATTGAAGAACAACGGCAGCAGGAGTAGGTTCTTCAATCTCTTTGTTTTATTAAATTGATTCAAATTGAATTTTTAAGTAGAGGATAAAAATGAACAAAAGAGTGGTGTATAAAGTAAAATATTGGGAAAAAAAATATAATGGTGGTGTATGTAGTAATTGTGGTGTATATTGAAAATTTGGTGGTGTATATAGTAACACCCTTCTTGTATATATATATATATTAAAAAAAAGAAGTATGGTTATCATCTTTATTTTATTTTATTTTATTTTATTTCTTACTTCTGACGACTTTGTGGAAAATCTAGATTTTGTTTGGTGTTTGATATAGGAATTGTGAAATGGACGGAATATGATTGTCCTTCGGTATTTTATTAGAAATAATAATTTAACGTATTTTAAGAAATATTTTGTAATTGTAACTCATAATACTTAATTTTTTTTAATTGATGGAGAGTAATGAAATATATCATTTAGTTAAAAAAAAAAAAACAATAACGGCTTATAAGCATTTCTAAAAAATGATGAAAATGTAATGGTTTCAAAATAATATTTTAAAGCTATCTATTATAAGTAAAAAAAAAAACCATAACAATTCCAAACAAGGCCCAAGTTCCAACACCGTCGACCGGCGAAGCAACATCGTTCTGGATTTAGGGTCCAAATTGGGTGCAATGGAAGAATACCCAATTTGAAAAAGATACTTTTTTTTACTTACATTTATAACTCTTAAACTGTTAAACATCATCTCACACTTTCAATTATATACAACTAATCAAATTGATTAGACGTACATAATTGACAAAGGTGGAATTACAGAGCGTGGAAAATAAATATCAAGTCGTCCAAAGTTAGGCATAACAACGTTTGTAGATTTTTCAAAAATGTATACATGTAGGTTTAAATAGTTATAATTTGATGTTCAACCTTTCAATATATTAAAAAATATGTCATGAATGGATGTTTCTTGCACTTGTAATCACACGTGACACGTCAAAATCTGACATGTATATATAGGACTAAATAATGAAAATTGTGGTTTTTTTTTCAAATATATGGTAGTTTACGTGGGATTTCAGGTGCCAAAAATGTCATCTTAGAACATATTTGCTAAAATATTGAAATGTTGAATATTAAATTATAATTATTTAAACGTTAGAATATATATATATATATTTAAAAAAAACTCAAATGTTATGAGGCATAATCTTATATTTGCCCTAATAAATTAATAATGATTTTTCTCATCACTATAAGTCTGTAATATAGGAATTTTAAGTAGTATTTCAATCTTATGTGGCTTATAAATTATTTTATGTTATATAATTTATCCAAAACATATTAATATATATATATATAGCGGTAGCATATTTCTCATCGTGGTAAAAAGGAAAAAAACAAATTGCTTTCTAGTTTGTGTTTGTTATCCTAATTCATATCTAATCACAGTTAAAGACTTACACTGCCTCACTTGTATAATATTCTTACATATCTTATCCAACTATACAACTAATTAAATTGACCAAGACGTACCTAAAAGACAAAAATAAATAAATTAAGCATGAAAATGTGATACAAGCTGCCGTAAGTTACACACATGCATGAGATGGCTAATATGTCATCACAGTAACTTAAAATGTAAAATTAATACAACTTGTTTAATTAGTTAAACACAATTGAATTGTGAGTTATATATAATAACTAATTTAGAGATAAGTTAGGTATACAGAAATGATTCCATTTTTGTTATTTATATATTCTCAAGTTAGTAGGCTCTTAATTGTGATCATCTCCTCTCCTCAAATGAGAATTTCTATTTCATATTGCGGAAAGTATGGGTATACTAATAATTATAATTTGTTAGGATAGTATGCAAATAAGCATCTAGTTAAACGCATAAACCATCCTTTTTAATTAGCTCCACCCCGGACACGGCCTCTGGAATTTAAAAGATTTGGATCTCTCACCGTCAAAATTTCTATATTCCAATCGATAACAAGATCAGGCATGTGATCCGTATAACAAAGATATTCAAGTAATAATTTTAAATATAAAAATTAATTTTACATTCAAAGTATTATCGAAATCTAATCTTCCAAAGTTGCGGTTCCCGGAAATCATTTCACACATTATTTTGTGGAAAAGGAATGAGCACTAATTTGCATGGGAATATTTAAAATATCCAGCTAATATTTGGTTGGATTTCCTTTTTACAATCTTAATACTATTTCTTCGCTTCATCATATATTCATATCATTATCTCATCCCATAACATGATGAAATTCGATGTATATTATTCACAGTCATCATCTCAAACAAAACGAAGAAAAATAATTTCAATTTTCATTAGCTCCCCTTTATTCACTGTGAAAAAGAGAAGAGAAGAGAAGAGAAGAAAAGAAAAAGCTCTACAGAGAAAACTAAGAAAATCAGACGGCATTAAATATTTCCCAAGAATCTTCATCCGCAACCATGGGCAAAGAAGATTCAAAATCTAGCACATTTTTCCCACTGCCATAATCAGCCAACAACTCAAACGTATCTCCGAAATCATCGTCCCAGATGTTGCTGTTCAGTATTTCACTGTAATAATCTTCAAAGCTCTGCGACAGCTCAAGATCTCCGACCACGTTTGACGAGCAAGATGAAGACGACGACGACGACGAAGGGGTTGGTGAGTTTTGATCAGACGGAAGCAAGATTTCGTGGGGTTCAATGACGGGAATTTCGTCAGTGCAGAAATCAGAGTTGTTGACTAACACCAATTGATTGGAGTCAATGCTGCTCATCATTTTCGCATCATTGCTTTGATCAGTTGAAATGGTTGACTGCTGCACCACAACCTCCGGTGGTGGCAGAGGCTGGTGGGTCACGGGGTCGATTCCCATTTTTTTCAACTTCTTTTTTATGTGGGTGTTCCAGTGATTCTTGATTTCGTTGTCTGTTCTCCCAGGGAGATGCGAAGCAATCTTGGCCCATCTGCATAAGTTTCATTATTCATTTTTCAATCCTCTCAGAATTCTTAGTTCTATATATATATATAAGAATGGAAAAATGCATGTAAAGTGGTGGAAAAAATGATGATGAGATGCAGCACGGCAGAGTATCCAAAAAGGGCTGTCTAGAAATAGTGATGAACATGTCTGCCACACTCTTTATTAATTAATTAAAACATCAAATAAATTTTAGAATATAATTTAATTAATTGAATGATCAACCTGTTTCCAAGCTGGGAATGAAGATCAATGACCATTTTCTCTTCATATTCTGAAAGAAGTCCCCTCTTCAAATCTGGCCTTAAATAATTTGTCCATCTCAATCTGCAGCTCTTTCCACACCTCAGCAGCCCTGCAACAATTTCATCCAAATTACTCTCATCAAACAAACGTGTGTACGTCTCTCGTCCGTTTCATAGATGCTACACTCAATGAATTATATATATATATATATATATATATATAACTCAATCAATAAAAAATAAAATAAAAAATTTGTAGTTCACTCGATGTAGCATCTAATTAGACGGGATGGTGAAAAACAAAATTACCTGCAAGTTTAGGGACAGCTCTCCAGCAACATTGGCCATTGGCGAGAATGAAATTGATGAGCTTCTTGTCTTCATCAGAGGTCCATGGCCCTTTCTTTAATCCAACTTTGTCACAGCATGGTTGCCTACCCATCTTCTTCAATGATACCAAAAATTATTAATCATAAATTCCCACAAAATTAAATTTTAAGATTTTGCAGAGTGCACCATACAAATGAGGGGAGAGAGAGAACTCTCAATATATGCAACAAGAATAGAATTGCCAGCACCACCTTCCCCACTTATATATACAAGTAGTAAGTACAAACTGCTCAGTCCACGCTGTAATCCCATTCAAGCATTTAAGATTTAAATTAAATGGAAAAGAATTTCTTGTCCAAAAAAAGAAAAAGACAAGAATTTAAATAATAATAATAATAATAATAATAATAATAATAATAAAATAATGATGATGATGATGCAAGAATTTAAAGACTGCCACACGTTGGTATAAGAGGAAGCTTGTCCCCGCGCGTGTTTATGTCAACCTCTGAAAGCGCCACCCCAATATAATCTTTTTTTTTCTTTCTTGAATTTTAAGCATATATTAAAAAAAAAATACTATTAAGGATAAGAAATTTACATACAAAATGAATAGTGTACTATAATTTTGTTACATCCACTGTGAACGTACGTATACTTGAGACGTTGAGTTTTATGCGGAAATTTTTTATTTCATTATTTTTCATATGCACTCACGTGTAAATAATATCCGGATAAAATAAAATAGGAAATAGGAAGCGTTGGACACTAACACTATTATGATTTATGAGTCCGGAATTAATCATTGGTTAGAGTTTTATTTATATATTTTTTTTATTCTAGAAAACCACTCAACAAATTAAAATAGTTGGAATGGTTTGTTTCAAATTTGTTATAAAATGTACTCATCTAGACAAATTTTCTTTCTTTTTGTGAAATTACTAGAATATATTTTTATTAAACGCATCATTTGGACCAAAATCCAATTAACAAATAAGTAATAAAAACCAACTCACAGTCCAAATTGATAAAACGGAAAATTCAAATAATACTAATAAATATAATTTATTTAAATTTTTAGTTAGGATAGAGTGAACGGAGGGTTTCGAATCCAAAATATTTCTCTTTTACATAGTGGTTCATTATTTGGGTGTCTCGAAAGAAACGTACTTTTAATAATAATAATTACCCTTTTGGTCTCATTAGAATAGAGTTCAAACACTTTTAATCTCAAAATATATATTTTTGGTCCCAAATTTGATTTTTCCGATATTTTTGATCTCAAATGATATGTTTCAATATTTTTGGATTCATCTACCAAATTAAGATTTTTTAATAATTTTTTAGTATTTAAAAAAATCCTAATTTGATAGAATGAACCCAAAAACATTAAAACGTATTATTTGGGACAAAAAAATGTCGGAAAAATCAAATTTGAGACTAAAAATATACGTTTTGGAATTGAAAGTGTTTGAACTCTATTTTTATAGGATTAAATGTGTAATTAACTCAATAATAATACATTTACCTAAAACATTTTGTAATCAATCCAAATGCCACCTAATATAGTATCGACTTCTCATTTTAATTGTAACACTGCATGCTTTTACTGTACTTCCAAAAAAGTATGCTAAACATTAAATGTTATATTAATAAATATTATTAAATTAAAGGAATTTACGAATAAATTGTCAAAATAAAAAGAAATTTATTGGGTTTTATAAATTTTCGAGTCGAATAATTAATGTGGATATAATGATTGTATAATTTATTGAGTTTTATCAAAATTATAATTTAAACACGACATGCTGAATCTTAAAAAGGTTATATATACTATCAAATTAAATTAAAAGAATCTACGCATATATTATTAAAATAATATATGGATTTTGGTGAGCGACGAAAATGAATGTAATTTATTAAGTTGTTATCAAAATAATTAAAATTTCCAGTCAGATTCCATTAAATATATACCATATTAACCGTGACAAATAATATGTGATGCATTCAACAATCATTATTGATTGATAAATAAAAGTGAGGTTTACATTTTCGGTGAGTTGTAGAATATCACTCAGGGTGTCAAGGTACGGTATATATTACTTTTTGTATCATATTTTATACATTATTTTAATTTATGGTATGATTACCGTTGTCGTATCTTACCTTCCGGTATACCTTAATTCGGTATATAATATATATATATATATATATATATATATATATATATATATTAAATTCAGTATGACATATAATGTGTACTTTTACCATATCTTCTTACGTTATATCTTACCGTACCAACATTTCGGTATATCTTACTGCACCGAAATTTCACGCTATACAGAAGTTTTATAAATTATACTAAAATTATTTAGTAAAAAAAGTCGTGCATAAATAAAAATAGTAATAACGACATCAAATATCCCTAATAACAATCAAATACCAATACAACAAATCAACAATGAAACTCAAATGCAATAAAACTAAAAAAAATAATGCAATTATGTTAAAATCATGACAAATATTAAATACGCGATTATTAGAAGTACAATCTCAAGTCCCAATAAATATTAAAAACATAAACATATAATTTCAACATTTTAAAATCCAATACAATTCTTGAAATTCAAATTCTCCAATATATCAACAAACGTTTATAATGAACATACTAAATATTATAATATTGTATGAAATATAATATTTTCCTAAGTATATATGATGAACATACTAAAGATTAAAAAAGAATATGACATTAT
Organism: Perilla frutescens; assembly: GCA_026008535.1. NCBI lineage: Eukaryota > Viridiplantae > Streptophyta > Magnoliopsida > Lamiales > Lamiaceae > Perilla > Perilla frutescens. The sequence continues at coordinate 7,596,276 of BRKX01000016.1, forward strand.
TATTTATTACACTTGATTTCAAATTGTTCAATTTTTAGTTATGAGTTTTGTTAAATTATATGAAATATAATATTTTCTTAAACTTTTATGATAAAACATCCTATGGTCTAAACATTATATTATTATATAGTATATCTCATTCTTTTTTTAGATCATTAATGATAACTTTTAATTTAAATATTGAAGAAAAATATTTTAATTTTTATTGATTATTCATTTGAACATTTAATTTTATTGATTGAAGAAAAATAGAAGGTTATTGTTTATTACATTTAATTTTAAATCGTTCATTTTTAGTTATAATTTAGGTATTAAATAAATATCAAATTATTGTTAAAGTTTTACGATAAACTTATTAAATATTATATTATTGCATTATATATATTATGAATGTGAAAAAAATAATAACTAAAGAAATATATTAAAATTCAGTATATCGAAGTACGGTATGTACCGGTAAGATGGTATATATCGGTATGACGGTATTTACTGATATGACGGAATATACCTCCACTTTGGTACATACCGTGGTACGGTATTTATCGATATATTACAGTATACCGGACTTTCGGTATATGCTGGTATACCTTAATTTTTGAGAATTCATACTATTACCTTACCGTAAAATTTCAGTACAGTATCATAGCTTAGCGAAATCAGTACCATAAATTTTGATATTTTCAGTATTTTTCTGGAACAGTATGGACGATATTTTAGTATGACATAATTTTTCGCCATCCCTATTACACATGAGTAATATTTATTTAATGCACATTCTAGAATGGGCGATTGCAGGTTAATCTCATTATCAAATAAGCAAAAAAAAAAGTGAAACATCAGTATTATCTAACATTAGAGAATTTAGATAATAATAAATCATGATCGGTTGATATATATATATAAATATACTTGTAGTAAAATATTGTTAAGGCTTGATTGTCTTTTGACCCATAATAGTTAAAATTTTCTTAAACATCATAATATTTATTTTAATTATATTTATTTTAATTTACAATTTTTAGAGGGAATAAGTTTGTAATTGTTACGAATACAACATCCCAACTTTTTCAGCGAAACTTATTTGACGTATGCGATTGAAACGACATCGTCTAACCCGATGTGTATATTCATATGTGTATAAATGTATTGACATGCTCGTATTTTAGTCCTAATCCGAGCATTATTTCATATGTTTCTTTCATGTTTTAGTATGTTTAGTTGTTGTTTAGGGCAATATTAGTTTCTTTTTATAATAAGTGTTGCTAACACAGTTAATTTAAAAAACAGGGTAAAAATGAGCAATTCAATGCCCGATGGTCGCAAAAGAATGCATTGGAGTGTCAAAGTGCGTATCAGAAGTGATCGGGAAGCCGAACCGGGCGGGGGAGAGAACACGAAGACCGAGTCGAAGCCGGGACACCGGGCACCGACTGCAACGCGGCGCGACCGGTGCCCGGCGTCCGCGACACTTTTTCTTGCACCTGCAACGCAGCGCGACCCGGGGCCTTTGCCGCCCGGGTCGCGCCTCCCCTCACCCGGCGCGAGCCACGGGGCGCGACCGGCCCTATGTCGCGCCCCTGTGTTACATTTTCGGGATTTTCGGATTTTGCTTTATTTTTCACCCCATTTTTCCCCCACTTTGTATATATACTAACCTTAGTTCGAATTTTAGACATTCTATTTCATATTTTTCCATTTTTAGAGAGTGAAAGAGTGTTTATGCTTTGGAGCTTTGGATATTGAAGAACAAGAGACATCTTGAAGATTTTTAATACAAGTTTTTGGGTTTTTTCTCCTCTTTCCTATGTTTCTCGTTTATGTGATTTATTTCTCTATTATGCTTATAAATAGCTAAATTTTTAGGCATCTAGGGTTTTGAGATTTGGTTTTGGATATGTGAATCAAATATGGTTTGTGCTTGATTTTCCAATTTTCTATCATAAATCAATGTTATGCTTGGATTGGCCATCCTATGATAGAAATTTGTGTATGATTAGGTTTGAGAAAACTAATTGTGCATGGGTATTTGATTTATGATCCCAATTTGGCATGAGATTGAGAAATTAGTGTTAAATTGGTGTTTGTTTATTTGATTGAGTTTAATTTAGATTAAATTACAATTGAGCCCTAGAGATAGGGGAGTTGTGTTTAATTTAAAATGTCTTGGTTGCTTGAGAAAGGGCTTAGGCTATATTTGTTATCAAATGTTGTTTAATTGGGAAATTTATGCATGATCCCCTTATTTGATCGATTCCCTAGAGCCAATTTATTTTAAGTGAATTTTACTTGATTTTATTCCCTTTTATTTCTCGTGTGTTGTTATTTTGGTTTAATTATCGCAAATCTTATCTAGTTAAATATCCAAAGAAATTCCGAATGGTTTGACTAGTGAAAATGTTCGATGTGATGGTACTTGTAGTCTCTTTTATGCAATTAGTTTCCCGTGTTCGACCTGGTCCATTATGCTATATGTGTCAGCTTGCATAGTGAGATTGGTTATTTAGAGCTTGGTTTTCGTTCAAATCATTGTGAAAGAAAAATCTCATCAAGTATTTATATGTAGAAATCTATGCATATATTAAGGCAAAATCGTATGATAGACAACGGTTCTGCTATAAATCGCTATCACACGATTTAATAATTATATTTTAAACAATACTTTTTATATAATAGACAATGGTTATGAGTTAATAGACAGCGGTTTTGAATTAATAGACAACAGTAGTGACATTTATTGTTGTAAATTTTTCTTCTTCTTTTTTTAATTTTTCATGACGGTTTAGATTATATCCGCTGTATTTTAAAAAAATAAATCTTATTTATTATTTTTTTGCTTGGAAATTGAAGATTTCTAACATTTTTTATTTTAATTTTTTATACATAGGTGAATGATTTGATCTTATTTATTATTTTTTTTTGCTTGGAAATTGAAGATTTATAACATTTTATATTTTAATTTTTTATACATAGGTGAATGATTTGTATAGTACTTTACATTTGTCACATAAAAAACTAGATTTAATTTATGTTGCGCTATAATAATAATAATAATAATAATAATAATAATAATAATAATAATAATAATAATAATAATAATAATAATAATTTATTTTTCTATTTCAATTTCATCATTTAAAATAATTAAATAATTATATTTTTTATACCTATCATATATTCAAAGAAATCAAATGTTATTAAATCTTTGACAATTATACATTGCTTTTTTATAAAATTGTGTCGTTTGAAATATTTCAATTCGATCTTTTTATAACATGGATTTTCATTTAGTTCCTAAATTTTAATTTTCTTTTTATTTGTCGTGACTATACAAAATTGGTCTTCTTATCTAATTAATTAATATATGTGCATATCGTTTTATTAATTTTAAAAATTAAGCATAACATATAAAATTCAAAAAAATCATAATATTACAAAATAAAAAAAATAATTATTATTTGTGCATCGCACATGAGAAATACTAGTACATATATAAACTATTATCCTTTCTAGTGGGGCATAAAATTATTACCCTTTTTATAAAGAAAAAAATGTTAAAAGTAGTTTATAGGCGTGGTTTACCTCTTTATATGATTTGCAAATTACTGTACATGGGTGAAATTTATCCACACTCTTGAGTAGCAGCTGCATGTTACTCTTGTCATAAAAAAAAGATTATCTGCCAAATAAATTATCATATTTAAACATATTCAATTTTATAATATTACGTTTTAATTTGTATAATCTAGGAGTCATGTGGTGTAACACCCATCCCAATAAAATAAATGTAAAATATAAAGTGATGAAAAAATATGGGTGAGGTGTCTCTTCTAAAAATATAAATATGTATTTTCCATTAAAAAGTGTTAAAATTAAAAATTTAGGTTAATCTAGAAGATATCAATTCAACACTTATCTTTTCTTATTTGATGCACGTGTATATATATATATATATATTTATATATATATATATATGTAAAATATTTATATATACTAAGATACTTCACAGATCTTATATAGATTTTAATTATACATCTAGAAGTCATTAATATATTTATTAAATAAATAAATAGACAATTGGCATGTGAAGAAGCACACAATAGTTATATAAAACATAGATTAAAATAATCATTGAATAGTGAGAAACCTGGGTATTACATGTGGCATCCACATTAGCACACGTGTATCAAACAACATCGATTTTGTTATTTTTTTCAAAATATTTTCTCTTTTAGAAACAAAAAATTATATAAAAAATAATGGTTTTATCAACAAAAAAAATAACAAAAAACATATGAATTTGTTACATGTGCATGTGTGCAAACGTGCTTGCCCACTTAACTTATAGTCCGAACACATTATATTTAATTGGTAGAAAATATTAGAGATATTTAATTTCATTTAAATTAAAACACGGATGTCACATGGTACATATTTTCACAACAACAGAACCTGGTAATTTTAATGCTGTTGAAAAAAATGTTCATATTTTTTTTTAGAAAAATATTTTGGAATTTGTTTTTCCTACAAAGATCTATTACGAATTTTATAAAAAGAGTGACACGTCAAAATTACACACATATATACTAGCCTCCACTAGTTGCAATGAGTGGTAGATCAAGAAATTTTTTCTGAGGGACGGTATTGTTGGCTAATAGAGCGATCGTCGTTTCAGTGTTTTCAAGTTTGCTTGTGCGTAAAAAAAAAGTGAGAAGGTTGTTGTCAATTTTTTTTGTATTTCTTTTTATGTGTTATGTGTATTAGCAAAATAATATTGTTTCACTAACGCGCGAATTTTTTGCTTCTTATTTGATCCTGAAATTGATGACAATGTTCGATTTCTTATTTTCCTCTGTTTTCCCTAATTTTAATAATATTAATATCAATTAATATTCATAAAATCCTAAATCTAAATATATTTAATAATGAGTTGCATTTATAAATAATAACTTAAATTAAAAACTCCTAATTTATCCCTTTTATTATAATCAATAAAATTTATAGTTTAATATTTGACAAAAAAACTCAAATAATTAGATATTTAACTAATAGCATAAATATTAAGTAAATAACCATTAATAATGATCTAAGAATACATATTGATATTAAAAAGAAAAATTAAATTAACTAGTAGCTTGTTAAATTTAGGTATACTATTTAAAATTTTATTTAGTTAAAATTTTATATATTATCAAATAACATTATAAAAATTAATTCGGACAATCAATTTATATATTAAAAAAAATAAAAATTATTCAAGTTGCGCCTCCTCCCCTCTTGTATCCGGCCCTGGTTGCAATTATTTTTGGTCAGTCATTTAACAAAATGACATGATATATCGTGTCTTTATTCTACCATGGAAACACGCACCATTCATGTGTCGTTTCTAATGAAAATCAACACTATCCTCAAAGTCTAACATAATAGTTAAGAAGTCAACTCAAACTCTCTTCAAAATGCTGCCGTATTTTTTTTATTTTAGAAGGGCGGGTCAAAATTCATTGGTTAACTCGTAAAAAAAATTCATTAAAATCAGTATTACCCGTAACACTAAAAAGTATCATTTAAAATTTTAAAAGTATCATCTGTATCATTAAAAAATAACGGATTTGCTAGTTATCATATACGAGTTTATTTAGTTCAAATTGTTATTTTTTCATTCCAATTAATGTTTAAAGTTTAGGATTGTTCAGGGTCATGGTTTTTTTATGATTCATGATATTTAGGGTTTTTTAAGAAATATTAAAAAAAATTATAGTTTTTAGCGGGTTTATTTTGTATTTCTCAGGGTTTAAGTTTTTTAATGTTTATTAATCTCAATTCGAGATTATATTCAAATTGAAAAAAATAATTACCGAGCATAATGCATGAAGCCAAAGCGTTGGTGTCAGGCTAGTGCATTGCTTGAGTCACCGGATTTCAAAAAAAAAAAAATTAATTCACTTTTATTTTATGGTTCACTAATTCCATTTTACAGTATAAATTTATTTCAACTTAAAGTTTTTTTTTCCATTACCATTTATATTTGTTTTAAAAAAATTAAATTAATTACCGAGTGCAATGCACGAGCCCACATATAGCGTCGGATGACTGTATTGCAAGAGTAGTCGGATTTAAAAAAAATATACTTTAATTTTAAGGTTCACTAATTACATTTTAGGGTATATATTTATATTTATTTCAAAATTATATTTTTAATTTTCAATTAACTTTTACACTTGTTTAAAAAAAAAATCGAGTGAAATGCACGAGCCCACGAGTTAGCGTTAAGCGAGTGCATTGCGCGAGTCGCCCTATTTCAAAAAAATAAAAATAATTAGCTTTAATTTTATGGTTCATTAATTTCATTTTAGGGTATATATTTATATTTATTTCAAACAAATTAAATCAATTCGTTTAATTTTAGGTTTCACTAATTTTATTTTATGGTATATAATTTTTGGGAAAAAATAGAAAATCGTAAAAAAAAATGGAAAAAATAATAACAAATCTAAAAAAAAAAAAAGATGGTTACTTGAAGCCCACACACCTCTTGTGAACTCCACGCGCGATCTGAAATAGGAAGATTGCGGGGAAGTCCTTCTCATTTTATATTGAATAGGGTACATCTAAACCGCTAGCCTTGTTATTTAATTAGTGATATATCTCACATTTTTTAAGAGGATTGTTGATCGAGTTTGATCCTAAAATTGTTACTCCTCCAACTCAAACGTTAAGAGCAACATTTGGTTCCTAAAATTAGATTCTGACTAGCCAGAATCTGGTTGGTTAGTATTTTTCTATATTATTATTCTATTACTTCATATAGTACTTGTAAAAACCTTACGATACCAATGAACATGGAGTCAATGCCATCTAGAGAATTTGGGCTTTTCTTACTTTAAATGTCAACGTCCACTCTTTAGATATTTCCATATTTATCCGTCTAATATATAATTTTATCAAAAATAATTTCATTAATTATAAATTTATAATGTTGCCTAAGCATTGATACTGTAATATTAGATTAATAATTTTTTTTAAAATAGTTCCCTTCACTTAAGGCTTAGGGAACGTCCAGATTTCGGCAGAATTTCACTCACTTCCCTTTTTCAACTCGTTATTGTTATACAATTGTTTATCGCCAAAACTTCTGTGCACAAGGTGCATGGGTCGGCCCATCAGATGGACACGCTCCAATCCGAACCGACCCGTTTCTGATCCGCGCAAAAAAAAATCGCCACCCATAGTACTAATTCGAACACAAAATAGTATCATTTCGTGTTTTTTTTGTGTTTTTTAGGGTTTTTTTTTTTTTGTTTTTTTGGGGTGTTTTTCGGGATTTATTTTGTTTTTTTGGGGTGTTTTTAGGGGTTTAGTTTGTATTTCACAGGGTTTTTTTGGGGGTGTTTTTAGGGGTTTATTTTATTTTTAGGGTTTTTTGGGGGGTGTTTTTAGGGGTTTATTTTGTATTTTTTATGATTTTTTCGGGGGTGTTTTTAGGGTTTATTTTGTGTTTTTTTATAATTTATTTGGGGGGATTTTTTAGAGATTTAAATGTGTTTTTTTTAAGAAAAAAGAAAAAAGAAAAACAGAAAAAATGAAAAAGAAAACGTAAATAGAAAACAAAAAAAAGGCGCACCCGTGCGTGGGCGCCACGCGCCCGTCTGATATGCGGCAGGGGGTTGCACAGGAGTCCTCCTCATTGTTTACACACACACACACACACACACACAAATATATATACATATATATCACCATTCAATTTAATGATCTAATGATTGAGATTTAATAAAAAAAATGTTGTAATTTCGTAAATAATAAGGCAAAAAATAAAGGAAGGAGTGTTATTTTCATCCAAACCTTTACAATTGATGATGTTAGCAAATTTTTTTTAAAAAAAACTTTAAACGGCCATAACTTGCTCGTTTTTAATCCAATACATGCAAAAAATATATCAAATTAAAGCTCTCTTCACGCCCTTTCATTTAAAATGTCGAAAAGTCATGTTTAAATGAAAAAATATGGACGCAAAATACAAAATATAAATTTTTATGCATACCTAGATTGTAAATACTTTTGTTAACTTGTAATAATGCTTCGTCAACATTATCATAACGTATGCTAATGAAGTATTCGTCATATGCTAACATAATGTATTTACTGTGCTAACGAAGAATTATCATAATGCTAGTGTAGTACAAATTTATTATAATTTAATCAATCTCAATTGTGATTTATTTCATCTCAATTAGGATTTATTTAATCTTAATTGTGATTTATCTCATCTAATTATAATCAATAATTAGTTTTTTTAATGTAATTTTCTTTTTCTTTTTTTACTTCATAATTGATTATTAGGGTTCTTCCATCTAATTTTGGCTTATAACATATATTGGCAGATTATTGTATATGTTAATATAGTGTATTCACAGTGATCACGAAGCAAAATCAAAATGCTGGCATAGTACATATACGTTATTGATATTATTTATTTCGACTCGTTTAAGGTTTAATTTATTACATCAAATCATGGTTTATGTCATTCAATTAGGGGCGGTTTCCATTCAGTTAGGGTTAATTAAATCAAATTAGATTTATAATTATTTTTTAGAATATAATTTTCGCTATCAATATTAGAAAATTTTAATTAGCATCACGATATCGCTTCGTTAGTATGATGATAATATTTCATTAGCATCACGACCTGTTATCATATACTCCGTGATTTTTATAAGAATGGCCAAATTACGTTAATACCTCCGCCCGAATTTTTTTTCAAATACTACAGAATTGCCATCGCTTTTTAATCAAATCTGGGCATTTAATTTTTGAGGATTGTGTGTTGTGAGATGCGGTCCTAATTCCTACACCAGGATTGATTTTCACCCCCCCGCCAGACTTGAGATCCTTTAGTCCCAATTTGTGTGTGCCAACTGCGTGTCAAATATCAAAATTACTATTTTTTTTTTCTTTCATTTTTTCTTCAATTTTAATTTCTTTTAGTTTATTATAATTTTACATTATTATTTAGGATTTATTCCACTTAATTAGAGTTTATAATTATTTTTTAATATTTAATTTTTATTTTTTAGTTAATATAATTAATTTTGGGGGTTGATTATTCCAAACTTAAGGGGTATATACTTTTTAAAAATTTTAATTTTTAGCAATAAATATTAATTATGAATAGTTGTAATATAATAAATTTCAACATATAATTTTAATGTTGGTGTATGGTTGACACATACAAGTTGGGACTAGAGAATCTCTACTCATACATATAAAAGCATTTGCGAGATAAATATTCTCTTTTGGATTTTTTTATAGATAAATTTTCCATTTGGATATAGTTTGAAGAAAGTTCTATTTGAAAGAAAAAACGCGTTTCCAGAAGTACTGATATATGATATATGTATGAAAATAGTGAGGTCGTGGGAGTTGAACTAAATTGAAATCGGTAAAAAACGCGTTCACCATCCGTGTGTGAAAGCGTGAAATTGTTGCCGTATAGTTAGACTAACGCTTTTTTAATGCGAGTATATCTACCTAAGAATGATTCCTTTCACACACTTATTTTTGTAGGATTAGTATTTAGTACAAATACAATCACATATTCACGTGCAATCTACGGGAAGAGATATAATGAGATTCAACCAATCTATTTAGGCAAATATAATGTCTGATTATATGACGGACGAGGTCTAACACAAATTTATGTGATCATTTTATGAGTAGGTCTATTCTAACTTCCTAATTGATGTGTACATGTTCAAGTATATTAAGCTAATTGAACAACTTGAATCTCCAGGAGGAGTGACATTTGAAAAAATTGAAATGAATTTTGACTTTTTAATTGTAAGTGTATATATGTGGATATTTTTAGATGATATTATATATTTTTTTGAGGGCTAATTACTACAAAAGTTAAGATAAAGTAAGGTTTTCCAAAATGATTTAGGAATTGGTAGTTACTTTTGGTAATAATATGTTAAATTGGAACAACAAAATTGGATAAGTGATTGCATAAATTGAGACGATCTTTACAGCACATTTCGGATGTGCGTTTGATCGGTATGGTTTAATTAATTCTGAGTAAAAAATTTATAGGAAAAAAAAATAAATCGCAAAAGTTAAATCAAATCAATTTGGTATAACTTAATACTTCAAGTTAAACTGATCAATTGAACCGAATTTACTTTGATTTTTTATTAATCCGCAGTCACTATTCGTAGATGTGAATTGAATATACTTTGTTCTTGTGCAATAATGACCTGTAAATTAGATGAGAAAGACAAACTAGTCCACTATATATTGAGCATGGCCGGGTTCACCAACTTAGTACTAAATAAATAAAGTGAAAAGGGCACAAAATGAGATGAAACATTGCTCTTGTAAGCATTTCATAAGCATAACATGCGATTGCGAACACATTTTAATCAGCCAATTATTTTATGTTAGTGAATAATAAGACCCACAAAAAATAGTGAAATGGATGATTGCTTTTCCAATTGTCTTCTCTGTGTATATATATCACTATCGCTTATATCATCACTACATGCAAAATTCCAAAGTGGGAAGATCTAAGTCTCAATACATATTCCATAACAGCCACCAAATTAAAGCAACGAAGACAGATGTGGCTTAGGTAACACTCAAGCAAATTAATCGTTCAAAAAGGTGGTTATTTTATAAGAATAAAAAAAAAAAAGAATTGATTCGTTTAATCGGATTTCAATTCTGTCATTTTTTTGTCTTCGAAATCCAATTTTAGTGCAACAAACTCTCAAAAGTTGAAATATTGAACCATATTTATAGGATAACGATTATTAATCCCTTCTTCATTTCTTTCTCTCTTTTGGAAATTTGATCGTCACCCTTTGTGGTTGTAAGGTATTGTAATTATGGGTAATTAATCATGATTTAATAATGTTATTTTATTTGCTTGATGTCAAAAGTGCCAAAGACTTGAGGACAAATCATTTCCTACCCATTTTGATTGTGGGTCCTTTTATATCGGATCTAATATGATACTTGAATATAACGTTACATGAGAACATTTATAATGTGTTTGAAATTTAAGTAGATCATGTCACACTAAATATATGTCGTGACATTATGGGTAACTCCTATTACATTCGGTAAAGTGCAATGAACCCGTAATTTTTCTATTTTGACCCATTTGGTGGTGAAGTAATTTTAAAAATAGATTATGTTAAATCAAGTTGGTGGAAGGGATGTGTCATGGATTTTAGTCATGTAAGAAAAGTGTGTTTTAGTTATTGACACGATTGGTTTATGTTTTGAAATAAGTGATCATTACTATTGTAATTTTGTAATTATATTATATGAAGACGAAATTCGACATTCTAATTATGAAAGTCGTGTTTAGGTCAAGTTTTTAGTTGTTTGCGTCGCAGTCTCATCAAAAGGTCCGAAATGCCCCTATCTAGCCCTACCTAGAATGACATCAACATGATGTTGGTTGGCCTTGATCGAAAATTAAAATGTGTACAATATTTATATCAATAATTATTCATCGCATGTGTTACGTGTGCTTAAATTTTCCGTTAATTCTCTTTTTAATGTGTCAAATTTCATGTTATTATGATTAAAGTGATAAGAATTGGAAAAAAAAAAATCGATTTATTACAAATTAATACGCATACATTAAAATTATATGTTATTCGCATTCCCACATACCACTATAAGAAATTCGTGTCCTAGCAACGGATTGAATTCCGTGTATTCCTTCTCATTTCCTTGTATTTCGTGAGTATATATTATTCATATTGCGATTTAGAGATATATATATATATATACATATACATACATGTATGTGTATATAATTTTTAGTCAAGAAATATATTTTATATTTCATTTTTAAATCCCCCCCCCCCTCCCCAACTATGTGTAAAAAGAAATAAAACTTTCCCGAAATTAACTAATAAAAGGGATATCCCAAATCAATGACATTTGCCCCTAATCCAAAAGGGTATATTACAGAAAAGAAAAAAAAAGGAAAAGCAAACTATAGTGGAACAGTGAGATGTGTAGAAATTATAATCACATCTGACAATGATTGTTTTAGAAAAAGTTTTGGTTGGTAAATATACTATGTACTAGTACCTATCCTACAAGAGAGAAGGCATATAGAGGTTGGCAAATTAAATTTTGTATATATTTTATTATGTAAGGTGGAATTTGAGCCAGAGGGAGAAAAAGTGTAAATTCCTTGCTAGACTTATCTTCAGCAACAATCCCAGATGATATTATTTAAGTTAGAATGATCAATTATAAATATATATATATATATATATCAGTAGTTAATATAACAAATGGTTTTCATAGTACATCCAATTTCAATCATCCATAAATACACTTATACACCTCGTATTTTATTTTATTTTATTTAAATATACTTGCATAATATTGACTATATGAAACATGGTATAAATTATTAAATTACAACGATCAATCTATCAATTTAGACCCCAAAAAATAGGTTAACTGTCAATCTGAAACTCGAAAGATAAATATTATCAGTTAATTTGAATGATGCATGAAAAATCTTTATCTAAGAACTCAAAAGTCATGTATTTTGAATTTTTTATATTAATTTTCCATAAAAAACTTATTCACAAATTATATGTTAATTTAATAAAGAATTAATAATAAAAAATAAAAATGCATATTGATTATTGAGGTCTTAAATTAATAGTTCCAATCATTAAGTTATAAATTGATGATTTTTGTTTTTCAAGTTATTTTTTCATTTAGTAGAAACATAAATGCACACAACATATAACCAATACGCTAAATCCAAAATGCTACCATTATTTTTCAAGTTCTTGATTGATATTAACCTAGATTACTGCGGATAATTTGCTACAACACGTACTCATATATAGTGATGAAATTCTTCGATTTAGGCTTTTTTTTTTATTGACTATTTGGAAAATTTATATTGATCATAAAATCTCTATATCCTTGTTCCAGTTAAATATAAATTTCGGTTACTATACGTGTTAGATTATATATATATATATATGATATGATATGACATGTAATTGTACTATAGATATTGTAAAATGCATGATAATTAAAGTGAACAATCTATTTTTTTATTTTTTTTTAAATGAGCAAATTAAAGGACCATGAACCAGGTCCATATTGGGGCGGTTACCAAATCACAGGGGATGGTTTCCCTTCCCCCCATGCGCAAAAATTCTTCTGTTTTTTTTTTAAGTGGAAAGCGGGGCCCACTTCTGTCTAATTTTAAAAAATTTAGGTATCTTTTTGTTAGCATGCATAAAATATAGTAGTATTATCGGCTCTGGAATATTGTACGAGTAACTATGGATTATTTATCTAATTTTTTTAATTTTGATTTATTTACTTATACTTTATTCCTCATCATTATTTCCTTCATGTTTTTATTCTTTTTTCTTTCTTATTCTTCTATGAACAAAAAAAAAAGTTGGTGATGAAAAATCTAGAATTAATCATCTAATCCTATTGGAGAATAAGAGCTTGATTGGGTGCACTTAGGAAAATGAATTTTAGTTGCAACGAACTGCTACAGGAGTAAAGCCACAGGTGGCTAAAAACACAAAAATAAGATTATCGACCATACACGTATAGTATTCATGTTTAAGAGTTCACGTTTCACAAAACACATAAACCTAAAATTAAGACAGAAACGAGCTAGATGTCATTGTCACATATATACAAAATTATACACATACGTGTAGAGAATTGGGGGGAGAATGGACGGTTAGTCGTTTGAATTTGGTAGTTAATTAGTTTGGCGGGAGCAGGTAGTCCGGATCCCCTATCACACATTATGTGTTATACTATTAAATTTTGAGTTTAATAATATCTATTATAAAAATATTAATTAGTTATAATATAATCAATTATATTTAACATTTATCACAAAAAATTAAATTTTTTTAATCATGCAATATAATTATTAATTAAAAATTAAATACTAAAAAATAATTATATAGTCTAATTGGGTAGAATGAAACTTAATTAATTATTGTGAAATTAGACTAAATTACAAAAAAATGAAATTGAAAAAAAAACCTCACAATTTGATGTTGGAATAAGGAGGGTAATAGGGGATCCGATTGCAACAATTTTGTTTTATTTTAATTTAATTAGATCTATCGGAAATATTCAAGCTGTGAAAACTATGTGTACGGAAACGTATTGAGCCCAAAATCCAGCTACCGTCTTTTTCATCCAATTAAAAAAGAATTGTGCGGATTAATAAAAATAAATAAATGAATGAAAACGTGGTGCATCCGTCACCCCGGTTAAATTCATTTTGGATTCTAGCCTAAGTTAAAGAAAAAAAGGTTTTAATTACTTACTTTCTTTCGAGAAATTCTCTTTTTCTATTATACCTCATTCTTAATTATTGCAAAATTTTAATTCCATTACTGCAAATAAGAGAAATGTTTTTTAGCATCTTTGATCTTCTTCGTATAACCTACATGATTTAATATTTCAAATAACATTGTAACAACTTACAACCACCAAAATCCAAAGGATGTGTGTATAATCAACTCAAATTTATTTTTATAAGCCAAAATAGATTTCTATCACAGGTGACTAAAGTTGTGAGTTCCCACATGATAAAGCAAAGTTAAATGCGTCATATTAAACACTCTTTTTTTTTTGAATAATCATATTAAACACTATAAAGAGAATGGTCCTCAACCTACTTCCATATTAGTTGGATACGAGACAATTTATATGTATCGATATATTTTTGTTGTTGTATTTTTTTATAAGATTAATGAAAAAACCATAACAACTTGACTTTTTAAAAAAATACTTATATATATATATATATCGATGCTGATATATTTATAACATGTTTAGGAGGATAAAAAAACAAATGAATGAATCTGTAATAAAAATGAAAATGTGAAGAAAGACAAATTAACCCCAAAAAATATATATTTTCTTCTTAAATTAGATTTGTTTATATATATGACATGAGCAAAAGAGTGTGTGATGTATAGCTGACGCACAAGACTATTTCACCCAACTCAAATTATTATATGCACATGCACGAATCACGATCATCTTTTCGCTATTATTAAATCAATTTTATATTCATAAACTTACCGTTGGATAGTGTGATATATATCCATAAAATAAATGTAATAAATATTAGAGGCAGATTATTGGGGTTGAAATTTCCTGTCACACTATTTCATGTTTCACTCCATATTTTATCATTAAATTTATAATTTTAATAATATTTATTATAAAATAAAAATTAATTATAACATAAATAACCATAATCAACATTTATCAACAAAAAATTATAAAACATAATTTTGAAAAAATCAACCATAATAATGAATTATTAATTGAAAATCAAAAATTAAATATTAAAAAACAATTATAAACCCTAATTGGGTGGGGTGAACCCTAAAAATAATCACAAAATTAAACTAAATCACATAAAAATAAAGTTGAAGAAAAAAAAAGTATAAGAAAAACTCGTAATTTGAAAATGTAACAATGGGTGTAACACAGAGAGTGTAACAGGAAATTTCATGTGAGATTATTGAGTTCTTACTGATTTAGCTTGAAATTTATTTCTAATCTATATATAGTAATTTTCTTTTGTTTTTGCTACGAGATAAATGGTAACAATTCAAATTACAATTATAATTAAGGTTTATCTATATATACATATATAAAGTAAAACCGTCAGCAAAATTATAATAAAAATTAAACAGTTAAAACTGTGTTAAAAAATATTAGTTTGCCGAAAATTTATAAATAATTGTTATCTATTTATTTTGACAATTAGAAAATAAACACATATGTTATATAACAATAAATTATATTATCATTATTATTATATGAAATTTATTTATTTAAATTTATATGTGGCCATATAAAATATACTTAATATGTTAAATATATAAAATAAAAAAACTATTCAATTGTTTATATGAAAAATAACAAATTCAGTTTAAAATCATAGAAACATCTTTAACGTTAATTGCTCCAAAAATAACTTTAAGGATGTTTCGAATGTATCCTAAACACGTTAAAGATGTTTCTAAACACGTTAAAGATGTGCAAATCCCCCCTCCCCTCCCCTCCCCTCCCCAAAAATAGTATTTTTGTTCAAATACAGAAATTTATTTATTTTTCATATTTTTCATCTCTAAAAAATAATAATTTTTATAGGATGAAATTTATTAAAAAATTTGCATGCATTTTTCATACATTTTTAATAAATTTCATTCACAAAAATACAAACTCAATTAAACTCAATAATAATAATAATAATAATAATAATAATAATAATAATAATAATAATAATAATACGAAGATGATGATTTTAGGTCTATATTTGAAGGAAGATTATAATTTTTAAAAAATAAAAATTATAAAAAATAAATATTTTTTAGTGATGAAAAAAATCATGAATAAAATGGAATTTTGCACAAAAAAAAACACTATTTGTTCAAAAATATATAAATTTATTTTCATCCCTAAAAAAAATTTATAGGATGAATTTTATTAAAAAAATTGCATTTAATTTTTCCGTACATTTTTTAATAAATTTCATTCACAATAATAGAATCTCAAAAATAATAATAATAATAATAATAATAATAATAATAATAATAAAGAGGGATTATAATTTTTAAAAAATGGAAATTATACAAAAAAAATATATTTTTAGTGTTGGGAAAAAAATCATGAATAAAATGGTATTTTGCACAAAAAATACTATTTTTGGAGAGGGAAGGGAAATTTGCACTATTTGAAAAATGTTAGGGTGGTATTTACTCTAAATAAAATGTTAAGGATGAATTTACTCCTTCATGTAAACGTCAGGGGTGTATTTGCACCTTTTCCTTTATTATTATTATTATTATTATTATTATTATTATTATTATTATTATTATTATTATTATTATATACCTCTTGGACATCCTCCGTTGTCCATATGTCAAGTCCCCCCTTTTATGTTTCTTTTGACTTCTTAGTTCTTACTACACTACAAAAATCAGGAATCTCATTTTAACTCTATTAAGATCTATTTATAAAACTGTGATGTAGTTTTTTTTTTTTTTTTTTTTACTTCTGTATTGTTCAAAATATGCCATATTATTCAATTTTTTTTTCAAAATGCATAAAATACTTGATATTGCTTTTATTAAATTAACATTTTTACGAATAATTAGATTTGGATTGAGCACATGTGTCATTATATTCTACTTATTTGCAATAGCACAAATGTCCTCTTTGGTATAGGAAGCAAAATATTATATTGAACTTCTTTGGGTGGTCTAGTAGTAAATTAGTTTAGTCGATTGCCTAAAACAAACTTTATTAACTTTTAATAATTAAATTGAACGTGCATATGCTTACTAACATAGATCATAATGACGCGACTTATGAAGAACATAAAGAAAATATAAAGTTGTACTTTGAGGATAATCTAGTGGTGAAATTGTGTGAGCTTGATAATGAAAATTTCGTGTTTGAATCTCATTAATATCGTTAGATATGAGTTTGTCACATCTAATTTTATTTTCAGATAACAGTTACGGGTTACTCGATCCACATTAAAAAATAAAAATAAAAACAGATATATTGTGTAGTGTTTGATATTATAATATGTCTAGCTCCCAATTTCTATAAATACTCATCTTATCCCCCATCACTTTCCACAATGATTGCATTGCAATTATTGAATGGGCTCAGAACTTTATGTTTGTTGGAAACAGAAAAACAATATCCCTCCGATTTGTTTGCATGTAAACACACACACACACACACACACATAATGTGTATATATATAATGTGTGTGAAGTCTATCCTGTGGGGTGTGGTAGCGCACTAGCTATGAGTTTCTACAATGTTCTTGATTCTTGGCTAGGTGTAGGCATTTTAAGGATTTGGGCCAATTAGAAAATTGAATGGGGAAGACATTTTATTATGGGAGCACTTTACTCAATGGCCAATTGAATTTGCCTACTTGTTTCAATTATGTTTTAACACACACTGTGACACTATTACGAACCTTTTTCTTCAACTTCGTCTCTTCTTATCAGTTTGTTAAGATTGGGAATTTGATTTCTGGCAATCTCTTTTTCTAATTTGTTTGTTGGGACTTTAGTGGAAAATATTTGGCATTGATTTCTTCGATCGAGTTAATAGAAAACGCTCTTTATGAGGAATGGATTGAATCTACAATTCATATTGATTCCAGCAGGCCATACACTTTATAGAAAAAATATTATAACTGAAGCTTTTCTTTTCTTTCATTTATTCTTATTGCATTTTATTTTTTCTATTGGCTATCATTATTCATATATATGTATATATATATATATACACATACATACATGTGTTTTGTATATTTCAATTTAAAAGGTTACACCATTCAAATTCATATCTTTTCAATCACAAGATCACCCTTGCGGCGGCTCAAGTATTATTTTATGTTGTAGGAAAAGAGTACTTGCAAATTTCTTTGGGTATTAATAGTTCAAATTCAATTAAAGAAAGTTGGAATCAGGTGGCACGATAACCATTTATGATTTATATAAGCAATGCATGTGTATAATGATGACATCATAATCACATAAAAATTGACTAATAAATTGAAGTATGGGGTTGGAATGCGTAACAATAGTCATATATATAGATATATCCAAAAAAATGATGTAGGTTTAAGAGGAAAGAGAAGTGCATTAAAAAGAATGAACACACACACACACACACACACACACACACACATATATATATATATATATATAAAGTTCATGATCATTCTCCCTACAATCGAGGATTACTTATTTTTCTGTAAGTTTAAACAGTCTTAATTTTTTATTTTTTGAGGGAAAAAACTAATATTTCTACATTGTTAGGGCTTTTGAGGAAACATACCCTTGCAATATGGGCCATACTTTTAGGCCCATATTATATTGTAAGGCTTCCAACTAAATCGTGATGAATCGAGGGCTGTGGAATAACTGAAGAAGAGTGGATTTTGTTCGATAAGAACTAGAGAATTGTAAATTTAGGACTAAAATGAAGGATGATATATCAATTCACCATCCGAAAGATGAAAATTAATAATTTAGAATTTGAATGATGATAACTATCAATCTAGTTAGGAGTTAGGACTTTAAAAATCATGTATTTTGATTTCTTTTTTAAATTTTCAATAATTTATTTACTATATTTAATAGATAATTAATTAAGGAATTATTATTGAAAATTAATATAAAAATAAAAAGAAATTAAAATTCATGATTTTTGAGGTCTTAGATTGACAGTTATCATCTTTCATGTCCTGAATTGATAGTTTTTATCTTTTGAGTCCTAGACTGACATATTACACATGTTTCGGGTCCTGAATTGACAATTCTTCTAAGAACTAAGAAGGGTTGTATAGATGGATTTCATCAAAATTATGTCCCTAATTGGCTAATTATCACTAACCATGTTCTCTTGGTTTTGAGGAGAATACTTACTTTGAGTTTTGGGGAAGAGGTAAGTGAGTTTGTCAAAATCTTATACCAGCCTTTTGGATCTGGCATCTAGAAATTCATGATTATCATTTGACGATTGTTTACCCATACTGGGAGGAGCAACGGTATTCCTTTTCTTCACTCTATGCTTAATTCAATTAATTTTATAATTCAAAATTGAACTATTTTCTGCTTACTTCAATTAATTTTATAATTCAAAATTGAATTATTTTTCTGCTTAATTCAATTAATTAATGTAAATCTGTATGAATTTGTGGTTAATTTAATTGTAAAGAATATTATGTGTGGAGAAGGTTTTGTTGGACCAAGTTTTAACGGTGTTAAATATTGGAGCGTTAAATTGATAGTTTTAAATTTTTCAAGCTTTGAATTGATAGAATCCATCTTTGAGGATCTACATCGATAGATAATCATCTTTCGGGCCTTGAATTGATAGTTCTTCTTATTTTTAATGTTAAATTTTTTACTTTTCAAATAATAATTCATTATTATGATTGATTTTTGCAAAATTATATTTTATAATTTTTTAATTCTTTTTTTAATAAATTTTGATTATAATTATTTATATTATAATTAATTTTTTATTTTATAATAACTATTATTAAAATTATAAATTTAATAGTGAAATATGAGGTGAAACATGAAAAAGTACAACATGAAATTTCAATATTAATTGCTTTTCTCAAAGTCAATTCCGAAGCTTCGAACAAAACAGTCACTTTGGCTCCTAAAAAAAGATTCATTTCCAAAGAGAGAGGAAAAAAAAAAGAGAGAAGAAGAAGATGATTCTTTGAAGTTTGGATAATCTGAATTCTACTTTTCTGTTTGATTCTCAACCATTTTTCACCTCCTAAATTTGCTTTTGCTTTTGCATTTGCTCTACTCTTTTTCATCTTCTGCAAAAGTTGTTATTCCATTTACTTTTTTTTCCCTAGCAAGCACCATGGCCTTTTTATCGTTCAAGTTTCCTAGCTTTTGTGCATTAAGGGGCATCCAAGTTTGAAGAATCCATAAGCATGGAGACATCAGTGCTGTTTCTTATGTTTCTTACAGTCTCAGCTGTAGCCGCAGTTGCTGAAGAAGGTACAATCCAATCCATCACATTCTTGCAATCTATTTTTTAATTTAAAAAACATGACTTGATGATGTCATATGCAGAGGCGTTCGTTGGTGTGAACATAGGCACGAACGTCTCCGCAATGCCACAGCCGAGCGAGGTAGCAGCACTCCTCAAAGCCCAACAAATAGGGCACGTACGCCTCTACAACGCAGATGGCAAGATGCTGAGTGCACTAGCCAACACAAGCATCACAGTTGCAATCTCTGTTCCTAACGACCAAATCCAAGGCATTGCTCACTCCAATTTCACTGCAGCTAAATGGATTTCCCAAAACGTCGTGGCACATTATCCTTCCACAAAGATCACCACAATCTGCGTTGGTTCCGACGTCATTCCAACACCTCTGCTCATAAATGCCCTCAAAAACATCCATTTAGCACTTGTTGCATCCAATCTTGACAAACAAATCAAAGTCTCTTCGCCGATCGCCTCCACAATTATCCTCAACTCTTTCCCACCCTCTCAAGCATTCTTCAACCGGTCTTTGAGCCCGGTTCTGCTCCCCATGCTCAAGTTCTTGCAATCAACAAACTCCCACCTCATGATCAGCATATTTCCTTACCTCAACTACGTGCAATCAGAGGGCCCCGTCCCACTAGATTACGCGCTATTTAAGCCTCTCCCGACAAACAAACAAGCCATGGATGTGAACACTAGTCTTCACTATGCCAATGCCTTCGATGCAATGGTTGACGCTGCATACTTTGCAATGGCTAATCTCAACATCACCAATGTCCCCATAGTCGTGTCCGAGACAGGCTGGCCGTCCAGAGGCGACACAGACGCCACACCAGACAATGCAAGAACATATAACACGAATCTAGTGAAACATGTGCTGAACAAAACTGGAACTCCTGGAAACCCTGGCATTGCTGTCAGCACCTACATTTATGAGCTCTACAATGAAGATATGAAACCGGGACAGCTAAATGACAAGGATTGGGGCTTGTTCGAGCCAAATGGAGCATCCGTTTACACCATGCAATTCAGTAGCTCAGAAAATGAGAGCACAAACCAACAAACTTACTGCATTGCCAAGGCAGGGGCTGACGAGAAAATGATGCAGGCTGCGTTGGACTGGGCTTGTGGAGAGGGAAAAGTGGACTGCTCGGCGTTGATGCCGGGGCAACCGTGCTTTGAACCGGACACATTATCCGCCCACGCCACGTATGCATTCGACTCCTATTATCAACAGATGGGGAAGGCTGCTGGGAGCTGTGATTTCAATGGGGTGGCTACGATCACTTCCACGACTCCAAGTAAATGATACACAAACTTTTGATAAAGAATCAAGATATATATATTTGATAGTCTAATGTTGGTTTGTCATCTTAAATCTTGATGCAGGTCATGGTTCATGCACATTTTCTGGAACTGGGAGGTGTGTATAAATTATAATTAACTACTTATATATAAACCTCACGCACACAAACAGAGTGATGATTGAATGAATTTGCTTGTGATGTAGTGATAAGAATGGGAGCAGGATTAACAGTACCACAGTTCCAGCTATGGATTCTGAGAGTTCATACTCTTCTGCTAGCTTTGCCTATGGATATGGCGATGCATTTTCTGCTACAAAAATAATTGTGATTGGATTAATTGGTTGTGTTGCACTTCTATTTTGAGGATTTCTTGTTACATTGTGTAGAGAGAACTAAATACAGTATTGAGTTTTTTTCGTATTTTTGTCTAATGACTAAGTGTAAGGGAACAATAATGTATTTGAAGTTTGTATTGAAATAATTTGAATATATGTGTGGAATTCTTGGCTCACGGACTTGTATAAAACGCTCTTGCACATACATGGATATTGAAATTGGATTGCTAAAAAATGACAAATTTGTAGCATTGCAATAAAAAAATTGATAAATTTGTAAGGGTTCGTAATTTAAATGAGCAAAAGCACCCGCTAGTTCCTTATCAGGTGCAAAATACACACGTTAATTAACTCCTCAGGCACAAAATGTGCTCGTAACTCGTAACATATTTTATTTTTTTGATTAGAAAAATATTTTTCTATCTACTTTTAACTAAAAACAACCTTTTCGCAATTTGTAACTACAATAAATTTAATGAATTTCTTTTTTATAATATTTACTGTGTCTCTAAGAAAACTTAAAACTTGTAAAATCTTATAATATTTCAAATGATTGTCAAAATATTTTGAGACAATTATAAGATTAAAACATAATGGGCTAATTCTGACGTCAGTAACTTGATCCATCCCAAAAGGGCCCAAATACAAGCCTCCAAGAAAACCCTAATTCGTACCCATATATACGAGCAGCATCAGTATCACCCATGTCTCTTATTTTCCAAATTAGTCGCCACTCGAGACTCGACTTCATTATGTAGCTGTTTCTGGGATCTATAGGTTTGTATTTTTTCATGAGTTTTTCTTCCTTTACTGATATTTTCGTTTCTAAAATTATCTAATACTTCGCATCCGGTATGAATTTCTCTGTTTCGAAAAAAAATAAAAAAAAAATAAACAGAGAAAATACGAAACGGTGCCATATTAATTGTTACCTATGGACACGCAGCTCCGATTTTCGCAGTGGTTTCGTGCGTTTTCTCGTTAGGTTCCACACTGTTTGTGCAATTGATTTCTGTACTTTATAATTCAAATATAGATTTGAATGTTTTGGTGGTTGGAATTTGCTCGATGATGATTGATTTGCTTTAACCACACCGAAGAGAGGCTGGTGGGTCTGCACATTCGGATTTGATTTTAGGGTGAAGGAAGTTTGTGCCATTTCTCTTTGAATTTGATCGGCGGTGGCTTTATGAATCTTATTTCATTAGATTTAAGATGAAGGCTCTGTCGATCTGTTCAAAGTGGAATGTCACATTTATGTTATTTTCTTCCTTTGCTTTAAAATCTTTGAGGAATTACCCATCAGTTTTCTCATGTGGACAAACTTTGGCCCTTGACTGAGAGCTTAAATCCAATCCTGTTTTAATTAGTGTTTTACGATTATTATTTTTTCCTTCTGTATTTTATTTATTTCTTTTAATATTTTTCCTTTATTTTCACTTCAAATTCCAATACCAATTGATAAAGTACAAAATAAAAATTCTGGAAAATAACACGAACTAACTAGAAGGTTATATGCACTGCGAATGTTTAACAAACAATAGGAATGCTCCTTTCCTCACAAAAAAAATACAATAGGAATGCTCTAGTATCCAAAAATATAATTAGAAAACACTAAAAAAAGTTTTTCCCCGAATTATCAAATGCCTCTTATTACGGAAATTTCGTCCAATCCAATTTCGACCAATAGTGAATCGTAAACACTTTGGCCAAGTGAATTCAAAATACGCAATTAAATATGAAAGAAATAAACATGTTGATATAATAATTAAAATCACATGTTGAGTGATGTCTTGGTTGTATAGTGTAAATGTGTTATCTTGTAAAGTGAGTTGATTTATTTAGTATGAAAATGTGGTTTGTTTTTCTCTCAATAAATCTGATAACTAGAGCATTGAAAATGGAGGGAAAAGAAAAACTGAGTTAATGTTGTTATTTATTACATGGTAAAACAGGTTGCTGAGAGAAACGAGGTTTGGGTTAATATTAATTAATTAATGGAGCAGCAGGGGTAGTAGAGTTGGCAAACATGGCTTTGAAAAACCTCTCCGCCAGCACAACATTTGCAGCATCGGAGGGGTGAAATGCATCCCAGAAAACATAATCATCGCGATTATCACATAATTTTGAGTTGGGCAAACACAGCCCTCCTAGTTTCGTCTCTACTTTGCAGCATGATGTGTTTGATACCTTGAAACCTGCAAACAATGGATCATCACTTGTTTATACAAACATTTATGCATGTATATATATAGTTAATTACCATATGAAGAGGGATTGTTGATTAAATCAAGCACTGGTTCATAAGCATCTGCAAATATGATCTGGGAGGAGGGCAGGTGAGAATTTAGAGTGGCGATGAGCTCCTTCACTTTAGAGTTGAATTGCTGCACCCAGAGATTGACTTGGCTCAGGCATTGCCCCCTCCTCGATTTCACTCGTTGAGATGGAATGCATCCCAGCGGTCCCACTCCATGAAATATCATTTTCCTCGCACCAACTTGGTACAGCCTCTACAACGTAATTAACCACCAATTTACTCCAACGTAACACATTCATTTTATTTAATTTAATTATACCATGAGTTGTTCCCCTAAAGTTGAGATCAGTAGCTCCACAAACTCATCATGCGTCAATTCCTGCCCATCTGCTAGAAACGGCTGCAGAAAATTGTTTACGTAGTCGTTGCTGCCTGCAACAAAATAAATGCCCCATTACAGATTATTAACTGATTAATTAATTTTTAGATATGTTTGATTTTATTTATTTCCTCAACTACCTATTCCAATGAAGTAGACTGCTTCATTACATAGTTTGTTGGCTGCCTCATCTCCTATTTTAGTCCTCATTGATTGCTTCGTGCTCTCGAATTTCTTTATCTGATCATCGAATGTCAGCCTCTCTATCTGTCATCAAAAATAAAGCAAGATCATCAACAAACACTTGAGTATTTTGACAGCGTTTGAATTGAAGAGAGACGATTACAAAGTAGAGCCCTGTGTCGTTGAGGATCCCAGCTCCACCAGACGCGTAGTTCACCCCTTTCAAGATCGCGTCATCAGTTGGAGACAAGGATAGATATGGAGGTGGTGATGGAATCCCAAGCTTGGCAGCTGAGAGTTTTATTTCATTTTACTAAACTAAGATTACTAGAGAAAAATTACGTATATCATAGATAATTAAAGATTTTACTTACAAATAATGTCACCAATAGTCCTTCCATTAGTGAATCTTCCTGTGGCTTTCCCACCTTCAAAGTCGAGTCCATAGTAAGGATAGTTCGACTTTGCAAGGGAGAGTTGCAGGTAGTTGTTGTTCCCGACTTCTGTCAACGAGTCACCAAAGACGAAGGTGACTAAGGAGGCTGATGAAGGTGCCACAGCCATGGCTATAGCCATCATCAATGTTGCAAAATATCTTCCCATTTTTACTGGAATTTACTTGGTGGTGATGGTGGTGCCATTGTGAGAATTTTATACTAGTGATGGAACGTACTGGAAGATAGTGGTGATCGAGATTAATATGTAACTAAGTCATGCCCATTTCCACCAAGTTCCACATATTAGGTGATTACCTTCTAATATGAGAAATGTTTGCAATCGTTGTGAACCAAGGAGTGAGGGGTTATTCATCAAATGGTGGTTGATCATTTCTCTTTAAATTGTTGGCCAACTCTATATTCTTAGATTTAGCATCAATCTAATATTGCTACACTACGTACTGCGAGTTTCCTTTGCAATACTTACATGTATAAAATGAGTGAGGTCAAACCCTCTTGTGTTATTAAAATCTTGCATGAAATTTCTTTTTATTTTTTAAATCGCACCAAATTCCTTTGTATTCTTGAAAAGTATGCACAAATATCTCATTTCTAAATTTTGATCCACAATACTGCTCATTTGGTATTGAGTACTTCAATTTTACTTAGAATTAAGGGTATTTGGAACGAAATAAAAAATGAACCTCAACATTTTTTTTTTTGAATACAAGAGAATTCGGTATAATATAAAAAAACCTGTGCAATTTGGTATAAAGTTTCGGTAATACAAAAGCGTGTGACGCATTTTACTACATCATGTATGTGCATCAAATTCACTAACTTTAATATTCTTAGGTGCCACTAATTTTTAACTTGCGAGAGAATCTTATATATGTAATAGTATTTTTTGTATCTCACTATTAAATTTATTATTTTAATAATATTTATTGTAAAAATAATTGTTACTCCTTCCATTTTAGAATAAGTGTCATTTCATAGAAATGCACACATATTAATACACCCTAATTAAAATTTATTATTTTAATTTTTAAGTTTTAGCTATTTATTGATTATTTAAAAAATTAAATACTAAAAAATTATAATGAGCCCTAATTGGGTAGGATGGACTCTGATTGATAAGTATAAAATTAAACTAAAACATAAAAAATAAAAAAAAGCAGTAGAATACAAATAAAATTGTTCACCGTATTATATTTTATTGCATAATTGTCATAATTTTATCGCTTAAATACTTTATTGCTTAATTGCTATAATTTCATTGCACATTTAGGATAAAATAATTATGCAATGAAAATTATATCAATTAAATAATATATGACACATTTTCTCATTTCTCACGCTAACAAATATTACACATATATTAATAAAAGTATCGATTAGACAATCAAATTACTTATACATCTTTATGTGAATATATTAAATGAGTTAAATATGGTTGTTTGAATGCACTAAATGAGAGTAAATATGAGAAAAATGTGAGATTTTTATCCCGATTGTGTAGAATGACACTTTTTTTAAAATAAAATTAAAATGGTCGAATGACACTTATTGTGAAACGGAGTGAGTACGTTGAATGTAGCGTGTGCTACTCAAATCTTCAATTTGCGATTCCATAGAAACAATCTCAACTTTAGATATTTTGATTAAATCTTGTGTCATTTGCTAAACTTTTGACTAGTGAGTGGTAAATCTTGTGTTGAATAAATGAATAAACTTTTGACTAATAGACTCTGTCTTCTTTCTCTTAATTAATATTCACGCAAGCGAAGTTTAAGTGATTGCTCTCGTCGAACAGAAATAAAAATAAATAAATAATAATAATAAAATACACATGTTAGCATATTCTTTCTTGTAAGATGTACGTATTATTCTTTTCTTAATTAACACCTATAGAATTGATTTTCCTTTTTGTTTTCCCTATATGTACATTTATAAAGATTTGCTGCAACTTGAATTTTCTTGTATTTAAGGACATTTTTTTCCTACTGACAAGCCATTAATTTGGTCGCCTGATGATTATTACTACGTCAAACTATAAAGCTTAGACGAAGACCATACGACTTATATCTCATTTAATAATAATAATTTGTAGGGTTAGCATTTTATCACATATTTCGTATTCGGATGTGATCATGTCACATTTGAATGTCATTGTAAATATTAGTAATTAATTCTACACCGTATATTAATTGTATCTCTAATAATGTTTTAACTCAATCTTATTATCACATCCACATAAAATTTAGTGATATATACAGTACTACATTTTCCCAAATATTTTATATAAAAAAATTAAAAAATTGTTATCTCCATAAAACAAAAGATAATATGCTTATCTTATAAATTTATAAATTGAATCCTCACTCTTTTTTTACTATAAACTACTGATACACGAGTAAATTTTTGCTCCACCTTCTTTGGCAAGAACAAGATCGGTAAATTTATTGTAAAATGACATCTTAAAGCTCGAACAATTTGTAACATTTATACATTATATATATATATATATATATATATATATATATATATAGAGAGAGAGAGAGAGAGAGAGAGAGAGAGAGAGACTAACAAAATGTGGTGGTGTTTTTTTTATTCTACATTACCTCTCCCAAAAGGCCAAAACCCGGAGTCAAATGGTTTCTACAATTTCCAGTTTTGAAGAAGAAACACTGATACAAAAGAATGTAAACTTTGTATGTAATATATTAGATGAGATTGTGTATAAATAATTGAATATATTAGATCAGATTACACCTCAAACACACACACACACACACCACACAAAAGGAATAATCGGCAGCTTTACAGCTCTACTAACGGGAAGTTTCGAGTGTGATCCCACTTAACCGAGTATCACGAATATCTGGTGCTCAAACTGTTTGATGAAATGTCTGTAGCTTGCGGGGTGGAATGCGTCGTCGTTTTGGGGTGCCTCCGGTGGGCCTGGAAGCGCTGCACCTACGTTGGCTCCTACGACAGTGACAGCTGGGTCATCGCCACCGCCGAAGAATTCGAGCCGATTCCTCGCGTCTGCCGCCTCATCTTAGCTGTTTACGAGCCCGATTTGCACTGCCCCAAATACTCCCCCGCCGGCGGCTACCGCCTCAACCCCGATTGGGTAGTGAAGCGTGTCACCTACGAGCAAACCCTCGGCCACGCGCCGCCGTACTTGATCTATGCCGACCACGATGCTCGTGAGATTGTGCTGGCGATCCGGGGATTGAATTTGGCCAAGGAGAGCGATTACAAGCTGCTGCTGGATAATCGGCTGGGAAAGCAGATGTTTGATGGGGGGTACGTGCACCGCGGGCTGTTGAAGTCGGCGACGTGGCTGCTCAACGCCGAGTCGGAGACGTTGCGGCGGCTGTGGGAGGAAAATGGGAGGGAATACAAGATGGTTTTCGTGGGGCATTCGTTGGGGTCTGGCGTTGCTGCTTTGTTGAGTGTGATTGTGGTAAACCATGGCGATCAATTGGGGGGGATTCCGAGGAGTTTGGTCAAGTGTTATGCGGTGGCGCCGGCGCGGTGCATGTCGCTCAACATGGCTGTGAAGTATGCCGATGTTATAAACTCTGTTATTTTGCAGGTGATTCATTCAAGAATAATACTCTACTAAATTATTTCAATGTGAATGATTTAGGTTTTAGCATGATATATGTTTGGCTTATTTTTCTGTCTCTCTCTCTTGTAGCATGTGTTTGTTTCTTTCTTAGATTTTATGATTCTCAAGTTTGAATAGAATACTTAGATTAGGACTTATTAACTTAGGGTGTAATGAATTTGCAAAGTTTGTAATTGCATGACTTAATGAGTTTATAATTAAGACATAAATGAATAGGAGCAAATTGCAACTGCTTTTCTTGAAATGGAAAAAACTTTTTATTGCCTTTGTAATCATTCTTCCTGTTGCCATTTTTCATCTTCTGATGAGAATAGTTGATACATGCCATAATAGGTCGCTTAGTCATACAATGATTGGGGTTTTGATTCTTGCTCTCTCTTATGTATATCGTTATTGGTGTTCAGGATGATTTCTTGCCAAGAACACCCACCCCATTGGAGGACATCTTCAAGTCCATCTTCTGGTAAATTATCTATTAGTCGCCATTTGTGTGAAGATGACAGATGGGGCTTTACAGTCTCACATTCTTTCTGCTCTCTGCCTCTTAGAGTGCTACTTTTCAACCGTTGTTTAAACCAGGCCTTGATGCTTTGTGACAGTTTGCCCTGCTTATTGTTTCTCGTCTGTCTGAGGGATACATTTATACCTGAAGGCAGAAAGCTCAGAGATCCCAGAAGACTATATGCACCTGGCCGTATATATCATATTGTGGAAAGAAAATTTTGCAGGTAAAATTGCAACTCTAGTCTAGTCTAGTTTTAAGTAATACAATATTTGCCATATGTTTAATTGCAAGCATTGATGTGGTTGAATCATCAATAGAGATAGTTCTTTGGGTAAATTCCACGCTCTGTCCAAAATAGCTACTATCAACTTGTATTTGTGAGAGTAGAACATGATTATTTCTCGGAAGCTGAACACACTGTTCGGTACAGATGTGGAAGATATCCACCGGAGGTTAGGACTGCTATTCCCGTTGATGGAAGATTTGAGCATATTGTCTTGTCATGCAATGCTACCTCCGATCATGCTATTATTTGGATAGAACGAGAGGCGGAAAAGGCCTTATGGGTAAGTAAAGCCAATTCCTAGACTGTTATTTCTTTTTCCTTTTCTACTTTTTCTTCTAATGTACACCCCTGTGTTGCCAGTTAACTCTAGAAACATGATTTGTTATATTGATACATCTAGATGCATCTATAATATTGCAGCTTGAAGCCTAAAAAATTCAATCATTGAAATATTGATTATAGCAAATCACCATTGTTTGATTCCATCTTCACCTAATTCTTGCAACCGAAATCAAATGACCATGCAGACATTGAGGGAGCTTGGTGCAGAGACTATAACAATTCCCCCCAAAGTGCAGAAACTCGACCGGAAGCTGACATTAGAGAAAGAACACAAGGATGCATTGGAGAGAGCTGTCAGTTTAAATATTCCTCATGCTGTCACGTCCGATGAAGAACCCTCAGGCACCATTGAAGAACCATCTTCAACGGGCAAAGAACCTTGTCAAGACGACATCGAGCCCGCCTCACAAAAAGAGAAATCCTTCTATAAAAATGCTAGGACCAATTGGAATATATTGGTTGAGAAGCTTTTCAATAGAAACGAGTCTGGGAAAATGCTGCTGAGGAGGGACGATTCTGTTACGGAAAGTGGCTCTGGATCAACTAATAGGTAAAATATGATCTTGCAAGGCCGATGTGCAGAGTAGTTTGCATTATATTTTCAGATTTCTTACCATTCATTACTTGTATACAAGCCTTCTCAGACTTTCATTTGATCAACTGCTACTTTGTAATCATGATATTGTGATTTTCAATGCCTACCTTCAAAACCCAATTTTGGGTGATTTTGTGTCGATCCACAATTTTTCTGTTTATCCCCCATTATTTGTTCAAGGTAGAACTATTTCGTTAAGATTGACTCCGCAAGATATCACATTTACAACTGCTTTTAAGATTCCTCAATTAAAATATAACGAACATTGTGTTAAATTTGCAACCGGCATATTTAAATGCCAAATAACCAGATAAAACTATATGCTTCAGCAACAGAATAAAAACTAGTTAAGCACTGAATTCACTCGGGCTAATACAAACTCAGGCCACTACTCTACTATCAAGATAACAGCAATGTTATAATCCAGCTACAGAAAGCAAAATATCATCCAAAACCACCATGAAAATAAAACCACTGCAGCAGCAGTCATCACACCCACATTGTACAGCTAAAGGTATTTAACGAGGCCCCTTCCCTGTAAACAACATCAAGTCTGCATTGCATCCGCATGATAGCTGTCGAGTTCCTTGTCAAGTTGATCAGCTGATTTCTCAGCAGCCTTCTTTCTCCATCGTGCACCTCCACGGCCACGGCCACGGCCCCCACCACGACCACGCCCAGCACCTCCACGTCCAGTGTTTGAGCCACCACGACCTCTTTGTCTGGCAAATCATTTGTGATCGCATATCATCAACATATAATGACACGTAATTAGACAGAGAAGAGCTTATAACTTTTCAAACCCTGCACACTCTGTAAATGCTGACATGATATAAAAGGAAACATTTTACATTCAAAATTTAACTGGTCATGTCCAGTTATAATCAAGGCAGAAACAAGAACCAATAAAACACGATGGCCAAGAGAACAGTTAACTGGCAGCTTACCCAGAACCACAATTTGGAGCAGCAAAGCCACCTCTTGAACGACCACCGGGGCCAGACCTAAAAACACAGTAAGAACCCATTTAGGAAAAAATAAAAAAACTACCAAGTCTCCGGTGATTGACAGTAAAAAAAAACCAGACAAACTATAAGTCCAGTTCCAACAATTTTGGTCACAAACCCTTTGCAGAGACAGAATAAAAGAACCATGTGGAAGGAAACGAAACAACATAGAAAAGAAATTAAGAGAATTTTGTTAAAATTATTTTGGTACATACGCCATGACAACTGTCCTCTTCTTCCCATTTGCTCCTCCAACTACATTAACCCGAGCTGACAATGGGATTTCAGCATTGGCACCAACTATCTCTATCTTCATGGGCTTCCCGTCCAATTGGACATTGTTATAGCGTTTAAGTGCTTGAAATGCATCACTCCGCCTGGCAAAAACCACTTCAGCTGAACCCTGTTTGATAATTGAATAAATTAAACTTTGGGATGAAGAGCGCATGTAATTAAGTAACGAGAAAGCATTCCAAAAATAATACAGTACATATATGTCTGCTTCAGAACAGTGTTTTGGGAATGTAGACGAGACTAAACTGACTTGGCTGAAGGTTGGACATTTAAGAGGAATAAAAATACATGATACACAATAGTATCCTAGAGAGAGTTGAACATTTTCTAAGATAGGCTATAAGATGGCATGTTAGACAACATTTTACAAAAGTAGAACATTGCACTAACTATTGCACAACATATCAGCTCAAATCCAAACTTACACTTGGGCGTCCAGTTTTGTCGAAGTGAATGGCATAACGAATCAACTCTCCAATCTCAGAAAAGAGCTCCTGTGTCGTAAGCCTTCTTCAGCAAATTTCCCAAAGAGACCATTCAAAGATATATAAAATGACAAATGGCGCACAAAATTTATACCCTTATATCTTCATTGGAAACCCCAGTGTCCAAGTTTGAAATATACAACTTCGAACCAGCTTCCAACCCTGACAGCCCAGCTGCCTTGAGACTTTCTTCAAACAGGCCATTCTGCCATGGCAAATTCTTGGTTCTGCGGAATGGCTGATGCAAGCAAACCAAAACATATTCGAATTGGGAAAAGTGAATGTCAGCACATGACCAGAAAATTATATTTTACCGCTCTTCAAGATAAAGTAGATATCATCAAAGATCCAGGAAGGAGTCACATGGAAAAGATCAAAGAAGATTATCTAAGCCCATTGAAAACTGAGATATGTAAATTAGTCAATATAGGGATTGAGATTTGACCCACAGCATGCCAGTGCCATACAAAATGTGAGAGCTCCAGTTCTCAAGTTCAGCGACAGAAGCCACCTCTGCAAGATGCCGTGAACTGAGATATGACAGAAATCTTGCCCCAGAGTAATTCGAGAGTATGGTAGTGGCATCCATCGCAAACAGTAGGTATCCATCACAAACTCCCCCTTCTTATGATAGGTAATACAAACTAGAGAGATCTTGATTAAACAGTTATCTATAAAGATGGGCAAAAAGTTTCAAGCCTCAAAATGTTAATGGATATTAAATTGGCGAATGATCTTAAGTTTTCAGGTAAGACGCTCCTCTATATAAGATGCAAAGTAGACATCCACCAAATCTCCCACTTTTCACAAACATCCTTGCAAAGTGCTTGACAAAATCCCACAATAATAGAGCCATCAGGAACTTAGAGCATTCATTAAATATGACAGCTGTTTTCCTTCCTGAGGAACTGTGGGCATCTCCCGTGACCAAATATGTTGCAAACCTCTCAAAGTTGAATTTATAAGGCAAAACTAGAGAACCTTCATTGAGGTACTACAGCATAGCAGATTTGTCTATGTAATGCATAAGACATCGAGCTTGCCTTGGCAATAGAGTAGGTTGATGGCCGAGCATTCACTCCGAGAGGATTTCTGCGAGGGGCGCCAAATGGTCTTCCACCTCGGGATGGCCCTCCTTGTCCTCTTCCGCGGCGAGCCCTGCCTTGTCCTCTGCCTCCTTTATCAGTATTCCTTCTGTTCTTTATCATATCATCCAAAGATATATCCAAAGAGGCCATAGACAACAAAAACAGCAAGGCTTTTCTGAAAAAGGAAAACTGCAATGCAAGAAAATCAACTCATCAGCATAAATCCAGGCATAAAAAAAGTAGGTCTTGTAAACCCATTCATAAATACAAATAATAATCAGCTAGAACAGATAATAAATCAGGTAAATTACTTGAAAAAGGCAATAAAGAGCTTTCTATTTGCGAGCACACGTAAAATATATTACACTCTGAACTATGGCAAAGTCAACACACGTAGTCATCGAGAAAAAACGAACATACAATCCGTTAAACGCACCAACCATGAGAAAGAAACGTAGATACCAGAAAAAATAAATTGTTGCCTAAACTAATTCGATTACAACGAGAAGAAACAATATCTCAAAATTTTAAATGGAATTTTTTGGGGAAAATCGATTCCAAATCGGGCTAGAAAGGTATATAACTATATCTCAACATCACAACACCAAATCAGCATATATGTCTTTATACAAACATATTCAAACGCATATCAAAACAGTAGACCGCGATACGAAAAAGAAATAGTACCTAAATCAGTGCGTAAAAAGCAGGAATTCAGATAATCCTTCGATCTTTCAGAATTAAAAGATCCGCAGCAAAAAAAGTACACGCACTTCAATAGAAATCGAGAAAGAGAGAGGGGAGGGAGACAGATCTGGTGGAGATATTTGATTATGTGAATTGATTGCGAAACGGGGGGAGTTTTTCCGGGAGGGGCTAGGGTTTCAGAGAACGAAAAAATGATGATGAAACAAAAAATTGTGTTGGAATAAAATTTTATACACGATATATGGGCCAATATTATATGGGCTTTTATTGGGCAGTATGTTTTGTGACGCGTATTCGATGCAGACCCAACTATGATTGTTGGCGCTGATTTTTCACATTGCCAGTCTCGTCCATAATAAACAAATGGTTAATTGTATAATTTAACGCAACGTTTACATCGTCTTACAATTTTCACACAACGTTTGAAAATTTACAATTGAAGACACAATTTTTAATATTTTTGCAATTGTAACGTCGTTCAACTTTTCCGGTGAAACCCATCCTACGTGTTATGTTTTTTTCCATGTCAGCAGAGCTACTTGTGTCCATATGTACAATTAAAACCACAACATTTTGACTTAAATATAATCATGCAGAAACGTCGTCATTTTTTCCTTAAATATATCACACAAATTGATGAGGGATGAAGGAATAGCTATGATGGTGTGAGAATGGGCGTGGATCTTGAGATCTGTCACCTAATTCATGAATGGGGACGAGTTCACATTTTGATTCACACTCTGCTACAAATTGAGAAGACTTCATCTTCTGCAAATAAGATGGCGTGAGGCGATTCTGTAAATTAGGATGAACTAGCGGTTTTTGTCGGAGTGGGGAGAAGAGGTTGATTTCGGCGAGGGAGAACAGAGGGAGAAATCGATAGGCTGCATTCATGTCTGAGTCGGTGGTCGTCGACCTCTGAATCTTGGTGAGTCAGGGTCGCAATTTGATCTCAAGTCTGTTGAGTCAAAGAGTCGAGTCAGGCAAAG
Source organism: Perilla frutescens (assembly GCA_026008535.1). Lineage (NCBI taxonomy): Eukaryota > Viridiplantae > Streptophyta > Magnoliopsida > Lamiales > Lamiaceae > Perilla > Perilla frutescens. Next base: position 7,631,726 of record BRKX01000016.1, read on the forward strand.
GTCAGTTGGGTTTGGGAGGGGCTGAGTCGCGTCGTCGAGTTGGCCTTGGTTTGGTTCGAGTCGCCTTTACATCGAGTAGAGTCTGTGGTTGTCCTGTTTTCATCGCTAGACAGTTGCGAGTTCAATTGGGTCACCGGCTGTGATGGTGTCTGGAGAAAAATAGGAGAAACGAGAAATGGTGATGACAGTGAAGAAGTTGGATGTGCGCTGACTAAACAAAACGACGTCATTTATTTAATCCGGAAATAATGTACACGTAGATTTAAAATCGGACACATTGACAAGTCTCACCGGAAAAAAAAAAATTGAGGATGTTAAAATTGCGAATTATGTAAAGGTTGTGTATTTAATTGCAAATTTTTAAATGTTGTGCGAAAATTGCAAAATGGTGTAAACGTTGTGTTAAATAATGTAATTAACCCTCAATAAATAAACACTCACACCGTCCCAATACAGGCTTTATTATCTTTTTAAGACTAGATTTCCACTCGTGCGATGCACGGATTCATTCACGATCTCAAACTAAATTATTATATAGTCAATACAAGTGTAAAATTTTCGATATTTTATATAATTAATATTTTACTTGATAAGTGTTACAAGCCTTAGCTTAATTGGTCAGACATATGATTGTGAGTTAGGTAAAGATGTTCAAGAGAGACAAGTTGGAGAGTTTGTCGATGATGAGGCATGTGAAAAGAAATAAGAGTCGGCAATGGCGAAGGCAGGCAAAGACAATCAAGATTCAATTTTTGAGATGAATCATTCACATCATTAGTCTATTAAATTAAGGAAGGGGATCTTTACCCCAGCCATTGGATTTATTAACTCAGTGTGCGACCAAGATTTAATCCAGTACTAGTAATTGTTTTTCTTTTCTTTCATTGGGCTTCATTTTTATTTATTTAAGCTGGTTATGTAATGGGCCTCTTTGGTGGCTCAATTGTACTAGGGTTAAAACCCTATTTTCCCTACTTGCGAGACATGAGTAAAATATCCCAAATTTCCTCTCTTCTTCTTCTCTCTGCCTCTTCTCCCATTTCTGATATTATCTTTCATTCCAAAGTAAAGATTATATTTTTATTGGTTATTTTACAACAAAAATAGCTATAAAGAAAATGAACGTTACAGTTGGTAATCAGAGCCAACAATCCTTGGATATGGCTGAAGGCACCCGCTTCAAGGAACTCTTTGAGACACAAAAACGCTTGGATGAAACCCTGCAAGCTGAAACCCAAAAAGAGAGGAGCAGATGGCTGATTTGAGCGCTAGTATGTTAGGGAAATTTGACCATATTGTCAAATCCCTAGCTGACATGAAACTCCAGGTGCTTAATGTGGTAAAAGGAAAAGGACCTGCAGCTCAACCTTCAATTCTGGGTGAGCCCCCACCTGGTTACACTCAAGAATCTGGTAAATCTGTGGAATATACTTCTAATAGAGGGAAAGTTGTGGTTGAAGGAGGAGGTGTTCAGGTATTTAATCCCTTGCCCAAGGTGGATTTCCCTAGATTTGATGGGACTTTACCTAGAGCTTGGATTATTAAATGCAATAGCTACTTTAGTATGATTCCCAACATACCTGATAAGCAAAAGGTGGCTCTTGCAACTATGCAATTTGAGGGGAAGGCAGCCCAATGGTACCAGAATTTTGGTACCCAAAAACTAGGGGTGAGCATTCGGTTTTTCAGTTCGGTTCAGTCCCGAAAATGTTAAAACCGAAAAAAGCCGAATTTTTTAAAAATAGAATCGAACCGGACCGAAATATTTCAGTTCGGTTCGGTTTTGAACTGAAATTTTCTTAAATTTTCTAATCTATTTTTTTTTCTTTAAATTCTCTTCATTTGGTATAATTAAATATGTACAAGTATGAATTAGCTAATTATCAAGGTTCAAGTTCAAAAAATACCAATAAATAATTAAATAAAGTCCAAAAATATGTAAATTCCAACAAAACAAAGCCGAATAAACTATAAAGTACAACAAAGTCGAATATTTTTATTGCTAATATATATATAAATTCGTAGGGGTGAGCATTCGGTTTTTCGGTTCGGTTCGGTCCCGAAAATGCTAAAATCGAAAAAAACCAAATTTTTTAAAAACGGAACCGAACCGAACCGAATTGTCTATTGGAACCGAACCGAACCGAACTATTTCGGTTCGGTTCGGTTTTAAACCGAATTTTTCCCTATTTTTTTTAAAAAAAAAAATCTAATGAAAAATGCCATTAATACCAAAGGGCAAAGGCAACAGATTATAATTGTGAGATCACACTTCAAGACTCTTTAACAATAACTAAAAACTTGAACCACTCCAAAATAGAAATAACTATGCCAAATGAAATACAACAAAATAGCAAAGTCCAACAATGTCAAATGAAATACAAGTACAACAAATAGCAAAGTTCAACAATGTCAAAGGAAATACAACAAAATAGCAAAGTCCAACAAAATAGTTAAGCACTAATAAATCGAACAACTCTTGCAAAATAAACTTGAAACTAATCAATTGATGCTTCAAGTGCAATCCCACGTAGACCTACAATTACAAATGAAAAACAAGATAGTCATTAATTATGTAGTATTCATAAAAAAATGTACTTAAAAATAAAATATTACCTTGTTCGAGCTTGTCAACTTCTTCAAGAATTTCTTCAACATTAATGGGAGTCAAAATTTTCCGAAGCCAATCTTGACCACATATGAGAGACTGCACTACTTTAGGAGTTAATGAACTCCTAAAAGGATCAAGTACTCGTTTTCCAGCACTAAATGTTGCTTCTGAAGCTACAGTGGAGATAGGAACCGCCAAAACATCACGAGCCACTAGAGAGAGAATAGGAAATCTAACCCCATGCAATTTCCACCACTCTAGAATATCAAATTTTGTCCCACTTCTCTACTTCTGTCTTACTTTGACCACCCTCATTTCCATTCAAAAACTGAACATACTCAGAATCAGCCTCAATTGATGCTAAAATAGTAGGATCATCAACTTTCACTTCATTTGGCATTGAAATTGAGCCTTGTTCGATCCCCTCACCTTCAATGAGCTTCTTGTACTCACTATACAAGGAAAATATCTCTTCTTTCACCGCATTTGTCATTTTGGTACCCAAATCAGTACCATACATATCACAAAGAGCAAATGAAACCCATTTTAACTTGTATCGAGGGTCAAAAGTGGGATCAATAAATATCAAGCTATTCATTTTTTCTGAATTTCCCCAATACTTGTCAAATTTAGCTTTCATGTTCTTTGTCATTGCAACCAAGTCCTTATCAGCACTCTTCATCCAATCTCTCAACACACGATGCACCATATAAATTTCACGAAAATGTGTGTTAGATGTGACATACAAAGACCCAGAAATTCTGCAAGTAAGATCATAAAAGACTTTTAAGAAGCCAAGCATTCTTTTTGCAACCAACCAATCCTCCTTATCAGGCATCCCCTTGTATCACCACTTTCAAGCTCAAGTCTATAATGAGGTTCTTGCAAATCAAATCTACATAATGCTTTTTCAAATTTTAAAGCTGCATCCAACATCAAATACGTTGAATTCCAACGGGTAGCAACATCTAAACACAACAAACTCTTGGTTGATATTTTTTCATGTTCAACACATTCTTTAAATCTTTTCAACCTTGCAGGTGATTGTCTAACAAATCTCACAACATTTCTAACCCTCAACACAGAAATTCCAATCTCTTTCAACCCTTCATTCACCACCAAATTGATTATATGAGCAACACATCTCATGTGCAAATGTTTGCACTTCTGAATACTAAACTCTGAATCACCCATTTGCTTCTTCAAATAATCTAATGCCGTATTATTTGAAGCAGCATTATCAACAGTAATAGTGAACACCCTATCAATTCCTCATTCATGCAAACATTTCTCAAGTTGCCAACCAATGTATCTACCTCTATGACTAGAAATCATACAAAAATTGATTATTTTTTTGTGCAATTTCCAATCAACATCAATATAATGTGCAGTAAGACACATATAATTCAATCTTTGAATTGAAGTCCATGAATCAGTGGTAAGACAAACTCTTTGGTTGGTGGATTTGAATAATGCTTTCAATAAATTCTTTTCATCCATGTATACTTGAAACACATCACGCGACACAGTCCACCTAGAAGGAATTTGAAATCTAGGACAAGCAACAGACATAAAGTATTTGAAGCCCTCATTCTCAACAAACTTAAAAGCTAACTCATCAACAATCACCATATGAGCTAATGCTTTTCTAATAGATTTTTAGTCAAATTTCCAAACACCTAGACTTTCTCCAGACTGCACATTTATTTGTGTTTGAGAAAGGTCAACTCTAGCAGGCTTTTTCTTACATCTATCAACATGTTTTCCCATTGAACTTGTACCATTTTTTATCGGATCAGCAGCAAAATCTTTCTTACAATATTTGCAACGTGCTTTTCTTTCATCACCACTTTTAAAAGGTGTAAAGTGATCCCAAACATCTGACCTTGGATCCATAGCTTTTCGTTTTTTCATTTGTGAAAGTGCAACGGATTCTGTTTGAGTCGATGAAAGTTGAGACGAGCTACCATCTTCGGCTTCGGGTGTTGTTTCTATTTCAGCATTAAGTTGTGAAGACATCTACAACAATAAGATAAAAAATAAGAATTATAAAAGAGAAAAATTATCATGCATAGAAAAATTAGATAAATATTTAACATGCATTAGAAACAGAATAGGCTAAATAGCAGAATAGTTGTAATGCAGGCTGAATAACAGAATAGTTGAATGCATTAAATATTTATTTTAATTTACAAAGAATATTTGTTTGTAGTATTCCTTAGTTAGCTGAACACTTTCGCATATTTTATTCCTAGACCTTTTTTTTCTAGCTTTGGGACCTACATCTGGCATTAGCTACTTATGTAATTTGACTAAGATTTTGATATTCAAAGAAGCCATCTATTATCTGTCCAAATCTTACTTGAGAAAATTTGCTGCAAATATGTATCTTCTCTGTTTCCTGATTGAATACTTAGTTATTTACAAACATTGACAACAACATTTTGAATAAAGGCAGAGGGTTTTTACATATTTCTTTTTTCCATTTTCTATAATTTTGGTGTTCCATAGATAAGTACTTTATCTCTGATTCTGCATTCTTGCCTTCTAAAATCTTTCTAACAACCATTAACCAAGAATTATATAGAAGTTATGTATTTATACGAGCCTACCATAGAAACAAGCAGTTTAGATTACCACCACAAATTCAATTGTCGAGTGAATATATACAGCTATTAACTTTCAGAAAATTCAACTTTATTTTCAAATCAATTCATACTTCACATACCAAAATTCAACTGTGTTTCTACTTGCACTTCGCATACCAAAATGAACATCAAGTAACACACAAAAACTTACATTACTACTTGTTGAATCAATATTGGTGGATGAGGATGGTTAGGTGGTTGTTGCTGCTATCGGCGACTCGGCGGACTCGGCGCTCGTGCTGGACTGCTGCTGTTATCGGTGCTCATGCTCGACTGGACGACCGCGGTTAGTGGGCTGTGGAAGAGGAGCCAAGGAGGGCAGCGTCGCCGCCTCGCCGACGAGAATCAATATTAGCGGCGACTGCGAGAGTGAGATTGAGAGAGAAGATTCGAAGTCTCGAAGAGGATTTTTTATGATTTGTTTAGGGCTAGGGCAGCCGCGTACGCGTTAGCTGTGAAACAGAATAGGCTTAATGTATTAATTTATTTATTTTTATTATTAATATATATAAAAATTCAGTTTTTGGTCCAAATTGGTTATTTAAAAAACAAAACTGAACCGAACCCGAAAACCGAAAAACACTTTAAAAAAAAACCGAACCGGCCCGAATTATGAAAATAACCGAACCGAACCGACCTGAATTCATTCGGTTCGGTTTTCAGTTCTCGGGCCATTTTGCTCACCCCTATAAATTCAGTTTTTCGGTTCGGTTCGGGTATTTTCCCTCTGAACTCAACCGAAATCGAAAACCAAATTTTTACTAGAAAAAGAACCGAATCGAACCGAATTTTGAAAAGAACCGAACTGAAAAAACCGAATTAATTCGGTTCGGTTCGGTTCGGTTCTTGATTTTTTATATTTTTTTCTCACCCCTACCAAGAACTGGACCTTACTTGGCCACAATTCATAGAAATGGTTTCTACCAGGTTTGATAACCTAAAAGAGACTAAGATTATAGTGGATTTCAATAAACTAAAACACATTGGTACCTATGAAGAGTATGTGGAACGCTTTGAGGAACTGAAAGCTTGCATGGATCTCCTTCATCCAGGAGAGTTTTCAGAGAGATATTATATAGCAAGCTTCCTAAGTGGACTGGGGGAGGAGTTAAAGTTTGCAATACTTATGTTTCAACCAACAAACCTGCAACAGATCATTGAATTGGGACAGAGTCAGATACATACTATTGATGCCATTGCCAAGAAACTTAAGGGTGCTACCAGGTCCTATTCTAATAGTACTTCTAACTACAACAAAACCCCAGTCCCAGATTACTCCAAAACTAGAGCAGCATCCCTAACTACAGAGGGAACTAAACCACAAAGGAAGCTGCTAACAGCAGCCCAGATGATGGAAAGAAGAGAAATGAGACTATGCTACAACTGTGATGAAAAATTCACCCCGGGCCACAGGTGTTAGCATAGGATAAGTTATTTGATCATGATGAAGGAGGAGGAATTAACACACCTAGAGAAGATGACGACTCTTATTGATGATGATGATATCATTAGGGAACTAATGGATGAGACCCAGATATCATTGAATGCCATAACTGAGAGTGAGGGTCTTACTACTATGCAGTTTTAGGGAATGTATGGGAGTAATGAGTTATTCATACTCATTGACACAGGAAGTACTTTTAGCTTTATGAAGGAGTCTACTGCTACTAGACTAGGAGTTTCCTTGAAGAGTGTATCACCCCTACTCATCAAGGTAGCCAATGGACAAAGACTAATCAGTGCTCAGGTAACCGATGTGTTTCCATGAAAGATGCAAGGCCAGACCTTTAAGCACTCTTTCAGGCTATTGCAGAATGAGGGGTATGATTTAATTCTGGGTGGGGATTGGTTAAGAGCATGTACACCCATTGAATTAGACTATGAAATGATGACTGTGACAGTAAGGTAGAAAGGAAAAAAAGTGAAATTACAGGGTCAAGAGTCTAGTGCAGAGTGCCAGTTCATATCTGGGCAAGCACTATACAGCCTGTTACACACCAAGCAAATTAGAGAGTTGAGTGAGATATATGCTATAACCATCAACTCTACTGATTTCAAAGTAGGGGAAAGTTTGGAGCCATTGTTGTCTGAGTTTGCAGATGTGTTTAGTGAACCTCAAGGTCTACCTCCTGTTAGGGGGTAGAACATGAGATCACCCTAAAACCTAAAAGTATTCCTAAATAACAATATCCCTACAGGACTACACATGAACACAAGAATGAGACAGAGAAGATCATCAAGGAGTTGTTAGCATCTGGGATTATACAAGACAGTAAGAGTCATTTTTCTTTACCTGTACTTTTGGTTAGGAAGAAAGACTCTACATGGAGGATGTGTATAGATTACAGGTACTTGAATGATCTCACAATAAAACATGACTATCATATTCCCCTTATTAATGAGTTGTTGGATGACTTGCATGGGGCTAAAGTATTCTCTAAACTAGACCTTAGGTCCGGTTACTTTCAAATATTGATGAAACCATAACACCAATACCTTATAGCTTTTAGAACTCATAGTGGGCACTATGAGTTCTTGGTTATTCCCTTTGGGCTCTGCAATGCCCCAGCCACATTTCAGAACTTGATGAACAAGGTATTTAAGGATTACTTAAGGAAACATGTTCTAGTATTCTTTGATGATATCTTGGTATATAGTAAGGGCATGAAGTAGCATCAACAACACCTTGAGGAGGTTTTGCTGCTACTCAAGGAGCACAAACTCTATGCTAAGAAGTCCAAATGTCACTTTGGACAAGAGAGCATTGAGTATCTAGGGCACATCATTTCAGGAGATGGGGTAGCCACAGATCCTCAGAAAGTTGAATGAATGAAGAAATGGCCTACTCCCAAGACTGTAAGGCAGCTTAGAGGGTTTTTAGGTCTTACTGGCTATTACAGAAGGTTCATCAAGGGCTACGGGATCATAAGTAAACCCCTGACTACTCTTCTAAAAAAGAATATGTTCAAATGGAATGAGCAGGCAGAAAGGGCTTTCAAGGATCTTAAGGATCTTAAGGAAGCTATGTGCACTTCATCCTAGAAACTGATGCGAGTGGGTTTGGTGTGAGGGCTGTACTGATGCAGATTGACAGACCAATAGCTTTTATGAGTAGAACCTTATGTCCCAAAAATCAGGCTCTATCTATCTATGAAAGAGAGTTTTTGGCGGTCCTTATGGCAATTCAGAAATGGCGGCATTATCTAATGGGACACAAATTCACAATCAGAACTAATCAACAGGCTCTTAAACATTTATTAGATCAGAAGGTCATGTCTCCTACCTAGCAGAAATGGATAACCAAATTATTAGGTCTAGACTATGAGATTTGTTACAGAAAGGAGAAAGAAAACAGAGCAGCTGATGCTCTATCTCGAGTACAAAAGACTGAAGGTAGCTGTCTAGCCATGAGCACTATAACGCTCACATGGCTTCAGGAGGTGGTGAGTAGTTATACTAATGACCCATTCTGCCAAAAGGTTATTACTTCCAAGGAGGGTGATCCAGCTTTATACCCTGAATTTACTCTCACTGCAGGACTATTGAGGCATAAGAGAAGAGTAGTAGTGGGAAACCATGAGGAGCTAAGGAAGAAAATACTTGATTTCATGCATAGGTCAGCCTATGGTGGTCATTCAGGGATCATGGCTCCTATATGAGGCTCAAGAGAACCTTCTACTGGCCAGGAATGAAAGCAGACATGATCAAACTAGTCAGAGAATGTGATGTATGCAAGATGAATAAACCAGAACATGGATTAAAACTGGGTTTGTTGCAGCCCCTACCAATCCCAGATCAAGCCTGGACACACATTAGCATGGATTTTGTGGAGGGACTACCTAAATCAGGAGGAAGAGATGTCATCTTGGTAGTCATAGACAGACTGACAAGTATGGACATTTCATAGCTCTTTCTCACCCTATCAGTGCACAAACAATGGTCAAGGTTTTCATGGATAATATTTACAAACTCCATGGCATACCAGTAAGTATTGTTACTGATTGAGATAAGCTATTTACCAGTAATTTTTAGAAGGATCTTTTTAAAGGGTTGGGAGTCACACTAGTCTACACATCTGCCTACCACCCGGAGTCTGATGGAAAGACTGATAGGTTGAATAGATGTTTGGAGAACTAGCTGTGTTGTATGACCTCTAATTTTCCAAGATAGTGGACTAAATGGTTGGCCCTAGCTGAGTACTGGTACAATACAAACTACCACTCGGCCCTAAAGCTAACTCCTTTCCAAGAACTCTACGGATATGAGCCCCCTAACCTCTCTATGGGTCCCTACTTAGACTCTGCTAATGAGGAGGCAAGGGATACACTTCAACAACACAGACTGATGCTGCAACATATCCGAGAGAACTTAAAAAAGGCCTAGAATCGAATGAAAATATATGCTGACAAGAGCAGGGTAGAGAGACAAATTAACAAGAGCATAATCGATTTCCCAAAATTGTGGTGGGTTTACCTCAAGCTGCAGCTATATCGCCAGAACTCGGTACAGCTTCGAAGAAATGTGAAGCTCGTCTCTCAATACTATGGTCCATATCAAGTGATGGAGAAAGTAGGTAAGGTGGCGTACAAATTGAACCTCCCTAGTGGCTCTAGAATTCACCCGGTTTTTCATGTCTCACTGCTAATGAAGAAGATTAGCGAGGGAATCGTACCTCTTCAAAAGCTACCTGCAACCATTGAAGATGGGGTTTTTTTTACCTCCAACCTACCACAATTTTGGGAAACCAATCCATCATCAGAGGTTCAGCCACAATTGCTCAAGTATTGATACAGTGGGGTGAGGAAAGTCTTCAACTTTCAAGCTGGGAAGATTCCTCCATTATCAACAAGAAATTCCATGGGTTCGATCCTTAGGGACGAGGATCCATTAAAGAAAGGAGAATTGTTACGAACATTAGCTTAATTGGTCAGACAGATGCTTGTGGGTTAGGTGAAGATGTTCGAGAGAGACGAGTTGGAGAGTTTGTCGATGATGAGGCATGGGGGAAAGAAAGAAGAGTCAGCAATGGCGAAGGCAGGCAAAGACAGTCAAGATTCAATTTTTGGGATGAATCATTCACATTGTTAGTCTATTGAATTAAGGAAGGGGATCTTTACCCCAGCCGTTGGATTTCTTAACTCAGTGTGCGGCCAAGATTTAATCCAGTACTAGTAGTTGTTTTTTTTTTCTTTCATTGGGCTTCATTTTTATTTATTTAAGTTGGTTATGTAATGGGCCTCTTTGGCAGCCCAGTTGTACTATGGTTAAAACCCTCTTTTCCCTACTTGCGAGACATAAGTAAAATATCCCAAATTTCCTCCCTTCTTCTTCTCTCTACCTCTTCTCCCATTTCTGATATTATCTTTCATTCCAAAGTAAAGATTACATTTTTATTGGTTATTTTACAACAAAAATAGCTAGAAAGAAAAGGAACGTTACAATAAGTTCAAATAATTAATAAACTACTACAATCAAAATATTATATTATAAATTACGTAACACTTGGATGTATATAACGTTTGTAGTAATATTTGTTACATTATATTATCATCATTTTTACAAATAAAATCTTTCAAATCAACACAACTTGTAACTCGTGAAACAACTACATACAATTGACCGTGATTAAAAATTTATGTGAACAAATATTATAACAATAACTTATGTTTCATTTTAAAGATTTTTAGGATTGTATATTTATATAAATTTGCTAGATTTAACTCTTAAAAATGACAATTATGTTGTATGTAAAATAAATGTAATTAAAATAATGTTAATAAATATATATTGAAACATAAAAATTTCAATTTAAGAAACTATAATAATGCAGCCTACACGTCTTCATTATATATCAATCTTTGTTTAATTTGCATTAAAATATGATTGATTACACTTTAGTACCCAACGTTGATTGATTTTACACTTGTGTTCCAAAATTTCAAAATTTATATATTGATAGTGAACATTTGCACAAATTAATGTTTATAACGTTAAAATAATTTTGCAGCCTCACAAATGTAAATACGGACTGTTGAATATTGTGAACAACAACAACAACAACAACAACAACATCCAATATTTGTACAAATGGAATAAGCTAAAGACTGTGTTTGAAAGATTTTCAGCAATCTAAGTCAATATTTGCGAGGTTGAAAATTTGATATAGTTCTATTAGTGTTCATCTATGCAAACATTAATTGTTTATATGTAATTTTTTAAAATCTTGGAATAAAAGTGTAGAAATGTCCATCGTTCGTGTATTGAAATGTAACGAACACTAAAGACTATACTTTCTAAAATATAACATAATAGACTATATAAAATTATAAATATCAATCTTTGTTTGATTTAGTTATTCATTTAATTAGAATGTTAAATTGTTAATTATTTCATGTTTAATATAATTAAAAAAGTATTATAAATGTTATATCTACAAATAATAAAGTATGTTACTGATTATGATATTTTACCATATAATTCACTTGATTTTTTTATTTAATACATTTAATATATCTTGGTAATTATTTGACACAATAAAATCTACTAAACATTATCAATCACTTCTTAATATGCAAAAACTCACATATTTATTCATTCGTATAAATATATTTTGAATGTTATGTATATAACGAAATATATTATTGAATATAGCACAAATTAATTATATAATAAAAAAAACATGTGTAAATGTGTGTGTTTGAGAGAGAGGACATGATGAGACATTAAAAAAATAAAAAAGTTCCTGTAGATGATTTGATGTTTTTGGGAGATAATTTTTTTTGGAGGGAACTCCATTTTATAGTATAGATAGATGTGTTATCCATTTATGCTGGTTTCTACTTAAAGTAATATTTATTAAGTTTATTTACTAATATACCCACTTTAAATATGTATTAATAATTTTTATTTGTGTTGACTGGCTCATAGAAAAACATGTTGTAATTATTCATATTCAATATATAATGATAATCAATGATGGCGTGATTGACATGATGGAATAGAATGTAATAGAATTGTAGTGGTCATTTTTCATCAGCCCGCTATGCTGGTCCATGAAGGTTAAACATTGTCGTTTAACCAAGCAGCCTCATAAAGATCGAGTATTTTGAATTAGTCATCCGCATTACCTGGAAGGGTTGACATGATCAAAAAAATCAGATCATGCCTCAACCGCTCCCATAATTTACGTAAACCCTAACTGTCACCTCTGCCTATAAAAGGAGACATCCCTCCTCATTTGACGACTATGCTGAAATACCTATAAGCTTCACATCATACCCTAAGAACATTGAATTTACTGCTTCCTGAGTTAATTCCACACCGGCGATTCAACATCCAGGCTTTTTTCTTACGTTCCTCTAGGATTGAACGACGTTCCCCCTGATTTCTAGTCACACTCTGGCTAGAAATTATTATCATTAAGCTCTTCAATTATTCAATTATACGTATTTTATCTCTTTATACTCTTCTTCTTTTCCTGACTTGAGCGTCAGAGGCCCAATGATCGTCACCCCCCGACGGTCTTTGGCTCTTACGGTATTTTCTGGTTTTATTTTACAGACTGGTTGCTGCTCCGGATTGAATTAATTAATTGTGGATTTCCGGATCTACAAGAATGACCATTCCTATGTTCATTCACACTCCGACGATTGGTATGGTTCAAAATCGAGAATCATCATTTCCGATGGAATCCCTATTCCCAAAGGAACGTGAATAGTCATTACACCTAACTCATGGGTTTAGCTATTCCCAATGATCAAAAAAATTAATATATGATATATTTATACATAATCATATCTTATGATATTATTTTATCATATTTAGAAAAATAAACTGAAAATCAAATTAAATAATTTATTATTATTATTATTATTATGTGATTATTTTTATATTATTTATTTATTTCAAAAAAATATTTAAAAATGTATTTTAAGGCATGTGTTGATATTTATTAGCTACTACGTACAATTTATTTAATTATAAAAATATTTGAAAGTACATAGAATATTCATTATATAAGATATAAAAAATGATATTTCATTATGTTCTTCATTCCGTAGACATACCAATCATAAGAATCGTCATTCCATTCAGACCCTCATTCAATTATGAAACTACACACGGTGTGAGGTATCTATTCTGCAAATGTTCACAGCAATGTTCTTGAACGTAGATAGATAATGTTCACTATAATGTTCACAAACGTTATAATGAACTTAATGTAGACAACAGAAAATAAAGTACACAAAGAGTTTTGTAACCATGTTCGATCAACTGGTCTACGTCATAGGGACTTGTCAGGTCCGTGAGTAATAATTCACTACTCGGATATATCATTAACTAGGGATCTTACATGCAACTGACTTGTCGTCACTCAATACTCGTTCTATCCGAACACTCTCTTTCAATGGATTGAACTATGAGATCCCCTCACAACCTAGATTTCTATGTATCTAGTTCCCAAAGAAAATCTCCCCCGAGACTTCTTTTGACAGTGTATGAAAAGTATTTCACTATATTTTGACTAGAACACTAATCTCTAGCCTAATAATGATAACTGAAACCTATGTGGATCTTAAACAATATAGAACTCTTACATAATGTATCTTTTTAGTTCTTTTGGTCTGTTTCGGTATCTTCGTCCCATCTAACATGTTTGTATCCCAGGCTATTTATAGATTACAATATAACATTAACAAGAAAACAGAAGTCATAATCTTAATATGAATCTAATAAGGAAACTTTTCTTATTGAAACTAAAACCTACGACATGCCATGTTAGAATTCTTCCTTTTTTAGAACTTTGTATTGACTTCAATCACGTGCTCTCCAAGTTGACTAAGGTATTTTCTAGAATGATATTGAATCTCTTCTTGATTAACAACTTCGAACAGCTTCAACGAACTTGGAAGAATAATCTGGACAAAAGATGTTCATGCACACGTTCATGGACGTTGCAATGAACATTGTTGATCTCTGAACCTTCACATCAAGTAGCATAACGGAATATCTTGTATGTTCACAAATTGACTTATGGCTATCACTTAACCTGGCTGACAGTACTCAGTGTGTTGAACAATCTCAGTTGTGTCTTGATGCACAATCATTTTCATCTTCAGCTCAATCCAATTTTCCTGCTTGAGCTGTCTTCATCGATATCAATAACACATTCATGTACATCTTTATGAACGTTGTACAGAACATCAAATGTACTTGGAAAAAACCAAATACTTAGTGATGATTTTGTGCCATAAAGATCAATGACAATTAATCACTATAGCAAGTGCAAAGTAGATCACTTGATAAACAAAGCTTAGTGCACAACATGTCACTAACACATTCCTAAATTCATTCCATGCACACCTAATTCCATTCTATTATACCAATTACCTCCTGATTGTTATTAATTGAACATTTCATGAATCAACAACTCAAACTTTTAAGTTACTCTCCCATTAATATTAACTTTTGTTTCTTAAGTTGTCAAGAGATCAATGTTCATTTCATTGTTTTGCGCTCCAAAATTAAAGTTAGTACGAGTATAAAATGTGAAGAAAAATCATCCACTTCCCAATGCCTCCCAGATACGCATACAAATTATTTCAGAACTCGTTATAAATTGGAAGACTCCACGAGGCTACTACATTATTTAAATGCACTGCCAAAATACGATGGCTACGTTTCCTCTTCTCAAGAGCGTGCGCGTACAATATATCAGATGTTAACAAATTTCCTTCCAAAGTGTTGCATGAACCAAAGTTGATTCTACAAATTTTGGAAAAGAATTTTGTAGAGTACCATGCTTGTACCAGAATCTATTTTTGAGAGAAATTCAAAGATGTTCTTATTGTGATATAAACCTATCTTATGGTTTGTGTTTTTATTTTTAACGTGTTGTGGTTACAATTAATTATACATGCACTTTATTTCTATCTATTGTAAATTAAGATGGAGTACTATCTCTATCTATTGTACATTAAGATAGAGTACTACCTCCAACTACTTCAATTTATTTTTTATGTCACTTTAATTTTTACAATTATAATTTTAATTATTCTCTTAATAAGTATCATATACAAAAAAATTAATACAAAAAAGGAAAACATATACATAATATAAATCATTACAAAATACTAAAAAAATACACTATTATAAATCTACTAAATTAAAATTTTACAAAACTTAAATAGTAGATGGGTATTGGAATAGTGTAAACTCAAATTTTGGTTTTTACTATTCATAAAAATAGCAAATACTCATTTTGAGTTTGGATATGGGTCTTGGTTGGAGTGAAAAGGTGGCTACAAAATGAGATATGGGTCTTGGTTGGAGATGGTCTTAGTGTACCAAAATCTATTTTTGAGAGAAATTCAAAGAAGTTCTTATCGTGATATAAAACTATCTTATGGTTTATGTTTTTATTTTTAATGTGTTGTGGTTACAATTAATTGTATATGCACTTTATTTCTATCTATTGTAAATTAAGATGGAATACTACCTCTAACTACTTCAATTGACAAGAAAATAATGAAAGCGAAATTACATAATTCATCATCACGAGCCCAAACTTGTTTTGGCCATATCTATGACTTCGGTTTGAAACTCAATACAACTTGGTAGTTGTCCGTCTCTAATTAGTTTTTTTATTCACATGTGGGATATTGTAGTTATTTCCACCTAAGCTTTTCATCACCTCAACCATACATGATTGCAATGTCAAGAACACATTGTTTAATTATTGTGTAGAGAACTTTTCAAAAGCATTTTCTACTGCTATAACAAGCTCTTCAATTGTAGATGGTGCTTCTAGTTGTTGGAGTGAGTCAATGGCTCTGAAAAATTCAAGATCTACGACATTTATATTTAGACTATTTGGAGGCTGGCAACACAAACGAATACTGAATCCATCTTTTTGCACATCTTCTTTATAAGGATAAAAGAAAAAAAACACAAAGGGAAAACAAATTGAAAAGATATTAAAAAACCAATCCCCGCCCAATGTAGTCACAAGTGTTTGATCCTGGAGCAAAATGAGATTAAATATGTAAGACAAAAACTTGTATGAGATCGTCTAACGGGTTGCTTATGTTAGACGGGTCAAATAAAACCCAAACCCATCCCAAACCCGCCCAAAACCCGCCTCAAGCCCATTTTCGCACGCAGGCGCGTGTCTTACCCGCACCCCCACGCCCAGTCACTGGAGTATCACTAGGTATAAAGTAAAGTATCACTAGGTATAAGTAAAGTATCACTAACCGTGAAGTGAAGCATCATTAACTATGAAGCGAAGTATCATTAGATATAAATTGGGCGAAATATCATTAACTATTAAGTGAAGTATCATTAGATATTAGATATAAATTTGGCAAAATATCATTAACTATTAAGTGAAATATCATTAGATATATGTCTGGTGAGTATCATTAATTGTCTGTGAAGTATCATTACTTATGAATGAAGTATCATTAGATATTAGATATAAATTTGGCAAAATATCATTAACTATTAAGTGAAATATCATTAGATATATGTCTGGTGAGTATCATTAATTGTTTGTGAAGTATCATTACTTATGAATGAAGTACCATTAATTCAGAAGTGGAGTATAATATGATATTATTGATGATTAAACATTAATTATCAAATCCAAAATAGATAAATGTCATTAACTATGAGTAGAGTATCATTAATTCAAGTATCATTATTTATGGGTGAAGTATATCATTAACTCACATGTGAGTATCATTATTTATGGGGTGAAGTATCATCACCTATGGAGTGGAGTCTCATTACTATGGAAAAAGTATCACTGATTATGAAAGAAAGTATCACTAATTACAAAAGAAAGTATCACTAATTAGAAAAAAAAGTGTCAGTTTAAAACATAATCTCAAATTGAGAATCGGGTCTATGAATACAATAAAAACTCATTCTTGAGTAAAAAAAATTATTTCATTACCATAGAGAAAAATATTATTGATTACAAAATAAAGTATCACTAATTACAAAAGAAAGTAACACTAATTACAAATAAAAGTATCACTAAAAATCTTCAACACAGTCTCAATCTTGTGCTGATGCATGTACCTCTGCACGCAATTCAAATCCCCAATTTCAGATCCAAAAAAAAAATCAAAATTAGATTCGTTATGCAGCCGCAACGCATACAAATAAATCAATAATAATTCATCGAAACACATAAAATAAATCCAAAAAAATGCAACGAAACGGACTTCTTCGCCCTCTCCGCAATCCCTAAGAACTCGTGCGTCTGGTCCCTAATCGAAGCATTGCTCTTCACCAATATTTTTTCCGATCAAAGTGTTAACAACTCAATAACATAAATGCTTTAACAAATTAACCTCTAAACCAAAAATTAAGGATATTTATGAGCTTATGATTTAGGCACATTTACACACATATATATAGATACATGTGTATCTATACATTCT
Source organism: Perilla frutescens (assembly GCA_026008535.1). Taxonomy (NCBI): domain Eukaryota; kingdom Viridiplantae; phylum Streptophyta; class Magnoliopsida; order Lamiales; family Lamiaceae; genus Perilla; species Perilla frutescens. The sequence continues at coordinate 7,649,437 of BRKX01000016.1, forward strand.
GCAAAACAGAAGAAGAGGCAAATCTTGTATTCATGATATCTCATCTGCATTAACTTAACAGTAAGATTGGACTTGGCAGCATCCACGCTCCCGAAAAATGATCCTGCAGTAGTATCAGCGACATAAAGAAAGCAGAAAATTCATTAACTGCTCAAGTGGAAAAGTAACTCTTGAAGAATACTATCACCAAAATAAAGGACTACAACAAAATTGAGCAAGAAGACAGACTGAACTCACCAAATAGAAAGTACAAGTCATCATCCACAACATCTTTGGCCAAGTTCTTAATGTACAACACATGAGTAGCATCACTGACACTATAATTCTGTTTATTAGAGTTGATAGATGTTCAGTATGATAAAACAAGTACTCACCCACATACAATTGAACTACCCAATGAACAATTATAGGTAATACTGGCTCCCGTGGATCAAAAATCATCTTCACAGTCATTTTGCAATCAGTTTCTATCCCAGTATATACAGAAGATAGCATTTAGTTAGATCCATCATTATTTTTTAAGTTTGTCCTTAAGTGCACAAATAAATAATAATTCTTTCAGAAACTAAAATGAACTTTTAAAGCTCACCTTATGCTTCCAAAATGCAGGACGAGATTGTTTTAGATCAATTTCGCCAATTATGAGGAGAATTGAAATTACCAGGTAAGAACCTTTTTTTTTTTTTTTTTTTTTATCTTTGGGCAACCTCCATCGATTTGTAATATATGGTACTGATTTTCTTTTTTACCCAAATAATTATTCATGGATATAATCATATCATTAGATACCACCCAGTGCTACATTCAAATGAAGTCAGTCAACTTCCCTAATGATTCATAACCAATAAAATTTTCAGAATAAGTGATTATAATACCTTAAATTTAGGGAGTGATAATATTTCCTCTGGAGGCATTCCTCACATCTCAAGAAACGTACCTTTGACAAAGATCGGTCAAGTTTGATTTCAATTGGAACAGTCGCCTTCGCCGCCGCTGCGATCATCCAGTCGTTTGAGGACTTCCTGGAGAGATGTCGCCTCCTTGTATGCAAATCTCAAAATTTGTCGAGTGGAAGAGTCGACAGAAAATGGAGAAGAATCTAGAAGGCGTTGTATTGTTTGTTTCAGAGAAATGACACCACCATAAGCCATATTTGCTCGATCCCTCACACACTCATGAATAGATCTAGATTGACGAAGGCTCCATCCAAACGGGGGTGAGAAGGAAAAGAAAATTGATGAGAGAAAGAGTAGAATACGTGGGAGAGAGAGTAGAATTGATGAGACGGAGAGTAGAATGTAGGGTTTGCTATTTAATTTTGTAACACCCTAATTTTATAAATCTAGAATGCTATTTATTTTATAAAAATTAACATATAAAATAATGCATTAAAAAGAATTTAAAACATTTTCTCAAATATAGCATAAAACTATTACTAGAAAATCATAATAATACATAAACAAACTTCTATTTAAGAAACTTATATAATAATAATTCATATAACATAGTGCGGAAGCGATTTTAAATAATTCAAACTCCTAAATATTTTAATGTTAGAAATCCACAATCCAACAAAGCATAACATCAACTAAAAGTTTAGAAATTAAACAAGTCTAATAACTTAAATATTTAAATAGAAACTTAGTTCACATCCATCTCCACATCACCATCACCGAAACTCTCAACCTGAAATGTTATAATAATGGGATGAGTATAATGAATACACTCAGTGGAGAATACGCATTATCCAAAACATATTAAACGAGTAACTCATATTCAGACATTCATGCCATGTCACATAATAATAATTGTTTGAACAGTGGGGAGTCAGCCCAAAGGCAACTTATCACGGCCTCAGACCTATTAACGGTCTCTGAACAAGTATATGCATATACACATGCACGGTGGGCGACCCAGACCTATTAACGGTCTCTGAACAAGTATATGCATATACACATGCACGGTGGGCGACCCAAGGACAACTTTTACGGTCCCGGACCTATGAACGGTCCCTGACATACTTTAACTTTCACTTTCACATAAACATTCAGTCGAACAATAAATCACAAGCATAATATATAATGGATAATAAATATCACGTGCGTATAAAATTCCCCACCTTTACTTTGCAGACCTTTGACTCGACTTTTCAATGCAAATTGTAATAAAATTTGAAGGAACTAACTCGCCACCACCTAGCAGAGATAACATTAAAGTATTTTAATAATTTAAATCTTTATAGGATTTATAAGTTATTAAATTCTGTATTATAATTCTTTCAAAAATTAACAATAATATGTTGTATGCTTTTCTTAAAGTTTTTAATGTTCTCGGTCAACAAATAGTTAACAAGTTTTATGAATATTTTATGTTGAATTTGTATGATTATATTGTTATACTTATTATGCAGTTCGCAATGAGATTATATTTTTGAGCACTATGATTATTATATAACATAAAAATACATTAGTTCCTAAGTCTTGAATCAATTTACAATTTCCAAGATTTGCCTTACGGTAGACACCTAGACTATTCCTCATTCATATATTTATTATAGTTTGGTAATTTTGAGAAAATTAAGAAACAGACTAAGTAAAGGAGAAAAAAGAAAGTGGGATATATATATATATATATATATATATATATATATATATATATATACACACACACACACACATACTGGTTCATCATTGTGGCGGAAGAAACTTATTTTTGACTAAGAAGAGAATAATATACAGAAGAAAACTTCAGCCAAAGAGTTCAAGAGAAGAGTGTTTCAACAAGGCTCTAGATTATCTCAAAATCACGGCTACAGTTCCAGGTTTTATTATTTCTTGTTTAATTCCATTTTAAAACATTTATTTTTCCTTTTAATCTACCATTCATATAAGATTATCATAGCGATCTAAGAAAACATAACCAAATTTTCTAAATATTTGCTATCCATGAATTAAGATTTTTGTTGGAAACAAAATTACCTGATTCTAAACTTCGCGTTGTACTTCTAAAATTTATGAACGTCGATTTTGTCGATCGTAATCGTTGCTGTAAATAATGACATAGAATCTTACTTGTGTTAGCCTTGAATTAACACAACTTTGAATGAATATATTATGTTCTTCAAAAACTCACCTTGGATTTTGTTAGAAATTTGATAGAAGATTTCTGATCGCAAGACTTTATTGTTGCAGATTGGTCATCGAACTTGTTGACAGGGAATTGGGAGCAGATTTGAGATAATTTCGTGGATTGTATATTTTCTTTGAGAACTGCTCTACGATTTAACAGAAGAATATGTTTTGTATTTGTGATTTGGAGAAAAGGAACTGCAGCGGTTCTGCAGTTAAAGATTTAATCGTGGGATTAGGGATTTCTGATGATAGAATTAATCATTATGTGGATAAAGTTTTATTATTATTATTATTATTATTATTATTATTATTATTATTATTATTATTATTATTATTCAGCTTCTAGATTTTAGAATAATTATTATTGGATTATAACTTATTTAATCCCATAAGGATTTATGGATTTAATATCTTATTCAATATTTTATTTAATTATCAGTCATTAAATATTAAAATTTAAATTTTTCTCTGCTGGCGACGCGACTAAAAATATAAATTATGTAACTGATATTATTATAACGACAAGACTAAAAATACTATATTTATAAATATTAATTTTGAAAAGTGGGTCGTTACAATTTTTTTTATGATTTTTCTCTTTTTATATTTTATAATCCGGGTCGGTATAAAGATCCATCTAACATAAGTGATCCGTTAGACGGTCTAACAGGAGTGTGCCCCAATATGTAATGAAACCGCTGAACCATTGCCAAGTTTCTAAACTCTGTTTTGGCAAAACTAACGTTATAAATTAAGTTTTTATTATTTTTTTAATAACAACTTTATCCCTACGATTTTACTTTAATATATGTATAGATAGATAGATATTGGTATCAGCAACATGTTATCAATTGATACCTAATTTTTTCATTACAAATGTTATCCATATATTCGGCAATATTTTTTGTCAACTAAAAATCCCCAATGTTTCTAATCCACGGCAATGCTCCATCTAAACCAAAGCTTCACATTCACGATTATTCATTGCTAATTTGTTATGAACTCCCCTAATCTCATCACACTATCCCAGCACTATTTCACAAGTTTTTTCAGAAAAATAAATAAATGAAGTAGCAAAAAATGTGAACAATGAAAAAACTTAAAAACAAATCTTAAAAAAAAAATATGCAAGAGTTTAACAAAATAATAACTAAAAATGTTGCATAATATATTTTTTTCTCTCTTTAATCAAAAGCCAAAATAAACACTAAACACGCCACGACTCGGTATTAACTCGGCTTGCTGGACAATTTTAAACCGCGAAACCGCTGCAACAGTTGAACGTGGCGCCTCCGCTAGAGAGAGAGAAGAGAGAGAGAATGCGAACCAGAAGCCAATCGAAGCGCCCGCGCTCAGTAGGTATTAGCCTGAATCTCAAACTCATTTCCACACAGACAAAGCGTCCTTCTTCAAGTATTCATGTTTGTCGAATTATTGGGAAATTATCCCCTTTTTACCTGGGTAGTCAAAAACTAAGAGTGAAATTTAGGTTTCTGTTTGGTTCTGTTCTGAACCACTCATTTTTATCATTCTCTATTTTTCGTGGTGTAGACGAACAAGGAGCAATGAAAGGCGACGGCGCTGATGATAATGGTTTGTTTATTGAGTTCATTATAGTAATCCAATGTATATGCCGTGAAGCTTCTTTCCTTTTACTGAACTTTTATTGATAGATTGTATTTTGGGATATCAGAGACTCTGTCTAATATTTCTAAAGATGCTGTGGGAAAACTTTTGAAAAGAGTTAAGAAGAAAGGGTTTGATAAAGAAGATATTGGTTATTTGCGTCACTGTGAACCAGTCGCAGCGGTAAGTTCGGTCTTTTTTTTTCTTGTCGCCTGCTCGATTTTTCCAGTGGCTTACAGTTTTCATGCTCAAAATGCATTGGCGTTTCGAAAATAAAAATAAAAAACCAGCATGGTTGTAATAAGTTTATTGGAGTTTCAGACTTTCAATTAAAGGTTGTTTGTACTGTTCCTTTGTGAGAAACAAAATATATTCTTGATATCATTGATCACATATTATTTAAAAGTACTCAATGGAACAAATATTTAATTACTTTCGACCTGTTCATTACAGTATATACTAATATAGGAATGAACTTAGAAATTAAACTTGTAACAAGTTTTCCTTTTTAGATGGACTTCGTTTTAGAAAGAAATGAAAGTTCTTGTTGCTTGTTTATGATGTAAAAGGGATAGATGAGGGAAAGGAATTTTGTATCTCCAGATAATAAGTTTGTATTCGTTCTTGATTTTTTGGACCATCTTTTAGATGGAGAGAGGATCAGAGGACATTAAGAAAAAACCTATGGATACATCTGGTGGAAATGATGCAGTTCACCCTGAATCTCACAGTAGAGAAGCAATGGAGTGTGTATCTGATCCGGAAACAGATGATGAGGGTTATGGTTTTGATGATTCTGAATGGGAAGATGGTTCAATTCACACATTTTCATCCATTAAAGATTTTCATGAGGATTTAGTGAATGGAGTTTGTGTGGAGTTTGATGTTTCACCCGGTGTGGCAAAGCGGAAGCCTGTTCGGCGAGCCACTGCAGAAGAGAAGGTAAACTCTGACTATGAGTTAAGCATACTGGATTGCCTTCTGTTGGAGATACTTTTGCTTGCTGCATTTTAATACAGATTTTGTTTTGTGACAGGACGTTGCTGAGCTTGTGCACAAGGCTCATTTGCTTTGCCTACTGGGAAGGGGAAGGTTGATTGATAGTGCTTGTAATGACCCTCTCATTCAGGTAATTCACTTTTCCCCAATTCTTCAACCATTTGATCAATTGAACCATAGTTTTAGGCACAGTTTGAAGTGTCAAAATGTTATAAAATATTTCTTTAAATTTTTCTTTTTTGGGGGGGCTAACAAGATAGAGCAAATTGTAATAAAATTCTCCTGATTAAGACTACTTTATCATCATGGCAGGCTTCCCTTCTTTCTCTTGTTCCAAAGCATTTGCTGAAGGTAGTAGATTCGCCAAAACTTACTGCTAGTATTTTGTCACCCCTTGTCAGTTGGGTACGAGCTTCTTTATGTATTTTCTTTGTCTTGTTTAGAACCTGATAATCAAGTTCTGACTTTGCATTCTATGGCCCTTTATGGTCATACAGTTCCACAACAATTTCCATGTTAGAAGCCCAAGTTTGGTTGAAAAATCATGTGATTTAGCATTGGCATCTACATTGGAAAGTCAGCAGGGGACACCAGAAATGGTATGGTTTACTTTCATATTTTAGAATTTATATGTTATCACCTGACTTTTCGTAAGCATTCTAGATGTCAGTTCCATGCAAACTTTTATCAGGGATAAAGACTGTTCCGAAATATGTATGTCATAATTAGTTTTAGTATATCTTTTCTGGTTCTACTTATTTAGTGGATTGATATTTCTCTATAATGGAACACCTGCCCCTGAACATTTTATAGTGTTGAAAAGCAAAGTCATGGCAAGAGTCAGGTGGTGCATGCATTAAATTGGCTGGTATCGATATTGTGTTCTAACTCAAGACTCTCCCGGTTACTTTTCTTGCAGGTTGCAGCATTATCTGTGGCACTATTTAGGGCTCTGAATCTAACCACTCGGTATTGTATTTTTCTACTTGAAGAATTTTATGCTCTGATTGCTGACTGCACACCATTCATATTGATTAGATTGAACACGGATTGATTTTTTTGTCCTCCGTGTTTCTCGTTTTGCCTTCTTATTTGTCTTTTTTGCTTTAAATAATTTATAATTTATGGTCTTCTTTCAGGCACCCTTAGTGTGTCATGACATTATTGACCGTCTGATAGTGGGGTGGTTATTAAAGTAATTGTCTTTGAGAAGAAGGGTAGAAATAGCTTTTCTACCAAAAGGACCGCTCGTCTAATTTCCTCAGTGTCTGCCAGACTTTTTGGTCTGATGCTCGACCTCTTGTGCCTCTTTGAATACATTTCACAGTTTCCATTCCTTTTTGCTGTGAATATTGTTAAGGATAATTACTTTTCCAGATCAAATGGTGTCTTACTTTCTACTAGTATACTCTGTGACATAGTTATGCTTGTAGTTTGATTATTCCTATCAATTTCCTCTGAATTCTTGATATTTCAGGTTTGTCTCCATTTTGGATGCTGTCTCCTTGAAGCCCGATGCTGAAAATTCAGAGCACACCTTGGAATCTGATAGCAAGAGACGGATAAATATATTTAACTCGGCAACTCCTATGGTTGCTGGACCTAGCAGTTCCTCTGCTAATACTATGAAATCGTCTCCTGATGTTGAGCAGGGCTGCAGCCAGACTGCTGCAAAAGGCTTTGGCAGGCAGAAGGCTGATAAATCAAGAAAGGATGGGTTGCAATCTAAAGATGTTCTTACCACTGATAAGCCTAAAGAAAATAAGTTAGAGCTGTCAGTATCTGAGGCCACAACTGATACTTCTGAACCATGTCTCATGAAATCTGAGAGATTGAAGAGGAAAGGAGATCTAGAATTTCAGATGCAGTTGGAAATGGCTTTTGCAGCCACAGCAATTGGAAGTTCTAAAACCAGTGTGGCATCTAATGTGGCAGAATCACCTAGCACTTCTTCAACTCTCACTCCACCTCTTAAAAGGATGAGAAAAATTAGAAAAGATGAACCGCAAACACCCTCAAATGGAATATCTACAGCTATTGGATCAAAAAAGGTTGGAGCCCCAGTTTATTGGGCGGAAGTCTTTTGCAGTGGAGAAAACTTGACTGGAAAATGGGTGCATGTTGATGTCATCAATGCAATTATAGATGGAGAGCATAACGTAGAAGCTGCAGCTGCTGCATGCAGAAAATCCTTGAGATATGTTGTTGCTTTTGCTGGAAATGGTGCTAAGGACGTGACCCGCAGGTCCAATATCTTTCATGTTTGGTATATTAAATAACTAAATATGATGTGTCTGGACACATTTGAATTTTTACTTTGTTTATTGGAGAATGTGGAGAATGAAGAACTCATAAGAGCTGAAAATAGCATGTGTATAAGCTATATTACTACCACATTCTCTTTGGAATGCATGTAAACCACTGCAGCATCTTGCTTTAGAAATGCTTGTCTTGTTTGCTAACTAGGTCCTCAGGGAACCTACTTTTTTTTTAATCCACCCAATGTGGTATTACCATTTGCAATTGCTGTCTTGCGCTTGAGTGTTGTGTTAACTGGTTATTTATTATTATTTTTTCTTTTTCTTTTTTTCTGCTTGCTGTTAATGTTTGGTTCATTGTATTTTCCTGCAAAAAATTAGTGAATACATGCTTTAAAAAATAATATATATATGTGTGTGTGTGTGTATCCAGTCAAGTCTGGATGGATTTGCTAGTTTCACCAGTTTGACCGTTTAATGTCTGTATTTGGCATCTCTCTCTCACGCACCCCCACCCACGAGAACCATGAAGGGTATGTATTGAAGAATTTGGATAAACAAGGATATACTCGAAAATTACTGCAATATATAGCTTGAGTGTTTTGATGTAGTAGTATCTTCTCATTGGATTGTAAATACCACGTAGTAGTATGCAGCAATATTTCCTCATTACATTGTAGGTACTGATTTTATGTGTATGGAGATAATATAGTAGATTAGTAGTTAAATATGCAGGCCTGCTTAGTATCTCATCTGAGTTGTATTTAGACACACACACACACACACACATATATATGAGTTTTTTATGTAGCATTATTTGATATAAATATTACTACTTGATAAGAAGATTATCATTCAGGTATTGCATGAAATGGTACAAGGTAGCAGCGCAAAGAATTAGTTCAGCCTGGTGGGACACAGTGTTGGCACCATTAAAGGAGTTGGAGTCAGCAGCAACTGCTGGTATCAGCAATTTGGAATCGGAAGTCTCGGGGCTCGAAAAGATTGCAGCTTCTCAAGTATCAAATGCAGAGCAGGGATGCATACCTTATACGAGCGAGTTGTGTGGAACATCCAGAGAAGTTGTGAAGTCACATATGAGGAACAGTTTTTCTTCTACCAGGAGCTCCCTAGAAGATATGGAACTAGAAACTAGAGCACTGACTGAACCACTTCCTACCAATCAACAAGTAGGATCAATTTTCTTATTATTTTGTACTGGTTCACTTGAGTTACCATGATCAATAATGCAGTTTATCTAGTATGATTTTCTGAAATATTCAGGCTTACAGAAATCATCACTTGTATGTGATTGAAAGATGGCTTAAGAAGTACCAAATTTTATATCCCAAGGGGCCTGTGTTGGGGTTTATCTCTGGGCATGCCGTATATCCACGCGCTTGTGTCCAAACACTTCATACTAAGCAACGGTGGCTGCGTGAGGGGCTGCAAGTGAAAGCTGGTGAAGTTCCTGCTAAGGTCCGATATTTGAGGGAGTTTTATGTTACATAATCTCTCGGTGTGATCAGTATCAACTTCATATGATCTTTTATTCCATTTCAATTAGGTTCTGAATCGCTCTCTGAAGTCTATTAAAGAAGCAGCTTTGAATGACAATGACTATGCAGATGGGGACCATCTAGAGACTACCACATCCCTTTATGGCAAGTGGCAGACTGAACCTCTATGTCTTCCAAGAGCTGTCGATGGGATTGTCCCGAAGGTTGATTTGTCTTTGTATTTTGAAGTTATACTTAGAATTTAGATTGTGGTACCTAAGAATGTCATCAGAGATGTCATTTTCCGGTATGCATAATTGATTTGCCTGTATGAAATCAAAGATCACAGTGGAACTAACAGCAATCTTAGATTTCTGCTGCAGATTTTATCTCCCAATATGATATTTGATTTGTCAATATGAAATTGCTATATATGTTTCGTCCTTTGTCCTCCGTCAGTATTCAGATGTGGTTGGAGCTGATATCTCAACTTCACTTTGTAGAATGAACGCGGTCGAGTGGATGTCTGGTCTGAGAAGTGCCTCCCACCTGGTACAGTCCACCTGCGTTGGCCAAGGGTGGCACATGTTGCAAAAAGGCTGGATATTGATTTTGCTCCTGCTATGGTTGGATTTGAATTTAGAAATGGTCGTTCTGTTCCATTATTTGAGGGCATCGTGGTTTGTGCAGAGTTCAAGGACGCTATTCTAGCGGTGAGTGCATAATATTCACTTACAATGATTGAAGTGGCTGTAAGAAATCATTCGTTACTACCATTGTTGTTATTATTAGAGCAGAAATAGCTTCAAAATTCAAATTGTCAATCCGCAACAGCCTCGCAGTTTCTTGCAAAATCTTTTAGTTGTCTTAATTTTCTAACTGTACCTTTTGGACTTGACTGCAACAGTTATTTGCTGTATTGATGGTTGTTTTTCAGGCATATGTAGAAGAAGAAGAGAGAAGAGGGGCCGAAGAGAAGAGGAAGACTGAGGCTCAAGCACTATCAAGGTGGTATCAGCTCCTTTCTTCCATCATCACGCGCCAGAGATTGAACACTCTCTACGGAGACGGAGCAATATTGCAGTCCACCGATGAAATCCCTAAACCGAGCGATAAATGCTCTAAATCAGCTACTATTACCCAGAAAAGGAAGGCATCTCCGAGTCCAGGACGCCAAAAAGTGAAATCACCGGAGAAACATGATGTTTCGCCCTCGATGCCCACAGAAGACCATGAGCACGAGTTCATTATGGAAGAGCAGGTGTCGAATGAAGATGGTCGAACACAAATAAAGCGATGTTGCTGTGGATTCTCGATACAGTTTGAGGAGTTGTAGTGTAACCCTATGATATTTGCCATTGTAGAAAATACTGCGCAAGGCTTATTTTGGTTATGTTGATGTTTGTAAGCTCTTAGCCTTGCCCCAATGGTGTATCTGCTCGTGTGCCAATGTGATTGAGGAATTTAGTTATTCTGAAATATTGAATATTTTGATTGAAAAGGAGCCCGGGCTCATTCAAGTAATTCCAAGCATGAAATACGGCAAACGTGTCGTAATCTCGCACAAAGTGGAGGCACAAGTTCTAGGAATCTGCTTAGAGAAGTACCGTGTCAAACGTTTGACGATGAGAACCAAATACAGCACAATTATCGACGCGGATGTTGCAGTTAAAGATTCTGGATTCGAGCACAAGATGCAGTTCATGTGTTTGCAAACATGAAATTACGAAGCGGATACACAAAAAAACCTCCTCTCATTTGGTGGAAGGCTCTAACCAATTGCATTTCATTTTCATACCTATGCCTGCAAGATTTGCTGCAAATCGACTGTGTTATCATAGTCTTTGTCATTGAATGACAATAATTATGGGACCATTTAGAGTTCCATATGGTCCACGCATCTGCTAGACATTACATTAGTGGGCGACGATGTCCCTACTAATCCAAATTCCACATTAGGGGGGGGGGGGGGGAGAGAGAGAGAGAGAGAGAGAGAGAGAGAGAGAGAGAGAGAGAGAGAGAGAGATTTAGTAACTTCCCTATCAATGACACTCAAATCTAATATAAGGGGCAGCACCCTAATGAATTCTAATGTTGCATTTCCTTAAACACTATTCACACAGCAGAGTGTTGACAAATCAAGATTCCATGGTGGGCCTTAAGTGTCTAGATAAGGACATGATTGGTTATATATGTACCAGAATCTAAGCTTAGTGACTGAAACCAAAACGACATGTTTCGTCCAAGGAAACTAACACCACACAAGTGTCTTACCTGATCGAACAAAGTTCATTTCTTTATCCGAAATCTTTAACCCTTCACCTATTAGCTGCAGATTAAGCATCGTCTCTTATCACGACCGTTCAAATTGGTTGATGAGATAATCTACGCAACTTTTTCCAAGATATGTTGAATCATACGATGGTACAGTACCATAAACCCAAATCGTGTGTCCTAATTTCTACTTAGGTATTCATATAATGTCCTATTGCTCATCACAACAACGATAATCTGGAATAAAATTATGCCAAATTTATGTAATCATTAAAGCCTAACCATATTAAACAAGGATGGACCACATGGAAAATGATCAACAGAGCAAACAATCAAATGCAGTGATATTCTTAAAGTGTCCCACCTTCGCAAGGGAAGACGAACAACTTCATGATTACACGGAGCCAGAGGATCCACATGCAATACCGACAGTTAGTCGGAAAATGCATGCGATGTAAATGTAACAGTACAAACAACTCCAGAAAACTAAAGGAACCCCATGAATGAGATCAGATCTCTCTCCCATTGAAACAACAAGCACTAGTAGACAATAACTTCCCAAATTTACATAAAAACTACACTACACACAAACACTAAAAGTTAAAGCACAATTCAACGAAAAACACCTACTGAAGAACATAAACCTCTAAGTTAAACGAGCCAGTACAGGGGTAAACCTCCAGTCTACTCCATGACCAGATCATATCAAGCCTCAACACCATTTTGCAACGGTTGCGGATTCACCTTCCTTGGCCGTCCCCTAGGCCTTCCAGTCTTGGAGATGCTTGGGGGGGATGAAGGAGGCTTCGGCTTCTTGGGGGCAGGTGGTGCGTTGGGGTCCTTCCTAGGACGGCCCCGAGGCCTAGGCGGGGCAAGGATGGTACCTGGGGGGAGGGGTTCCTTTGGCTTCGGGGGCCGGCCTCTACCACGCTTCAGAGGTGCTTCTGGGCCAGGCTTGAGATAGTTGTTCTTGATGAACAGAAGCTCCCCACTGTCCTTCATTCTAGTCAAGTGATATGACAGCAATTCAGCATGCCCCGGAGGCATTTCTCCATACATGGATTCCGTGTATTTCAATATTGATGACTTGTTAGCACCCTCGGCTTGTTTCATTGCATCTAGTGCCTCCATAATCATCTGGGGGAAAAATACAGTTGTGAAAACGGAAAAGGAGCATTCTTAACATGCTTTAACTCATTTCAAGATGCAATTTCACTCAAACTAAAATAAAGATCCAATTTTGGGACATTACAGTGAATTTCCGATTTTCTTCCACTAAATTTTATCAGAACTGTATAAAGAAAAAGGAAGCCTTTACTTGCTCTTGGATCGAATTTCTTAAAAGCATTTCTTGTTGTCGTAGGGAAGAACGCATCTCGAGCAAATATAAGGAAATACAAAAATAAAAATGCATACAACAAATACACATGTTAAGAGCTAAACGATGTTATCTTGAAGAAGGAAACGTAAAAGGGCAACAAAGAATGAGGGTTTCCATACAAACTGAGGAAAAGGGTTTCAGAAACAAATGTGAAGATCGTTGTTATTCTTCAACACAGAAATAACCAAATTTCAAATTCCATGGACCAACAGGAAAAAATCAACGGGTAAAAAGAAATATCTGTTAAAAGCACAGAAACTGCGAAATGGAAACGAGAATTAAAGATTGTAGATATATATATATATATTAAAAAAATGGAAGATGGCAAAATGAAGGAAATGGATTCTGGTAATATGACCTGGGGATATGGAGGAAGAGAAGGAGATTTGTTGAGTTCTTCCGTCGCCATTGAAGCTAGCTGTCGAGCTGTGAGGTTAGAGAGAGAAAAACCCCTAAGCGAGGAAAAAGATGGAAAATAGAGAGAGAAATCCCCACACCAAGTGAAAGTCGGAATCAGCTCCACATCACAGTAAAATGTTTTTTATTTTTTATTTTGTTTGGGAAAAATGACATTTTGCTTTTCATTTATTATTACATTCCATGGTTAGTATTTAGTAATCTAGTTTTGTTTGTTTGATTGTTTTTTTTTTTTGAGAAAAGTAATCTAGGATTTTGTTAACATAATATGTTCGATATATATATTTTTAATAAAATTATAGAATGAATGCATATTTAAGTTAATATATATTTTTCTTTTTTCTTAAAAATTGAGTCATTGTGCTTTTTTTTTTTGTCAAGGAACCCGTCCCTGTGTAATAGTCTGCAAATCACGCATGAGAGGTTAACCACACTTGACAAGTGAGACGTGACTCTAGTGATATTGGTGGTGGAATTCGAATTTAAAACCTTGAGTCAGTGTGCTTTTATTTTTAGGAAAAATTGCATGCTAAGGTTCCCTCTCAAATGATTCCTACTAATTGATAGCAAATGATGAACCCAAAAAAAGAAAGTTGATAACAAATGAACCCCAAAAACGAAATATATGCCATATATTATAATAAAAGATTATTTCACAACCTTAGGTCATTTTACAATTATAATATAACTTTATAATATTATAAATAAAAATTACATTTAATTATTTTTACAATTACAATACATCTAAAAACGTGTCTGAAAACCTGGGCTTAGCTCAATTCTCCTTTTTTTTTCTTTTTTTTTTTTTCTTTTCCCGAAGACCTAGGCTTAACTCAATAGTCAATTATAAGCACCCAAATGTTAAACAGTCCAACTCAATATATTAAAAATTACAAAATTTGAGAAGGCTTATTTAGTAAAGTCTTTTTAAGTAAGCGGTAGAATTTACCCAAATACGTATTCAAATTTAAGAAAATTTCTGCGGGGAATTGCTCCAATGGTTATCCAAACCCTTACTCAAATTTGGGTAAGAGAGGGTCCCGGGCATTTTTCTATTTTATATTATTTAAAATTATTATTAAATAATATTTTTAATTATTATAATTATAAATTTAAGTGTTTGTAGTTTAATTAAAAGTTATTTTACTTTAATAATTAGCAATTAAAAAAAGTTAGTTTACAAATTATCTCAGTTATTAATAAATTTTCCAATAATTTCTTCAAAAAACACAATAAAGATTACTCATATATAATTATAAAAAAATAAATTACAGAATATTATACTGTATTAGTATTATTTATTATTTCAATATTTACCATTTAATGTCCATATTGATAATTAAAATCACAGAACAAAATAAAAATTTTCAAAAAAATTATTTTTGGTGTGACATTTGATGCGAACTATTACAGCTGGAAACATTTTTGATGCAAACAACAAACCAAAGGAAATGATTTAGGTCGAGCTCTTCTAAACAAAAACATAGATGAAATCTAACTTCATGTAGCATACGGCTGTAAACGAGTCGAGTCGAGTCGAATACCTTCAAGCTCGAGTAAGATATATTCGACTCGAGCTTCGAGTTTGAATTCGAGTTCAGCTCGATTAAGAAAATTTGTAATCGAGTTTGATTCGAGCTCGGTTCGAGTTCGACTCGATAAGGATATGTTCAACTTCGATTAACAAACTCGACAAAAAGCTCGATAATAATAATATTTGTGATCGAGCTCTTTTTGTTTCTTTTCCAGATTTTCTTTAATTATGTTTATTTTTATTTTATTTTCTTTACTTAATTATGTAATTGTAGTAATGCTTCTTACTCATTATATTATTTTTCATTATTAATATAGGATATTCAAATTTTAATATATATTTACCTTAATTTGAATTAAAATTTCAAAATATTTTTTCTAATATAATTTATAAATCATAATTTACTCATATCTCATTTTCTTTTTATTTTATCGATCATTCATTTTCACCATTTTATTTAAAATTTGTATTCATTAGTTAATTAGTAATTTATCTCACTATCCATGATAGCTTATTATTTTTCTTTCAAACTTCAACATATAAATATTTTACAATCATCTTAATTCAAATTCAAATTTCAAAGTATTTTTTTATTATGCAATTTATAAATCACAATTCAAACATATCTCATTTTCTTACTATTTTATCGATTATTCATTTTCATTTTCATATAAATTGCAATCATATTAGTTGATTGATGATATAGTTCATTATTCTTGTTAGTTTATTATTTTTTACTACGCATTCACACATGTTCCAATTAATAAGTAAATATTTACAAATTTTAAAGTTTTTTATAATATGATTTATAAATCATAATTTATTTTATTGTTGTTATATCTCAATTTTCTTTTATTTTATTGGTATATAAATTAAATATTTCATTGAGGCACGCTAAAGTATATATAATATTTATATATTATATAATAATTGAGTAAACTGATAATACACACACACACACACACACACACACACACACACACACATATATATATATATATATATATATATATATATTGTCGAATTCAATGAACTAAGTAATTATTAGACACTATTAATTGTTTGATATTGATTTTGATGAATAATTTTGATTTAATTCAACGTAATGATGTTTGTTTGATATCATAGGTTTAATCAAATTCATTTGTGTTTGTTTCATTATCAAATCTCAATTCTTAATTATAACTATAAACTATACTGTTTTATTTACCTCATAATTAGATAGTTTTTTGTTAGACTTCTTCAAAATTCAAATATACTATTTTATATTAATACCATAACTAAATAAATTCTAAATGTATATATTAAAGTTGGATAATCAATTTTTTATTACATAATTTTTTATCATATAAATTTATTTACATATTCCTATTTTTTGTTTAATAAAATAAACTTAACTTAATATTTGTAAATATCATTAATTGATTCTCTTTTTTATGATAATATTAATTCTTAATTTTCGTATAGTTCGTGTAGTCTATTATTATTAGTTGAATATATTTATCTGATAAATTGATAATATGATATTATATTTGTTTATATAAATATAATATCAAAATATAATATATAAATATTTGCATATATTTAAGTTTTAGAGAATTGTTATAAAAACATTATTTGATTCAATTAACATAATTGTTAATAATTTGGTCGAGTGACTAATAACAAATTGAAATACATTTGGCTAATGTTTGAGTCTTGCTGAGAGTGAAAATTTAATTTTTTTTAACTTATTTGTCAAAGCTCGATTAAACTCAATTACAAGCTCGCGAACTACTCGATAAAAGCTCGTTTATAGTCGAACTCGAGCTACTCGTGAGAAGTTCTCGAGTATCTCAAGTTCGGCTCGATAAAATTGTCGAGCTCGAAAACAAGCTCGGATTCGGCTCGTTTAATAAACGATCGAGTTTCGATCGAACTTTTTTCGAGCAGATACCCGAGTAACTCACGAACAGTTTGGTTCATTTACAGCGACATACCTAAAAAGATTATGAGGGATTTCACATTCAAGTATTTGATTGCATTACACATCAAACAAACCAAAATTAAAATACTTAAACTCGACATTTGCAACTAGGATAGAAAAATACTCGGTTTACAAACGTGAAAGAATGGAGGAAAAACCATCTCAACAATGAAAATACTGATTGCCGATCATCCAAAACTAGACCTTGTAACTTCATATGCCAAGAAGCAAGCTCCATTTGCAGGAATGCTACGGGCCATTGCGGGGCCGAACCCCTTGTAAAGGCCTTTAACTCCTTCACTCTTCATGATCTTCTTGAATGCATCAATGGATCCCGAGAACTTAGGATTCTTGTAGTCATCAACTTGAATTACGCTCTTGATAACATCAGTTGGGTACACAGTGAGCCAAAACGTGGCTCCAGCTAAGCCCCCGGCTAGCATTAGTGAACCTCTTCCTAAATTGGAGGTGTCCTGCCCACCAGCAAGAGACTGCTTCAATGCTTCGTACACACCGAACATGGCAGCATTACCTGGCACTTCTCGTGCCATGGTCGGAAACAAGCCCTTGAACAAGCCCCTCACACCTCCTTCCGATTGAAGAACCTGTCTTGCCACATCCATTGGCCCACCATACTTGAGAGCAATAGCTCCAGAGCCACAACTTGCTACTGCACTCTGGGCTTGTAGTCTGCATCAAATAACAATACTACTTTGCATATAAACATTCAAATGATCAGGAGTTATTAGTTCAGTTACTAGAAGGTTCCCACAGTGCTAACAATGCCAACTTTTTTTAGCCACAAACTTAAAAACATAGTTTTTCTAGTCAATTTTGTCAAAAGTAACCCTCAGGAACAATGGCCCTGCACTGATGAACAATATCATTTTACTTTTTATCAGGATTGATTCAGGCACATAATATGCTAGCTACTTAGCCAATGGTTTCCTTGACCCTAGATCAGACATACAACCAAGTGAACATCTAAGTCGCAGGTCGTACTGAAATCAGTATGCCCTATGGTCGATTCCCATTGAAATTCTCGAGATATCAGCAAATTTAAGAGAGCTCCTCCTTACTTTCTTTACATTTCAGGGAGGAACTAAACAATTTGACATATTGAGTAAACCACCAGTCAGGTTAAAATTTGTTTAACAAAGCTGGCATGTCGAGTTGAGCAATCATATCTCGATTTAGTATTGCAACTGAGAACTGACCTGCATTTTATCAACTCAGTAGGGCAGGCAAGAAAGGAAACAGCGACTCCAGCTCCAGCCCCACAAACAACCTGCTGGTTGACTGTTAGAGGAGCACCGGGTTCAGACCTCAACAATGCCTCCATTTGACCTCGGACTGTGAAGAGCAGTGCATTGAAGGCTGCCACGGTAGCGAATGGGGCTCCCATGCCTTTGTACAAACCCCTTGGACCTTCAGCAGCTAATGTTTGTTTCACAGCATCCATAGCACCTGCATATTTCGGTAGCTGGCCTGGAAGGGGAGCAGGCTGACTTTGGAGCTTCACTTTGATGGTGTCGAAAGGATGCCCAACTATCAAATTTGCTGCCCCTCCGACAGTCCCAGCAGTAAGATCTTTAGCTACGTCTCCCATCTACACAAGTCTTAGAACAAGAGAAATGAGAGATCATAGAATAAGCATGTCCAGGCAGACTTTTACAAAGACATGTCTATACAAGGCTGGTAAATGAATCCAGAATTTTGTTGAGAGAGAAAAAATAAAACGCAGGCACACACAAAAGTATTATGTCACTTTTAAATGCTTCATACATTTTTATCCTACAATGAAAATTTGTATTTGATGGCCATTACAAGGATAAAAGGTTAAAAAAGGTGCAAGATTTATGAAATCAACTTGTATTTTAAAGAGGCTGCAGCTGTTGTCAGACTGCAAGAGTAGAAACATCTAGCTCAATCAACTAATGAACATACAAACGATAACAACTATTTTAAGTATCCATTTATTTAAAATCACCACTATCACCATACCTTGTTCCATTTTTATATAGCTAACACTAACACGGCCATATCGTTTATATATAATCATAGCACTAAAGTGAGTTTCAATAGTACATAATGTAAATCGAAATCTAAATCTTTACAACCCCTAGGAGCTGAAAGGACACGGATTGACTTGTATGATCATGTAACAAAAGATTTACTCGTTTATATTCTTCTAAGATACTCAGAGAAAATCAAGATTAGGCCATTAGTACTATAGAACACTTGGATTAAAACGACTAAGCTATCTATAAAATATTCCCCAAATATTTAATCTAAAGATGAATCACATGAACATATTCCAAACCGAGTTTCAAACTATCAATTAGACAATGAATTTGTACGTCAATTTTTAGCCTATGTGTGTGTGTGTGTGTGTAAAGATCTTGCAGAGTACGATCGAGAACATTCTCTTAAAACAGTATATACAGATGGTGCATTAGAAACGTAACGAAGCAAAATCATTCACACTCAAAATGCATACGCCCCTAGACATCGAAACAACTTAACCGAAAAAGTTAATCGGTAATCTAAGAGATGTGCAATTACTTGAATCACAAAACATAAATTTATGATGCAAACAAGAAACAAAAAGTAATTTTTTTTATAACAAATAATAAATAAAAACTCGCACCTTGCAGTTTTCGCCTTTAATCCCAGAACAGATGATGGCGAGCCTTACAACGAATGAATAAAGAAATAAATCACGGAAATGTAATCTGGGATTTAGAAGCACACGAGAACACTGTCAGTCATGTCCAGATACATCCATATATATGTAAATATATATTGACATTTATGCAGAGGAAATTTGAATTTATGAAAATGGTGGAATAAGAAAAGAAGTTACCAAGAGCTAACTGGCATCCAAATATGAATTATTTGGTTGGGTGGCGGAATCAATTTTTGTGTTGTTATGTTGTTAGAGAGAGAGAGAGAGAGTAAGTACAATAAGGTAGTTGGTGTAGACAGTACAGTAGTAAATTGTGAATTCTTTCTTTTTTTTTTTTCTTTTTTTTCTTTTTAATTGTGAATTTACATTTTAAATTGTGGCATGTTGTTGTTGTGACTTTTGAGTTGTGAATTCCAATTTTATTATTTTTTTAAAGGGTTAATTGTAAAAAAAAAGTACCACATTTCTCCTAATTCGTAACTCTAATCCCACTTTTGAAACATTCCAATAATGATACATATGTTTGATTTATGGCAAATTCAAGGCTCTCAATTTTTTTCTGATGATTGAAAATTCGATATGAATTTTTTTACAATGTTTATATGAAGTCTGATGAACTTCAACGACTTATAATACGAATAACTAATCAGAGTTTATGACCCCTAGTGATTCTAAATCATTTAAGTTCATCGGAATTCATGTACGCGTTGAGAAAAGTCCATGTTGAATTTTCAATAAAAATCTGGGGTATCAAATTTGTTGCAAATCAAAAGACGATATCATTTTTTTTAAATGCGATTAATCCTATAAAAAATTGAATCTAAAAATCAAGTATAAGAACTTTGAAGGCAATGTGATTATATGTGCACAGCTCATGGGACAATCACATCATCAAATTTTATTATTTTTTCTCAATTTAATTTAATTCTATAATTGTCAAGTATGATTTATTCATCTCAATTATGATTTATAATTATTTTTAAAATTTTAATTTTTATATTTGATTATTCATAATTAAGGCATATATATTTTTCAATAAATCGCATATGTACTTATGTTAAAAGTTTCTAATCATATTAAAAGTTTCTAAAAAATATTTGAAATAAAACCTCAGGTATGGTATGAGTGGGTCTGGACCGCAGCGTAAAATAGGTGGGGAGGTATAGTGTGGGCGAGAAAATTTCGATTTTGGTCCCATAGGTTATGGGGTATTCCGTTTTTGATCATGACCATTTCGATTTTGGTCCCATAGGATATGAAGTATCATTTTTGGTCATACCGTGACGGTTTCTGTTAAAATTTGTATCGATTTTGGTCCCATTTTGATATCAATTTTGGTCCCAAATAAAAAATTTCCAGAAATTTCCTGAAATGAGTACTTCATACCCATTAACTGCATAATTTGCATCTGCCTAGCAGTACTGTAATG
This sequence comes from Perilla frutescens, assembly GCA_026008535.1. NCBI lineage: Eukaryota > Viridiplantae > Streptophyta > Magnoliopsida > Lamiales > Lamiaceae > Perilla > Perilla frutescens. The sequence continues at coordinate 7,670,640 of BRKX01000016.1, forward strand.
GAGTAATTTAGAAATGATAGTAGGTAATGATTTAGCAAAAAACAAGCTAGAACAACTCTTTTGGCAGTGTTACCATGTTGCAATGAAGTAGCGTGGTATGAGTAGCAGCATCTAATGTAGTGCAAGCAATAAAAAAATATGGAATAAATAATTGTGAACCCTATCAGGGAAGACTAAATAAAAATAAACCAAAGAAACAGTAGAAGTGCAGAGCAATGCACAATAAACTTTCCCAAAAAATGATTAAAAAATGCTATATTTTCTAGGATTAACTTGAACAATGTTTACCCTGAAGTTGATATCACAGATTCAGCAATGCTTTTGAAAACAACAACACTCTTACATAGCTAAGGGAATGGAGACCTTAATAATTAGAGGAAAATGACATCGTTACCACTTGCCTTCATCTTTCTTCATGGATCTTTGTAGTGATAATTCAAAGCAAGGATGAAAATATCGCTATCGCAACATATATCGCAACTTCAATTTTACGGATATATCGACGGATATATCGATATCGCATATCGATATCGCAGAAAATTGAAAAAAATGACGGAAATCATATTAAAATCTTGGAAATTTAGCATGAAATTTTAGGAACTATTATGACATATTATTATGCACATATTCCACTAATTTTTTTTGATAGAATTGTATTTTGAAAGCAAATATATTCATAATACATTATATAAATACCGTCTGAGATAATACATTTGACAAAATAATACATAATACAACATAAAATGACTAAATAAACATTATAAAGTACAATTAATACAAAAATGAGGATCTATGAGGTTCAAATATAGTAGATGGAATGCCATCTTGTTCTAAATAATATTGGTACCGACTTATCATGTTCGAGTAATTGTGGATATAATTATGCACATGCACTTGATATATTTTTTGATTTATTCCAACAGCTTCACCATGAATTGGATAATGTCCACTGACCCAATTATCTTGTTGATACACATTTTGAGTAGTCCAATCAATTTGTGAACTCCCATATGTGTAAGAAGTATATGAATCTTGGGACATATCACTATGATCAGTGCCACCCATATTCATAGAATCAAGATTGACATAAAGTTCTTCAATATCAGTCCTTGGACTTTCTTCTTGAGTCAATGCATGTCTCCTTATGTATTCCTTTCCTATTGCACCTATTCCTGAACCTCCAGCTCTACTTGCGTGGTCCATATCTTGTGTTGCATGAGTGAAGTTGGCCTCACAACTGAATGGACTTAATAACATATGACTTGAACCATAATCGTCTTTTGATTGTTCCCACCATTTCCACCACCATCATCATTTCCACCACTTCCATCATTTCCTCCATCACTATTCCCCCCATCCTCTGTTGAGCATGAGAAGTATTACCCACTTCTTTCTGTAATACTTGATTCACATCAATGCCATAATCACGAGCCATAACAGCTATTTTTGGATCAGGATTTCCCTCATTATCATCTAAGTGTGCAGCGCGAACCCATTGAAAAAGTGGATTTCCTTCTTCATCATTTTCATCAGCTGTTATATCTACCAGATCTAGATATTCTTGCTCTACAACCTTATAATTTGTTGCAAAACGTGTAGCTCCTGGGCGTACAAAATCTCCTTAACACATCTCCCGCATGAGTGCAAGTAGCCAACCATGGTTATAAATGTAATTGGTTAATTGTCTAGCCTTTGCAATTACCTCTGCAACAGTCTCTTTTTTTCCAATATCTTTAAATATTAAGTCGATACAGTGAGCAGCACATGGTGTCCAATACAGATCATTACTTACTCATGAGTTTTTTTCCTGCTTTCACAAAAGCGGAACCATTATCAATAACAATCTGTACCACATTCTTAGAACCAACCTCCAGCATCACATCCTTTAGCAAACCATATATATACTTATGATCCTTGATTCTATTGGATGAATCTCACTTTTCTTTCTAAGACATTCGTTAATTTCCCGGTCTTCTTTCTCTTATATTTTTTTACAAAGTGAATGTCTTTATAAAGCAAAGAATATTGCAACTCAAATAATTACATTGAAGACCTAAAAAAGATCACAAAAATATATAGTATTAAATAAAAATTAAAATATATTATAGAAATATTAAAAAAATCACGATATATTGCGATATCTTGCGATATATTGCGATATATTGTGATTTCTCGTCGATACTCGGGAAAAAAGATATTCCCCTCAATATCCGTATCGCAATGTCAATATCCGCGATATATCCGCGATATTTCACGATATTTTCATCCTTGGTTCAAAGTCATGCGCATGGATGCCATTCTCAGAAAAGAAGTAATTGAGTGAAGAGAACAATCCTGTATGATAACCGCAAGGCCAATCAACAATATAATTTCACCCTCCAGGACAGTTGATGGCATTGCACTTAAATGAGAAACATCTGGCTCAGCTTCTGAAGCAATCTTGATTGTCTTTAGAGCAATGCAACCGTCACAAGCCCTCTTTAAACTTACTGATCAAGAAGAACCTTCATTCTCCTTGAAAGCGAGGAATTTATGTTTACACTTGTGATCCAAGACGCCATACATAGTTGAATGCCCTCTTTAAACTTTTTGATCAAGAAGCTCCAACAATTTCCTTCAAATAGAAATGGTTGTTGATGCAGTTGCATCTGTAGTGCTCCATAAACTAAGGGACTTGTTGGTCAATGAGTCCTTCACGAGCAATCAAATAATCGGCCACCACGCAGATGCAGGAGGCCCTCGAGGAAACGAGGAGCTCCTTTGTTAAAGCTACTGGTGAGGAAACAAACACTCATACCTTCACCATCCCATCAAAAACATGAAACGCCATATCCGGATCACCAAACTTCCAATAAAAATCCACTAGGGATGTTTTCACGAACGTTAAAAACACCATCCTCTCGTCGAAGAAGAACAGAGCATGCATCGCTCTCCCCAATCTCCAATTCCCACTCCTAACACACGTAGAAATGGTGTCCCTACTAGGCATTTCATCGAACACCTTCTGCGCGAGCTCTGAGTCGGAGAACTTCGCATACATGGATAGCAGAGAATTCGATACAGTAAAATCTGAATCGAACCCATTTTTGATGACGTTACAATGAAGCTGCCGGCCCAGAATCCGATGGGATTGAGAATGAGCGCATGCTTTGGTGATTGATAGAATGATGAAAACTGTGTTTATGGTTAGCTGGAAAGGGTGGACATGTTGCGCGTAGAATGTGAGAGCTTGCTCATATGATTCTTGTGAGATCAGATTCTTGATTTTGGTGTGGAGCTCTGAACAAGTTGTGATGAAGCGTTTGATTACACGATGAAATTAGAGCAGAGCGAATTTGGGGATTTTTTACAAGCTGTGAATGAGTTGTATTTTCTGTCTAATTTGGGGATTTTGGGGATTTAGGTCTAATTTTGTTCAATTTTGGTCCCAAAATGACACGCAGGTGAGTCGTGCGTGATGTTTCCGTCAATCGTTAAAACAACCGTTTAATTCGTGGGACCAAAATCGATAGTAATAAACCTATGAGACTAGTTTTGGGTAATTTTTTTAAAAAAGGACCAAAATCGAAATGGTCGGAACCAAAAACGGAATACCCCATAACCTATGGGACCAAAATCGAAATTTTCTCTAGTGTGGGCCGATATCTACTTCTAATTTGGGCAAACTCAAAATTTCAAAGGGAGTAGGGTTTAGGGAAGATTCGATACCAACCGCCCGGAGTTTTTTAATTTAATTAAAATACACATTTGTATACTTAAAAAAAAATAAAAAATCCTGAGGACAAATATTGCTATATATAAATGATGTTAATTTTGAAGGCCCGAATTTTTTTATATTACCTGCTATGTTAATGATCTTTATGTGTTTTTTAAGACATAATGGGAGATAAAAATAATAGAGACCAATATAATTAACATTTTATTAATATTTTCGATTATTATCTCTTTCTATGTTAACGATATTTATGTGTTTTTTAAGACATTGCAGGAAGTAAAAATAATCAAGACCAATATAATTAACACTAGTATTTATACCGTGCGATTCACGGAGATCATTTTATGCATTTTAAGTTTGAATAATATAAAATTATTTATAAATACAAATAAATAATTTTTACAAAAGTGAAGTATAAAAAACATTGGAATTGTATAAGTGATTTTTGGATATGTCATATAAGATAACATGAATTAAATAATTGTCCTTGTATTGGACTTGTAAAGAAGAAATATATTGTGTGCAATTTATTAATCTACAATATTTTAATCCCATCAGTTTTATTTATTGAAGACTACTAAATAATGTTATGAACACATATAAATAAAAAATAAAATGCATTACAATATTGTGAATTATACATATATTAAATTGATATATAATTAAAAAAGCAAATAAAAAACAAAGTTATTTTGATTTTTCGAAAATATATTACTATAATGGATATTTAATTGTTTACAATGGTTTGCAGCAAAAGTAGTAAGCGCTTTTCTAAAATAATTTTTTGGGTTAATTCATTCTCAGGTCGCTAACCTTTTATATACGTTTTGTTTCAATAGATCCTTTAACTTTTTTTTTTATTTAGTATATCATTCTACTTCTATAATACATTTTCTCAAATTCTTGTATTTTCTAGTTATATTTTGAGAGGTTCCTGGATAAATTTTTATTGTTTTATATTAATAGCTTCCTCTACTTATCTATTTAATCTCAGTTAGTCTTTATTTAATTGAACTAACAAAGTTGCTAACTTCTTTGTTGTTTAACCCAACCAATTTATTAAAAATTATTAATTAAACTTTGATCAAATAATTAAAAATAATTAAAAGAGAACACATAATTATCTAAAATATGATAAATTATATTATGGCAGAAAAGGAGGTGGATCATCTAAAAAACAAAACAAAAATGATATGAAAAATTATTCAAATTAAATTTGTATGTTATAAGTTATGATGGAAATAAGATATAAAATATGATTACTTTGAAGGAAGGCAATATTTTTGGACAATTAATAAGTAAATTTTGGCTTTTTCCACTAAAAGGGTGTTTTTTTGTTGCTGACAGGTGTAATGCATGTTGAAAAATGCAAATTAATTTCTAAATATAAATATATACTATTAAAAGTTGGAAGGATTATTTAAATATCAAAAATGGTTTTTTTGGAGCAACACGCAAATAATTAATAATGAAGAAAATCTAAAAAATTAAAATTGCGAATGGTTGAACATAAAAACATAAAATAATGATTTCAAAACTGATACACATGCTCATATGCTCTTGAAAAACTAATTCTATTGTTCAAAGTAACTTCAAATTTTATTCGTAAGCTTATGCAACCAATTGATGTAAATTTTGTTTAAATGTTTTAATAGAATACCATAGTAATTTATGTTAGTTTGAATATGAAAAGAAAAGCAAAATATGACTAAAACTAAAACCAAATACCTTCAAAACGCCAGCGTAGTGGCCCACAAATATATATCTTGGTCAAAAAAAAATATGTAGATGATCAAATGAAAAGAGTAAAAGTTACACTGCATACAGTAAAAAAATCACATCATCCTGGCGTACATTCTTTAGTATTCAAAACTACATAGAGAAATCTTCCATTACAAAATGAAAAAAATAGAAGAAAAAAGGTTAAAGATTTAAAGTTAGCAAATTAAAAAACACATCATCTGAATGAAACTTTTTGGATGATCCCGCTGTTGTAAAAAATAATTAAATCAATTGGCTCCAATTGACATTCTCCTAAAATATAAAATTCAATTAACAAATATAAATTAAATAATTACTGTGATAATATTGTAGCACTAATACAAACAATAAATACAACTTAAGAATTTCCAATAGTTTATTCCAATTTCATCTTATGCCTTTCAATTCATCATCCTAATAATTAACAACACACACACATATATATATATATATGTGTGTGTGTGTGTGTGAAACAAAGTCAAGAAAAAGATAATGATAAAGAGAAAATATGTATGATAAAAATGATTACTTCAAACAATCACGACCATCACTCTTTCAATTTGCAACATCATAAAAATCAGATAAAAAAGATAGCAAAAAAAAAAGAGATAAATGTAATTATATTAAAAAAGACTTCAAAGAAATAGAAATGAAAAAAAAATTGTAAACATATTATTATTATTATTATTATTATTATTATTATGAAAATTTACATTGCTTGATTAACGTAATTGAAGATCGTTTACATTTATATAAATTGATGATTACATGTTTTGATTAACATTAATATTCTTGTAGATTAATTAAAGTAATTGTAGGATATGTAATTTATTTTGTATAGACGTGATTAACATAATTATATGATAATATTCTAATTAGTTATATAGAATATAGTGGAATTTATTAAGAATGATTGAATGAATGAATAAACACATGTTAATTTTAGTAGCACATAATTTGCATTAATTATAAAAATAGAAATTTACATGTAACATTAAATTAAATACTTATTAAATTATTGTGTTATTAATTGTCTAAAATACCCTTACAATTGGGTGGGAAAAAGTGGGTTGCATGAGTATGTTATAATATATATATATATATAGATTTTCTTAATATGCCCGATTTTTTTTTATCTCTTTCTATGTTAACGACATTTATGTGTGTTTTAAGACATAGCAGGAGGTAAAAAGAATCGAGACCAACATAATTAACATTTTCTTAATATGTCCGATTTTTTTCATCTCTTGTTATATTAACGATATTTATGTGTTTTTTAAGAGATAAAAAGGGGTAAAAAAATTGAGACCAACATAATTAATTTTTTCTTAATATGCCCAATTTTTTTTATCGCTTACTATGTTAATGATATTTGTGTGTTTTTTAAGACATAGTTGGAGTTAAGAAAAATCGAGATCAAGATAATTAATATTTTCTTAATATGGTCGGTTCCCCTTTTTTAAAGAAAATATTATATAAATGTGTGTGTGTGTGTGTTTTTTTTTTAAATCCAGGCGGTGTCCATATTATTGGCAACTAACTTTCCGTAGGGTTAGTTAATGAATATTGAATGGATTTATTCTAAGGTTCGGTTCTACTACTTAGTTCTGTTTAGAGAGAAATTTTAAAATAGACAAAAGCAAATAGTTAAATGGAAAAAGTAACAGGATTTAAAATCCACAAGTTATATTGACAATGTGTACTTAGTTTTTGCAACAATCAAGGCCCGGGCCCACCAAATCAAAGTTTTTGTAATTTTTTTTTTCAGAAAAGTCTTACACAAAACTGTTTTATTTTACTTCCCAAAAATGAAATATTAATGACTAGGATTTTGAAAATCTTTATTATCCCAACCATCCCAACCACCCTTCTCTCTCTCTCTGCGATAATTTTGAACATATATCACCCAACCTTTTCTCCTCTTATCATCGATTATTTAGAACGAAAAATTACCCACCCTTTCTCTTCTCTATCTTCTTCGATATTCTTGAAGAACCAAGCACTTAAACATCAAAAAAACTAGTTGAAGCCGCCGGGTCTCTCTCTTCTTCGATAATCTCTCTCTCTCGGAACAACCGCACGCCGCCGTCTCTATTGGAACTTGGTCGCCGGAAAATGGAAGGAGTGCAAGGACAACTGCCGGCCGGGTCTTCTTCTCAAGTAATTTTCCAATGCTCACGTTTTTCGGCACGTTTTATGAATGTTTGTATTAGTCGATGCTATTATGCTTTTATGAAACTAATTAGTCGATGATATTCATGTTAGCCGATGCTATTTTGCTTTTATGAAACTAATTAGTCGATGCTATTATGCTTTTATGAAACTAATGGTTGGTTGTTTGATATTAATCGATGCTTGTTAGAAACTAATTGTGGACTAACTGATGCTATTATGTTAGTTAATCGAGAATTATGTGATGTTAATTAATCGAGGACATTCAAATGTTAACCATTGACAGTTACTAAATTAATCGATGGACATATTAAATCAATTGATGACCTTTATTAGACTAATCGATGAACCTTAATTTTAAAAAAAAATCGAGGAAGTCCTCGATTAATTTAATACAAATCGAGGCTTTACTCGATTAATTTTAAAAAACACAAACTAATCGAGGCCTTCCTCGATTAAATTAAAAAAAAATTAATCGATTAATTTAAGACTCATCGATTAATTTAAGACTAATCGAAATCGATTAATATTTAATTTAAATCGATTAATTTAATACAAATCGAGGCCTTCCTCGATTAATTTTAAAAAACACAAGCTAATCGAGGCCTTCCTCGATTAATTTAATACAAATCGATTAATATATAATGTAAATCGATTAATTCTAAAAAAAATTAATTGATTAATTTTAAAAAAAACTAATCAATTAATATTAAAAAAAACTAATCGATTAGTTTAAAAAAACTAATAGCTTAAATAAAACTAATCGAAAACTTGCCTCTATTAATTTAAGAATAATCGATGAAGTTTTAAAAAAAAACCTGTTACATAGTAAAAAAACTAATTGATGAATATTTAAATAATCGATGAATATTTAATCTAAAAAAGTAATCGATTAATTTAAACAAATACAATCGATTAATATATAAGTAATCGATGAATATCTAATTTTAAAAAAAAAATCTAATCGATTATTTTAAAAAAAAATCGAATAGCCTAAATAAAACTAATCGATTAATTGCCTCTATTAATTTAAGACTAATCGATTAATATTTAATGTAAATCGATTAATTATAAAAAAAATTAATCGATTAATTTAAAAAAAAAACTAATCGATTAATATTTTTTAAAAAAAAGTAATGGCTAGTTTAAAAAAACCTAATAGCCTAAATAAATCTAATCGATTAGTATTTAAAAAAAACTAATCGATTAATATTAATTGTCCTCGATTAATATTAAATTTAAATTTTAAGAAATTCCAATTTATATGAAATATTAAAAGAATTTACTTTAATAGTTTTAATTTTGAAAATGTTGTTAGATTGATTGGGTTAGACTGCCGTTACGGAGCCTGAGGATCTCGGTCGTCGTGTACGCCAACCCAGATGTTATTGATCAGATCAGAGCCACGCTGCTCGCGATTGGTGGTGACACCGTCCGACTATTCAGATCGGGCTATTTCGGACATTTTCTGGACTACAGAGGTGGTGACGTCCAGAAGAGGGTCATACACGCGCTGATGACGTACGAGGTGCACGCGCCGGATCATGCACGTGTGGGGCGGGAGGCATGGTTTCATATTCATCACTCCCATCTGCGGTTCGGTTCGAGTGAGTACGCCTTGGTGTCAGGTTTACGATTCGGCGGCTCCACATTCGATCCGAATGGCGATCATATTGTTCCGTCGAGATCTGTGTACCACCATTTATTCGAATGGAAGCGTACGACCATCAAACAGATGGAGGACAGGTTCAAATAGCGGGGGATGGCCAGAGACGCTTCGGATTATGTGAAGGTTGCGAACATATTGTTCGTATACCAGATGATTATGTGCCTAGATCAGTACCGGGTCGTGGATCCATGGGTGTGGGCGCTAGCGGAGGATGTGGAGCGATGGAACTCATTTCCATGGGGTGCATATTCTTACCAGGCGTTGATGCACTACATTGGCCTCGTCCCCAGGACTCGACAGGCTATGGGCGGGAAAGGATCCGGACAGTATCATTTTTACGGGCCGATCTGGGCACTCCAGGCAATTAGTTTAAATTTAATTATTCTAAATTAGTTGAAATCAAGTGAATACGTAACTAATCCATTAATCCACTTTACAGGTATGGGGGCTTGTGAGGTGATACCGGAGTTGGCTAGTGAGACTGGTGTGCATAGTGGACAACCCACTGTGCCTCGATGTTTGAGGTGGACTTTCAGACTCCCTGCCACCGACCCAGTCACTTTATTACAGCAAGCGGTACGTTTTTACGTTTTGTTAATTTATCTTAATGATATTATTATTAATTCCATGCAGTCACGTGTGGTTATGTTGGTGCCATCTCCCGAGGAGACGACAACTTCATATTACATGAGCATGCAGTTGGAGCCTGGAGCTTAGAGCGTGAGATTTGTTCACGTTCGATCCGGGAACAAGAAGAAGATGCTTGCAAATGTGGCATCTTGTTGTTCCACATCGGTAGAGGAGGTTGTCCCCCCATCAGCCCGAGGCACCAGAGCTGCTCGGACACCATAGAAGGGTCGTCAGGCGACCAGTCGACCCTCGAGTAGCCGGGCATTGAGGGACGAGCCAGATCATACTGCGCCTGGAGCCCGGCCTCCCACTGAGGATGCACCAGAGCACACAGCAGATTCGATTGATCCAGAGAGCCCTCCTCGAGCTTGGGGAAGGAAGCGTTCGAGGAGGGATCACACGCCGAGCAGTGGGGAGCCCTCAGAGAGTTTGATTCAGAGGGTTGTGGATCGAGTGATGCCCCGTGTCCGGGAGCTTATTGACATGACTATTGCACCCCGTGTCCAGAAGTATGTGGATCGGGCTATTGATCGTGCATTAGCTGGTCTGAGTAGCCACCTTTGGAGGTCACACATGCCTGGGGATAGAGACCGCCACAGCCCGGAGTCGAGCGACTGTAGTGCTGCTCATCAGGCTCCACAGCCCACTGTAGTAGAGGAGGGTACTAGCACTTCGGCTCCACGCCATGGTGGTTTTAGCGCGACCTATCAGCTCATGAATGACATTGATGATAGCACACTCTAGGTCGCCTATCCACGATTTAGATCCTCGGGTCCGGATGCAGTTATTCAGCTCTACTTCAACGGCGATCGCTTGCGGCCGTCCTGGTTTGACGAGTTTGAGGATCCGATGACTGAGTTGAAGGATGTTCACATGAGCTACTTTCTGAGCGCGATGGCTCGACGAGTACGGAGGGACAACCGTTGTCCGACAACGGTGGCTACTACTGGTCTATATGTGAGTTCAAGACTCGATTAAGTTATAATAGCCTTGATTAAATTATAATAGCCTCTAAAATTAACCTCTATATTATTTATAATAGCCTCGAATTAATCGATGAATATTATTAAACCTAATCGATGAATATCTAATTGTCTTGATAAATTTAAAAAAAATCATTAAAGCATCGATTAATTCAAAAAAAATCGATTACTTTTAAAAAAAATAATATTTAATACTATTAATCGAGGCCAAATCATTAATCGATTAATTTAATATTAATCGAGAAAAGCATCGATTAATTCAAAAAAAAATCGATTACTTTTAAAAAAAATAATATTTAATACTATTAATCGAGGCCAAATCATAATTAATCGAGGCCAATTCATAATTAGCCTCGATTAACTTTAAATTAACCTCTAATTATTTATAATATCCTCAAATATATTTAAGTGTTCCTCGATTAAGTTAAAAAAAATATTGAAGTGTTCCTCGATTATATTTAAATTTGTCTCTTAATTTAAACTAAGTCTCGATTAATTTAAATTTATCCTCGATTAACTTTAAATTAACACTAACAAATATCCTCGATTAATTATGAAAATTGCCTCGAGTAAATTTGAAATAACCTCGATTAATTCTAGTAGCCTCAATTAATTCTAAATATAACCTCGATTAATTCTAAAATAGGCTCGACTAATTCTAATAGCCGCGCTTATAATCTACGACATGCAACTCATCAATATATTAAAGATTAAATGATATGACATGCAAATCTCTATCCGTCGCCTATTTTCAAATTAAATCTAACAACACATGAAATATATAATCAAAACAATAAATGTTTGCAAAATAAGTTCAAAAAAATGGAGAGTGCAAAACGTACCTTTTAAAATTGCTCGTGTACTACTTTTTTCTTCGATTTTTCTTTCACCCCTTGCTACAAAAAATTTCTCCAACTTTTGCTCTTCTTCGTCGATTTGTATTGTAGTGTGAATATTTTAGTGGAGATTTGTATTGTAGTGTGAATAAGTGAGCTTGAATGTAAGTCTATTTATTCAAAAATTTCACCTACCTCATTACAAAATATTAAATGTATTAAATTCGGTTCTACCTTCCCTTCTTTTCATTAATTCGGTCCTACATTCCCCTTCTTTTCATTTAATGAAGCCAGTAACATTTCCTTCTTTTTATTTATTGAAACTAGCACCTACCTTACACAAGAAATAAATGCATTCATTAAAAAAATCTTGATTAATTATAGGGAACATTGCCTCGATTCATTTAACTGAAGGGCTCGATTGAATGATATTAATCGTGGATAGTTAGATATTAAACGTGGCTAGTAATCCAGGCTTTTAAAAAAGATACGAGGCTTTTTAAAAAATAATCGATGAAAGTTTAAAAAAATAATCGAGGCTATTAAAAAATAATGGAGGCAATTAGAAAAATACTCGAAACTTGTTACAAATAATTGAGGCCTCTTAAAAAATAATCGAGGCTTCTAAAATAATAATCGAGGCAATCTTTAAAAAGGAGACAATTTTAAGAAATAATCGAGGCATTTCAAAAAATCGAGATAATTTAAAAAATAATCGAGGCTATTAAATAAAATAATCGAGGCTATTTAATTTAATAATCGAGGCCCTTAAAAAATAATCGAGGCAACTTTTACAAAAGAGACAATTTTAAGAAATAATCGAGGCATTTCAAAAAAAAAAATCGAGATAATTTTAAAAATAATCAAGGCTATCATAAAAAATAATCGAGGCTATTTAAAACATAATTGAGGCTTTTTAAAAGTTATCGAGGTCTCTCAAAAATAATCGAGGCTTCTTCAATTAAGGTTTCGGTTGTTAATCGATTAGGGTTTCGGTTGTTAAGGTTGTGCATTAATCATGTCTGACAGAAGTACAATGTGTCAATCATTGGGTGTGAGACCAAGTTTAATATAGTACAAATTGCCTAACAAACTACTTGTTTTTAAAAATTGTTGTTTTTTCCCAAAAACTATTTACTTTTGTCTACTTTTATCTATTTGGACTTATATTTATGTCGGGGAAAAATGTATTTTGATACCTAAACTTTGGATATATTAGTAAAATTATCCCGATCTTTAATTATTTATAATTTGATATTAAATTTTTTAATATTTTAATGAATCTATCTTGAAGTTCTATTTTTGGGCACCAAAAATTTGGCTTGGATAATTGGACTTTAACATGAAAAACATGTTTCGTCACGTCAAAATAAATGTTAAATTTTGATTGTCCAAGTCAGATTTCAAGCGTTGAAAATCGAATTTAATCTTATTGAAAGGTAGGGTAAACCTAAAATTAAGGTATTAAAATATTGAGAGGATTGGTAAACTCAAAACTAAGGTATCAAAATGTAAAATTTCAAATTTATTTACCATAAATAGTAGTCTCTCTTTATTTTCCTTTACCAGTAAATACTTGATTATATGAATCTAAGGAAAATTGGACTCATTATCTGACGTTTTGTTAATTAATGTGTTGTATTGTATATTTATATAAGATTGACCGCATACTTTTGGACTTGCAAAAGGACCAATGCCGACACTATTTTTAATTACTTTTCATTGAAAATATAAATTTGGACCAAAGTTAGGCTCAAAATTCAAGAAAATGGTATTAGAATTCGAGTTCTTCCTGTACAGATGGGTGATATTAACCCTTTAGCTTTGTTGATTTACTATGTGATGATTTTGTTGAAAAAGATAGAAGTCACGGTAGTTGGGTCTCCCTGCCTGGTGTTGGGTATCAAGTATCAATTAATTAAACGTAATGTCCTTTCATATATATATTTAAGATCAATTATGACACAAATAAGTAATACAGAAAATATAATTTATTAATTATCTATAATATACATATACATATATATATATATATATTTTAAAAAAAAAACCCTAAACAACTCTTTCTAACCTAAAGAGAAAAAAAAACAAAAAAAACTCTCGAGTACTCCCTTGAGATTACTCACGCCACAATTAATACCGTTTATCACAACTCATAAATTCTTTTATTTCTTCTACTTATGTTGATGATGTGTCTCAAGAAAACACTGTTCCGGAAATTCGAGGGGTTCGGTTGGACATTGCCTATATTTATGATTTTTTTATTTTTTAAATGGATAAGCAGATAGTTGAGGGGAGCTACGAGCATTGCTCATTGAGACCTCTTCAGATTTACCCTAAACAACTCATTAAAGATATGTTTTACTCCACCTACATCCTTCCTGCCTATATTGACGATTTTTTTTTCACGAGCAAGTAAAAGTGGATATAGGCAGGAAGACTGTAAGGCCCCTCAAATTCCCTAAACCACCTCTGTTTTTTGCCTTTGCCGTTCCCAAAAAGGGCACTGTTTTGGCCATTTTTTGGACTGTTTAATGGCATTTTAATTTTGTCTACTTTATTTTACAAAAGCAAGATCTGAATAAGCATTAGGTAAATAAGAATTAGTTAAGGGTCGGTCTATCTACATGATTAATGAATGAGGATTCCTAGTCTTAATCAGCATCACCGGCCTCTTTGTTATCTACTTGAGCATTTTGGTTCATCATGAACCTCCAGCTATCACCTTCCTCTATTTCCCACTGTCTCTTCAATTCGTAGATGGTTTTCGATGCAGCTGCTGCGATTGCAGGGTTGCTATCTTCAGCCAGCCTCTGCAAGCATATATTAATATTATACCTTCGTAGCTTAGAGTTAGAGGGAAATGGTCTCAAGAGACTGTGACTATCAAACTACCTGCAGAGCACCCATGCCAGCATTTCCTAGAGTCCACATTGATGGTGCCGTTGATAATGCATTTGCTAATGCTTTCCTGGTCGTTGAGGATAAATAAAACCGAAAATGAATGGAGATAATGAGAAAAATCTGACTCTTGTAAAGTTAACAACATCGATGTTGAGTCCTATTTGACACTTCAATGGGGATTTCAGTTTTTCTTGCAAGTCGTGTTTCGTGCAAATTTAAAATAGATGAACATGGTAGCAGATTGAAATAAGTGGAAGCAATGGTGGAGCACATACCTGGTGCTGACATCAGGAGAACTTGAACACTCTGCCAGAAGAGATACACTACTTTTACCGTCCATTGCATCGAAATCAATAAGAGCTGCCACCAATAACTCCAACTGCTCCAAACAGAAAACAAGAATATAGGAAATGCATGGAAATTGAAAATCTACTTAGATATGTTTTTGAATCAGACCTCTTCAGGATCGGTATAGTCAATTCCATCAGCTTCAGAAAGTGCAGAAGCCATGGTCTGATAAGCTTCCTATATTAACAAAAAAAAAAGGCTCAGATTACAGATTTCTCACTTGATTACTCTCTCTTTTAGTAAAAGTATGGTCTACACTAACCTCCACAGCATTTATACGATCCGTAGATACCTCCCATGGGATGAAGTCATGAGCTTTCCCGTTCTTTTCAAGCGTTACATGTCTTCTGGCTTCACTAGCATCCATAGGATCTCTTTTCCTGCACAGATATATCTTTTTAGTTTTTTGAGGGGAAATTTTCATTTGCCTTGGATGACCAGGAATATATACTGCTCTAGAAACTTACGATCTGTACATTTTGCTCACCATCATATCATGAATGTTTTTGAGAAACTGCAAGTCCACAAACAGACATATGATTCTCAAATAATTTATAAAAAGGAAGGAAAAGCATTCTTTGTGCAGGGGGGCTAAACAGTGAAAATAACAAATCATAAAATTTCCTCAAAATGATTATCTAAAGAAAAGTTTGCTCCCACCTAGTGAAGCACACAAAGCACTTTGTCTAATAACAATACCTCCAAAGCCATCAGAGAATCTTCCATAGCACGTTGTTTGGCAACAAAGTCAGCTCGCTTCAAATCAGCCTGAAACAAGAGCATCCAAGTTATCTTTCATTTTTGCATGCAAAGCACCAATATTGTTCCTCATTCTAGACATCTATACAAGTCAGAAGCCTTTTAGTAGTATCTCGGCAATCTGCAGAAGGTATTCTTTTGGGGATGGGGGAGGGGGGGGGGGGCTGTTGGCATCAGATTTCATGAATGTGGCTATCTAATTGATAAAAGCAATAAATAAAATAGAATAAAAATACTTGCAGTTTAATACTGATGCATGCTAAGCAATTAATTTTATGATTGATATTATTCTTGAGGTACTATTTATCTCTATTTTCCAAGTCTTTTGGGTGCTTTTCAGAAGATGCATCTAATTAATAAACAAATGGAATCAAAATTCCTCTGCAATAGGGTTACAAAAACCTTACACAATGTTGCTTGAACAAGATTGTAATAGTTCAAGGAACTCCAAGAAACAAATTGGATATATTTGTTGAAAGAAAGAAGTAACAACCTAAGGAGACATATTCCCTTAATACAGGGATGGCAGAGCGTAAACTAAGAAGTTTTCTTTTGATAATAAAGGCATTTTCTAAACAGCATAGATGACTTTGATATTTCAGAAATAATGTAATTTCTACAGTATATTGGCCTATTAGCTCAGTTGGTTAGAGCATTGTGCTAATAACGCGAAGGTCGCAGGTTCGAAAAAACGAAACCTGCATGGGCCATTTTTTTATTTTATAAAATACATAAATATTCTATTCCTAAACTTATAACTCAATTTCACCATTTTTTTTATTTTATAAAATACATAAATATTCTATTCCTAAACTTATAACTCAATTTCACCATGTAGTACGTTATTTTGTGGATTTTTTTTTAACTTTATTACGATTTTTTACCTACATATACCCAAACTTATAACTCAATTATGCGTTATAATAAATTCATTACGCTCAACATGTTCGCCTTTTGGATCGTCTTCTGCCCAATGCGGTGAGGAGATTCGATTGAAAAGTGTGGTTAGACAGCAGAGTTTTAACAAGTCTTGCTATATTTTTATTTCATATTTTGTGAATGAAATTTTAAAAATATCTTGCATGTATTTTCATATTTAAACTTAGAAAATTCAACATCATCAGTCATTTATAAATTTCTTAAAAAAAAAAAGGTCTACTTAAGCTATTGATTCCATAATTTATATAAAAGTTAGTTCTTGAACAGGTCATTGAGATCAAAAGAGAAAAATGTATCAAAGATTCAATGCTTCAATAGAAGATCCTATACTTTAATAAATATCATTACAAAATTAGATTTAATTAATTATTAATAATAGTATAATTATTAATAATACTATTAAATTGGTAAAGATAAAAAAATATATTTTCTGATAAGTTGTGATATTTATAAAGTTCTCTTTCCTAAAAAAAAAAACTAGATAGAAAATCTATTTTTACCAAAATTGATGTAAGGTCGCATTATTACACCTAAATAAATTGAGTGTTTTTGAGGGATAATATAAACATGTCCTAATATTTTCGTAGAATTCTAATACCATAAAACTACTATGATAAAGTATTTATTAAGATTTTTTTCTTATATATACATAGAATTAAATTATCAAATGCCCTATAATTACAAATTTACAATATTGGTATTTAATAAGCAGTTATGATTTTACTACCATGCCTACATGTAACTACATCATATCTACACATTGCCAGCATTGACTAATTTTTTTTAAATTCGATTTATTTTATGTGGCTTCAATGGTGGCTAATGCAGAGAAAGCAAGTTTGTCTGATTTTCGTATATAGACTCCCTGCCTTATCATTGGCTTTCTTAGACTATTTATGTGAAATTCAAGATAACTTTATCGTCATTGCTGTAGTTTCCATCAAATTAAATCTAATCCAATATGGAGATATGGATTTGAATCGTAAAACATAAACTGCACAGAATCAAGTCAAGTCATTCATCCAAATTAAATTACAAAGATCATCAGTAGAAGACATCCAACCTACTATGCTAATCAAATTCAGGAAAGAGGACAAAAGAAAAAAAAAAACCTATAAAAGAAACCATAATTATTAGGAAATAAAAAATGCAACTCAACATGAAGACAGGTAATTTGCACAGACAAAATAAAAGAATTGTGCTCTAAGTGATAAAAAGCTATAGAAGGCAGCCTTAAAGCACCATCACTAACCTCTAATGCACCATCACTCCAATGCTTGTCAGCGGCACTTTTCAATCTTGATTGAGCTATGTTTTTCATAATCTGGACCAAGTAACCAGAAGAGAGGTTGACCACAGATTATCTTTCCTTTCTATATTAGGAATAATTAGAAAATGGAGATTCCTTACTGTAGCTACATGACGAAGCCTTTCAGCTCTTTTCTTTACATCGTGGTCAATTTTCTCGGTGTCTTCCCTAGCACGTGCTACAAAATAACAAAAAGTAGTTATTCGATTGATGAATCATAATTGAGTGCAATCATGTATTATCTTCTTTTGCCAAACTCACTGAAGTACTTGCATCTGTAAATGTTGCTTTCAGTGGTTGTCTTCACATGCTTGGATGCGTGACCAAAAGATTCAAGTAGAGAAAAGAAACTAACTAGGCATAGATAACTGCCTTGACTACTTTGGTTTCGATCACAAGCAGAGGATAACAATAACATTGTGCTCAAAATAAAGTTAGCAACGCTTCTACATGCATGTTACAAAGTAGTTCATTTCTGGAGTTCACACTTGAATGTAAGTCTACTTACTACCCCAATATTAATGTAAGTCAACTTACTACCCCAATATATTGTGGCAAAGAATACTTACCATCAAGCTTGAGGAACTCCGAACCAAGAAAGGCAACATCTTGTCTTGCACGAGCATCCAACTTCATTATGCCTCTGAAAATGTAAATTATTGGAGCTATTACATAGTTGATATGAAGGTTATTCTTCTGGGTTGAATTCGTGAATATATTGAAGCTATATAGAACCAACCCAAACAACAAAAAGAAAAGAAAAAAAAACTCTTATATAGCATCATCTATCTTTACTAGAATAATTAAAAGACTTAGAGAATGGTGGAGTCCTGATTATTTGCTAGTGCTGAACAATTGGACAGTCAAAGTACCGTGAAAGAAGTACAATATCATTTCTAGCCCTTTCATTCATGAATTTTGCATCATTTGAGACAAATCTGCATGCTTCAGCTAATCCTTCACTAGACGAGATGCTTTTGCCAGTCTCTATGGGATGCTCATCTCCACTTCGAGAGCTACGCAATTAAAAATTAACTATTAAAACTTCTTGTTTAACGAGAAAATTCTGATTATACAAAATGTTATTAGTGGCTTAACTGATGCAGTATTTGATGTTCAGGGCCACTGACCAGAAGTTCAAAAGATTACAACACAGAACATTTATCTAAAATCTGTAATATGACTACAAAATAAAATTGCTGGCAAGAAAACTAAATGCTCAACTAGTTAGCTGGCATGTACAATTCATACTTATTTTTATGTGAACAAGCTCAGTCAAGAGATTGTGATCCAAAATAGCAGATGACAATCAGAAATGATATTGTGGCACATGTGATTCATAATTCTTATTAGAAAGTATACCTGGATATATTTGAACAATCGGCATAGTGCCTCACACGCTCTTTTGTTTCTGTATTGTGAGTTTCTCTTGACTGGCACACCAAAAAAAATCCTCGTGATCCTATAAATGTATTTAATTTTCGATGTAAAGGCCAGAATCCCTTTGAACTGAACTTCAGGTCAGACAGCGATAGATGTCCTGTTCCCTGTCTCTGATGGTTTGCTCCTTGGTTTATGATATATTTAGGGTGCTGTGGTGATTTTGCTGATGAATAAATAACCCCATTTACTTTAGCCATTAATTTGTATCGACTGAAGCTCCAGTTGCGAAGAGATGAATAAATGATCAATGCAGAGAGTGGACAACCTGGGCTAGCATTTCACCACAAATATAAAGGCTGTTGAAAATACAAGATGCACATAAGGTGAAGCCTTTTATGATATTTCATGCAGATGATCCTAAAAATTGAATGGATAGTTATGAGTGATGTTTATTAAAGTAGATTGTCAGGACTTGTTCATATACATTCTTCAAGCTGAAACTAACATTTAAGCTCGAAAAATTGTTGCTGAACTCCTTTCACTAAGCAACCTCACTTGTTGATTAAAACTAGCATTGTATCAAATAAAACACTTAAAAGGACAGAAGGAGTGGTTGCTAAGAAAAAAAAGGTCTCACTTAAAACACTTAACATATATGATTTCTTTTGAATAAATTATCATTAAAAGACTAGGACCCTGTGCAGATTTAAGCTAAATCCACAATTTCAGTCGCACAGCAATCCAAATTATAGACAAGATTAGATAACACATCAAATTGACACTAGTTTACACCATTTTAAGCTAAATCCACACAGCAATTCGGGTTATTGACAAGGGTAGCATTGAATTCATTTTCTTACCCACCTTATCCCATTGGATGTTCTTGTTGTTTCAGAAAGAGCATTACAAGAAGTAAAGATGATCCATTAATATCCAAATATCTTCCATAATTTTACATGCCAACACATGTAATCCGTTAAGGCCCAAATCGTTTTTTCATAATTTTACATGCCAATTTAGGTAATCAGACCCATTCTTCCATGTCTCCAATCTCATGTAAGATCCAGCACTAAGCAAAAATTGCAAGTCACAGCCCCCATCATAAGCATCCAACACACAGAGAAAAAAAAACAGAGAAATTGCTCCCTCATTTTCCAGATACAAACTTAGTAATTTAAAGTAAGGTCTCCAAATTGGGCCAAACAACTAACCAACAAATAATTCCTCAAAAGGGAAAGGTAAATAAAAAAAATTGAAAATAGCAGCAACCAAATTCATAACGAAAGTTGGAAATTGTTTTTAGAGACGGTACATACAGAGAAACCCCTAAATCAAGAAGCCCGGATTAAATCATGCAATAAAGAAGTACAAGCATGGAAACAAAATATATATTGGACAAGCAAAGGTAGAAGTGAAAAGTGAGGAAACACTCACCAGTGACCACCTGAGTTGGATCAAGAATGGAAGAGAGAGGAGCTGCAGCGATAATATTAGTGAGAGTGTAGAGAGAGAGAGAGAGAGTAAGTAAGGTAGAGAAGATTGAGAGAAATTCCAACCACAGGCGCAGCATGTGGCCCCTCAATTGCCAACACTACGCAACAAAAGAATGTAGCAGAATGAAGCAGACGTCGCCTTTGGCTGCTAATTACACTTCATTTTTCCCATAATTCATAATTTGATATAAATATAGCTACAGATGATCCCAGTTCAAATCCATATCACATTATGTAATCATTCAACTATTCAATGTTCCTTACACAAAAATACAAAAATGATATATGGAAAACTAAATAATGAACGTCTCATGAGGCTCCACTATAAAAAATTATCGAGAAAATTTATTGAAAAAAAAAATCCTCCAACTTTGTGGATGAGAGCGAGGGAAAGGTTTAAAATTTATTCATACATTATGCTCAAAAAAAATAAAAAGGAATTTTAACCCAATATTTCCAATTTACAAACGTAATATTTATGAGAAAGTCGTGACAAAAAAATTATATGATTTATTTACCGTGCAATTAAGATCACACCATAAATTAAAGGTTACGAGAAACAATCTCTCTTAACTATAAATATAAATAAATTGAATACTCAAAATATTAGATCCATATAACGAGCACAAAAATGTGCTAAATCATAGAAACATAATTTGTCTCCCTGTACTGAGTTCGTTGATCAATAATAAGAAAATGTTAGGGGCTCATAATCTATCATAATCTCCACATTTTATCTCTCTGCATTTTATGACATTATTCATTTTGAGGAAATCGTAAGAAATGAGAAAACCCAATGACATAGACGCAAACTTAATTATTGAGTAAAATATAAGAATGGTAAAATATATTCTCAAAATAAAATTTGGTGATACTGTATACACACACACACACAAACATATTGCCACCGGCTGAAGTAACGAACTAATAATGATACGCCATATGAGTGCCGTACGTATCAGTCCCTAACTAAGATTAATGGCCATGTTATCACATGTGGCCACTTGAATACTTGCAATTTTTTTTAATCTCAACAAATAATTTGGATTGAATTTTGTTCATGAACAGTACAAGTTATCTTTCTAATATGATAAAATGGAATTGAGGACAAACAGTACTCCGCCCCAAAACTGTTCCATCAGAAATGCTTTTATTTACTTGGTCATCTCGAGCACTTCAATTTTACTTGAAAATCATGGTGTCCAGCAAAAATTTAAAAAATGAAAATTGTGAATATTTTTTTAAAAACACAAGGAAGTTTGGTGCAATTTAAAAAACACATATAGATGTTTGGTGCAAAATTTCGATAATACAAGGGAGTTCAACATCTTATCACACATTTATGTGAGATTGTCAAACCCAATAATCCATTCTTCTTTTTCGACCCGGCTCCAGCAGTATTTGAAATAATAATTTTCATTACTATAATTTATACAATTTTTTTATACAAATAATTATAAAAATATTATTGTCTTTTTGTGCAAAAAAAATGTTATTTTTCAGTATTATAAATTATATTTTTTCCAAATATAAATATGAAGATGCATTTACGTCAGACGAATCATAACTCATTCAATGATGTTACACAATTTTTTATCCATATACACTACAAAGCTAGTCATAAATTAGGATACATATATGGTTATGCATCTCCATCAAGGATTGAAATATCGTGGATATATTGCGGATTTTGACATTGCGATATGGATTTGAGGGAGAATATCTTTTTTCCCGCGTATCGGCGAAATATCGCAATAAATCACAAGAAATCACAATTTTTTTTATATTTTTATAATATATTTTAATTTTTATTTAATACTATATATTTTGTGGTCTTTTTTTAGGTCTTCAATGTAATTATTTGAGTTACAATATTCTTTACTTTACAAAAACACTCACATTGCTTAACAAGTTGGACCCGAACTCTAATGATGTAGCTCAATTTGGAAATGAGGTGACATAATTTTTCAATAGTAGTTATCATATTTTCGTTTTAAGATAAGATATCATATTATTATATTAGTTATCATATTTTGGTTGTATTAAATGTGAACCTTATATATTTTCGTGACGGGAGAAAAGGATTTGCTGATCGTGCCGCAATTACTTCTCGATCCACTATGGTCCCATGTAAGTCTTTTACTTAATATTTTCAAATAGAGCTTGTTTAAATAATTTAAAACCATGTCTTCAATGATGTTGAATCAATTTCAGCCAATTTTGATTCTATGAATATGAGTGACACTGATCACAGTAATATGTCTCAGATTCATATGATTCTTACACATATGGGGGTTCACAATTTGATTGGACTACTCAAAATGTGTATGAAGGTGAAAATGTACATCAACAAAATAATTGGGTCAGTGGATATTATCCAATCCATGATAAAGCTATTGGAAGAAATTAAAAAACATATCAAGCGCATATGCATAATTATATCCAGAATTACTCTAATGTGATGAGTTGGTACCATTGGTTGGAACAAGATGACATTCCATCCACTATATTTGAACCCCATAGTCATAGATCCTCATTTTGGTATTAATTGTATTTTATAGTGTTTATTTAGTTATTTTATACTGTATTATGTATTATTTTGTCAAATGTATTATCTCAGACAATATTTATATAATGTATTATTCATATGTGTGCTTTCAAAATACAATTCTATCAAAATTTTGAGTAGAAGATATGCATAATAATATGTTATAATAGTTCCTAAAATTTTTAGTTAAATTTCCAAGATTTTAATATAGTTCCATCATTTCTTCAATTTTCTATGATATCAATATATCCTTTGTAAAATTAAAATTACGATATATGATGCGATAGCGATAGCGATATTTTCATCCTTGACCTCCATGGACGAATATGTAATTACCAAATTGGCATGTGTCCAACAAATACAATTCTACCACCGTACTTATCATTTGATGCTGCGCAATTAATGCCTAAGTTACCACATGTGCGCACTATCTAATCACATTGTTTGCTCGAGCTCTTTGTCAAAAAATTAAAAATAAATAAATCACATTCTTTGCTTCTGCGGCGATTTTAAGGTTTTGCGCAATTTGCTATATTGTGTTGAAGTAGGATTTATTAAAATATATTACGAATGATAGTTACGGATTAATTTTATATTTTATTCTTTTCTGAGATGAAAGAGAGAAGATTTATTCTTGTCATATAACAAGTGCGATAGTAATTAATCTCTCTCCTTTTAAGACACACTAGCAATTATTAATGACAAAAACTTATATGAGACGGTCTCATACATGAGACGGATCAATATATGTGAGTTAATGATACTTCACTCATAAATAATGATACTTCATCCATAAATAATGATACATGTGAGTTAATGATACTTCACCCATAAATAATGATACTCACATGCGGGTATAAATAATGATACTTACATGTGAGTTAATGATATTTCACCCATAAATAATGATCCCCGCATGTGAATATTGACCCGTCTCATGTATAAGACGGTCTCACCCAAGTCTGCCCCATTACTAATATACATTAGTTATATCAATTTAGTAAAAATCAATATCCCCTGTGTGATTAACACGAACCTTTTAAATATGGAGTACCCAAGTACAAAAATCCAAAATACACAAATTTGTTAATGGCATATATACTTTAATAGATGTTTTTTATTTTTTCAAAAGTTAGTTAAGACAAATACATATTCTCTCCGTCCTATAATTGTAGTTTCTTATTCATTTTTTGTCCGTCCCAAAATTATATATATAGTATTAAATTTTCATTTTTCTCATAATACCCCTATTTAATGTTATTTGAAAATTGAAATTAACATTCTTTTTCTTTTAAACCAATAAATAAGAGTAAAGTAGGAAAAATAATTTATACAATTTTATTTTTCCAACTAAATTAAATAAATTTTCTTAATATGTGTAAAAAGGGAAAGGGACCTGCATTTTTGATACGAGGGAGTAATATTTTTTGCGAGTAGACTATTTGAAATGGTTATCAAACAATATTATGAACAAGAAAGCCACATGACTTTTATATGGATCAATTACCACTAACAATTAATAACCACACAAAAGGGAAACTGGAAATTAATAGTTTCTCATGGTTTTAATTTTTTTTTAATATCAACTTTTACCTCCTTTATAACTATATTAATTAATTATCATAGTTTTTGTTCAAATATAGTCAACTTATAGGAATGGCGGCATCAAAAGTTAAGTTGCAAGAACACGCATTTTAATTTTTTATTCCCATGATTATGTTGATTTCAGTTTGGTTTCTGGTTAAGAGTACTACTTTATAAAATTTTACATTTTATAAATCATTTAAAAGGCACAAGTTTGGCTTTATACTTCTTTAGGTTAAATACACGCTTAATCTTAAACTTCAAAATCATTTAATTAAAAAGCACAAGTTTCTGGTCAGATTACTTCTTTATAAATCGTTTAAAACGCACAAGTTTCGGAAAAATGTCCCAAATCTCAACATAAAAAAAAAAAAAAAACAAAAAAAAACTTTACACATTTTTGCAAAAATGGCAGTCATTGAATCCAATTTTTGGGTACTAGTGTTGTGAACACTAGCCTAATTGATCAGGGTGTTGAAGGAATCTATGAGGGCAGGATGTTTGTGAAGCCAGAGCAGTGGCTTGATAGGGATGGAACGCCGGAAAAGGATGGGAAATTGGCGTCGGAAGTGGAAGGGAAGCAAGATTCGATCTTGGAGATTGAATTGATGAGCCCTATTGTCAATTAAGTCAAGATTGGGGATCTTA
Source organism: Perilla frutescens (assembly GCA_026008535.1). Classification (NCBI taxonomy): domain Eukaryota; kingdom Viridiplantae; phylum Streptophyta; class Magnoliopsida; order Lamiales; family Lamiaceae; genus Perilla; species Perilla frutescens. Next base: position 7,696,321 of record BRKX01000016.1, read on the forward strand.
ATTCCAATCGTTGGATTGACAGGATCATATGTGCGGCATAGATTAAATCCGAACTTAGTTATTAAGTATTTCTTTTATTTCAATTTGGGCTGTAGTTTTCAATTTCCAGTTTGTTAAGTATTGGGCCGGAAATACTAGGCCCAGTGTACTAGGGTTACAAAAACCTTCTTTTCCCAGTTGAATGGATATGAAGAAATTATCTAAATTTTCCTCCCCTTTCTCCCGAATTCCTTCCCCCTTTTCTTCTTCTACAAGTTTCTCTCATTTCTCATCAAGATTTAAGCTTTACACAATATACCATTAAATCCAGTCAGATCCATTGATATTACAACTCAAGGAACGGATAAACAAAAGAAAATTAAAAATATATTGGAGATCACCACAGTTGGTATCAGAGCCAACCATCCTTGGACGCAGATATGGCAGATAATACTCGTTTTAAAGACCTGCTGGAAGCACAAAAAAAGCTGGATCAGACCCTACAAGCAGAGACATTAAAAAGGGAAGCAGCTGAAATAAAAATGCAAGAGAAGATGGAGGGCATTAATAGTGATATGCAAGGGAAATTTGAATACCTTACCAAACTCTTAGCTTAAATGAGGCTAGAACTATTGAAAGGAAACAAAGGCAAGGAGCCCTCAACTGCAGAATCCATTCTGGGCGAACCACCTCCTTCCGCTACTCAAGGATCACCTCCTTCAGCTACCCAAGGATCAGCAGGTTACCAGGGGCATTCTATTGCTAGACCTATGGCTATTATGGATCCGCACAACCAATAGATAATCAACCCTTTACCTAAAGTGGATTTCCCAAAATTTGATGGATCACTCCCTAGATCTTGGATCATCAAGTGCAATGGGTATTTTAACATGATCCCTAATCTACCTGACGGACAAAAGATTGCCCTAGCCACCATGCAATTTGAGGGAAAGACAGCTCAATGGTATTAAAATATGGCTGCAAAGGGCTTAAAACTGACTTGGCAACAGTTCCTAGAGGTGATTTCAGCTAGGTTTGATGACCTGAAGGAAACTAAAATCATTTGTGACTTCAACAAACTCAAGCACACTGGATCTTATGACGATTATGTAGAGCGTTTCGAAGAGCTCAAGGCATGTATGGATCTCCTACACCCTGGGGAATTCTCTGAAAATTATTACATGGCTAGCTTCCTAAGTGGCTTGGGTGAGGAGCTGAAGTCTGCAATTATGATGTTTAAACCAAAGGACTTACAGCAAACCATTGAGTTGGGACAGAGTCAACTACTAACTATTGAGGCTATCTCGAAGAAACTCAAGGGAGCTAACAGAACCTACCCTGGAAACAACCCCAATTCCACAAGAACTACTAGCCCGAACCCCTGGGTTAAAGGGAATGTTGTTGTGCCCAACCCTACCAAGCCACCTGTTAAGTTGTTGACTGCCAGTCAGATGGCAGAGAGGAGACATCAAGGCCTTTATTATAACTGTGATGAAAAATTTATTCCGGGACATCGATGTAAACAGAGAATTATGTATGCGATGATGTTTGAGGAGGAAGAGCTAATCTATTTCCAAGACTAGGAGCCACAAGAAGAGAGTGAAAGAGAAACTGAAGATTTGATGGAAGAGGCTCAACTGTCACTAAATGCATTAACATGTAGTGAAGGTCTAATTACCATGAGATTTAAGGGCAGCTATGGGGGACAACCACTGCACATTCTAATAGACACTAGGAGTACCCTTAGTTTCCTTAAGAGTACTACTGCTGAGAGGTTGGGAATTCCCCTAAAGACTGTCACTCCACTACTCATCAAGGTAGCTAATGGGCATAGGCTCATCAGTGAACGGGCTGCAGAGTCTTTTTCTTGGGATATGCAAGGCCACACTTTCAGTCACTCACTCAGGCTCCTCCAGAATGAGGGCTATGACCTCATACTAGGGGGTGATTGGCTCAAGGCCTGCACTCCTATAGAATTAGATTATGATATGATGGTTGTTACCGTTAAATGCGAGGGAAGGAGGGTGAAATTGCATGCACAAACTTCACAAGCTGAGTGTCAACTCATCTCCAGCCATTCCCTATATAACCTCCTACATTCTAAGCACAACCGAGAGTTAGAGGAAATTTATGCCATCACTGTCTCCCCAGAGGAACACCAGGAATTCAATCAAGATTTTCAGGCCCTGCTAACAAAATTTGTTGATGTCTTTGCAGAGCCCAAGGGACTGCCACCCTCCAGGGGGGTAGAGCACCAGATTGTATTGAAGGAAGGAAGTGTCCCTTAACACCAGTATCCTTACAGAACCTCTCATGACCATAAGGATGAAATTGAGAGGATTGTTAAGGAACTCTTAGACTCGGGGGTTATACAGAACAGTCAGAGCCCTTTTACCTCACCAGTTTTATTGGTGAAGAAGAAGAACAACACTTGGAGACTTTGTGTAGACTACAGGTACCTTAATAGGCTGACAGTAAAGCATGATTACCCGATTCCAGTGATAGATGAGCTATTGGATGAGCTCCATGGAGCACGAGTATTTTCAAAAATTGATTTAAGGTCTGGGTACTTCCAGATCCTTATGAAACCTGAACACCGGTACCTGACCGCATTCAGAACCCACCATGGCCACTACGAGTTCCTAGTAATGCCATTCGGGTTGTGTAATGCTCCAGCAACCTTTCAGCACCTGATGAACCAGGTATTCACGGATTTCTTGAGGAAGCATGTGTTGGTATTCTTTGATGATATCTTGATCTATAGCAAGACCAAGGCAGAGCACTAAGAACACCTCAAGGAAGTGTTCCTAATATTAAGGAAGAATTCCTTATATGCCAAGGAATCTAAGTGTCAGTTTGGAAGGGATAGCATTGAGTACTTGGGGCATATAATTTCAGGTAATTGGGTATCTACCAATCCCCAGAAGATTGAAAGTATGAGAAATTGGCCTACCCCTAAGACAGTTAAGCAGCTCAGAGGGTTCTTGGGATTAACGGGATACTACAGGAAGTTCGTTAGGGGATATGGAATTATTAGCAAACCCCTAACAACACTACTCAAAAAAGACATGTTCAAATGGAGTGATGAGGCAGAGGGGGCTTTTCAGAATCTCAAGGTTGCTGTGATGAGTGCTCCAGTCTTAGCACTTCCTGATTTCTCAAAACCATTTATACTAAAGACAGATGCTAGTGGATATGGGATTGGAGCTGTCTTGATGCAAGAAGGAAGACCTATTGCCTATATGAGCAAAACACTATGCTCAAAGAATCAAGCCTTGTCAATCTATGAAAGGGAGTTTTTGGTAGTCCTTATGGCAATACACAGGTGGAGGCACTACCTATTGGGGCACAAATTCATAATCAGAACAGACCAACAGGCTCTAAAGCACTTACTGGATCAGAAGGCTATGTCTCCTACCCAACAAAAGTGGATAACCAAACTTTTAGGTTTAGACTATGAAATCTGCTACAGGAAGGGTAAGGAAAACAGGGCTGCTGATGCATTGTCTAGAATATAAGGAGAGGAAGACAGTTACCTGGTACTAAGCACAATAACCCCTACTTGGCTTAAAGAGGTGGTGGATAGCTACTCCAATGACACCTTCTGCCAGAAGGTAATCAATTCCAAAGGTGGGAATCCCACCTTGTACCTAGATTTCACCCTTACTGAAGGATTGCTAAGGCACAAAGGTAGGGTAGTAGTAGGCTGCCACAAGGAACTCAGGCTGAAGTTACTAGATGCCATGCATGGATCACCCTATGGTGGACATTCAGGGATCCATGGCACTTATATCAGGCTAAAGAGGGTTTTTTTATTGGCCAGGAATGAAGGTAGATGTGATTAAGTTAGTAAGGGAATGTGATGTGTGTCAAAAGGAATAAGCCAGAATCTGGAATGAAGCCTGGGCTACTGCAGCCCCTACCAATACCAGATCAAGCTTGGACACATATCATCATAGATTTTGTAGAGGGGCTACCTAAGTCTGGGGGTAAGGATACCATATTGGTAGTCATAGACCGACTGACCAAGTATGGGCATTTCATTGCTTTGTCTCATCCTATAACTACTCAAGCGGTGGCCAAGATTTTCATGGACAATATCCATAAACTACATGGCACCCCAGTGAGCATTGTTACTGATAGAGATAAACTGTTCACCAGCAATTTCTGGAAGGATCTCTTTAAGGGCTTGGGTGTTACCCTAGCTTTTACATCTGTCTACCACCCAGAATCAGACGAACAAACTGAAAGATTAAACAGGTGTTTGGAGAACTACCTACGATGCATGACGTCTAATGCTCCTAAACAATGGACTAAATGGTTGGCTTTGGCCGAATATTGGTATAATACCAATTATCACACGGCCTCGAAACTGACCTCTTTCCAAGCCTTATATGGGTATGAGCCACCTAACCTATCCATGGGGCCACACCTAGACTCTAATCATGATGAAGTGAAGAAACACTTACAACAAAGGAGATTGATGTTGCAGCACATCCGAGAAAATCTGCAAGAGGCCCAGAACAGAATGAAAACTTATGCAGATAAGTCAAGAATGGAACGAGAATTCGATATAGAGGATTGGGTCTACCTGAAATTGCAGCCTTATCGTCAAAATTCGGTGCAACTCCGGCGTAATATAAAGTTAGCTTCCAGATACTATGGGCCCTATCAGGTATTGGAGAGAATAGGTAAGGTCGCATACAAACTAAACTTACCCAGTGGATCCCGAGTCCACCCGGTCTTCCATGTCTCGTTATTGAAGAAGAAGGTTGGTGAGAGTACTGTACCTCTCAAGGAACTGCCAGCGACCACCGACGAGGGGCTTTTCTGCACAATGCCCTTTGCTATACTGGGAAGCCGGGTGATTAATCATGGAACTACGGCAGTTGCTCAGGTCTTGATTCAGTGGGGCGAAGAAAGTCTCAATCTTTCCAGCTGGGAAGACGTCTCCTTCATCTACAAAAGATTGCTTGGCCTTGATCCTCAGGGACGAGGATCGACAAAAGGCGGGGGAATTGTTGTGAACACTAGCCTAATTGATCAGGGTGCAGAAGGAATCTATGAGGGCAGGATGTTTGTGAAGCCAGAGCAGTGGCTTGATAGGGATGGAACGCCGGAAAAGGATGGGAAATTGGCGTCGGAAGTAGAAAGGAAGCAAGATTCGATCTTGGAGATTGAATTGATGAGCCCTATTGTCAATTAAGTCAAGATTGGGGATCTTAATTCCAATCGTTGGATTGACAGGATCATATGTGCGGCATAGATTAAATCAGAACTTAGTTATTAAGTATTTCTTTTATTTCAATTTGGGCTGTAGTTTTCAATTTCCAGTTTGTTAAGTATTGGGCCGGAAATACTAGGCCCAGTGTACTAGGGTTACAAAAACCTTCTTTTCCCAGTTGAATGGATATGAAGAAATTATCTAAATTTTCCTCCCCTTTCTCTCGAATTCCTTCCCCCTTTTCTTCTTCTACAAGTTTCTCTCATTTCTCATCAAGATTTAAGCTTTACACAATATACCATTAAATCCAGTCAGATCCATTGATATTACAATTCAAGGAACGGATAAACAAAAGAAAATTAAAAATATATTAAAGATCACCACAACTAGATTGTTGAAAAAGCACAATAGAATCATATATATTTCACGTTGGGATTAAATATGATTTCTTATGATAGACTCAAAGTGTCTTGCCAACAATCCGATACACAAAATTGGATCACATAACATTTTTCAAAAATAAACAAATATTAGGTATTTTTTTAAATTATTTTGAAGTTTATAATATTTTTGCAAAATAGACTAAAAAAAATTAGGATATAAGTATATATATATTTGGCCTAGTTCTTATAAATAGACATTTTTATAAATGTTTCCCCATCTTTACAAGCAACATGAAAGAAAAACAAGAATCTCCATCACATCCAGTGGGGTAGGATTTTGACATGTATAGAATCATAAAAAATGATTATATACTGTCATAATCCCATCAATTCCCTATCCCGCATGGCACATTCTTACCTTACCCAATGTGAATAAGAAAGAATTTCCCAAAAAATACTTTTTAATGGTTGAATGAAAAGATTAATATAATTAATATCATTCTAAAAATATAAGAATCATATAATCTCTATCTAAATATGACATTAAAAAATATTCGTATTTTATTAATTTAAAATCTATTACACATTCTACATATATCAACTACTATATAAATTAAACTGCACTTATCAAATAAAATAGGAGAGAAAATATAAGTATCAAGACCGAAAACAAGAGGAGTTCCGTTTTAATGAGTAGCAAAGAAAAAAGGTTACAAGTAGTAACATGCCCGAAAGGCATAAAACGATTTAACAAATTTAATGATAGCAAATCATGAAGAGCACAACAAACACGGCGCCGTTTCTGGATCGACTTTATTTGTGCATATGATTTTTTCCTAAATCACCGCCACAGACAACGATTTCTTTCCTTTCATCATCTTCTCACAGATCTTACCCTATAAATATCCGACTTCGCCTACATTAATCACACACATCTCTCTCTCTCTACTAATCTCATACTAATTATAAGAATTTGCTCTGTCATTTCTTTGATCTTAGAGAGAGAAACTAAGATGGCATCACGTTCTACATGTCTTCTGCTCGTTTTGTCAATGCTTTTCTTCATTACATTAGCCAATGTTGCTGAGGTAAGTAAATAGCGATTGCAGTGTCTCCAAATACCGCCTATACATTTATTACTATATATATTCACACATTTCCACAAACGTTTAGTCATATACCTATATGAAAATGTGTGCAGCACATATTAAAAATTCTCACTACTGTACATTAATGTTTGGATTTTTTACTCTTTATATTCTAACCAATTTATTGGTTTCTCCTATTTTAACAGGGGTACAACAATTTGCGTCCTCGAGGTATATATAATGCACCACAAATCACATTTTGATCATTTTTTTTACTTGTATTCCTTAAACTCTATGCTACATTTATATGTTTGATGACGATCATTTTGCTAAATTGATATAGATTGTAAGCCCCGTTGCACTTACCGGTGCTCGGCTACATCGCACAAGAAGCCGTGCATGTTTTTCTGCGAGAAGTGTTGCGCGACGTGCCGGTGCGTGCCGGCCGGAACTTACGGCCACAAACAAACATGCCCTTGCTACAATAACTGGAAGACTAAAGAAGGCCGACCCAAATGCCCTTAGAATAATGATTCTCAAATATTATTTACCTTTTTACTTAATTACTTTAGTCTTATCAATAATTCAACTCTACTACAGTTGTTGTCCCTTCAATTATTGCTTTCTTAATGATGTAATGGCGAGGGATTACTATTTGTCAGCGTAGACTAGTAACCCGATTTATATTATATACATATGTTTAGCTTATTATAGTGAAATTTCTAATGTACTCGTACATTTTTATGTATGCTCGTGCTTTTTATATAATGAATTTGGACACATTTTTCTTGTGGATGGGCTCGATTTCATTTTATTATAGTGAAGTCTTAAATTAATAATGGGTAATTCTAAACATAACTCTCATTTTATTCTTTATAGCCTGCTAGATTAAAATATTATTGAATGTCATATTTTGCCCTTATGATTTATTCATTTTTTTTTATTTTCTGGATCTCATATTTTGTCAGCAATACTGTAACACCACATAGCCCCCAACTTTTTATGAAAAATAAATGCACATCAAAGTTTATTGACGATTTTTTTTCTAAGCAATAATAGTATTATGAATTCATCGCAGATGCCATTTTTGTGATACTTCGAAAAATTTAATTTCTGTAGCCATGATGATGATAATTAATTAAGATAATTCATGTAATTTTCTCGTGTCATCATTGCTACTCATTTAATTTAATAGTTCCTCAACAAAACTACCAAGAAACTAAATTATGTAAAGAAATTATTATGGGGTTCCTTTCATCTTATAATTTAATCCTAAAAGGAGCAAACCATTGAAACACTCCTAAAATCAATGCAGATAAAATCAGTCGATATTTTCGATAGGGATCTGTAATTTACTTTTGCAGTTAAATGAATTCACGAAAAAAGAAATATTTGAAAAATGAACGGAATTTTAAGTGATTTAATTTATAATGGATCGGGACTTAGGAGTTAGGATAGGTGGTGGTGCCAAGGACACCGGTCGACAGTCTCCAATGATAAAAACTGAAGCCGGATTAATATTCATTAGGTTTGGATTTTTAAGGAATAATCTTTAGAGTAAAATAATGTATAAGTTTTTTTGAAATAAAAATGTCGGGGGCTATGCGTGCTGCATTGAAGGAAAGTAAGAGATCTAATAGTATATTTTAATAAGGGTAAAATAGAATATTTAATAATATTTTTATTTAGATTATAAAGAGTAAAATGAGAATTGTGTTTAGAATTAGCCATTGATAATTTCAATAGTTTAATCATAAATCGACACTAACTCCCCCTACATTATTATCATAAGTGTCTGATTGGAAATTTCTCATTTGACTTTATGTCCGCACAACAAAAAAAGGAAAAAAAAAAAGAAGGATTGAATATGTATATTGGGCTAAACGCTAAACCGGGTCTAGACTAGCAACTTAACATATATACGATTCTTCCATTTTTATTTTACATCAATTCATAAAATTTGATCACCTCACATTTAAAATTTTGAGATCGGATATGAGACTGGTGCATTTGTTCAAAGAATTTGAAAGTCTTGGAATAGTAATTAAAAATTTAATTTCATGTTGCAATTCAAAGCGCGCTAGTTCAAATCTGGTTAATTGTCAGAATAGTTAACTGATTTTTTAGTTTTTTCCCAAACCTGATTTTATTTTATATTTTATGGTGAAACGTGTCTTACTGTACAGCTACAACAACATCGTTTTTTACGTTAAAAATTGAGAATGTTATAATTACTACAAATTAAAAATATTTCTAAAGTTGCGTCGAAGTTGCTAATAGTTGTGAATTTCCGAAAATTAACCCATAAAATAAAATTCAAATATAGCATAATTAATGTGACATCATTTTTAAAAAAATTGGACTTGGGCCATTAAACTAAGGGGGGTGTATTCGTTTGAGATTTGGATGGATTTTAATGGACTTTTAAAATCCGGGTGTATTCAATTCAGACTTTTAAAAGTCCTTTAAAATCCAGAGGTATTCAATCCAAACTTTTGAAAGTCCTTTAAAATCCAGAGGTATTCAATCCAGACTTTTAAAAGTTCTTTAAAATCCTGAGGTATTCAAAAATCCATAGACTTTAAAAAGTCATTGACTTCATTGGATTTCAGCTGGATTTGACGTGAAAATTACAAAGGATTTTTCGATGTATTTGAAAAATCCGGCGAGCGCTGTGTCCCAACGGTCGGTGAGGAGTTGAAATCGGGCACCCCAGCCGTCACCCGACCCCAGCGGCCGCTGGCTTTGCCGATGATGTCACTCCAGCGACCGCTGGGTGCTAGTGGTCGCTGGGAGCAAGGCCGTGGCTACAGTGGCCGCTCGGACCAGTGATCGCTGGGTTAGCTCCGCCTCTCCTCCCAGCGGTCGCTGGGTTCCATTTTTTTCCCGGGCTCACTGATCGTTGTGTTCCATTGAGCGCTGGAAAAAATGATTTCAAACCCGTTGAAATCGTCCAAAATTCATTCGAAATCCATACACAAATCCACCAGACTCTGCGTGGAGTTGGGATACTCCATGTGGAGTATATGGATTTATAAAATCCATAAAAATCCATGGACATTTTAAAGTCCAACAAAATTCATCAAAATCCTAATTGAATACACCCCCCTAAGCCTCCCTCTCCGGACTGTCCGACTGTACAACTTATGAAGTAATTTTAAATGGGGTATTTCTATTCACAAACCCCCATTTTTTTCTTTACAATCTTCAAATTAACTAAAATATAATTAATTATTTTTTTAGATTTGTTTGTCTTTATAACCCTCACTATTTTAAAACACTAGCAAACTAAAGTGCAGCCCTGGGATCACCTATTGCAAATCATGTTGCATTCCCTGTTGCAACTCTTCAATATTTTTTCAAAAAATTATTTTTTTTTATTTTTTAATTTGTTATTATTTATTTTAATTTAAATTTTCTATTTAGGGTTCATCCATCCCCAATCAGGGTATATTAAAAAAAATTAAAAAATAATTAAAAAATAGTTATGCAACACCAAATGTAACACAAAATGCAACGAGGATCAGCTCTGCCCCACTATTTAAAAACCGGACACTCTCCTGTGCACAAGGTATATGGGCATGGGCCCATCAGACTGGCCCAGGCCCAATAAGGCCCAATGGCAAAAAAGAATTGTCTCATTTCAGGCGCGTGGACCCCACGCGCGGCGCGTAGGGTGCACGAGCCATAAATTAATTTTTTTCTATTTTTTTGATTTTTTTATTATTATTTTTTTATTTTTTTCAATTTTTCCCTCAAAATTGTATACCCTAAAATACAATTAGTGAACCCTAAAAACTGAAATTAATTAATTTAATTTTTTAAAAATAAATATAAATATATATCCTAAAATTGATTTAATAAACCCTAAAATTAAAGTGAATTATTTTTTTTAATTCAGTGACTCGCGCAATGCACTCTCCCGATGCTAACGCTTGGGCTCGTGCATTTCGCTTGACAATTACTTTAATCTTTCTAAACAAATATAAATGGTAATTGAAAAAAAAACATAATTTTGTAATATATACCCTAAATGGAATTAGTTAACCCTAAAATAAAAGTGAATATATTTTTTGAAATAAATATAACCCCTAATTGAGATTAATAAACCTAAAAAAATATGAACCCTAAATAAACACAACAAAAGCCCCTAAAAATACAAAAAAAAAAGCCCTAAAAACTCTAAAAAACCATGAACCTTAAAAAATCTAACCCCCCCCCCCTAAATTTTGAACATTAATTGGAATGGAAAAAATCACAATTTGAACTATAAAAACTCATATAAGATAAGTAGAAGACCAGTTACTTTTAATTATACAAATGATACTTTTTGAACTTTAAATAATACTTTTTAGTGTAAAGATTGCAACTGATTTTTACCAGTTTTTTTTAGACGGGTCAACGCCTGTCAATACGGGTTGACCCGCGTTGATCCCGACCCGTCTGGTGGATGTATGAGCCTTATTAGGCCTGTGGTGATGTATAGGAGTTTTGGTATTTAAAAACTATAGCAAACTAAAATACAACCCTCAATATATAACCCCTATCTTAAACATTACAAAGAAAAAAAGCTTGAAACGTGCATCCCCCATCTAATTTCAAATATTTATATTAAGATCATTTTTTGTTAAATTGATATCAATATCAAACTATATTATTAAATAGTATGTTTCAATTGTTCGCCGCGATCTCTAATTTAATCAAAGAAGAATTATCATAAACACTTTAATTACTTAACAACACATGAAACTTCAAACATTGAATAGCCACGCTACAAAATAATTTGTATTTTTTTTTTGTTTTTATTAATTTGATATTGATAATTTTATTCCTAATATCAATAATTATTTTAGAACCTTCAACCACACAATAAATTATATTTTTAAAATAAATATCAAATGAATTTTATATAATCATGTTTTATGTGATAGTATATACATGAATAAATGTTAATTCTGATAACCAATAACTCAGTTTGTAACAATTAGTAATGATAATTTTTTATTATTAAAAATCTATTTTTATATAAGTAGACAATTATTATTGACGATGATAACAAATGTATTTGCTTGAAAGTTAAATAAACAATGACAAAGATGATTTTTTACATTGTAAAATTAATTATTAAGAATGGTAGATCTATCATACCTCATAAGAAAAATAAATAATCCAAATTGGAGATTATTGGAGACATTAATATTACTTAATCTAGTTTAAAATTCAATTATAACATTAATTTTATTTAATGATAGGTTCTAAATAGTGGAGGCTATACAATGGGGATTGTATTTTATTTTGGGTGGTTTTAAATTAATTGGGGGTTATAACGGTAAAAAGTCTAAAAACAGATATTTTTCGGATGATTCTATTCATAACTTCGATCTATTTTTCTCAACATAGCCTCCTAAATAAGTTAATGGGAATGGGTAATGGGAATGGAAGGGGATCCATTCTCATTCTTTATACTTGGTACAAGTTAATGAGAATCAAAATAAAAGTTAATCATTCCCTTAGATTGATTAATTACCCCACCCCCTTTAATCATTCTCCTCAATCATTATCACACTTCTCAATCATCACTATCATGGTTGTTGTCGTTATTATTATTATTATTATTATTATTATTATTATTATTATTAATATTTAATAATATTATTATTATTATATTATTATTTATTTATCGTAAATATTAATATTAATAATTAATTTTTTATTTATTATTATCATTGTTTATAATAATAATAATATATTTATTTTTATTAATTAATTTTGATATTTATTTATTAATGTTATTAATATTAATAATATTATTTTTTATTTATTTTTATTATTTATTGTTTTTGTTGTTGTTATTTATTTATTTATTTATTTATTATTATTAATTAATTTCATTATTTATTAAATAAAAAATTAATTATTAGTATTATTAATATTATTTTTTTATTTATTTTTATTATTTATTGGTTTTGTTGTTGTTATTTATTTATTTATTATTATTAATAATTAATTTTGTTATTTATTATTATTTATTATTATTATTATTAAATAAAAAATTAATTATTAATATTATTAATATTATTTTTTATTTATTTTTATTATTTATTGTTTTTGTTGTTGTTATTTATTTATTTATTATTATTATTATTAATTAATTTTGTTATTTATTATTATTATTATTAAATAAAAAATTAATTATTAATATTATTATTTATTTATTTTTATTATTTATTGTTTTTGTTGTTGTTATTTATTTATTTATTATTATTAATTAATTTTGTTATTTATTATTATTATTTATAATAATAAATAAAAAATTTAATTTTTAATATTAATAATTTTGATATTTCTTTATCAATGTTATTATTATTATTTATATATTTTTTATTTTTTTATTATTTATTGTTGTTGTTGTTGTTATTTATTTATTTATTTATTATTATTATTATTATTAAATTTTTTATTTTTTATTAATGTTATTAAATTATTATTATTATTGAAATTATTTATTTATTTATTTATTATTATTATTTATTGTTGTGGTTAATAATAATAATAATAATAATAATAATAATAATAATAATAATAATAATAATAATAATAATAACCATTAATGAATTTGAAACGAACCAATTATCATCTATCACAATAACAATCATTCCATAATTGAACCAAGCTACAATAATGCAATCACCATTCCCAGTATGATTGACCCTTCAATGATATTCATTGTAATTGTCATTACTTAATTTGAACCAAGCGGCCCCTAAATTAAATGCAAATATAATTTAAATGGTCTATTATACCCTTATAACCTCTTTCCTTTTCTACTTTTAGGATCTCAATATCCTTATATCATGTCTCCATCTCCAATCTCGTAGAGAATTTTTAAGCAGATGATAGTTCTTTTTAATACAATTTCTTTTAATACGTGTTCCATTAAATTTGATTAACAAACTAAACATAGTCAAGTGGGATAGTCGCTCGAGCCTCCATTTTTTTTTACATTAGATCTTTTTAGTTTCTCGAGATCTTGTAATGAGGGACATAATATTCAAGAGTTTTGGAATAACAATAAACTGGTGTTGATGATTTTCTTTCTCTTTTGTTTGTAAAATTACATGTAATTGTTTATTTTTCTATAAAAAATGATAATTAAATCATGAACACCGTAAGTTTAAAAAATTAAATGCATTGAAAATCTGCTATATTATTCTAAATAAACTAATGATTTGTCGCGGAAAAAGAAATGAATCACTTTATTTAATAATCAGTTTTCATGAAAATTAAGAAACATCATTCAAAAAATATTACAGCTATGTTTAGGAATTGGAGCTTTGAAGAAGATGATGATATCTTTAAAATTAGAAAAAGAACTGTGATTAAAATGAAAAATATAATTTTTAAGTGATCTTTTATTTCATTTAATTTTTAGAGGCTATAATGAGAAAAAATAAAGGAAATAGAGGCTGCGTACGGAATGTTTTATTAGGGTTTATGTTTGGGAGCTGCAGGTGTAAAACATTACATTAAATAATAATTTTATTTTTTTTAAAATAAGAGGGATATAGTGAGAAAAAATAGGGCTATATATAGAATTGCCTATATTTTAGTTATTTTGGGGGTTGTGAATATTGGACGTGTTAGTTGAGAACGCTCGACTCCTCTTAGAAGTTTATTTGCCTATTGAGGCCCATCCGAATCTCAGCCCATTAACGCCACAATATTTAATCCTGATAGAAAGTTGATACAAAAATTATGTCATTATAAAAGTTGATAGAAAAATATATTGTTTTTTTTTTTTTTTTGGCTACTCTAGCAATTTTTCTAAATTTTAAAGTGTGTGTTTAGCCACACCAAATTGAATATAACAATCAAACGAAAAGTACATCAAAGTAACCATTCAATGTGGTTACGAGTACATATTAAAAATCGAAGTTTACCCAAAACCTCATCATAAGAGCAAATACAAGGGGATTTTTTTAATGGTGGATTTACTTCGTTTCATTGTCAATATTTTTGATGGTGTGGGAGTGTGGTAAATTCTATAGTAAGATGGATCTATTACATTCACTTTACTGTATATAATTTTTTATTTTCAAAAATGGCATCCGACTGTTACAATATAATAGGTAATCAAAGATCACAGCAGGTATTTGAAGTGCTACAATAAATTTTTCGTCTGTCCAAAATTTTTGACCAAAATTTTTATTATTTAACAGAATAGAAAATGAGATATAAATAACAAAGATTAATGAACCTGATAAACATGTATCGTCTGAACAATTGAGTGATCCATACATACACCTAACCTTACAATTTACCGTGGGAGTGTGGGGTTCGATAATTAATTTGTGGATTAATAAATAAGTGAATGATAGGATGTTTGGCTGTAGGTACTTGATAAAATATATAGTGGGTCCAAATTTAGATTCTCTGACCAGAAATTCAGCAATTTTAAATGGCTTCCCAACTCTGGCACCAAAAATCTTGACATCAATTAATCTTAGAAAACATACCAAAAATTAATCCAAGTACATGTGAGCCCACTAGCCAATGAGTTAGATTAAATTCTCGGTCAGGATAATCAAGAAAGAAAGATATTTCAATTTATGTGAATATTAAAGTTTGTACAACTTAAACTATCACTCCTAATTTGTTACGGGACTAAAAAGTAAAAACATCAATAGACCATCTTTAAGCACGGTTGTCAACTAATTTATATGTATATTTTTATTTTTATTTTATCACAATGAATCAACTCATCATCAATTCTTGACTAAGAAATCAAAGTAAAGAGTGTTTCTACAATTCTAGTAAAGCAACTAATCTAACTTAACTCTAATTCATGTAAGAGTTACAATATTATAAAGTTCAAAATGTATTTTTTTTTCTTTTTGTAGGTGTTATTATCTGACCTAACTAACTTCGTTTAGATATCGCTATCTAGCCCGTGTGTGTTACGAAATTTTGAAGGGCGAAAAGTGAAGGCCCCCTAATTTCCAATATCACATGTGGGTGACATGTGAGATGTGTTTTTGTGGAAGCAAGAAAATGTCATGAAATAGTGGGCACTATATATCCCATTATATTTAAGAGTTGAACATACAAATATGTGTCCAATGTTTGTTGGGGCCCCCAAATTGTTGAAGCAAGAAATGGGAACAATACCTATTTTCAGGTTTAAATTTGATGTTGGGACAAATTATTGTATATAGTTTTAGGACATAACATGGTGCACATGGGTTGAGCATGGCTTCATTGTCCCAACTCCTCCCATAAAGGCATTAGGCATGTCCTCTCTATAGTGTCAATTCCCTCTTTTCATTTGATGCCTTTTCTCATTCTACCCTTTGCTTCAATAATTCATTCACCACAACTCTTTTTTACTTCCTTACTTATAATCTATGGTCATGTAATTTTTTTTTATTGCTATGAATTGGCCGGTTAGTAATGTGGTGATGTATACCATCCTAATAAATTTACCCATCTTTTGAATTTGGAAACAGTATACATGTAATATCCTGGAATTTTCATATTTTTCTAATTGAGTTCTCGAACATTCGATTATTTCAATCTCAAATATCGTACTATATTTTAATTGATCCTAAGCACAAGTGTGCATATGCTTGACAATTTGAGGATATATCGCTTGTTGAAATCTAGAAAATCTAGAGAGAATTGAAGGTGTTTGTAGGAATGCATAAGAGAGAATTTTCTGTATTATTGAGCGTTGTATCCAAGAGAGATTAGACCATCTGCCACAATTTATATATATATATGACTTGAAGTTTGAGGAATTCCAATTTAAGAAAATAAATATTTAGGAATTCTACTAAACCAAACAAAAGTTTAATAACCCAATTATTTAAAAAAGAAAAAAAGAAAATCAGGAACCTATGTGATTTCAAATGGAAAAACCCAAATGAAGGCCTTCGGAAGAGTAAAAAATCAACAATGGGAAAAGACTTATTTTTATGTAAGCATCGTTGAATTTATCTATCAGCCCTCAAAAGGTTCTAACTAAGTGGGCTTCTTTGGATTGATTTCCTATGGATGATTTTCATTTAAGCATAATTGAAATATGTTTGGGGAGGGGTGGGGTTATATAAAAACAACCCTTATGTGAGAAATGAGAACACATACCAGATCACATATTCATTAAAAATCAAAGGTACAGATTTAATGAAAAAGGCGGTGATAATTCTGTAACATCTGAAAAGTTTTTCGCGCGGGGGTATTAACGTAATTTGGTAATTCTTATAAAAATCGCGGAGGATTTGATAACAGATCGTTATGCTAATGAAGTATTATCATCATACTAACGAAGCATTATAAGTATGCTAATTAAAGTTTTCAGATATTGTTAGCGAAAAAAAATATTCTAAAAATTAATTATAAACCTAATTTGATGTAATAAGCTCTAATTAAATGGAAAAAAATCATAATTGGATGAAATAAACATTGATTGGATGTGGTAAACCCTAAATGAGTTGGAACAAATCATAATAATAATATATTTGTACTATGTTAGCATTATGGTTTTGCTTCGTCAGTTTTACGAATACACTATGTTAGCATATGATAATACTCTGTCAACATACGTTATAAATCATAATTGGATGGGATAAACAATAATAATCAATTAAGAACTATAAATAAAAAATTAAATTTTAAAAAAAAATAATAATTAGATGGAATAAACCATAATAAATTTATACTACGCTAGCATTATGATAATTCTTTGTGAGCACAATGAATACATTATGTTAGCATATGTTATCATAATGCTGACAAATAATTATTATATGTTAACAAAAGCATTTACAACCTTGACACGTGTAAAAAATTTTCTTTTTTATTTTTCGTTCATATTTTTTTATCTAAACATAGCCTTTCGACATCTTAAATGAAAGAGTATGAAGAGAGCTTTAATTTGATATATTTTTTGTGTGAATTGGATTAAAAACGAGCAAGTTATGGTTGATTAAAGTTTTTAAGATTTTTTTTAATTGCTGACATCATCATTTTTAATGGGTTTGGACGAAAATAGCCCTTCTTCCTTTATTTTTTGTCCTATTATTTACGAAATTGCCACCTTCAATCTCAACTATTGGATCATTAAATTGAATGGTGTAAGAGGAGTTCTCATTTCTCACATCAACAAAGTGTTCTCATATGATCCATATCCTGTTTGGGAAAATTCTAAACTGATCAGCTCCCATTTTTATTTTTATAACCCTCATATTTTAATAAATTATAAATATTGATGATATAGACTTGAAACCCTTAAAACTATCAAATTCCCCTTACCCATATAGCCCCACCCTTAACAAAAAAATAAAAAAATAAGAAGAAGAAGAAGAAGAAGAAGAAGAATAGTGCCTGGCCAGGTTGTTGTTGACGAAAAAATGCCAATCTGTTTTAACTTAACGTTCTTAATTTAATCTTAATATAAATAAATATTAAATAAAATTAAATACACACAAATCAGAATACATTAAACAAGTTAGGGTTGAAATTAGATTATATATTTATTAAATGAATATCAAGTTTAAATTAATAATGAATCATGAATTGCATTTATTATTTATTTGTTTTAGTTTTTTTATTTCAAATTATTGATCCATGTTATTCTCATAATTTATTTTATAAATTATATATTGTGAAGTTATCATTTTATTAATTCGTCACCCGATTTATAATTTCTACATCTTATGGTTAGCATGAATTAAGTATCATTCCAAATTTTATTGCTAGTATATCCAATTAAACTTCAATTAATGAATTAGTTTAAAAAAGAATTCAAATAAAATTTTATTTTATTCATGTTATTATTTTTTGTTATTTATTTGAATTAAAAATGACATTCTTTTCTATTTAATTGGGGAAGACAAAGGAAGATGAAGGTTTAAAATGATCCCAAAATGTCATCGTTTTACTAGACAAACAATGAACAAATGAAAATGGCGTTATTTTACAAACACACATTTGATAAAGAATAATTAAATGTATAAATATTGACGATCGTCTCATTTTCAATATTATTTCTTAATGGCATGAATAGATAGGAAGTACAAACAGTTGCCGGTTTGCCCCCAAATAAATTTTTTTGGATTGGCCACTGGTTACTTGTATGCTAGATAGTAATTAATACATATATAGGATGCATTGATATTATTTATTGTTATTGTTATTATTATTCAACTACATGGTGTGTGCTTGGTGTAACCTACCACGGGTCCGGGTTGGCCCAATAAATTTTGCAGTTATAATTTTATGCCACAAAGCTCAATTTGTTGGTATTCCTCATCACCTTCCAGATATTCAAACGGTGAAAATCTTGTGTAAAACAAACACATAATTGTTTTAACTCTTCCTCCAACTCAGAAAGCAAAAAAAAAAAAAGAAAAAAAAAGGACTACCCAAGAACACTACTTGAGAAGCAACCCAACTAACAATCAAACCGTGATTTTTTTTTTCCTTATTTATTTTGAGGTATTCCGTCTCAGAAAATCAACTTATAGAAAAATTTAAATGTAGAATGGAAGGTCAAACCATAGTATAAATCGAATAGTCAAATATGTTCAAAAGTCGTGATGACCAAAATTTTCAATATTCAAAAATAAAGAGTGGAAAAACAGGTAATTAATTCAACCTTATTAATTCATTGTAATACTTCAGATAACTAACGGAATTGACAAAATAAAAGTAAACAACTTATATTACGCATCTTGTGGACATGCATTATATGACAACCAAATCATTCATAATTTTATTTTACTTTGTGAATTAGTTTAATTTTTATAATTATAAATGAGAGGATGTAGACGCAGAAGAGGGACGGGTGCTAAGCATATAATGGTCTCTCCACACCAGTTGACACGTCGGCAACTGTCAAAAAGAATGCCACATAATGATCAGATAGAGTTTTGTTATTTAGAGATTAACATTGAGATATTGTGAGGATAGATTGATATCTTGTGAGGATAGATACGAAATATTTGATGTAATCTCTAGTCTAGAATGTTCACTCATGAGTAGTGTATATATATGTGTGTGTATATATATATATATATTTCATTGTGAGTTCATGTAAAATCTTTCTTTTCAGAATATATATATCAAAAATCAGTTATCGACTTCATACTTTCATTATTCATATAGCTCTTGTTTCTTGTTAAATATGAGTTCGTTACTTTGTTTACATGGTATCAGAGCAGGTTGATACATGTTGGTCCCGAGGCGAGTCAGAATCAGTTTAGGGGGGTGAATAAACTGATTACAAAACTGAACTTAGATGCGGAATATTCTGGGCCCGTTTTGACTTGCAAATATCATCCGTGCTATGTAGAGATCAGTTGAGAAGATCTGCTAGCTCGGAGTGCTGTGTGTGCTTATATTGTGCAGTTAAAAACATGCAACTGAACTGAAATTTAAAGCAGAGGACACAAGCAGTTTATAGAGGTTCGAAAGCTCAACTTCTACTTCTTATCTTCCTTCCGCAGAAGGGCAATTAACTATGTAAGTGTAAAGTTCCTTTATTATAGTTACACAGTGAAGGCAGTTGTTGTCCCGGAAGCTGCACTCTCAACTTCCTCAGCCGGTAGGTCAAAAGCTCACACCTGCGATCCCCAACTGCTCGCTGGAGAGATAAGGTGCTATTGTCTGTCTTTTCATGATTTTAGATCTCGCTCGATCTTCAAGAGTACAGTCTTGAAACTGGTATCAATTGGGTTGCTCCTTTGCGCGTCTGCGTCTGAGCTGGGGTAGTTGATCATCTTCAGCTGGCGTTTCTGGGCTTGGGCTTGATGCCTTCTGAGCTCCAGTTTGCTTCTGCTTCAACTGGCAGTTTGAACCAGTGTTCTTTAGCTGGTATTGTGGACTTGTGTCTCTTCAACTTGAACTTCCATGGACTGGTCTTCAGTTTGGTTGCTGACGTTTTATCAGTTGAACTTCAGAACTGATACGTCTTCAGCTGGTGTTCTTCGAACTAGTGCTTCATCAGCCGGAACTTCATTCTTCAGCTGGTATTCTTTGAGCTGGCATTTTTCTTCAGTTTGTACCTTGGTCTTCTCTTCAGCTGGTATGTTCCTTTAACTGGAATATCCTAAGCTGGTATTTCCTTCAGCATGGATCTTTAGACTTGGTACATTTTTTCAGCTGGTATTTTCTTCAGCTTGTGATTGTTCTCTCTTCGGCTGGCAGTCTTCATCAGTTGATGTCATCGTGGACTGGGATGTTCATCAGTTCAAACTAATGTGCTCTTCAATTGGTATTTCTTCAGTCGGGAATGATCTAGAACTGGTATGTCCCTCAATTCTTCTCTTTCAGCTGGTATTCCCTTCAGCTGGGATCTTCCTTTGACTGGAACATTTCTTCAGCCGATATTGGACTAGAACTGGTATGTGCTTCAGTTCTCTTCAGCTGGAACATCTCTTCCGCTGGTGGCGACCTAGAACTGGTATGTGCTTCAGTTCTCTTCAGCTGGTCGCGGCCTAAAACTGGTGTGTCCTTCAGTTTTCTTCAGCTGGAACATCTCTTCAGCTAGTGGCGGCCTAGAACTGGAATGTCCTTCAGTTCTCTTCAGCTGGTGGTAGCCTAGAACTAGAATGTCCTTCAGTTCATCACTTCAACTGGAACATCTCTTCAGCTAGTGGTGGCCTAGAACTGGAATGTCTTTCAGTTCTCTTCAGCTGGAACATCTCTTCAGCTGGTGTCGGCCTTGAACTGGAATGGTCATCAGTTCATTACTGTAGACTGGTGGCAGTTGGTACCTTCTCTCGCTGGTCCCTGCAACTTCCAGTTTGCCTTGCTAATTATTCTAGCAAGCTACAGTCTTCTTTTTCTCTCTATTCTTCTCTCATCTTTCACACGAATTGATCATATCTGTTGGCTTTGACAGCTTTGACTCTGTATGATCATATTTAGTTTTCTGTTTGATTTCTTTTCAGTTCTTTCAAGGCTATTTTCATATTTTGACATCTTTTGACATCTCATCAAAACCCCTTGTAAGAAAAACCATGATAGTTTTTTCTAACAATACTTGTCCCTGGACCGTGGTTTTTTTTATTTACTGTTATTTTTCTTGATTTTTTGTTCCTAATGTCTACTCAAAACTCTCATTCACCCACCACTAATACCCCTCCTTCACCCGTCACCAATATCACTCAAAACTTTCCTTCATCCACCGTAGTACCACTTAAACTATGAGTGAATTTTCCCTTTAAATAATATCTTTACATAGTCAGTCTCTATCTACATAGTTAGATGACATGAATTACTTGTTATGGAAGTGATAGGACGTATTTTACTTGCTTTTATTACTATCTTTTGGTACCTTTTCTCTTTATTATTTACCCTATACTTGTGTATTTTGGATAAATGATATGATTGTTGAGCTGTGTAGGGATGAAGATGCAAAGTTGGAGAAAAATGTCATGTTTTTGGTGCAAAAGAATCTACGTGAAGAAAGAGCAAAATTCGAGTCTGAGTAGATCCAGCCGTAAGGGGTTGCAGCTGGAAAACTGGAGCGGAAGTTCTGGAACCTGGGCCTCTACACGCGTTTTGGGCTTGCAAAATACAATTCTTGCCCAAGTTTAGATCTGGACGCGGGAAGAATCTCTTCCACCGCCTTTAGTGTTTCTTTGCAAGAAAATTACCATGTTTATATAGATTAGGATTCTATTTCCTAGATGGACTCTATCTTTTTATGGGATATAGATATATGTTAGGATTCTAGCTTATTTTTGACACACACCAGACGCTAGAGACGAGCAGTAGGTTGAACGATTTTTAATTCAGTTCCAACTTCTTCTTTTCTTCGTTACAATTATCGCACGGTTCTACAAGTTTTTGTTGCTCGATCTAAGCATGCAAGTTAGCTAATTTAATCATATTTTGATGACGACGGCAAACCTCCACTTATAAGTCATAGTTCTTTTTACAGACTCCCACCAATAGTCTGCATCGTCAATCAATTGAAACTGAGCACATGTAAGCTTTTCCTCATTCATGCAAGACATGTAATCAAATATTCGGTCCAGACATCGAATCCATTTTTCTGCATCTATTGGGTCACCTAGCCCGTTGAAAGTAGGTGGGTGATGTTTACGAAAAGCTTCTTCTGCTCTTGATGTCGGTATGGGAATTGGAATTGGGGCAGGTTGTCCATGGTTTTCTTGGTTCTGTGTTCTTTTCTTAGGCGGCATTCTGAAAAATTTTAGGCTTCAGAAATAACTATCACAAAATCCACTTCGTGCTGAATTAATACGATTGTTAGATATCTCCTAAACTAAATGCTCAACAACATTTCTCATGCAATTCTAATCAGTCTACTTATTTTTAAAGGAAAGCACTTAGTCAGTCTACGTTCCACATGAATCTAAAGAGAGGCACTTAAAATCCAATTTATGTGTATAAGTCACAATTGGCTATGTTCATCTACATTCTCAATCAAATCATTCTATGTTCACATTTCATCTTCATAAGCATTCTCGATTTCCCATCAATTTAACATCATCACATTTCCAATTACTTTAACATTCTCACATTTCCAATCACTTACACATTATCACATTTCTAATCATAGGGCATTAATTACTATCGCCACACATTCCTTCAAATCATATCATGGACATATAGTCCCATTAAAAAAAAAAAATTCAATACCATCTGGGCACAATGTCCCACAATTTTTTTACCATCATGGACAATAAGTCCCTTTTATTCATAACCATCATCATATGGACACATAGTCCAAAATGATACCATTATCCTTTCGAAACCATCATTGGCGCGACTTTTCATAAATATCATCAATGTGGAGAATGGTCCTTATCCACATTTTTTTTTTAAAATCAGTAAACATAATTGAATCTAAAAAAAACATTTTAACTCACGTATCTTTTTTTAAGCAAGATGAGAGCGGTGTAGGCGACGTGCTAGGGCTATCAGACAATTAATTAAGAGAATACACTGAGAACTAGACTTAATCAATAATATGACAGGCCTGCAGAGTTGCAGCCTGCTCTGATACCACTCTGTAACGCCCCGGTCCCGGGAGAAGGGCAGGGGACCGGTGCGCTACTTGGGGAAAGGGGGAAAGGGGTTGTTGAACAGAAGCAATCAAAGAAATAGGGTTAGTGCCCTAAAAATATGGGCAGCATAACCTCTATAAATGGATCAATCCACGTTTTTAAAGCGTATGAAATGACTCAAACCAGATACCATGACTCTTAGGATGAACCCAAGAAAGAATAACAAAGGCAAACTTCAATGTAAATAATAACAGTTCAAAGGTTAACTGTTAATAGGTTAGGCATAAAAAAAAGGCCAGACTGATGTCTGTCCAAATACTTAAAGTAAAGAGATGCCAGGCTTCCGCCTGTCGTGAAAGCAATATAAAGCCAGGCTTTTGCCTTGACATGAAAAACAATGTAAAGCCAGGCTTGCGCCTGTCTGAGTAAGGAAAGTAAATAAATGCCAGGCTTTCGCCTGTCAGGAACAGAAAGTAAACGGGATTCGGAGAACCGAACACTCCGTAACAATAAAGAAAATGGGATTCGGAGAACCGAACACTCCATAACAATAATCAGAGTAAGCGGACAAAAACGCAGTGCATTTATTCAGACACAAAAGGTAACCATGTTCTCAGTTGGACTCCACACATAAAAGAAACATATACATCAAAAGATAGCCCTTCAGCCTTAGCACAGCCGTCCACCATCCCGCAGCTCATCCTGAAAATATTTGAAAAGATTTGGGCGTGAGTACTAATGCACTCAGTGGGTACTTTTGAGAAAAACCTTCAGAATCATTTTATAAAATAGAATATCCAATCATATTGAGAGCATATCATGGAAAGCTTTTAAAGTAGAAAATTTGCGAATTCCATGTATACAAAATCATTTTCGTTCCATCATTGCGCGCCACTCTCCCCTAGAACGCTTACAGTGAGTCGGTTCGTGTACACAACCCGGCTGCTTAAGGTTGGACACTGCCCTGTTTGCTTGGGGCTCGATATCGTGAACCATTGTAGTTTCATCACCAAAAACAGTAGTAAGACTTACATGAGTCAGGAGAGCACATTAAATACAGTCATGAGTTGGATATTCAATCACATTTATTTTATAAATATCAGGGCTTAATAACCCGAAAATACATTTTTATATAATAAAAACCCACCTGGTAATCTGAGCTAGATCTAGATTCTGATTCTGATCTCAACTAGAAGTCTTCTTCTTCTGTGCCTACAAGATTATCCGGTAACTTAGTTTCGATGAATGACTACCATTAGGTCAAAATCTAACCTTTCTTAGTTATGAAGTAAATATTATAATATCTACTATCTTAATACGCAGCACTCGGATCATCAAAATATTTTGACTCTTAAGGGAACTTTACTCAGGGCATTTTTATAAAGAAAAACTGTTTAGGAAGTTTTGGCATACGAGGTGGTCAAACCCGTATCCTAAAATTAATTCGGTACAAATAAATTCATACCGCAAGATCTGCCCATTGGAAAAATATGAAACTTTAAATAAAAATACTATATTTTGACACGGAACAACTTTTGAGCTTAAAAACACGATACGGCTATCCATGAATGATAGATCTGAAAAAGACTATAATTTAATAATCGGATACCCAAAATATACCCGAAATTAAAAAGTGACAACATGGAAAATGTATATAAATATACATAGAACATGAAACCCTAAAGACACTTTTTGATCTGATGACCCAAAAGAGTCACCGATTTGAAGGGTGATTACGACTTTGGCGGCGGTCACAATGATTTTCCATCGTGATCGTCCGTCGTGTCATCATTTCAATCACGTATTCGTGATTTATGCGTTGACACCTTCAAAATGACTATTTCAGAATTGAAATAGGAAACTAGAGACGTACCTTCTCTAGAAGCTGCTCGGCGTTTCGATTTTGAAAATGAATGAAAAATGAAACCTTAACCTCCTATTTATAGGAGAAAAATAAATAGGATAATATTTCGAAAAAGAAATTGGATAATGACAGATGTGCCTTAGTTATCCAAATCTATTACCTTTTACCCTAAAATTGTGCCAAGTGTTCATTTGAACTCGAAATTGGAAAATTCAAAGTTTGGCACGATGCTTGAAAATTTTTCTATCAACCCAAGAAAAATATTAGAACATATTTTTAAAGCAATTTTTGACCAAAATAAATTTTAATAGATTTCCCTGGCTGCGATTTTCCTTTATTTGAGTCCTTTAAGGACCCAACTTCTTACCTAAATTACCCTCAGGTAACATAAGTTGAGTAAAACCCTCTAAAATATTTCGGGGTATTACATTCTACCCTCCTTAATAAAAATTTCGTCCCGAAATTTGCGTACCTCTATAGGGTAAATCAGGGTACAACTCCTTGATTCTGCTTTCAAGCTCCCATGTAGCTTCCTCTCTTCCATGGTTATTCCATAGGACTTTCACCAGTGATATCTGTTTGTTCCGTAATTTTTGGACCTTTTGGTCAAGAATAGCCTCTGGTTTTTCTTCATATGATAAATCCTGATTCAGGACTATCTCTTCATTCTTTATAACGTGTGTAGTATCAAACACGTACTTTCTCAACATTGAGACATGAAAAACATTATGAGGAGTTGTATGGCTCATATTCGTAGATTAATGTATGCGTTTGTTGAGTTTTTATACTAGTTTCGAGTTTCAGTGTGCTATTTGATGTTTTGGTGTTTCTTGTGCAAGTTTGAGCTGAATTTGAGATTTATCCAAGATCCAATTTAAGGAGGAAAGTTTCTAGAAAGATAGAGGATCAATAGAGGGTCGCAACGCAACTTGAATCGAGTCAATCGGATGAGAAACGAGGGAGAACGGAGTGAAACGGTGGAGGCGCGCGGAGGTGCCGGCCAACCCGCCGACCGGCGGCCAAATCGGTGGTTTTCACTGTTTTGGCCGCCGATCCAGCCGCCGATCTGCGGGTGGGGGCCGCCGGTCGGTGGGGCTTCACTTACGGGTCGGCGGGATCGACGTTTTTGGCCCTCGGGATGCGTTTTCGGCCCATGAACTTATCTTTCGGCCTGAATTTTCGATACCAAGTAGAAATAGGACTTCTTTGGATGTTTTTTTCATACTTTATTCATTATTTTAGAGTTCCAAACTTATTTTACTTTCGATGTTTGCTGTGAACATTCAAGAAAGAAGAATTCAAGTTTTATTCAACGAATCGTCATTCCGGTTTTTCTATTCTATTGAACATTTATTTTATGTCAATGTTTATTGTTATTTCTATTATTTCTATGGTTTTAATTATACGTTAGTAGTCTTTTATTAATTCTAGGGTTTGCAAAGCATGATTGAAGCTATGTATTTAATTTAATCTTATTATTTTTTCCCTTCCGATTATTGTGTTCAATTGTTCAAGAACTTTTGATTTCATACCTAATTACTGATCACAATTGATGCATGCTAGCTAGTTAATTTGAGTCCTGGCGAAGATAATTAATTAATGGGATTAATTGAATAATTTGATACACGTTCTAAGGAATCTGTAGGGGAATTTAAATCTGTGGTTCTATCGGGAGTTAGTAAATTAACCTAGAGAGGAAAGTAATAGGTTGTTTGTTAATTTGCTTCTACCTTGAGACCTGGCGGAGATAGGTAGATATATTTCTGATTCCTCACCTTTAATCGGATTAAAATTGGGAAAGATTAGGATTAAATTGAATCATAGTGGATACATGTGTGCTGCATTCCCTAGGATTAGTATTTCATTAATTGTTTGAGTTTGATTATTTGCTTAATTTATTAACTTGTGTTTAGTTGGTTCTATTTCTGTTCTTTTAACTTATTTAGATTCGTGCCTAGTTCTAGTAAACTCATAAATTAGTAGCTTAGATAATAGAGAGTTATTAGCTTAGTACTCAGTATTGTCAAATAATCAGTCCCTGTGGATACGATACTCGATTCGCTTGCTATATTGCATTGTCCTGTGTTAGTTGCAGTTTAGTGCAGAATAAATAGTGCATCACTTGGGCTCCTCTACTAATTAAAATAAAATCAAATCGGCCCAATAGAAGTGCAATGCCCATTTAATAAAAATATAATGCCTGAACAGTTCTCTTCTTCAATCGGTTTGTCTCTAATTCAATTAACTATGATTTTCAATTTATCAAGCCATAAAAATTAGATCTTTAGACTTTTTCTCCAACTCTTCTTTTCCAGCAACGTCTTGCATATGGTTAGCAGTGTCGTTTTCGACCAAGTTGACTGAGTTCGTAACAATACCCCTCTCATTTCTAGATCCTTGTCCCTAAGGATCTAGGATATGGAATTGCCATTTTATGGAGTTGACATCCCTCCACAAGGACAATGAGGAGTCACCCCCTTCTCGCTGCACTAGGATTTGCTGAGCTGGGGTTCGACGGAAGAGTATAGTTTTCCTGTCAATGATGGCGACTGGAACAAGGTGTAAGATCCCTTCTGCAGAAACTTCGAGTAACTTAGGTAAAGGGGTAACACCTTCTCCAACTTTTTTTCTTCAATAGCGAGACATAGATTACCAAATGGATTTTTGAGCCAGATGGTGATTCCAATTCATATGCAACCTGACCGATTTTACCCAAAATCTCATAGGGGTCCTTGTACCTAAAAGAATGTTTCACGTCTTGGCGCAGAGAGATCGAGTTTTTCCCATAATGGTGTATCTTGAGGTATACCCAGTTTTCCATCTTGATTTACCTTTTAATCCTTGAATTATCAGAATTAGTCTTCATCTTGTTTTGTGCTACTTGAAAGTTGATTTTGTTAATTGTTGCATTATGAGTCTTCTCACTTAAGTTTTCCCAATGTTGTGTTTAAGTAGGGCCCCAAACTGTAAAATCAGCTTTTGCAATCCCTCATTCTCTTGTAGCACATTTTTTTGAGTAGTGACTACAACTGCATACCCCTCTTCTATCTCATCATTTGTTGTGGTGTGCCTCTGTTTATGTAAAGAATAATGGGAGACAGACTGACACTCTTCTTTGGGCTTGTTAGCAAACAATTTGATTTTCTTTCCCTTCCACTTAATTGTTACTATCATACTATCATAGTCTAACACAATAGGACTGCAAACTTTAAGCCAATCACCTCCTAAAATGATGTCACATCCCTCGTGTTGAAGTAGTCTCAAAGAGTGATTCAAATCATGTCCTTGCATCTTCCAATCAAATTTCTCAGTTCGTTGAGAGCTAATCAACCTCTGACTGTTAGCTACTTTAATGAGAAGTGGTGAAACTTTCTCTATTTCACACCCTAAATGATGTGTTGTGGACTCTTTTATAAAGCTTAAAGTACTACATGTATCAATAAGAATCTGTAGGTTATGGCCCTCACAAGTCCCAGTAAACCTTAAGGTGGTGATGTTGTCATCTACCTCCAAAGAGTTTAATGAAATCTGCACTTCTTCCATGTTAATGTTAGAAGTAGTCCTTTTTTCCACCCTAGCTAGAGTCTGCAAGTAGGTAGTTTCTTCATCCTCTGTCATCATTATATAGTTAATCCTATGTTTACACATGTGGCTTTGTGTATATTTTTCATCACAATTATAACATAGGCCTTGAGCTCTTCTTTCACTCTCTGATGTGAGAAACTTGTCAGGAGCTTTTAGTGGTTGATTCAGCTTGGGAGTGAAAGGGATTGGTTGTGTGGTTGCCTGAGGTGTGTCCCTTGAGGAATCATTAGCCATTTCGCCAGAGTAAGTCCTACTTCCTCCCTTGATCTTTTTTGTTATGGATTCAATTGTAATCAACTGATTTTGCCCCAATTCAATTGCTTGAGCTAAGGTAGTATGGGTAAAAATTTTAACTCCAGACCTTAATTCCTCACTTAAGCCGCTAAGAAAACTGGCAACAAAATAAGTTTCAGAATAGGCTTTGTTACCAAACAGTGTCATGCAATCTTTCAACTCCTCAAACTTGTCAAGATAAGCCTAATAATCCCCTAAAAGTTTGAGTTCATTAAACTCAACCACCACATTGTCTTCTCTTAATTCCCCAAACCTTACAGAAACTATCCCCACAAACTGTGACCAATTAAGTTCAACTTGTTTAAAA
The DNA here is from genome assembly GCA_026008535.1 of Perilla frutescens. Taxonomy (NCBI): domain Eukaryota; kingdom Viridiplantae; phylum Streptophyta; class Magnoliopsida; order Lamiales; family Lamiaceae; genus Perilla; species Perilla frutescens. The sequence continues at coordinate 7,726,081 of BRKX01000016.1, forward strand.
CTAAAAGACTGATACCATGTAGCTGCTTTTCCTTCAAAATTCATTGTAGCTAAAGCTATTTTTCGCTCATCATTTAGGTTAGAAATCATTTTAAAATATCCAGCACATCTAAGAATCCAAACCCTGGGTTGTGAGCCATCAAACTTGGGAAAATCTTGGGTAAAGGAGTGATAATATGCCCTTCTTAATTATCAATTATTTGTCTATTCCCAGTACAAGTGAAGTTTCTTGATTGTGATCCCTCCTCTACCAACTGAACATGTGGTTTTCCTAGTATGGACTCATTTTCTTCCTCACTATTTTCCTTAGAATCTTTAAATAACTGAATCTGCATAGATGCTATTAAATCAGAAAGGTGCTCAAGCTTACCCATCATTCCTTCCTGCATTTTAAAAATTGTGTTGATCTGCTCTTTCATCCTTGTTTCTGCAGCATCTCTTTTAAGAATTTCTGCTTGCCAAATCTGATCCAGTTTCCTCTGTCCTTCTTCCAGCTCTTTAAGTCAAGTCTTTTCCGCCATTTCCAAGGAAAAGTGGCTCTGGATACCAAATGTAATGATCTTGGTTGTCTCCTTCTTGACTTTGGATTTGTTTCTACCAATTTTGTTAGGATTTTGCTGAAGTTGTAATAGATGACAATATTTAATGCACAAAGTTTGTATCTTGGATATTTTTAATAACAGAAATGGGGAAGATTTGGGAAAGAAATAGAAGATAATTCAGAGGAGAAAGACGGCGAGCAAAAGAGAGATTTTGAGGGAGAATTTAGGTTAATTCATACTTGGTTCATAAGATAACAAATTGGCTATTTAAGCCATACAGGAGTAGGGGATCACTTAAGGTTCTTTTTTTAGGAAATAAAAGTGATCAACTATTACAAATAACTTGGGCTTCTCTCCTGATTAAAATAAAACCAAATCGGCCCAATAGAAGCTCAATACTCATTTAATAAAAATATAATGCCTGAACAGTTCTCTTCTTCAATTGATTTGTCTCTAATTCAATTAACTATGATTTTCAATTTATCAAGCCACAAAAATCAGATCTTTAGCCTTCTTCTCCAACTCTTCTTTTCCGGCAACGCCTTGCATATGGTTAGTTGTGTCATTTCCGACCAAGTCGATTGAGTTCATAACAGTTTCTCATCGGATCAAGTTCTGCTCCTGAACGATTCATTCCGAGTTCATACAGTGGTGAACATGTTATCAATCTTGCTTATACTCAATGGCGATTACAGGATAAATTGATCACCTCATGACTCCTTGTCTCTATGACTGAGAGCGTGCTTGTTGGAGTTGATGGTCTCACTAGCACCAACGAAATATGGGAAACATTGTAGTCTAATTTTTCCAGCCAATCTTGAGCTAAGGTGATGCAACACAATTTCCCATTGCAAACTTTACGGAAGGGAAATCTGACCATTAAGGAGTATCTGAATAAAATCAAAGCTTGTTGTGATTTGTTTGGAGCTGTCGGCGAACAGATTTCTGATGACAATCAAATACTACAGATTTTAACAGGTCTCAGTCAAGAATACAATGTTGTAATGGTTTCCCTCACATCACAAGTCGAGCCTTGCACCTTAAGAGAAGTCAAGGCATCACTTCTTAGTTATAAGAATTAGGTTGAGATGGTAGAGCTGACAAACGTCAACATCGAGACTCATCTCCATCAGCGAATATGGCTTTGCATGGACGGAATTCAAATTTTCAGCATACAAATCGTGGCAGCGGCAGTGAAAATTTCCACCATAGCGGTGGTTGAAATCACAATTATCGAGGACGGGGTGGTCACTTCAACAACAACTACAAACCTTGCTGTCAGATTTACAAAATGATCGGGTATACGGCTAATTGTTGTTATGAACGACATAACCCAAATTTTCAGCCCAACAATTCTAGTTGAACTGGTATTAATATTGGATAGCATGGTTCTGATTCCACTAATTCTCGAGGACATTTTTCTAATGGCCAATGTCCTCCATCAACTAATATGGCAAACATTAGCAGCACTCAAAATTAGAACAACAACTTTCCTCCTGAGATGAATCGGTACCCCGATTCCAGAGCTAGTAATCATGTCACAAATGATTTTAGCAACTTGAACATGGCAAGTGATTACCAAGGCAGTGAAAGTCTACAAATTGGTAATGGAACGGGTTTGGAAATCGTTCATATTGGTGATTCAATTCTTAAGTCTCTTTCTCATCTATCACATGCTTTTGTGCTTAAATCACGTTTGCATGTTCCACATATTACTAAAAATCTCATTAGTGTGTCCCAATTTGCTCGTGATAACAATGTTTTCTTTGAATTTCATTCTAACTTCTGTTTTGTGAAGGATCAAGCTACTCGGGCCACACTCCTCACATGGACACTTGACAAGGGCCTTTATCGTTTTTAACTCGCCACCTCAAAGTCACCTTCATCATCTCTTGTTCATCCGATCCAACCTCCCCTACGTTCCAATTCATCTATTATTTTTTCTACATCTCTATGAAATAAAGAAAGTTTAAGTATTTGGCATTATCAGTCAGGTCATACTTTTCATGATATTGTGAGGAAAGAATGAGTTTCTAGTAGTATTCCATTTATTGTTGATAAGGAAGTTCAACCTCGCACTTCTTGTTTGCGTGCAACATGTCATCAAATTCCTTTCAGTGATAGCAATAAAACTTTTCAACCTCTTGAGCTTATTCATACAGATTTATGGGGTTTTTCTCAAATTATTTCTCATAATGGAAATGCCTATTATGTTTCTTTTATTGATCATGCATCTCAGTTTGTAAGGATTTACTTGCTTAAATCTAAATGTGACACCTCACAAGCCTTTGTACAATTTATGACTCTTGTCGAGAATCTTTACAACCAGTAAATAAAGATTGTACAAAGTGATGGGGAGGATAGAGTACAAATCGCTTTCCAAATTCTTTCATGAGCAAGGGATTTTTCATCGCATATCATGTCCTTACACTCCACAACAAAATGGCTTGGCTGAACGAAAGCATCGTCAAATTGTTGAAGTAGGATTATCTTTTTTAGCTCATTCAGGTGTTTCTTATCATTTTTAGGATGATGCATTTGTCTCTTTAGCTCATATAATCTACCTCACACCTAGTAAGCTTCTGCAATTCCGCTCACCTATTAAAATGCTCACTCATACTAAACCAGATCTCACATTTCTTCGAGTCTTTGGGTGTTTGTGCTGTCCACTTCTTCGTCCCTACAATAAACACAAGTTAGAGTGTTGTACTGACAATGGAATCTTTTTGGATACAGTCCATTATACAAAGGTTACAAAGTGCTACTTCATTCTGGTAAAATAATCATTAGTCGTCATGTTACTTTTAATGAAAATGTTTTTTCGTTCGTTTATGCATCCCTATCCATCCCATCTTTTGCCCAATCTTCGACTACTATGTCACCATCTACTCTCATCCCCTTTTCTTCTCTTCTTAGTCCCATTCCATCACCTAGCCCACAACAATCTTTCAATACATCTAATCTTTCTACTCAGCCTAGTCTATTGCCTTTATCAGTCACTCCTACTGAGACTACTTGTTTTAAATCACCATTGTCAATTTCTCTTGTTTCGTTACCTACTAATGCATCTCTTGAGCTTTCTTCAGGTATGTCACAGGATGTCTCTCCAAGGCCTCATAATGTTTTCCCAATGATGACAAGAGCTAAGTCGGGTAACTCTAAACCCAAGGTTCTCACCGCTTATCTTTCATCGGCAGAGTGTGAACCCACTTCTTACAAAACTGCTTTGCAAACTCTTTAGTGGCATCATGCCATGTAGCAGGAATTTGATGCTCTTGTAGCCAATAATACATGGACACTTTCTTCTCTTCCTACTCACAAGGAAGTTGTAAGTTGCAAGTGGGTTTTCCAATTAAAACGCTGATCGGATGGTTTCATTGCACGACATAAGGCTCATTTGGTAGCCTGGGGATTCACCCCAAACCTTTGGTCTTGATTATACAGATACTTTCAGCCCATTGTCAAGCCTATCACGGTTCAAACTGTGTTAAGTATTGTTTCATCCAAGTCCTGGCCAATTCAACAATTGGATATAGATAATGATTTCCTTAACGATGACCTGCATGAGGATATCTATATGTCACAACCACCGGGTTTTGAGGCTAACAGAAGTTCAAATCTTGTTTGTAAGCTCCACAAGGCTATGTACGGTCTCAAACAAGCCTCGAGGACATGGCATATTAAGCTTGGTTCAATCTAAAGGGGATACCTGTTTATTTTCGACATCTCAGCTTTGTTCAATCTAAAGGGGATACCTGTTTATTTTATCAAGACACTTCCTCTTTTTTACTCTACTGCTAACGTATGTTGATGATATCTTAGTCACATACGATAGCCATTTTGAAATCACCATGCTCATTCAAGGTCTGCAATATCATTTTTCACTTAAAGACTTGGGTTCTCTCAGTCAGTTCCTTAGTGTTTCTTTTACTGGATCTTCAGAGTGTCTCTTTCTTAGCCAGAAACACTATATTTCAATATTCTTAAGAAAATGAACATTCTTGGAATCAACGGTCTTGCTAGTCCAATGGTGAGCAATCCTTCACTTTCCAAGTTTGATGGTAATCCATCTGTTGATCCTACCTTATATAGGAGTCTTGTTGGGGCTCTTCAATATGTCACAATCATTCGTCCGGAGATCACTTTTAGCGTGAATAAGGTTAGCCAATATATGCAGACTACATTGGATACTCATTGGCGAGCCATTAAAAGAATTTTAAGATATTTATCTAGCACTCTTGATTATGGTTTATTGTTGAAGCCATCCTCTCCTCTGGATGTTGTAGCTTACTCAGATGCTTATTAGGCCTCTAACCGAGATGATAGCAAATCGACATCATGGACTTGTGTCTTTGTTGGCGGTAATATTATCTTATTGTGTGCTAAGAAACAACCTAATGTTTCGCGTTTGAGCACAGAGGCGGAGTTTCGTAGTCTTACTACAGCGACTTGTGATGTCTTATGGTTATATTCAGTATTCACTACTCACTGAACTTCATATTCCACTTCAGAAGCCGTCTGTTGTTTTGGTTTACAATTTAGGGGTTGTTGTTCTTGCCTCTAATCTAGCTTTTCATTCACGTATTAGGCATGCCGAGGTAGATTTTCATTTTGCCCGTGAGCATGTCATTAGCAACCGAATTTGTGTTCAGCATCTTCCATCTCTTGCGCAAGTTGCTGATGGTTTTACTAAACTTCTTTCTGGCCAAACCTTCTCTCATTTTCTGAACATGTTGCGTGTTGTGTCCTCTCCCTCGCTTGGTTTGCGAGGGGATGTTAAGCATATAATGGTCTCTCCACACTAGTTGACACATCGGCAACTGTCAGACGAGAATGCCACATAATGATCAGATAGAGTTTTGTTACTTAGAGATTAACATTAAGATATTGTGAGGATAGATTGATATCTTGTGAGGATAGATACAAAGTATTTGATGTAATCTCTAATCTAGAATGTTCACTCATGAGTGGTATATATATTTCATTGTGAGTTCATGTAAAATCTTTCTTTTGAGAATATATATATCAATCACCAGTTATCGGCTTCATACTTTCATTATTCATATAACTCTTGTTTCTTATTAAATATGAGTTCATTACTTTGTTTACATGGTATCAGAGTAAGTTGGTACTGGACCGTGGTTTTTTTATTTATTTACTATTATTTTTTCAGATTTTTTTTTGTTACCGATGTCTACTCAAAACTCTCCTTCACCAACCACCAATAAATGTTAATTAAAATTGGTTATGTTATAATAACTTTTAATTTTATAATAAAAATAGATTAGGTGATTGACACGTAAGCGTTGCTCGCAAGAAGTATCTATATATATCGTATAGGCTAACAGGACTCCATAACTAATTAAACTAAATTTCAACCTCGATTGATAAAAAGGCTTCTTATGGTTTATCCTATTGGAGAGTTAAAAAAAAAAGTATAGTTTCTACTTTAAAAAGAAAAAATTAAATTGAAGGATTAAATTAGTGGTAGAATTAAGGCGTCATTATCAGGTGGAATGGACCGTGAAGTCTTAATCAGCTCTTAAGTCGGGGCTTAGTCCTCCGATAATACGGCTTTTCGAAAGTTTTTCACTCAGTTTTAGGGATAATGTTTGGTGAAAAATGGTGACTACTTACCAAACGCTAATCAAAACCTTAGGGGTTTCTTTAATTATGATTTAGACAAAACTTGATGTTAAACTTATCGTTATGTACAGGATTTAGATTAATATAGCACCAAAAGGAAATAACAAATGCAGGCCAATCACAAACAAACTCTCATAATTAAACTCAAATTCGTAATTTATTAATTTTGTTAGAAACGAAAAGGAACGAGTTATAAGGTTGATTGACCAATAATTCGATCTTTAACTAACTAAAAAAACAACAACAAAATTCCATTCTTTATTAAAAGGTCCTTAATTAATACTCCATCCGTCCCAATTATATAGTCCCTTTTACTATTTTGAAGTGTCCCAATTATATAGTCTCATTACTATAAATATCATTAATTTTCATAGTAATGTACAAATAAACCCTTATTAAATCTTGGAAATTAAAAAAATAACAACTTAATATTGAAAGTCATAAATATTTAATGAGGGTACTATTGGAAATTTAACTTTAATGTCTTGTTTTCATAAATATTTTTAATCTACGTGCGAGGAGAAATGAGACTATATAATTGGGACGGAAGGAGTAGTAAATATACATAGCACTTATGGATCGATATAGTTATGGCTAATTTAATATGGACTCATATTAATTAAGGATAATCTAAGAAATTTGTTTTCTTAACATTAATATACTTAATGTTTTCCCAAAGCTAAAACGTACTTAATAATTGCGACCAAATGAATGTATTCGTCAGTAGTTCGACATTATTGAGAACATATATATGAATTTAGATAATATATACACTATTTTTTAGGTAAAAGTTATATATGGCACTAGGTGGCTCGTAGTGATAGTAGATATTTGAAAACAAAACAAAGGCATGGGCTAGGGTTCCCCCAAGGTATAAGTGTAATGGCTCGAAATAGAATAATAAGGAAATTAGTAGGTACAACTAAATTAATGCCCTGCATAACTCAACCAGAACCACACTTACTGCAGAATTTTAATATAACATTCCTCGTACATTTATTTGCATCAATACTTGCATGCATACTAATCATAAGATACTAGATAAATCATGTTATTATTTACTTAATCCAAATCATTTACATTTCGAGTAATTTAATCATACCTAACTTTAGTCAGCTCAATTAAATAAGTATGTAGAGTCAAAGATATACATCCTTTTCGTGTCATGATGATTTAGTACATCTATAATTAAATATAGTGCACCAGTTTAATACTTGGGACGCATTATATAACGTTAATTGCATTGTATTTAAATTATTGAGGTGAATACAAATTAAGAGAAGTTAAATGTTATTTTAATTATTTCAAGACATTTATTATGTATTATCAATCATAATTTTAAGGAGAGTATGGTTTCACGCTTTATTTTATTTAATATTGAAGTCAAATAATTAAATGGCCATGGCATTACACACGTACGGAGAGTCGGAGACTGAGTTATTGCCACTCTTTTACACAGAAGATAGGGGAAGAGACAATTAATTAAGGCAAGAAACAGTAAAAAAAATAAAAATAAAAATATTTCATAACCTTAAAAACAAATGTACCAAAAAAAAAGAAAAAAGAAATTGAAAAAAGGTTTAGGAGAAAAGAGGTTGACTTAGAAGTGAAAAGTAAAAAGACAGGATTTGGCTAAATTTTAGGTCTGTCTCTCTCACACAACTCAGCTCATACCACTTTCTGTGGTGGCTGTCTTCTGAGTTGGCCCACACAACTCCAACTCAGTGGGTTCAACACCCAGTTGACTCACCATCGCACTACAACTCCTCCGCCGCGAGCCGCCACGCCGAAGTGGCGATCAGCGGGCGGGTGTGCCAGCCCAACATCAAGCAGCCGTCGTTCTCGTCCACCCTGTAACCCTCTCCGCCGGAGAATAGCGCCAGAAGCATGCTAGCCTGTTTGAACGCGTTGGAACCCAGGTGCACGGGGTCGAACCCGGCCGAGTTCATCCGCCCCCGCCACTGCGCCAGTGTCTCGTGCCGCTCCACCCGCTCAGCCCCATCGCACGCCAACACGTTGCATATCTGCCGCCCCAAATACACCTCCGTCATCACCAGGTCCTGGCCGTTGGGCTGAGTCAACTCGGAGCTCTCGAGCGAGTCGAACATCGTGGAGTAATAGTGCAGCGCCTCGTTAAACCTGTCCAAGAAAACACCCCCATTGTGATTCGCCTCCTGCTCCACCACGGTGACGATCTTCGGGCTCATCGACTTGATCGAACTCAGCACTTTGTCCACCGCTCCGGGCCGCGCTAGCAACCTGTGCAGCTCGAAAACAGAGTTCACCGCCACCGTCTCGACTCCGTCTGGCCGAATGTCCAGCATATTCGCATCAAGATCGGCCAAAGAATTCGCAACGAATCCGCGAAACTCAAATTCGACGCCGATTGTCTCCGCCAACTGCGCCAATTTCCACCCCACCTGCTGCAACGCATCGGTGTTGTCGGGCTGCGGCGGCCCAATCCCTGTCAGCCTAAAAGCCGGCGGGCCACCGGGCCTCAGAGCGAGCGCCTGCATTAACGCGGGCCACTGCATCCCCTGCCTCAAGCTGAAATCAATCACATGAACTCGACTAGCGCCGGCGAAGGCCTCGAGAATCGCCTGATTCGCAGTGAAATGAGCGAACTTCAAATACGGCCCCGTTTCGTAGAAATGCATCTGCAGAAGATCAGAGTAGGACGACTCCAGCGTCTCGGTAGGGTAAATCTTGTAAATCCGCCGCGCCAGCGCCTCCGCAAAGTAAGTGGCAACTTTTCTCATAGCGCCGACCTGCGACACCGCGAGTATACCCACGTGCTTCACTAGCGCGTCGCCGAGCTTCATATTCTCCTGCTGCACCGCCTCCGCGCACGCCATCAGCGTGTGCACAAGCCGCACACCAGTCTCCTGCGAATCCACCAGCACCACCGGCCGCGGCGCCTCCGGCGAACGATTGTCCGCCGCCTTCATCCGCTTATTATTGTTCCCATCCTCCGATTCATCATCCTTGAGCGTATTTCCGAAAACAGCCCCGCCGGGAATCGCTCTCAAATCGTCGTCGTATGCGAATCTCTCACCGTCTGGCGGAATTCGCCTATCGTCGGAGAAACTAATAAATTTGGCGTTAGAAGATTCGCCGGAGATTCCGATTTCGTTGGGCACCATTTCGAAGCCGCAGGACTGGCTGAGCTCCGACAGCATGCTCTCGACCCAGCCGGAAAGATCGGAGGGGTTGTAATGAACGGAATCATTGGCGAGAACGGAAACCCCATCTTCCGCGGTGGTGCCCATGGCCATCTCCAACTGCTCGAGCTTCTCCGCGACTTCGGCCATGTCGGAAGACTTGACTTTGTAACCCAGAACGGCAAACAGCTCGTCATTACCGGCATCTGGTTGCGGCTCCGACCACATCTTGGATTTTCCGGGAGAGGGGGAAGGGGGCGCCGCCGCCTTGCCACGATCACGATCTCGCTTCATAGTGAAGGAAATTTAGGGGTAAAATGAAATATTTAAAATCTGTGGTGAGCAATTGTTTGAAGAAACATGGAAGACTGCAAGTGGGTGAGTTCGAACTCGAAAGTCATGAAATCTTGCTTGGCTTTTGCAGCCCTTTTTTGGATTAATTTAATTGGGGGGGAAATATAAGCAGAGAAGAAGAGTGAGTGAGTGAGTGATGGAAAAAAAGGGGGGCTGGGCCTCGTGAACTCAAAGGGGGTGGGGGTGGGGGTGGGGGTGGGGGTGTGGGGGCGCGAGCTTCAAGAAGGGAACCTCAACTCTTCAGGAGGAGATATCAGATAAGGAAGGAAGACAACCAAACCTAGCCATTTTAAATTCATTATGAATATAAATTAATTAAATTTATACTACAATATTTGCTAATTCCTACTACTAATAAATAATTACAACACCTACGTTGAATTACTTTTATAATATCCTTTCAGACTACACTTGCTCAATTTATTTCGAATTGGGATTTCCTTTGGAAATTATTGAACGTGATGACGCTGGGGATTGAATCCGAAATGTTAAAGAAAGATGTACCTAAATAAATGGGATGTAAAGTTTTTTGTTTCAATATCATTACTTGTAATATATTATTCAATCAGACATTTAGGATACAAAATATTGAGGAAAGGACACAATTTCTAACCTGTAATTTTGTAGTATTTGTATTACTGCACAACGAGAGTGGAAAATACTATACGTTGTAGTTAAAATTCATAATCTTCACCGCATGTTGTTAATGTCAATGAATTTGGAAACTTAAGATATATATAAAATGGAGATGGAACACGAATCATGAATTCAAGAATTTATCCCTCGGTAATTAAAAGTTCCATAAAACGTTTCAAGATGCTCCTTCCCATGCGACTTAAGCTATAAATTTTCATCGCATGCAATTAACTGGTATCTTAATTACTACTATTTGCTTAGCCTTCAATCTTAAACTAACACTATTATCATTTTAATAAGAGAGATTAACTACTCTCATACCTTCATTCTTAAATTAGTATCGCGTATAAGCCTATTCACTAACATTTGGGTATTAATGAATTAGCATAGCTCGATTATTTATCTACCATTTTAATGTATATAGGCAACAGCAATTATTCAGTGCATCAGCGTCAGATATATCCACTATAGATTAAGTTTTATCTATTCAAAATTAACCCCGTTTTATAAAATTTTATCCACAAAAATATCACCAAAATTAAAGTACAGTACTGTGCATAGTAATTTGAGCAGCTATAAGGGAGAACGATATTATGAATGGATATAACATAATTTGATGGTCAATTTATTTTATTCACTATAATTAAAAAAGGGCAGGGTGGCCTCCCCGGGGCATGTCGCCATCAATAGTACGATGTAAAATTGAAGAATTACAGTTTCAAAACTATCGAAGACCTTTCAAATTAAACATGGTAAAATTTATCATTAACGATTAGAAAGTCATAATTCAGAATTTTTATAAATATTTTTTCGATTAAACTATTCATGACATATTCATAAATAGTTGAGGCGAACAACTCTGAAAGAATCAATAAGAAAATTGTTTACCAAAATTAATCGAATGGAAAATAAATATTTGGACTCCTCATTAAATAATAATAATAATAATAATAATAATAATAATAATAATAATAATAATAATAATAATAATAATAATAATAATAATAAGAAAGAGGAGGGGGGGGGGTCACTAAGGGGATTGAAAGCATAAAAGAGCCGTGGGAGCACCGCAATGCTAAAAAGATGCCAGAGAGAGAGAGAGAGAGTGATAAGGTGCAGTGGGCTCTGTCAAGGACCAGCACTTCCACATCTGATGCCCCTACACTGAATATTACTATGGAATTCATTTGTGGGCCCACCTTTTTTCTTCTTTATTTTATCAATTTTACGCTTCTTCCTAGCTACCTACGCTACGCCGAGCCGCTTGCCTCTCGCGATTATCCACACTCGCGCTTCCAGCGCTGGGAAGAGAGATTTTTTTATTTTTTTTTAACTTTTTAGTAATCTTCTCTCTCATTATTTTACTATTCCAGAACAACTCCATTTATTCCAACTCAGTAAATCTGAATCTTTTGACACCCCCAAATAAATTAACTATATAACAGTAGTTACAGTCATATAATTAATATTTTTTTTTACTTTTAAATAAATATCATTTTGCATGAATGAATACATATTAAAATGTTAGAATGACATTTATTGTGAAATGGAGATAGCAGTAATTTGAAGAATCTTTTAGAACAAAATTAAGCAAACGGACAATGAGCTGGTACAATTTAATTTGTTTATAATTGGCAAAGTGCAATAAATAAAGGCATCCAAGAAGTGATCCAATCATGAATATTTGTAAGAAAAAAATATATGAAAGAGCTGGACTGCTGGAGGAACGAATCAAGTGTAGATTCATCACAGATTTTTATAATATAAAAATAATTTTATACAGCAAAAACTATAATATTAACATTTTTATCTTCCGGTCATCCTTAATAATACAATATTCACGCATTTATATCTCTACAAACCCAACTAGCTTATAGTTGAACTTTTAGCTAAAGAAAAATTTGATGGGGGTCCTTGGATAATTATGCATAAAATTGAGACGCATCAGGTTTAAAATTTACAATAGCTCCTTCCTTCCATTAAAATAGAGAAGGAGATAAAAAAATTATTCAAGAATTATCTTGAATATAAGGAGTTCACCCAGTAACAGTTCTGAGGGCGTGCAAGAAGTGCGGTCTCAAAAGTTTAGAGGTACTGTTTTTATAAATTTTTAGTACTAGTAGAGTAATAGTTATATTAATAAATGTTAGTTTATTTTAAAAAATTTAATAGCCTTTTAGTTTATAAAAATTAATTCGGGCCTTTTAAAAAATAATAGGCAAGACCAACCCAATATTTATCCAAAATGACAATGATTTGAGGTGTCATGTAAATGCTTTAGCATCCCTTCATGTATGAATTTTTGAGTTTTTGGTCTTTATAATAATATGATATGAGATATTGTTTGTTGTTAATTTAGTTAGTAAGAACTTGCAATCTAATGATATGTAGGACTGACAAAAAATACCGTCATGCCGGAATACCGTCCACACCGTACTGAAAAAATATTGAAAATACCGATATTTACAGTATATCGATTTTTCGGTAAGGTATGGTATCTTACCGGAATTTTACGTTAAGGTAAAAGTATAAATTTTCAAGAATTAAGGTATATCGGTATATACCAAAAGTTCGGTATATGCTGATGTGGAGGTATATACTCCCTTCATACTATCGTACATATATATCTTCACTTCGGCATATACCGCGGTACGGTATGACGGTATATACAGACATATCGATACATACCGTACTTTGAATTTAATATACATATATATATATATATATTGCATATCTATAATATAATATTTAGTAAGTTTATCATAAAAGTTATATTTTGATATTTAATTTAATACCTAAATTATAACTAAAAATAAACTATTTGAAATTAAAATTTAATAAATAATAATCTTCAATTTTTTTCAATCAATTAAAATTAAAAGTTAAAATGAATACTCAATATAATTTAAATAAAATGATGTATACGTAAATTATAAGATATAAAATTATTTCAATAGAATAAAAGATAAATTAAATTATGTAATGCGTAATAATCTTTTATTCTTATTCATTTTTTAAAACAAAAAGTTAACAAGAATGATTGAAATGATTAAAAGAAAATGAGATATATTTATAAAAAAATAATACGTAGTTTGTTCATCGTGAAAATTCTGAAACATATAATATTTAATATAATTTAATAATGTGAATCAAATGTAATAAATAATAATTATATTATTTTTCAAAGTTTAAACTAAAATTTATGTTGAATGGTGTCTAAACATTTTAAAGAAAATAAGATATACTATTCAATAATATAATATTTAGGCCTTAGTATGTTTATTATGAAAGTTTTGAAAATTATTAAATTTCATATAATTTAATACTTAAATTATAACTACAAATTGATCAATTTGAAATCAAATGTTATTGATAATCTTTTATTTATTTTTTAAATTTTAGACATAAAGTTATGATGAACAAAAAAAATATATTAAAATGAGATATTATATACAATATTAGAATACTTGGTATGCCCATCATAAAAGTTTAGGAAAACATTATATTTCATATAATTTAATACAAAATTCCTACCTAAAAATTAAACAATATGAAATGAGATGTAATAAATAATAATGTTGTATTCTTCTTTAATCTTTAGACTAAAAATTATGATGAATTATCAAAAAAATTATAATAAAATGAAATATGCTATACAATGCTATAATACTTGGTATGCTCAGCATAAACGTTTACGAAAATATTATATTTCATATAATTTAATACAAAACTCCAACTAAAAATTGAACATATGAAATAAGATGTAATAAATAATAATGTCATATTCTTCTTTAATCTTTAGAGTAAAAGTTATGATTAATTATCAAAAAAATTAAAATAAAATGAAATATGTTATAATACTTAGTATGTTCAGCATAAATATTTAGGAAAATATTATATTTCATAAAATTTAATACAAAAATCCAAACTAAAAATTGAACAATATGAAATCAGATATAATATATAATAACCTTATATTCTTCTTTAATCTTTAGACTAAAAGTTATCATGAATTCTAAAAAAAAAAAATGAGATATGATATACAATGCTATAATACTTAGTATATGTTCATCATAAATATTTAGGAAAATATTGTATTTCATATAATTAATACAAAACTCCTAACTAAATTAAACAATGTGAAATCTAATATAATAAATAATAATCTTATATTATTCTTTAATTTTTAGACTAAAAAATATGATGAATTATTGAGCAAATTAAAAATAAAATGAGATATGATATACAATAGTTCAATACTTAGTATATGTTCATCATAAACATTTAATATAACAATAATTTTGATATATCGTGAAATATCGGTATGGTACGGACCGAAATATGGTTACAGTAAGGTGTACCGAACTAAGGTACGGTAAGGTATACCAAAATAAAGGTATGGTAAATATATGCATTATTTGTCATACCGAACTTAAGGTATACCGGAGCTAAAGGTACATCAACTGTATGATTTTTGTCATACCGTAAATTAAGATAAGGTATAAGGTATGACAAAAAAGTAAGATATGTCGTACCTTGACACCCCTAATAGTATGGGTCGGGATGCCGGATGGGTGACCCTTGAGAAATTTATCAAGGAGCGTGCAAGTGGGTTGAAAGTACGCTAAAAAGACTCGTATTGATTTATAAAGACAACCATCAATACAATAACCGGATCGTTACACAAAAAGTCACTAGATTAATTGCACCATTTTTTTGGATCAGACCCGAGATGCTTCACTTTTACATAAGGATCTTTACTATTAATTGGATCTGTAGAGGAAACATTAATTTGCACTATTGATACTCTTTTTATGATGTTAAAATATCAATAAAGTGTTTAAACTTAATTTATTTTTTTAATATGAGGCATGACTTTTCATATTTACATCACTCAATTTTCTATGTTAAATTAGTCGACTTAATTTGTTCATTAATTATTATTAAATTTAGTATATTGTTAAGAAAATAAAGTTTTGTTGAAAGTTAATATATTAACTAACTTTATAATACTGAAAATACATATTTTTGGAATTATAAATTGATTTCATCTTTTAAATCTTCCTGTTGATAAACAACTTAGATTTTGGATCCTGCATCGATATAAATCATGAATTTAATTACACTTGATGCATGCCCATTTACTTTCTACGGTGCCTATTTCGAGGAGATAAAATTCTCTAGTCCACTTTTCATGTCCCACTATTGTGTCCCATAATAAAATTTAATATTTTAAAAATATTTATTATAAAAATAAATTTTATTATAGTATTACAAATCACAATCAACATTTATTATTAAAAATTAAAATTTTTAAAAATTATATACCATATTTTTGGAATAATCAATCATAATAATCAATTATATTAACTAAAAAATAAGAAATAAATATTAAAAAATTAATATAAACCCTAATTAGGTGGAATAAACCCTAAATAATAATTATAAAATTAAACTAAACCATAATAAATTGAAATTGAAGAAAAAAATTGATGAAAATCGAATAAAAATTAAAATGGGACACTAAATGAGATATAGAAAAGTGGGATAGAGGATTTCATTTGTATTTGGAGAGACATGTTTATGTCCAAACATTTTGTGGGCATCCCATATCTTAGCGCGGTCAAAATTCGAACAGTCGGATTATAATTTGTAAATCGCCCTAATAAAGTCATCAGCTTTACAGATTAACTGAGACAAAATTGGAAAAGCGTGAATTATGTTGAAAGAAAAATAATATTGTACGAAATTTTACTATTTCTGGTGCATGGTGATGGCGGTTGAGCGATTCGACACGCTCTCTAAAAATAGTGTGTGCGAAATCTGACGTATGCACAATTCTATATTCCGGAAAATAACATTTTTATTGGTTCATTGCCCACATGAGGTGCAGCTGCACGGGGCGGGTCAACTAACGGCACCACGCGCGTCACCTCCCTCACGCGCCGGTGGTAGCTGTAGCGGCACCATCAGGTGGGGACCACGTCCAGTTTCAGACGTCAACATCGTATAGCGAGCCTTCAAGTGGGGGCCCACACCACGCGACAAGGAATTACGGGATAGGTAAGGAGAAGACGTTACGGATTTTACAGATGGGCCGTTCTGTTATTTTAGTTTTACACCTTTTTTTTAAAATAAATAAATTAGTTAATTCTTTTTTCCCTGACATGGAGGGATGGGCCTTTTTTTTCCTTTTTCCTTTCTTTCTTTTTTTTTTTTTTTTCTTTTTAAGAAAAATGATTACTGTGAGGAATCTGAAGACACCTGGCGAGAGCATGGATGTTGAAGGAGTCGATGTTGATGAGGATGAAGAATGAGTTGCACCTTTCTATTTTATCTCCTCTTCTTTCCTTTTTTTTCCTTTTTTCCCCCTATTTTTGAAGTTATCATTATTTAACATATCTAAATTTTATCCAATTGATTGCAAATATATTTTTTACTGTTATTCTTCTTCATTGAGGACAATATCTTCAAAATATAATATTCGTGACTCAATTAAATTATTAAATATCTTGACGTCGAGTGTCCGAACAACTTTTTTTTACCCGGCACAATATGATGAGTATTTCATATACTCCCTAACAAAGAGTGTGATTTTTTATATATATATAATCAACTATAGTGAGATATAGCTAATTTGTTTTTTAAACCAATTCGGGTCGGGATTGATTTTTTAAACATGATTTGGTAATAGATACGTTTAGAATGCATGCAAAGTCTAAAATCTTGGTTAATTCAATCTGCAAGTTTGAGTTTTGGTTGAAATTATAATCCATTCACAAGGTGTACATCAACAAAAATGTTGTATTATCAATTTGCCGTTAGATTAAAAAGAAACAAAAAAACTAAATATGATTGGTGCAGGCGACAGTCCTGAGGGCGTGTTCGAGGTGCGTTGTACAAGGCCCTTCGAATTATAAGAGCACCAAAATTTATAAATACATATAGTATTAATAATTTAATTTTGATTTTCAATAAAAAAATTATGTATACTAAGTTAAGTATAATCTTAAAATTTCAACACATTACTTAAAAAAAATGTTTTAGTCCACTTAAGTTTAACCTATTTCATTTATAAAAATTAAAATAATTGTAGCCCATTAATTAAAAGTGCTACATTATTTTGAACTTTTAGGGTGGTAATTAATTGTATGTCTTTTTTAAGACCTTCAATTGAATTAGGAGTATGTTTTCTTTTAACTCTTCAATTGAATTCAAACTCTTTCAAAATTAATTATTTCATCTATACAGTAGATCAAGTAATTGGATTGCTAAATAAAAGATTTGATCAATTCACTTAATATGAAAAGAATTTGAATTTTTTTCTCCTTCTTCTAATAAATTGAATATACTAGATGATGCCACTTTAAAAGCAAGTTGTGAAAATCTTGATAATATTCTAAAGTATGGAGAGTTTAGTGATATTTGATGGTCAAGAGTTATTTCAAACACATTACAATATCTTTTACTAAAACGATAAAATATAGGTCTAGATATATTAACCTTCTCAATTAAAGAGGTTAAATAGTTATCATAATGCATACATTGCTTATAAAATTTTATTAATCATATATGTTCTGTATAGAATAAATTTGTCAAAATTGAAGGTACTGAAATCTAATTTATGTTTGACCATGTCAAAACAAAGATTGAATGGACTTTATTTTGATATCCATGAAATTTATAAGCGAGTTTGCTTCCAAAAATTTATAGAAGTATCTTTAAAAGATGTTGTTCAAAGTAATTCCTTTTCTTTTGTTTGA
This sequence comes from Perilla frutescens, assembly GCA_026008535.1. Taxonomy (NCBI): domain Eukaryota; kingdom Viridiplantae; phylum Streptophyta; class Magnoliopsida; order Lamiales; family Lamiaceae; genus Perilla; species Perilla frutescens. The sequence continues at coordinate 7,744,182 of BRKX01000016.1, forward strand.
AACTTGTTCGAAAATGATAGTGAATTTATGAGTTGAATGATTTTGAAGTCTTTATGATTTTGAACATACGTGACACATTTCAAGATTTTGAACATTAAAATTAATTTTAAAAAATATTTTTTTATCTATAATATACATTAAAAATTTAGACAATATTATTAAACTACTTTTATTATACGTTATTTTACATTCAATAAATAGATACCAATTTTAAGGTGCATTCGGCCCTGATGGTGCTGTAAAATAACGATAGTTTTATTATTAGATCAAAAGGTATTAGATGAATTAGAAGAGGCATTTCAATTTTTATGCGACATGGGCCCCTCCATCCACATATCACGTGATGATGCCACGTTAGTGGGATTCCCTTGTCCCCTTTGCACGGGTCCCATTCCCTAATTATATGTCTCGTCTTTATTTTTGAAGAAGTGTTACTTTAAAATTCTGAATAAATGAACGCATATTAATAAAATTATGATATTTAAATAGAGATGTTTGAATGTGTTACATAATGAAAAATGCGATAAAAGTGTAAAATTTTCATCTCGATCATATAGATTGACACTTTTTATGAATCAAAATGTTAAGATAACACTTATTTAAAAATGGAGAGAGTATTTACGGGTAAATCAATATTAATTTTTCTTGAAATTTAAATGTTGTATGGAATTCTCTTTTAATTGATAGAAAAAGGTTTTTTTTTTTTTTTTTTGTGCTGGATTGTTAGTTAGGCTATAATTGTCTTCACATTATTCATAATTTTGAATCGGATCAAGATTTAAATATGAGAATTATCTGATAATTTTGAGTTTTCAACCGTTTTGACATGAAATAATTACCTGTAAAAGAGTTGTGTGCAATCTCGTCGTGTTTTTCAACAATTAAACAAATTTACCTATAAGTAATATATATACCATTATTTATTGGTTCTCAATTTTATCATTATTAGTAGTATATACTTCACTGCACGATACCATGAGAGTTATTATAATTGCTACTACTATCTTTATTTTTGGGTGATTCAACATAAAAATCCCCGTCCAAGACAACTTTCGAAATTTTTAAATGCAAAGGAGTATTTTTTAAGGCAAAACAAACTTTTAGCGATAATAATTCGATATCAACACTATTATTTTTGAAAACCAGGAGTTACTATTCATGTAAATTCATTAAGTGATGTGTTCATATAATTTTCGTATTTTTTCAATTTGAATTTACCGATCAATACACCTTTCTTTTCTATTTTTTTTCATCCCCCCCCCCCCCCCCCACTTATAGTGAGATGCTAGCTAGTAGGACCGAAAAGAAAACTGAGTAAACTATTCGACATCTAACTTATTTATAAATCAATAATTAATGGCAAAAAATCATGTGCATAAGGTGCATGGGTCGGCCCATCAGACGGACCCACTCTGACCCGGGTCGACCCGCATATGATCCGTCCAAAAAAATAAATAAAAAAAAATTCACCACCCATAGTACCAATTCGTGTTTTTTTGTGTTTTTTAGGGGTTTTTTTTGTGTTTTTTTGGGGGTGTTTTTAGGGGTTTATTTTATGTTTTTGGGGGTGTTTTTAGGGGTTTATTTTGTATTTCTTAGGGTTTTTTGGGGGGTGTTTTTAGAGGTTTATTTTTTTTTTTAGGGTTTTTTGGGGATTTTTAGGGGTTTATTTTCTGTTTTTTATGTTTTTTTTAGAGGGTGTTTTTAGGGTTTATTTTGTGTTTTTTATAATTTATTTGGGGGGAATTTTTAGGGATTTATATGTGTTTTTTCTAAGAAAAAATAAAAAGAAAAACAGAAAAAAGGCAAAAGAAAACGAAACAGGAAAAAGAAAAAAAAAAAAAAGACGGGCGCGTGGCGCACACGCGCCCGTCGCATATGCAGCGGGCCCCCCCTTCTGCACAGGAGTCGTGCTCATAATTAATTAATATCTTGATCATTTAGTAGAACAGTAAATATTATTTATATGATATCCCTAGCAAAAAACTGATAAGTTTACTAGTCTAATTAATACCATTTTGTTATTAGTATTTTATTTTAGGACAATGTTAAATAGCACAAGTTCCGGCACAAAAATAAAATTTAATAAAAGTTCAATGTAAAAACACATTATTATCCCTTATACCATTAATTTTGACTTCAAATAATGAACATAAATGAAATTCATACCCTCATTTTCAACCTCAATTGCCAATGTAAAATTTTCATCAATGCATTATAAAAGATCAATAAAGCATAACACAAGCACATAAAAATTTGAGGTATTTTTTTAGAGATAGTAAGTCTTTTTTTTATAATATTTATAAGCAAAAAAGGTTTTAATTCTTTTTTTTTTGTTATATATTTTTCAATTAATATATCTTCACAAAAAAAACCTATTATTTTTTATAAAAAAAGTTATAAAAAATAAATAGAAAGAATCAAAATTGGATAGATGTTAATCTATATATTCTTTTGGCTCTAAATATAATAAAGCTTGACATACTTTTGGAAGCTATATATATTAATATATTGATAGTTTCAATAATTTAAGTTCTAATTAAGTAATTTGATAGTTTTCATCTATTAAATTTTGAATTAATAGTAATATAACCTTCGTACTCGAAATGAATTGATAAAACTTAAATATCTTTGTTTTGGTCTGATTAGCTACGGTTTTAAATATGTTACTCTTGTTAATACGATATAGTTTGTCAAGATTTGCCAAAACTATAATAATATATATTTGATGAAGTGGTAGTTTGATATCAAATAATTAATATATTTAAAACTAGACTGATGACTCTGATTAAAAAGATCATTCCATCTAGATTACATATATACATACATACATACATATATATATGTATATGTAAACCATATGTATAGTATATTATCAAATAATGCACTTAGTTTTTTTATTTTACATATACAAGAATTTAGTTAAGAGATTACCACAATTGATAAAACTTGTTTTTAATTATGCATGATGATAATTAATGTGAACAAGATATTATTATTATTATTATTATTATTATTATTATTATTATTATTATTATTATTATTATTATTATTATTATTATTATTATTATTATACAGTAACTTGTAAACTCAAGTAATTACATCTCGAACAGAGCAGTAGTAGACATTTTAGATGGAAATTGATTTTCGTCTATTGAGCTTTATTGCAATGTCTATAAATATCAGTTGAAATCCCCTATTGAACATTTGGTATTACATTCTTTATTGCACACTCGATTATTTTTTTCAATTTTTTTCTTCGATTTTAATTTCTTTTTCTTTAGTTTCATTTTATACTTATTATTTAGGATTCATCATGCCCAATTAGATTGCATTGTAATTTTTTTTGTATTTACGTTTCAATCTTTAGTTATTAATTGATTATTTAAAAAAATAAATACTAAAAAAATTATATTAAACCCTAATTGGTAGGATGAACCCTAAATAACAAGTGTAAAATTAAAGCAAAGTATAATAAATTGAAATAAAAAAAATTAAATTGAAATAAAAAATCAAGTGTGCAATTGACAATACAATACCAAATATGCAATTGAGAATTTCGTATACTAAAAATATAGCCAAAACAATTGGAGTGGATATTACCATTCTTCCACCATAAGAGAAATAACACAGATTAATATTAATAAATTCATTAATGGTAAGAGAAATATCAACATTAATTAATGGAGAAAGATAACTTGTTAAATTTTGAGCTCTTTTCAAAAAAAAAATAAAAAAATAATAAGAATTAGTTAGTCATTTAACGTAATTTTTTTTATGTTTATATTACAATTTTACCACTATTATACGGGATCAATTTGAGCCGTTTATCATTTCCCTTTATTTTATTAGTATAGATAACCATGGATTTCAGTTTTCCCCTATCCTCAGCATTGACCATAAGTATATATTGTTTCTTGGTTCTGATTTCAAGGTCACTACTCACTAATCTATTGGAAAAGAAACAATTGCGTAAGACTTTGAAAATTATGAGTGAGAAAATTATATTACCCAAAATTAGTTATTTTTTGTTTTTTGAGGGGTAAAATTATTCAACAAGTAAATTATCCCAAAAAAAAAAAGAAAAAAAGAAAAAATAAAGAATTGGTATCCATGCAGTTTATTAATTGTTTGGTATAGAGTTTCTGTATCAAAGTTTGGTGTTCAGAAGTGTAAGAATGATAGCCTGCCAATGCCAGAATAGCCTTATCTTCTTCTCTGCTGTGACTGGTCATTTTTTCACTACCAAAATTAACCAATTGCTCTAATTATCCTACTTTATTTACCCAAATAGCATTATTTTCTGTGCTCACTTTCTCAATTTTTATTTTGAAAAACTCACTTCCACAATTTTTTTGGCGTCTGTAATGTCATATATATAATTTGGTTGCATCAGTCTCATGGGCATAGGCCCAGACCCACATATATAAATTTTTAAAAATCATCTATTAGACTATTATGACGCGTGCCCGCCAAGCAGCCTGGGTAGGGTACTACCCGTATCCATTAAATTTTATTAGGGTAAGAGTAGGGTATGAGATTAAGATTTTACCCGATTATTCTAACATATTAAATATATACATATAAACTTTTTGAATTAATCTTCTAGTTTTGTTGTTAGGGTGGCATCACAAGGATTTGATTTGTTCGTATTGAATATATTTTAACAAAAGAACTCATCTATTAATTTATTTTCGTGTTTTTGAGAATTTTTTTTATTATGATATATTATTAGATATATCTAAACGAGAAACGGTTTATACCCGCGGGTATCCGATTACCCGTAGGGTAATACCCGTACCCTATCCTCTATAAAAATAGGATAATAGAATAGGGTATGGATAGGACATTTTAATGTTAGGGTAGGGTTTGGGAAAGGTACATCCGTACTCTACCCTATCCATTAAGATCCCTAACCAGGTTCCGCCAGTCCTATTTTTTATTTTCTTTTTAATTTTGATTTTTTGATTTTTTCCCAAAAATACGTGAGTGATCATTTTTCTTTTTCTTTTTATATCGGGAATAGGGCGGGTCTATCCGAAATGAGCTGTGCATAGTTTGCCCGGTTGAAGGTTTGATTGTAAGGTTTTTAGTTCCAAAATGTGACGACAGTATTTGCCTTAAAAATTATTCTTGCGCTTACGTATTAGACATTAGAGTATTGCAAATAACAAGTGTTGAGATACTCCAAACTCAAACTGTGGTTTTTTGTTCCAAAATTGTTCAAATAATTATATTACAATTAATTTCATAAGAATAATCATATTATTTAATGGCGTAATTATATTATTCAATTTGGAGTTTCACCGTTGAATACTCCAAACTCAAACTGTAAAATGGAGTTAATTATATTTGAGACACTCATCAGCTTTTAAATCTTCTTTGAGTCTTGAGATTATATTCCTATATATGTTGTCAGATTTAGGAAATGAAGTGAATATATTAAACTTCAAACAAAAAATAAAAAGTTACACAAGAAATAAACTAGATCCCATCAATAACAAGCGACTGGAGAATAAGAGCAAAATAAAAGTACAAAGGAATCAATCATTATCACCAATAATAATGTGAGATAATTAAAATATTGGGCGATTACTAGCTGATCTTCATGAATACTAGAGACTTTTATGTGAGAAAAATAGGGCGATTTATTTCAGGCTGATAACATAATCAATTGTTGGGCATGGTGTGACAAATCAAGAGTTTGTGTTTGTTAATTGTTCATCACGCGGAATCCGAGACATGTAAAGAAATCAAATTCAAGTTATGTGCTTGCATTTTTTAGATTTTAATATACGAGTATTATATAATATCTTTGAAATTGGCAAAATAAAAATTTTGATTTAATAAATAAGAGTATAGTAGAATTTTTTATAGTAATTTTATTCTTTTAAGTAATTTAAATATATATGTGTAAATAAGAAAAGTGATGGGTATACAAATTTGGAATAACAATCATTGCGTGGTGCCAGCTTTATTACAACTTCAGGAATTTTTTTCTTGGTTAGAGAAATCTAGAATTTAATTTGACTTGTGTGGTTAAATCAGAGAGAGAGAGAGAGAGACGATTATAGGTGACAATATTCATCCTTTAATATTTTTATTATATTCCGGAGTGGGTTTGACAGCGAGGAAAATATTATTCATCTGACTTGACACTACTTATCAGTGCTCTGCTTCGCAGTTTCTATTATGGATATATTCAATGCTATATTTAGTAAAATATGTTAAGTGTAGTATTTATCATGTATACAAATAAATTCTAAAAAAAAATATTATGTATATAAATAAAATATGAATTTTTTTAATGTATATTATTACTTGTCAATCGATCATAAATTTTATGCCAGTTATTTTCGCTCGATATAGCATTAATTATGAAATTACTAGTTAGTAATTATTCCCTCCGTTTTCATATAAATGTCATCCTAATTTTTTTAATTTTGTTTTAAAAAAAGTGTCATTTTACAAATTTAAGACATAAAATTCACTTTTTTCTCACATTTGTCCTCGTTTAATTCAATCAAACATCTATATTTTGCTCATTTAATGTATTCATAGAAGGGTGTATTAGATAACTCAATTAATTTATTAATCTGTGTGCATTTATACAAAATACCATTTAAATGGAAATGAAGAGAGTACTATTTAGTGATCTAGAAAGAGATTAATAATAAATAATAATTATTATATGCTTATTTTTTCTTTCCTCCCCCACCAGGTCCCCCAATTTGAACATTAGAACGTATGTATATTTTCCTAACTCTCTTTGAGGTTTGAGCAAATATTTGTAGGACAATGTCACAAATTGTTCTTGCATAAATGTAGAATTTCATACAATTTTTATGTAAAATGACACTATCATTTTTCATACAATTTTGATTAAAATTTATTTCTCATTTTCTACACAATTTCCCAATATTTAATTTGAATGTATGAATGATCAATAATGCAAAAAATTCATTCTCCATTTTCTACACAAATTCCCAAATACAATGAATTTGTTTTTTAAAAAATAAAAGCAGAAATTAAACTACTCAAATTAATATTTGTACTTGAATATCAATATGAAAATACTTTAGAAAATTATTAAAATAATCCAAATTGAACCGCTTGTAATCTATCTCCCAACCTCTAAATATAATAAAACTCCAATATAGTTTAAAATAATTCGTGAATAAATTTTCATTGAATTTTTATTTGATTTTTGACCGAATTCAATAATCAAGTTCTAACTTGATGGTTATCATCATCTTTCAAATTTAGCATCGATATTATAATTTTCGGGCTCTAAATTCATAAATATTTTTAGTATGTTTTGGTATTCTGTTTTTTTTACGAAATATTGAAACACATATTAATAATCAAGAATTTAAATTGACTAGATTATTAACAAGTCAATCCAAATGTGCATGCTTCGGTACTATTGTTAATAAGATGTAATTTTACAGGATTATTTTACCTAAAATCTTTAACTGATATTTCACATCAATCTTTTTTTTTTTAAACTAGATTGATGACTTATTTAAAAGGATTGTTCAATCTAGATTAACTTGATATAATTTGTAGTTAATTATGCATGATTTAATTTAAATTGCAATGACAATACCAACAATATATATCTATAGAAATCATATAATACATCCTTATATTGTACTATTTATATAAATAACGTTAGTTCATAGTTGTTTTAAATATTATGCTCAAATTTGTAAATGTATACTTTAATAATAATAATAATAATAATTAATATTATTATTTCACACAAATATTTTACTAAGATATACACAAAATTAAATATATTTCTTGCACATTTAACTCTACATTAAAGAGTAGTTAACAAGGGAAGTTAATAATTTTGGAGCCGACGAGCAATGTCAAAATTCTGCTAGATGAGCATCCGTTGTCTAATTTGTACGAGCAATATCTTGAGATGGTTCAAAAGATAAAGGATGAAGAAGCCAAAAATATTCCGGTGATTGATATTACGAACACCACCGACAATTGTACTTCTAATATATAAGTGTCATATAACAACTATATTGTTTTTGCCTAATAAAAATGTTAATGAAAAATTCAGCTGAAGAATGTGAACATGTTATGAATGAATTATATATTATTAAATATATGATATTTTCATATATGTTATTTTCGTTTAATTTTCTCATAATACACAATCAATAATTTTTTAAATATTGAAATCAAATAATCATAAATTGATTAAACATTTGATTAATTAAAAAATTGGAGTTCAAAGTTTAATTGTCTTCCAAGAAACGTTTTTGATCTATAATAATCAATATATCTCAGTGGCACCGGTAATCTTCTAAGAGCCATTTTTTATTAATCAAATAATCATAAATTGAGCTAATGAGTGATTAATTGAAGGATTGGAGTTGAATTATTAGACGGGCGAGAGAGTTAGCAACACAAATTAATGAAGAGAGATTAATTTTAAATTTTGAATTCTTTTAAAAGAAATAGTGTAATAAGGATAATTTAATTATTTAATATTATTTATTTTACTATTATGCTGGCACAATTTGTGCTGAAAGAATTATCCTTATAATAAATATTAAACTTGATGTGCTAATAATACTCCATGAATACGATAAAAAGTTGGGAACCCGGTATAGTTTAGGAAATTAAAAAATAAAACCCAAAATATCTTAAGAATATTCTTTTCTCGTATTTTAATTTATAAGGTCACGTTACATCTCTTTTACGTGCTGTACAGTTAACTAATTTAAGCCTACAACACCGAAAAAATAAAATAAAAATTATTCCCATCGCAATCGTAGGCGTTCAAACTTTTGATAATATCATTGTCATGGATTTTATAAATGTGGGCCAAATTGATTTAAAAGAAACAATAAAATAATAAAACGATGCATCAGGAGTAGATAATTTAATGTACGTGCTCAAATATTCAATGCATCTTAAATTGATTATAAATAAACAATTGCTTCGGTTCATAAATCACATCGAAAATTAGGCGAGATTAGTCCTAAAAGAATAGCAAAAACCAAAATCATTGATGTAATTGCCATTTAATTAGTGGGATGTCATTTGTCAATGAATCTATGAACATTTATTTTTATCATTTTTAATTACAGTTGAAAGGATGCAGTGCATTAATTAGTCATTAGTCATTAACAATGATTGATTTTCAAATTGAGATTAGGTCTATGTGGGTTTAGGACGACTAACGTTACTCTAGAAGAATCTTTATATCTAAGGATCCCTTTCCATGTACATTCCAAATTATTTCAACATATTACTATATGGGGCAAGTCTCTTGTACATAAGATGTATATCAGACGGTCAACGCGTGTTGACCCGATCAATATTTTGATAAAAAAATTCTTCAAAATTAGTACCATTCATAATACTGAAAAGTATCATTTCAAAGGGCTCAAAAATATCATTTGTATCAATAAAAAGTGTTGGCCATAATAAAAAATAAAGAAAAAAATTGTTAAGATCAGTATCAATTGACACACTAAAAAGTATCATTCGAAATTAAAAAAAGCATCAATTGCATCCCTAAAAAGTATCACCCATTTTCACAATTTTTTTGGTCAACGCTTTGACCGAGTCAACGCGTGGAAACTGCAGTCCTTTTTTTCCTCATTTTTGTTCCTATCACTGAACATAATTTGTTACTATAGATAATTCATAATTAGTTTATCGTACCTTCGTTTCCAAAATTTAAAAGGAAACGAAGCTACCGATGCATGGTTGACCAATATTCAAAGTGAAAAACTTGATATGATAGAAAAATTATGACAAAAAAAAAAAATTAAACAAATGAAGACATAATGTTTGATGATTTTTTGTTTTTTGTTTTTGATTACACAATCAAACTTTAACAAAATTACAAATACAAATTTTTGAATATGAATTTGTATCCAAATTAAATGTTACAAATTTTGACTAGTAAACAAATTTGTCGTTTTGTTTTGCATTTTAGGACTAAAGGGCCTGTCATAATTTGATAATAGGCTCCGCCCAATTGGGCCGTTGTAAATTGTACATGAATGAATTAAAGATTGTACGAGTGCAGTATGTAATATTGTAATTGATAGGGAATGACATTGTACCAAGGAATGGAATTAATTCATGGATTATTTTCTAATGAAGAATCACGCGAGTTTCTAATTTTCCTTAAAATTGAGAATATTAATTGTAAAACTAATTTTTAATAAATTCATTTTACAAAGCATTGAAAATGAATGAATATATTAAGAATTTTATTTTTAAAAATAGGTTATCGAATATATCTGTGTATACATACATATATATATATATATTAATATATATGGATTCTTTTATGTTTCCTCATATTTGAAGGTGTATAATTAGAAAGCTCTGAAAATTTTATTTAATATAAAACGATTTTTTTTACATTAAAAATCGAAACTATCGAAATATTTCTATGCAAAAAATGATATGAAAACATTGTTGCATGCATGTGTTAAAATTAGACAAATTCATTCGAAGAAATATATAATTAAATTTGATTATTTGAAGGTACGTACATGCGCAAATCGATAATTTGGATAAAATAGTCTAAAAATGAAAGTTCTCATATATATAAAGACAGTTTTCACATATATTTATTATCGATTAAACATGAGAAATCGAGGCCAAAGGATTGCAATTATAGGTCATGATTTTGCATGCAAAAAAAACACGTATAATAGGAGTATGCCCTTTGACACGCGGTGGAATGAGATCGAGTGTGGTTTAGAAGCGGCGAGGGAGGAGGAGGTGCGGCGGCGATGGTACGTCGGTGGTTTGGTAGTGGCGAGGTAGGTCGGGGGTTATTCTGGTGGACGGACCTGACGGCGGAATGGGTCCTCTGGGAAGCTGCCCGAATGTAATAAGTTTCCGATTCGCACCCTGCATTCCGGTAACAAACAGCGCTTGCAACAGAATTGCAAACACCACTATTTCACGACTCCATCTCATCATCGTCTTCATCATCATCATCATCTTCTTCTTCTTCTTCAAATCAATTAAATTGATTAATTATTCTTTTGGAACGTATATATATAGTACTGATGGATATGCCAAGCACTTATTATCTTTTATTTTGTGCAGATTCCCATTTGTAGTTTTAAATGAAAAGTAAAGATTTGAGATAGTAGACTATGCAATGCAAACCATAAACTGCATGGGCATCTTTTAATATGAAATCGTTTGTGTATTGATAATTTGATATTGATATATATGCAAGGGAAATTTTATTAAATTCACATTTATGATATATAAGGCTGATTCTATACATAGCCCATTAGCCCCCTTTATTTTCCATTCTTATACCCATACATATCTTTTTTTTTTAAATACAAATATTAATTAATGTACTAGGAAGTTAATTTCCAGATTTGTTAAAAAATAAATAAATAAATAAAATAAAACTGTAGATTATTATCTCCAAAATTGCACATTATTTCCTTAATTCACCTCCAGAATCGTAGATAATCTCAAGAAACGTAATTGCAAATTATTTCCACAATTTGTAAATTAAATTATCTCAAAATAGAAGAAAATCAGAAAAATCAAAGCTATGTTGCTTTTCTCCTAAAAAAAATTATGCGGCTTACCAAACTGGGCCGTTCTATTTAGGCTTAGTTGCAAAATCACATTTCAAACACAAAATTGGAACCTCCACCTCAAATTCACAATTCATATTATGTGAAGTCTGAACAGTATAAATTTTCAATGAAAAAAAAGTTTTATATATAAGAAAATATCCAATTTGTGCTGAAAATCTGTTATTTCTTTCTTTTCATTTTTTGAAAGGGAAAAGAAGCCACTATTTTAAATATGCAAAAACTCCTGTATACCTAGTGCATGGGTTGACCCATCAGACGGCCCGACTCGCTCCGACCCGACCCGTTCCCGTGACCCGGAATATAAATACATTATCTGACCCAATTCCCCCTTTCCCCTTTCTCCCCGATTGCAATCACACAACCTTAACCCTAGCCGTCTCTGTTCATGTTCCGATCCCTCTCTCTCGCATACACACCACGAAGTCAGTCTGCCGGAGAGATGGCAGCCACCGCCGTGGAGGTGCCCGAGAACGGCAATGCGGAGCCACCCAAATCTGCTCTGATATTTCTCGGCATCGGTTGTTCAAGTGCGGTACCAAACGCCTTGTGCTTGATCCAACCTTCCAAACCTCCCTGTCGCGTTTGCTCTCAATCTTTAACCCTACAGCCCGACCAAAACCCTAACTATAGGTTTGTGGTTGAATGTTGGAGTCTATTTGTCTTAATTCATATTCCTTGTTTTTAATCTCTCGAATCAATTTTGGAGTTCTTATGTATGGCATACAACTTAGATATTCTAGTTATTTTCGAGCATATTGTTCATTATTTTGGTTACTATATTTTAAATTGTGGATGATAATTTTAGTATCTTAAACAAAACGCACTAGTCTTCTTTTGTCTTGAAAGGGCTGGTGACTGGATCACACAAGAGGAACAAGCTAGTTAGAATTCGCCATGATTCTGATAGTGGGGTAAGATTTTTTTCTCTTAGGCAAACGTGCATTTTGGTTTTAGATTATTAATTAATTATTTTTTATTTATATTATTGGTTTTTGGGGCTTGGATCTGACTGTTATATTGCAGTGATTTAGATAGCTAAAGTTTGGATCTTGGTATGGATTGAGAAATGAGTTTAGTTTTCTTTTGATTTTGAAGTGTTGTTTAAGCTGCTTTTTTCCTTTGCTTTTTGTCTGTATTAGGTTGCAATAATGCTGAGTTTAGATCTGTGTGTCGGTTGAAGCTGAGTGGTTGAAACATATTTCTTGTTCATTATGTTAAATTTTGGAGCTAGGTGCTTCTGATTTTCTTTGTTCACTCCCTGATTTGTTTTTCTTGAGGTTTTTACATTATTTTCTGTCTTGATGTTTTCTTGGAGCTCAATCTGACTCAGTTGCTATTTCATAAGCATACTGATTCTGATGATTGTAAAACTGTAAGAGATGTTAAAGGTCTATGTAATGGCTTTGCTGTATTTGCAAACATGGTCTGATCTGCATCTATTATGACTTGGTTTAATGCACTGATTCTACGGGTGGAAGCAATATGATTTTATGGGTTGATTTAGTTGTGATTCTGTACTGATCATTGTAATGCATGTCCTGTATGCAGTCCAAGCCGTTGAAGATTCTTAATGGCCAAATATGCCAGATTTGTGGAGATATTGTTGGATTGACTGCCAATGGTGATGTCTTTGTTGCTTGCAATGAATTTTCTGTATGTGTTTTAGTGAGTTGTATGGTATGAATTGAATATAATGAATATGAATATGGACTTATTTGTACCAGTTGAATTCAAAATAAGTATCAAATTGATGTTCAATTTTGTATCTGATTTGTTTATTTATGTGGGTTTTTGTGTTTTTATTTTTATCAACTGTCCATAGATGTTGATTTGACTAGGTAATTTGAAATTTTATACAATTAGTATGAATAATAATTTAAGTACTATTCAGCATGCTTATGAGTACCATTTGAGGTAGAAACAACTATCACATTTTTTTAATGTTTGCATATTATGTGCTGGTTGAGATTCTATATTTATGTGTTTAGGGTTCAATTTAGATTGTTTTGCATCTGTCTTAGTTTGAATTGTGTACATTTATTTATGGAGTATCAATGTTATTGATGATTAGTACCAGATGAGATACTTGTGAGTATCTGAATTTTAGGACATATTTGATTTTGTGTTTTTCTGTGCATTTTGACTTGTGTGTATTGAGTATGACATTGGACACTGAGTGGTACCATTTGATGTGTAGATTTGACTACTTAATTTAAAATTTTATATAATTATTATGAATTATATATGTATTTTATTTTTGCGTGGTGTAGTATCATTCTATATGCTGTCTAGTATCATTTGATATGCATAATAATATCAAAATATTAGTTGTGTTTGCATTCTGAATTATGTTTTATGTTTGTATCACTCCGCATGCTGTTTAGTACCATTTGATATGCATAATAGTATCAAAATATTAGATGAGTTTGTATTCTGAATTATGGTTTATGTTTGTATCACTCTGCATGCTGTCTAGTACCATTTGATATGCATAATAGTATCAAAATATTAGTTGTGTTTGTGTTCTGAATTATGTTTTATGTTTGTATCACTCTGTATGCTGTCTAGTACCATTTAATATGTATAATAGTATCAAAATATTAGTTGTACTTTGTTAGATGGTACGTTTATGTTTGTATCAATTTGTATGTTGTATAGTACCATTTGATATGCATAATAGTATTAAAATATTAGTTATATTTTGTTAGATGGTATGTTTATGTCCTTAGAATTCAGTCTAGCTTGTTTGATATGTTTTTTGTAAGTGTGAAAATCCAATTATGTAACTAATGTTATTGATTTATATGTCTATATTTTATTTTTCTGTGGTGTAGTATCACTCTGTATGCTGACTAGTACCATTTGATATGTATAATAGTATCAAAATATTAGTTATGGGTGTGTATTCTGTAGTTTTGTGTTTGGTTGTTGTATTTTATTTTCATATATATTATAGTATGTATGTAATATATTTTTTTTCATAGTTTGTGGGTTTTAATATGTTGTTTCATTGATTTATATATCAGGTTTCCTCAATGAAGGAGAAGGTGACCAAGAAGCAGAAAGAGTCCAAGGGTGTTAATGTTATTCTAAAGATGTTTGGATTCATAAATAGAAAGAAGAATTGATTGAGAATTGTGTATTTATATTTGAATAGTTGATATGTTGTGACTTGATGTTTGTATATTTGATACACTTGAACAACTATTTGTCTGTTTTCATTTAGTGGTTGTTGATTTGTTATATGTTGGAATTTGGTTATATTTTAAACATGAACTTGTTTGTCTTTAGAGATGATTGTATTAGTTAAATTATGTGCTTGGTTTATGTATAGTTTTTGCAATGCTGAATGAATTAAGATTATTGAATTAGAATTAACAGAATGGTGGTTAGTATTATTGTATTTTAAATTTTGTATCATTTAAGATGTTCTTTGTGGAATAAATTTTGTATAAAGTAGACACTGTCTTTATTACTAAACAATAATAACCGTTTCAAAATTAGCTTGAATTATGTCCATTCAATAACATCCATAACCTACAATTAAGGAAAAAAAGATTTGTTTCAGAATAATATTAGTTTCATTTGTTAAGTTATAAAGTATCACATGTTAAAAAGAAGAACATTAGGTTGTCAAAAAATATCATTTATTCGGTCTAAAGGTATCATTTCAGATATAAAAATGTATCATTTAAGAAATAAATGTAATTAAGAATCATAAGAACGTATCATGTTCCATCCAATGAGTAGGTGTTTATTTCTATATTGGAAAAACTTAAAGAAAAATAAATAAATTTCATAAATAAATGTCTAAAAAATGAAATTACATCATAATAGTATTCCAAAATCATAATTTTCCAACATAATAAATTGTCATCACCATTTTGGTTCAAATACAACTATTAAAACATCCCAAAATAAACATCACCATATGAACCATAAGAGGAGCCAAGTCCAGATGCATTAACATGGCTAATCGTATTCTACAGTTCTCTCATTTGGATCATGCCAGCAAGATTTTCTCCGTGTTCCATGATAGTTTGCATGTTCCATGATAGTTTGTACATATTCTCTTGGCATAAATTTCACCGGTCAATTTATTAGAAAATTGGAAAATGATGAAAAGATAGCAACACTAGGGGACAAGAGAAGTCCTAATGGTTAGTGAAAAGGAAGTAAATATTAGCTACAGAAGACATACAGTCTTAAGAATCCAGAGATATATTTATGAACACCACTTAATTACAAATTAGAAAAGCTGACTTAGTAAAGCTTCTGATTCCTCATCTCGTGGGCTTCGACGGGAAACTCTTATGCCATTTGTCTGTCACTTGCATCCCAAGATTCTGAACTAGCTCTTCTTGGAGCAATATTTCCAGCAACAGAAAAGTTTTTTCTTTTCTCCTGTAAAGATCGATCATTAGAACTGTCTTTACGTGACAAGCTTTTTTCAGGTGGTTCAACTCCAACTATAACTGGCCTCCTCTCAGGTATTGCCCAAACTCCTGCTTTCTCAGTGAGTACAACCCAAGCTCCATCTCTTCTGTCATTCGAAGAAGGAAAGGACGAAGCATCAAGATCTTTTCCAACATCATGAGGCAGGTCAAGTTGATAAAGTTTAATTGAGCTCATCCAGTAGTGGGAGACTGTTGCGGTACCATCACCAAATAGTATAATAGCAGAGCCAGATGGCTTGCCACCTACCTTTAATCTCATTGAGAACAAAAATTCCTCATCCTCTACTCTTGCTTTAGGTATAATCACTTGGGGATGTACCCTTCTCTCGAATATTTTCTCACCTATTGGCTTTGCAATATCTACACCAGATTTATAATGCATGGTCAAAAGAGAATACTCAGTGTAGCTTGAACTGCTGACCCGATCCTTGTTTTATGTATTAATCTGCCTAAAAGTAGGTTGATAATTCAATAGCTTCATGATATGTCAATGTCTAGGATCTTAATAATAACTTGCCACTAAGATTTCTACTTCATCAGCCAAAAAGGTCAGAAATTATGAAAAATATGAATCTTACACAAATAGAAATGGGATATGTGCGTGATAATTCACCAAAATAAAAACACATTTCCCGATAAATCATATATCATCAATAAACAAATTCCATGACATTGGAATCAACATACACCATCAAAGAAAGAATACCCCGGCATCAGAATCATCAGGATTGAGAGCAATATCACGCTGATAGTACTTGAGAGCTCGTTGGGGCTCAGGTGAAACATGTGCATAATAATGACCCAAATATCTGAATGCATCAACATTCTCAGGGTTGAGTTTGGCTACTAACATAAAATGCTCCACCGCTTTATGCCTCAATTATGGCTTACTCTCCCCCTTTTTCTATAACAAGACTCCCTAAAATTGATCAAGTGATAATTATGAAGCAAATTCATCTCTCCATCTCTCCCTCCCAAATAATTAAATATAAAGTGAGAAAAAAGAAGTAAGAAACAACTATTACCAGATTAAAATGGACGAAGGGGTCATCTGGGTTGGAATTGGCTGATTCCTGCAATTGCTTTAGAGCATAAGATTCCTCTTCATCTTCTAGAGCATGCAATCAAATCATTAACCAGGTATATATTTGCATAAACGGTAAAAATTGAATGTTAACACACACAAAGAAATATATATATATATATATATATAGAGAGAGAGAGAGAGAGAGAGAGAGAGAGAGATGAGAGAGAGGCTACCATGAAGACCAAGAGCTTCTCTATTATCTTCTACATTCTTGTTAATTTCTCCATCCTAAGCAATATATTCGTCCAAGTTTAGTTTTCAAAATCCGATCAAAAATTCCCCAAATTTGAAAGATGCAATTGTTGGAATACAGAAAAAATTAATTTGGCAACTGAAATCTACATAATTAAAAAGATTGGATTGAATTCTCAAAACTCACCTTGAAATTATCGAGCTGGAGAAAAGAAATTAAAATCAGATTTCTTGAAGATGATGTTGCTGTCGTTTCGTCATTGATCGGTGGTCGTGAGCTTTGGTGCGGTGGTGATGGTGGTGGCGTTGGCAATTTCGCCTCTCTCTCTCTCTCTCTCTCTCGCGTTCGCCTCAGCTGCGAGTTCGCCCCCTCTCTCTCTCTCGCGTTCTGATTTTCAATTTTTTGTTTGATTTTTTTAAATTTGGGTTGAATTTTGACTGTGGGCTGGATCCGGATTAATGGGCTGACCCGTCTGATGGGCTGACCTATCAGTCTCCTGCACAGAAGAGTGGCCCTTTTAAATATCATGGGGAAAAATATCCTTCAACCACAAAGAGAAATCTAAGGTCCAAGTAATAACCTCACCACATAAAAAGTCACATGGGAAGGGAGTTGACAAAATTCTCTTAAATATCTACACTATCCTATTCAATTACATTTTTGTCATGATACGTAAAAAAATATTTTAGTATCATGGAAAAGATATTAAATTATAAATATTAAAACTTACGTAAAAATCGCTATTCGAGGCCTGTCATTCTCTTTCCCCCATCTCTAAATAAATAAATAAAATATTAATAATGATATTGGATTTATTATTATTATTATTATTATTATTATTATTATTTTTTTTTTTTTTTTTTTTTTTAGAGAATAAACATAGAATTCCAACAGTTTACAAATATATTATTTGAGTTGTTTTTTATAATTTAAATTTTATGTTGCCTGATGTGGCTCCAATAAGAAAGATAATTTTTTCTTTTTTGAGGGAAATAAGAAAGATAATTAATCATTAAACAATTAGTAATTTAGTAATTAATTATGATGTATTCAGTATTAACCGTCGTCCCAGAATGAGCGTTCCAAAATATCCTAAATACGTCGTCTGGAGGGTTAAGATCCGTATCTATATCTAGTAACTTATTTATAATTTTACATAAATTTTACAAGTGTTTATAACTTGACTTCTTCCATCCTAAATATATCATATAAGTAATGTACTGCATGGGCTTTCAATGAGTTAAGTCCTATACCTAGATTAGCTTTGTAGTGGGCCTCGTAATTATTCACTTAAACAATGATTAGGCCCATTATGTATCATTCAAGAGATGTTTTTTATTTTTATTATTTTTTCGAGTGAAGGTATCAATAAATGGTAATCGAGGATTCTTCGGTACAACATCCATAAATGGTTAGTATCGGATTTTTTGGGTGAGTCGATGCTAGATGCTAGACCCCAACCCATTGTACGTATCATGTGATCTTCCCAAAAGTGTGTAGATACTTTCCTTGGACAGGAGGGTTATTTGTAGCTCGGAATCTACTGTACAAGACAGTCAATCGAACGTATCTTGCCTTCCACGAACGGATCCGTGCAAGATCTCTACATATGAAAACTGCCATATAAAAGTGTATCTGGTTCTGTCTGGGACATCAGAGGGAACAGTTTGCCAACTGTTCTTCTTTTCACGCACAGCGGAATGAATAGCTTTAGTGACATACCCAAGCACACATTGTCTAACATATTTCGCCAACAAAACAACACGAACACTTAATACATAACTGTGGCACTAACAAATATGTTTCGGTCTAGCATCGAATTTGTCGGATTTTTTTAGTGCATATTACTTGACATTAATTACAATATGACGAGATTCTCTATTTCAAATTGCGTATTTCATTATCTTTCTATATTTTATATAAATGCCACACATATTTGATGACAAATTAAATCATAATTATACTCATGTATCAACTGTCTGATGTTTTTTGTAAATTTTGAAATGTTGGAAGACACTATAGTGTGGCTATGGTTGCTTGTTTTATTGATAGTGATACTTAATTGCATTGGTAGTGATTCTTAAGTGAAGTATTAGTGATATATGACAACATTGTTTATAGTAGTTAATCAAAAATTAAAAAATACTGCTGCTGCAAATGAGTTGTGTACTTGTGTCATTAAAACATGTTAAAATGACATGAGTTTGTATAAAATTTTAATTTGCTTATTCTGCTGTATATATGCCCTATTTATTGTATTTGGTTTAGCAAATCTACTGCGTGTTATGCTTACTGTTGCGGTTTGTTCTTAAAATTCAAATATGCTCTTGCAATTCTTGTTCATTATTAGTGATACTTCATTGTATTGGTAATGATGCTTACATGAATTATTGTTGATACTCTGTTGCATTTTTTAGGAAGTTGATATTCTGCTTACAAGTTATGTCCTATGGGATTTTATGATATTTAAGATGCTAGTATTGAATATCAGTTTTCATGAATTGTCAAATCTCTCCATTAATATAATTGATTATTTTGATAAAATTGAAGGATTGTTGTTCATCATGGCAATGATACTTTTATTGGAGTCAAATAATGCACATTTTCTCATGTGTTGTTAACTGTTTAGTTTTGTGTTCAGATTGTATGCTTTTAATTTAGTTGTGAGAATTTAGGAACTTTATTGTAGTATTATAAATGTTGTGATAATTTCGTTTATACATTTGTGATCTTTGTGATTTTACAATTTAGGGTTTTCTGTATTTTGTGATTTCACAATCTCTTTGCTGTATTTATCTGGAATGATAGAGTAAATTTGCTCTGCTCTGCAAATTGTTATTTGCTGGTCTGTATTGTTATTATAGTTGCGGCCTCTGCTCTACAAATTGTTATTTGCTTATCTGTATTGTAATTGCAGTTGCAGCCTCTACTCTACAAATTGTTCTTTGCTCGTTCAATTTGTGTAATATTGAAAAATCGTGATAATATAAATGAGACCAATAATGATTTGATTTCAAGTTACCTGATTTTTTAATTTATTTGTGAGAATTTAGGAACTTCATTGTCTGCTAATACTCATGCGATCTGCATCTTAGTCACATTGAGAAAGCTGAAGCAATTTGAGCAATTTTGATAGCTAGCTAGCTGCAATATTGTGAAGGGAATTAATGTTTCTAGTGTGCATGACTTTGTGAAAGTGAATTAATATTTTTGTTGTTGTGTTGGTTTATCTGCTGTTGTGAAAGAAAATTAATGTTTCTAGTGTGCATGACTTCATAAGAGTGTTGATATATACTTTAATTTAGAATTAATGTAATCTGATATTCTACTGTTCTGCTTTTGCTTGCTATATGTTATATTTTAATCTGCGAATTATGCAACCTTGTACTGTATATACATGTTCCTTTCTTCATTATGTATATATCTGAAGTGATCATTCTTAAACTTCATTTCATGTTCAGTTGTTAAAATTCATTTGGAGTTTATGAATCTTCATTTGATTTATATTGTAGTGAAGAGGACTCTGGTGTTAAGGAATCTGAGGATGAACATAAACAAACAATCTGATGATAGGTAATTCTTGTTCATTATTAGTGATACTTCATTCCATTAATAATGATCCTTAACTGAATTATTAGTGATACTTTATTTCATTGTTAAGGAAGTTGATCAAAAATTAAAAATCTAACATGCAAGTTTTGTTCATTATTATTGATACTTCATTGCGTTGATAATGATGCTTAACTGAATTATTAGTGATACTTTAATGCATTGTTATTGATATTAACGAAGTTATTAATGTTTTTTTTCTTTATGTTTTTAACATGATATACACTGTTAGCAGTTGCTCGCAAGGGGATGTAAACGTAGGAGTTATGCAGAAGTTGGTGGAATATGAGAGTTGTGGTTGTGTGAATGTAGAAGATTATGTACAGAAGTTGGTGGAATGTTTTTTTTTTTGGAATAAATGATGGTTGGAAAAATTGAAATGATAGAAGGTTTATTGGTTTGGAAACAACGGTTTTTTTTTTTTTTTGTAATGAATGATGACTGGAAACAATGGATTTTTGTGTAGCTATGATGGGAAGCTGGTTTGGAAATATTGTTTTTTGTAATATTTTCGGAAGGTATTTGTTGGAGTTATAAATTTTAGGATATGCAAGCTAGATATTTTTTTGTAATGAATTGTGTTTTTGTTGTAGTTGTGAACATGTTTAGAACTCTTGAACATATATTTTGTTGATGCTGCTGATAATATGTATCACTATTTATGAAGAAAAGTATCACTATGTGTGTAGTGAAGTAACACTATTTATTTTGTGTATTATCATTAATAAATAAATAGAAAGAGAGACACAAATCATAAAAAAATATCAGCAACAATAATGATGTTGTCAATATATCAAATAATATCATGGATTATTAGTAATCATTTAGTATCAATACTAATGTAACGAAGTATCACTATCTGTGTATTTAAGTAACACTATTTATTTCATGAATACTTTAATAGCACAACATTTGTTATTTTGTCCTCTAAATAGAGCCTTGAAAATCATGAGTTATCCTCCAAATGATATGTTGATATCACAGAGCTCCAACAATCTTCAAATTCCTCTCTATTTGTATAACCAGACAAGCATTTCTGAAATTCATTTATGAAGGACTTGTTCGTTTTCAAATTCCCAAACTGGCTATGATTGCATTCTGGTACAAATGCCATAAGCATAACTTGTATCTTGTATCGGGAAAAATCTACAGTGAATAAAAAAAATTAAAATGTTGAACTGAAATACAAATCTTTAAGTAAAACATCACCAGATGTGATGCGAAGTATTATTAACTATTAGGTGAAGTATCAATAACAGAGTAATAAATATACCAGATAGTTGTCATCACACACAAAAAATCAACATTTATAGCAAATATACATGTTCTATTGCAGTCCCTATAGCTGTGATGAGATGTATTACTACTTACTAAATTGAAGTGTTTGTAATAAAATGATCATTACATAAGAAACAAAGTATCACTAATTACTAAATGAAAGATCACTATGGTGAAGAGTATTTCAGGACAAACTTTCACATTGAATTAACTTATTGAGGCAGAAACAAATAAGTGTCAATGACTGTAATGTAATGTATCACTAAATACCAGATGAAGTATCACTACTGTCCAAAATACAAACTGTGCTCGTGATATACACTTTTCTTGAATTATAGAGGCAGAAACAAAGTAGTGTCAATAACTGTGAGGTGACGTATCACTAACTACTACGTGAAGTATCATCTATCTATATCTATATATATATATATATTAAGGCAAAATCGTGTGATAGACAA
Source organism: Perilla frutescens (assembly GCA_026008535.1). Classification (NCBI taxonomy): domain Eukaryota; kingdom Viridiplantae; phylum Streptophyta; class Magnoliopsida; order Lamiales; family Lamiaceae; genus Perilla; species Perilla frutescens. The sequence continues at coordinate 7,766,888 of BRKX01000016.1, forward strand.
CAATTCTGGTGTAAAGAGTTGTCTATTACACATTTTGCCTTAGACAACAGTTTCTAATTAATAGACAACAGTATTAACATTTATTGTTGTAAATTTTATTATTATTATTATTATTATTATTATTATTATTATTATTATTATTATTATTATTATTATTCACGATAGTTTAGATTACAACCGTTGTATTTTAACAAATTTTTATAACTTTATTTATTATTATTTTTATTTGAAAATTTGAGATTTGTAGAATTTTAAATTTTATTTTTTTATGCATAGATGGATGATTTGTAATACTCTACATTTGTCACCTAAAAAATAGCTTTCATTTATAATAATAATAATAATAATAATAATAATAATAATAATAATAATAATTTGTTATTTTTTCTATTTCAATTTCATCATTTAAAATAATTAAATAATTAAATTTTTTATACATGTCATATATTCAAAGAAATAAAATGTTCTATAATCGTGGACAATTATACATTGTTATTTATAAAATTGTTACATTGGAAATATTTCAATTCGATCTTTCTATAATCTAAAAAAATAATACTAGTTAATTATAATGTGAAGTACCACTATCATAATGACCATAAAAGACAAAATATGACATTGAATTGAATTATACAACCTGAAATAAGCGAGGTGGAACTACCACGTTAAATATCACTAACTACCAGGTGAAGTATCACTAATTTCTTAAATCAAATGAATAACCTACAACACTTTAAACTTTGAACTCTATATAACAAGCAATTAACCAATTCTTATGCGAAGGATCACTATGATGATGAGCATATATCACTAATAAACATTCACATTGAATTTAATTATTGAGGCAGAAACATAGAAGTATCAATAACTGTGATGATGACACGCATCACTAACTATCAGGTGAAGTATCACTATTGTCTTAAATACATTTTTCAAATTGTGGGTTACAACAAACAAAAAATAGAAGTAAAGTAGTACTTACTGCCAATTTCCAACATAACAAATTAATGTTCATTGATAGATGTTGTTTCTGCATCTTCACCATTTGATTTATCATCAAGTAGAACAATATATGAGAATTACAATATTGAAATTTAAATAAGTTTTATAAGTATTATCACAACAAAAAATTGCACGTGAAAACATAATTTTAAATGAATTCATCCAAATGCATATTATCGAACACATGGCATGCATAAATTCATAAACCTAATTATTGATCAAGGATCACAAATTCATAAATCTCATAAACCAAAGAAATATACTGTTTGTTGCAGACGTTGTTTTGACGGAATCGAGTGAAATTTCACTGGAGGGAACATCGCTTGGTTTTCTCAATTCATCCATTAAATCGTCCACAAAATCGTGTGGAAATGAGTAGCTAGGGTTTAAGGTGGGAGAAGTCTCGCGTTGTGCTTGGGGTTGGAGGAAATCGCGAGGGTTGAGTTGGAGAAGTCTTGTGCCGTGCTTGGAGCTAGGGGGAATCGCGGCGCTGGGTTGTAATCTTGAGGTGGAACTAAAAATTTTAGAGCGGTTTTTTTTTTAATATATATAGGGCTGGGTCGGGTCGGTTCGGATGGAGATCCGTCTAACGTAAGAGACCCGTTAAACAGTCTCACACAAGTGTGCCCCATATTAAAATTAGAATAGAAGACGCCACTTTTAGATTAATCCAACTTTATCTTCTAGCTACTACATATTCCATATTTTTCTTGTTTGTATCTCATGGTATATTTAAACAATTAATTACTTCGACGGTAATATTACAATTAACTTCTTTAGTGTTAATATCCTAATTTTAAAAATTTAATATCCATCTCATTTTTTCTTCAATCAATAATATATCCACTATATCCAAAATCCTTGATCATAAATCATAATAATCAGTTCACTAATTGTGAAGATCCTCCATATTTACATCTTTTAGATATATAAATGTTGAATATGATCTGAAATTAATTGCGTGATGATGAGATTATTATCAAAATCTAGCTCAGACTTGTCAATCTGATCTCGTAGATAATTTTCCGTATTTTATCTTTAGAAAAGTTGTATCTATTTTGTAAAATAAAAATAAATAAATTTTGCATGCATTAATCATTTTTGCCCCTTTTCCATTACATGCTCAATTTCTTGAGAGTAAAATAGCAAAGAAAAATCAATTGAATTGATCTGACGAGTGTGTGTGTGTGTGTATATATATATATAAAAGCTGAGGAGCCATATAACTTGATTCTTGGAGCCTCTTAACTCTTATCATTAATTATCGATCATTAATCTCTTCATAATCATCAGCGTAATGCAGCAAAAGTTGGAGAATATAGCATTTTCATGCTTACAAGTTACAATCGGTTGGTAATTAGTTATACTTACATTTTTTTATATACGTATTTGCAGAAAATAGGCTAAAGAATGGGAAAATCGCGGCTAGGAGATGGATTCATCTTGTGGCTTGGTCTGCTTGTTCAGCTATTCTTTCGACTCTCCATTTCTCAGGATTTGGATTGGTAACGTCACTATATCCCAAATATTTGCTCAAGTGACCTAATTGATGGAGTGAATGACTTCTTGATTCAATGATCATGAGTTCGAATCTTGTGCTAAAAATTTAAAATTAACAAAGTCTCGATACACTAAATATCTTAATTATTCAATTCTATATTGAATATATAATTAATTTGATAATCTGGTTTGTCTATTAATTAATTAATTAATTAATTTCAGGCCAATGATGTTGGAAGGAGGTGTTGAAGTTGTTATGCCATCTTCTGGAGTCCATTTGTTTCACCAGGATCAACATGTAAAAAACTAATTAACGTTTGCATATATATATATATATATATAAACAACTTCGACCCTTCTTATTTTATTACCATGGGGTAAAATTAAAGTATGATTATATCTTTTTTATAAACGGCATATAATAATAATTTCTCTCCTTTTTGTTTTTTTTACCTGAAAAATGTTTAATTGCAGGTTGTATTGACCAATGGATTGGTGAATCTCACATTGTCCGTACCAAATGGTATGGTCACCGGTGTAACATATAAAGGGGGTGAGAATTTGCTTAATACTCGAAATGAAGAGGATAATAGAGGGTAAACATTTTCCTTTATACTTATCATGACTAGCAAATTAAATTGTCTTAAAAATGGAATATATACTGATATCATATAGATTGGTATAGCTAATTATAATCGTTATGATTAATGAGTCGTGAGTATTGAATTGTCAGGTATTGGGATGTCACTTGGAACAAGCCGGGAGATCATTATGTCATGGATAAGTAAGTATATATTTAAACATGAATCGATCACAAATTAATTAATTTTATGTAAAAGGGTGTGACAATTAAGGTGAAATGCTAAGACAAAATTGGATTAAATTTTTGTTCAGGTTTTTAGGTAGAAGCTATAAAATCATTGTGCAAAACGAAGATCAAACAGAAATATCCTTCACCACAACATGGACAGTGGGAAGCACACAAGTTCCTTTAAACATCGATAAAAGGTGATGAATGTATAATTAAGAATTTTTTACTGAGTAATTTTTAACTCGTAAATTAATTAATTATTTTGAAAACAGATTTGTAATGCTAAGAGACTCTCCTGGATTTTATACATATACTGTGCTTGAGCGATTGAAAGAATGGCCACCATTTCTAATCCAGGAAGGAAGAATCGTGTTCAAGCTCCAAGAAGACAAGTATTAACTCAAAATTACAAATATATGTGTATTTAAAATCTCTAAATTTTAAAATATGTATATGCATGCATGCTTTTCTTAAATAATTATAAGCATAATCACGAATTACATTTATCATATATATGTGTGTGTGTGTGTGTGTGTGTCTAGGTTTCAATACATGGCAATGTCGGACGAAAGGCAAAGGGTTATGCCAATGCCTGGGGATCGATCTAGTGGTCAACCTCTGGATTATCCTGAAGCTGTTCTCTTGACGAATCCATCTAATCCACAACTAAAAGGAGAGGTAAACTATTAATTGGTCTATATATTATTTACGAATAAAAATAAATTGTGTCAGAGACCATCTTGCATGTATAATTATTTACTCAATTTTGAATTTGAGGCAAACTAAATAATTAGTGTACTGACTGAAAAATATCAATAGTATGCGAGAGTGTCGTCTAACAGGAGATTGTCCCATGCCTATTTAAAATTTCATACATTATATTACCAACGTTAATTATTAATCCCATCCCTATATGTGTGTGTGTGTATAGATTGAAATCCGACGACTCGCACAATGCACTCATCCCACGCTAATGCGTGGGCTCATGTATTGCGCTCGACAATGAATTTTTTTCGAAACAAATATAAATGCTAATCGAAAATAAAAACCTAATTTTGAAATAAGTACAACACCTTAAAATGGAATTAGTGAATTAAAATGATTGTTTTTAAAAAAAATCTAGTACTTGCGCAATGCACTTTCCCAACGCTAAAATGTGGACTTGTGCATTGTGCTCGACAATTAATTTTTTTTGAAACTAATATAAAGGCTAGTTTAAAATAAATAAAAAACCTAATTTTGAAATTAATATATCCTAAAATGAAATTAGTGAATCCTAAAATTTAAGTGAATTAATTTAAACCCTAATTATGAATAAGAAACCAATAAACCCCTAATTGGGAATAAGAAATCCCAAATTACATGTTTTAAATCATAATTCAGATGTATTTCGTTTGTATAATTAAACTAATAGGGTGATATTTTTTAGTGGAATGAATAATATTATGTTATGATGTGAGAATTTGTGAAATTGAATTAGGTGGACGATAAATACTTGTTCTCGTGTGACAACAAAGATAACAAGGTCCATGGGTGGGTAAGCAGCGATCTGGGCGTGGGAGTTTGGATGATAACGCCTACCAATGAATTCAAAACTGGAGGACCCTTCAAGCAGGATATTACTTCTCATGTTGGTCCAACTATGCTTTCTGTAAGTACGAATTAATGATCTTGCAACTTCCAATAATATATAGAAATTAATTAAGTTCAATTAATTAGTTTTCAATTATATATATATATATATATGTCATTAATTACTTAATTAATTATATATTTATTAATCATATTTATATATGTGTGTTTGAAATGAATACACATATAAAGATGTTTATGAGCACACATTATGTTGGAGAGGACATAGCTCTCAAGTTCGAGACAGGAGAGTACTGGAAAAAGGTTTTGGGGCCAGTTTTTATTTATTTAAACTCCCATCTTCAACCCAACACTGCCGATCCTTCTCTCCTTTGGGAAGACGCTAAACAAAGGGTATTAATTCATTCATTCATTTCATTTTTTATTTTATTTAATTGATTATTCTAAGCTTAATTATAAATTAATCAATCATGCATATATAGTAATATATAAATAATATTTGTTACATATATATAATTAATTTATATAAGTATGATGATCGATCAGATGCGCAAGGAGGTAGCTGCCTGGCCTTATAATTTCCCACTCTCACGAGACTTCCTTAAAGCCAAGGAAAGGGGAGCTGTGAGTGGCCAATTATTTGTTCACGACTGGTACGTAATTTCATCTCAACAATTATTATAATTTTTACGTCTTGTATATCTTTGAACAAGGAATTTTTTTAAAAATAATAATTATTAAGAATATTGAAATACGAATTTCTCTAATATCATATCGAATTAATTACCTATTAATCTTTGAAAGGTACAAAAACAAGAATGCTGTGCCTGGAGCCTCAGCTTATGTGGGCTTGGCTCCACCTGGATCCGCAGGCTCATGGCAGTTAGAAAACAAGGTATCATCATCATTTAATTAATTCTATATGTTTGTGGGTGTGTGTGTGTGTGTGTGTGTGAGAGAGAGAGAGAGAGAGAGAGAGAGAGAGAGAGAGAGAGATTAGCATTACATGACATTATAATTTCTAGCTTAATCTTCTTCTTAATATAATAATTAAAGTTAGAGCTAATATTAATTATTATTTGCTTAGGGTTATCAATATTGGACAGAAACAGATGCGAAGGGGAATTTCATGATCAAGAATGTGGTGCCCGGAACATATAGCCTGTTCGCAGTAGCTTCTGGAACTCTTGGAGATTACAAGCATGATTCCGACATCACAATTGCAGGTGGATCCATTGTTGATGTAAGAAATGTTGTTTTTGAGGGTCCAAGAAGAGGTCCAACACTGTGGGAGATCGGAGTTCCTGATCGGACGGCTGCTGAATTTTTCATCCCGGATCCCGATCTAAGATTCAAGATCCATCCGTACCCACGACCCATTGAAAAGTTCGAACCACTATCCCTAATCCTAATACCTATACCATATTATATATATGTTGCATGGCAAATTAACGAGCCCTAATTAATTGATTCATATTTTTATTGTCAATCAATTTACTGTAGGTTCAGACAATATGGATTATGGACACGTTACAAGGATCACTATCCCCACACAGACTTGGTTTATACAGTCGGACGAAGTAACTACACCAAAGATTGGTTCTTTGTGCATCCAACAAGGTAAGTAATTAATATTTAACATAGGGGTAAAAATTTCTTTTTAAAAAATAATTAAAAGTATTGTAATCGATCAACAGGAATGTAGGGGATAAGAACTATGAAGCAACGACGTGGCAAATCCAATTCGATCTAAAAAATGTTGCCAAAGGAGCAAACTACACTCTTCAACTAGCACTTGCATCAGCCAATGGTGGCGAACTACAAGTACATATGTCACCTCAAAATTTCTTAAATAAATAGGTACATTACATATATCATATATGTAAAATAAATTTAAGAATTGAACGTGTGTGTAGGTACGTATAAACAATCCAAGATCGGGTGCTGAGTTCAGCACGGGATTGATTGGCAAAGACAATGCACTAGCGAGACATGGCATTCATGGGTTGTACCATTTTTACAGCATTGACATAGCAGGGAGTGGACTTGTGGAAGGAAGGAACACAATTTTTTTGACCCAGACAAGGAATTTAGGACCTTTTAGGGAACTTATGTATGATTACATACGTCTCGAAGGACCTGCCTCTAAATTTTGATCCATATAATTAATGTTTTTTAAATCAGAATAACAATTAAATTAATTAGAATAATTTTATTAACTGCTTCTGATCTAGTCATTTCAGAAGGATTCCACCACAAGAATATCTGGTACTGTACTCATACGTGTTTAATTCAAAATCACAATTTTTTATGTATTATGTTACAAAAATGCTGCAGACTTTTTTATAGGGCAACGGGCCAAAATAAACATATGTCCAATCTCACCTAGACATACGAATTATTTTTTTATCCAAATACACACCTAAATTATTTAAAAAGTACAATTGGCCTCCTCAACTATTCAAAATATATCAAATTCACACTTTTCGTTTAACATCGTTAACTTTTCCCATTAAAAAAACTGCTCATACCATGTATTGTGGTATGGTTAGAAAGCCCTCGTCATGGGCTTTCTAATTATACTCTCAATTTGTCAATCGGGTGTTAAATGATAGAATAATTACACGAAGAAATATCGATGACGAGGGTTTGTATTACAAATTAAATTTTAAATATCGATAACAATTTGATGTTGGATTTTGAAATTAAAAAAGGGGTTTGAAACTCCATAGTGTGGGCTGTTTGGCCGTGGTTTTAATTTATTCAATCAGAATTTATAAGTGATAGAATTGAGCTCAACACATTTTAATTAATGGAAAAAACTAACAGTGTTAACTTTAAGTGTCAATTTGTTCTTTTTTGAATAGTTTAGGGGGGGCGATTGTTCTTTTTAAATAGTTTAGGTGTGTTTTGTAGTCAAAAAATAGTTCATACATCTAGGTAGGATTCGACATATAGTTTGTGTTTTTTTTGCCATTTGCCATTTTTCTATCAAAAATATATAGTAGTACTTTTTCAGTGAAATAAATATTAGACTTTTCAATATTATAACTTTATAAGTGATATTTTTTTTTTTTAGTTTGATTTAAGACTTATATACAATTGATGTTCGGAATACCAATCAACTCAAAATATATTTGATACAAATAATTAGTAATTAATAGGGAAATACATTTATCTATATATGAAATGGAGGTCACAAAAATTTCGTGCACCCTTCTTCACTAATGGGCCGAGGTAGGCCCGTTAATTTAATAAGATCCCATTATTTGGAAACATCCAAACTCCAAAACGACCCGACAACAACCATCATCATCATCATCATCATCATTATTACTAGTAATAGTAGTAGTAGTAACACAAATATATAATCTATAACAATTAAACACTGTCACATTACATTCAAAAATACTAGCGGCCTTTCTTAGGATTTGCAGTGCCGACAATGCCGGACCTGTGTGTCTCAGGACCCTAAGCGAGATCTTAAAAATTGACTCTTATAGTGAAAATTATTAAAAAATAATCTAAATCAAGAAAAAAAAAAATACAAACTAATATGTTGGCAAGATGACACTATTTCAAAAGAGACCAATATTCTTTCATCTAAATATAACAAATTATTAAATTTGTGTAATCTTACTGATCAACAATTTTTTTTCTTTCAATTACTAATGCAATCAATCAATAATGTGTGCAAGTCCATCGTGCTTCTAATGTTGCTCAAAATCTCAAAATTTATATAAGACTTAACTTCAGCATACCATCATTTACCTATGTCTTTAACTTTTCCACTTTGATCATAAATCTAAAATTTGTTTTGTATTCATTAAATTTCTCAAAGTTTTCTAGAATTAAAAAAGGTGATTGATCGACTATCTAGAGAAACTATTAACTATATGAATGGCTATTTCTCTCTTTTCCTTTGACCTTTTTTGCTTCTTTTTATTTTTTTTCTTCTTTATATTTAATTTCGGCCCACACATGCTTATTAAAAAAATGGGCCCTCAAAATTCTGGGGTCCTAAACACAAGCATGTTGAGTCTACCATCAGGACCGGGCCTGAGTGCCGATTATAAGCTACAAGCATTTTACACAATTGATGTGAGAATCTACTCCATTTTTCTCAGTAGAAACACACACAACCTAACAACCAATACATATTACATATTTATGACTATATTTAAGCAAATGAAATCCTCTATCCCACTTTTCTCTATCCCATTTGGTGTCCCATTTTAATTTTTATTCGATTTTCATTAATTTTTTTCTTCAATTTCAATTTGTTATGGTTTAGTTTAATTTTATAATTATTATTTAGGTTTATTCCACCCAATTAGGGTTTATATTTATTTTTTAATATTTATTTATTATTTTTTAGTTAATATAATTGATTATTATGATTGATTATTCCAAAAATATGGTATATAATTTTTTAAAATTTTAATTTTTAACAATAAATGTTGATTGTGATTTGTAATACTATAATAAAATTTATTTTTGTAATAAATATTTTTAAAATATTAAATTTTATTGTGGGACACAATAGTGAGATATGAAAAGTGGACTAGAGGATTTTATCTCATATTTAAGTAGGTTGAATGTGTTTCAATGGATAACATTAGTAAAATCTTATGCGCAGGGGATATATACATTTTTCAACATATCTTCCATGCAATTATCAAATATGTTTGTATACCATTTCTTTCAAGAGATTTGGGCTACAACTATTGGACGAGATTTCCTGTTATATTTATTTGTTTTATATTTAATATGATTACGTTAACAAATCTTATGGCTCAAAGACATTAAACTTTAATTTTATTAGATTTTTTTAATATTAATAATTTGTTCTCATCCCAAGTTGAATTCCAAATATAAGGAAAAGAAGTAAATGGTAAACACTTTATATATCAATCAAAATCGATTGGCCTTGAGTTTAGGAAATTAGCATAAGAAAATTAATTAATATATCGTACTTTGGTGTTTTCGAATTACTTTAGAATTCAGAAGGGAGACTGAAATGATTGTGGAAAATATATATTTTATTTTCGTCTAAAAAAATGTTCTTTTTATTTTTTATTTAAATGCGAAACTTGCATTCATACACTAATATAGACTTTGAACTTAAAATATAATGTCAAAAATGCCCTCAATATTAAAAAACGATTACAACTTTGCACCACGTATCCCGAGGTATCTGCATTTCAAACCACTTTTAATTTTAATTTTGACTTTCACATACCTAAAATTTTTGTCAAATAATGATTAACAAACTCAGCATTGCTGGTTGCACATCAGAAAATCTAGATAATGCGTTATTATTTAATTTTCACTTTATAAAAAAATGTTGAATGATTAGCACTTTAAACATGTAAAAGGAGTTATTATTTAAAATTATGTTTATGCTTAGACATGATTTGACCTGAGTTCCTACCAATATATAGAGCATAAAGGTTTAATTTATTTGGGGATCGATATTTTATTTTTGAAATTTAAGAAATGATTCATATTCGCGTGGCCATTCTGATACGTACGGATTAGAATCTCATTCCATATTTAAAACTTTAAAATGAAAAAATATATATTATATAAAAAATATATACCAAATTTTAAACTTCGAAGCCCTAATATATAATAATGATGATGATATGATCGTGGTAGGAAATTGGGCACGAGAAAGAATTTGAGTGGTCGACATGGGATAGTAAACGTGAACCATATGAGCTGCCGTAACTAAACTAGCATAAAAAACTAATTGGTATTTGATTGTGATTGCCAACTATGTAAACAATAATTAAGGTTGAATTATAATATCGAAATTGCGTGGTGACATGCGTTTGTTATTTCTAGTGCATAAAATTTTGTAATTGGAGAAAGTCTCAAATCTAGAAATTTAGGAAATGATTGAGCATATGTCCCACAAGCTGGGAGTACGTATGTATTATAACAAATGTGAATTCAATGGAGTGACAAAATTCAATTTAGAAGACATATCTCCATATATATATATATATATATATATAAAATGTTTATGCCAATAATTTTTCTATTGTACTGTAATGAAGAAATTTAGGTTATTCTTAGCTCATAAAATTGAACAACAAAATGCTTCTACTGTTTTCCTAATCCCATTCTTTAGTTTCAACACAGTTAACAGTTTTCATTATTACTCCCTCCGTCCCATTTTGATAGACTGATTGAGGTTTTTCACGGGGATTAAGAAAGGGATTGGGAAAGACAATTAATCAAGAAACTTCCTAATATGCCCCTATTTATTTCTTTGATATTGAATTAATGCTTATGTGAACATATTAAATAGGGGTATATATATATTAGTAATTAGATATATATATATATATATATATATATATATATATATAGAGAGAGAGAGAGAGAGAGAGAGAGAGAGATGAGATCAAGTGAGAACTAGACCCCCAAGTGAGAACAGAGAACCAATATGAGTCATAGATCTGGTATATTTGGACGACCAAGATATGCTACATACTTAAAAAAACACGGTGGCAATATTGTAATATTATCAACTTTTTAATGAACCGAGGTTATTTCTATAATTTAGCAATTCTATTATTTTTGGAATGAAATATCTTTCCCTCATAATTCGTGTTGATCGTAAAGCCGACGCTACTACGTTCACCGCTGGGGAACTTCATGGATGAGAGAGACGCCGCCATCAGAGAGAAGCTGAACAACGAGAAGGACACCTCGGGGGAGCTGAAGCAGTTGGAGGAGCAGGCCGCCGCCGTGATGAAGGCGGTAAAGGCGGAGATATCGACAACGTTGAACAAGATGAAGAAGGAGACGCAGGTAGAGGTGGAGGAGAAGCTGGCGGAGGGGAGGAAGAAGATCGAGGCGGAGCTGTTCGATCATCTATCTCCACCAATGGAGATAGATGTGATGAATGATCATCTGGTCTGTAAAGACTGTTCGACAATTAATAATTTGATCTCTCTCTTTCTCTCTCTATCTCTACATATGCACCATGACATTAATATTAATAGCAATGACTTTATATGTATATATTGATAAGAATATTCATCAATCAGTGAAGTTATTTGGAAGATGGTTGGGTTCTGTGGCCTGCCAAAGCAAGCATAGAAAATGCGGTGTTGTACTTTAGCACTACTGTGATCTATTTTAGCACCGTTGTAACCTATTTTAGCACTATTGTGAACTATTTTAGCTTGTCATGTACTTTAGCACTACTGTGATCTATTTTAGCACTATTGTAATCTATTTTAGCACTACTGTGAACTATTTTAGCACTTAGGTTGACAAGGCTGATTAAGCTGTTATTTTGAATTTTTCATTATCAGTACTTTAGCACTACTATGAACTATTTTAGCACTGTTGTAACCTAGTTTAGCACTACTGTGAATTGTTTTAGCACTGTTGGACTTGAACAGAAATCAAATGGATTGAAGAGGAAATTGTGCAAGAGAAGGAGCACGCATTGATTAAGAATTTATATAATTGTGGCTATTATTAGTGGAAGTGACCAATTGAAAATGGAACAAGAGGCAAGTAATATATATAAAGATATTAAAATAACCAAAACACAATGAACTCGTATATACTAAAAGTTGACTTCATTAAAATTTAGATTGCAGGGTAAATCTTAATCATTTATGTATATGTGTGTGACAATGCCTGCACACACATAATATGATTATCAATTTATACATTTTTATGTCTCATTGCCCTCAAGAATTCAACCTTATAAGTTTACATGATGATGATCCCCGTTTATACATTAAGTGGGCAGCTTCATTGAGTTTGTTGTGACTTTTCGCAAAAGAAAGAAAGAAAAAAAAGCATTGTTAGAAGACGATGTTGACTTTAAATTGTGGAAGCAGAAGATAGCAAATGAAGTGAGAAAAAAATGGTGGAATTTCATTTTTATGAATATGTTAGTAAGATTGGTTTATTGATTAGTATAGGATTCTAAACAATTGTCATGCTAAACAAGGGTCATGTTAGTGCTAAAATAAGTCATGACAGTGCTAAAAAAGGTCATGACAGCGCTAAAATATGAATCCAAATATAATTAATTTGTTTGATGACAATGTTAAAAGGCCATGACAGTGCTAAAAAAGCGCTAAACAAGGGTCATGTTAGTGCTAAAATAAGTCATAACAGTGCTAAAATATTATGTTTACAAATCAACTTATCACGATCGCTAAGCTGTCGTGATTTGATCTATATTATTGTATCTCATTCAAAATTATCAAGTGTAGCACCTTTTTTTTGCATTGTTTCAAGTACAATTACCTTTTTTTTATTGCATTCATCACGCTTGAGAAAAATAAATGGCGTAAATACTATATTGAAATAAATAAAAGACAAGCAAATTAAAGAGTAATAAATTACACATACAAATTAAAGTTTCTGTTTAACAAGTACTTGCAAAATATTTCATAACTCAAATCTAAACCCATTCTTTTTTTTTTGAAGATCGTAGAATTGGAAAAAAAATCAAAATCCAATCGCAAAAAGTTGCAAAACTCAAACCAAAACCCAATGTGGCAATGTCCAATCTTTTTCTTTCTTTTTTTTGCAGATCCCAATGTCTTCATGATGATGATATATGTATAATGATGACAAAGGGTGGCTAGACACGAATGAGAGTTGATGGTGAAATTGTTCTTCGCAAAAAGAAAGTTGGTGTGGGAGTTTTTTGTCATGCTAAACAAGGTCATGTTAGTGCTAAAATAAGTCATGACAGTGCTAAAATAGGAAATAACAATGCTAAAATAGGAAATGACAATACTAAAACCCTAAATTGAAAAATATACGCGTGAATCACATATACATTGAAATTTCCGATTTTACCCTCGCCCGAGTTTCAGGGGCAGCGAAGTTCGGAGTTATTACAATTATGCCACCGCGTTTTTTTAATTTTTGAACAGATCTTAACCGTCCAAATAGGCGAGATCTATGGTTGAGATTGGTTCTCGGTTCTCACATGGGGTATGGTTCCTTCTGGAATCCAATCCTATATATATACACACACACACACACACACACACATGCATGCATATATATCGGGATATACCAAAAAAGAAAATAAACCTATTAAAATGGGACGGAGAGAGTATTATTGTTGTACTCCTATGAGAGAGGGAGATGGAGAGAGAGAAGAAGAAGAAGAAGGAGGAGGAGGAGGAGGAGGAGGAGGAGGAGGAAAGGTGATGGTTATTGCAAATTAAATTTAAGGAATTGATGAATTTCATAAAAAAAAAAGAGTTTTGATGAAGGAGTTCATGAAAATTAGAGTGATAATATTCATCGATTATTGTCTACATGACAAGTAAACCGTTTTCCAAAATTTGAAATATGAAAGGTATTGTGTGGGGAAGTAATTATTACGGTAGTATTACAACTTAATTGTTACTTAATTAATTGGTCAATAACCACCTGTTTCATAATCTTTCTTTTGAAATTACCTTTAGTCAAATTGTAGGGGTCAAGTTAGGTGGCTATGGCTCTCAACATTTTCTATCATCAATTATATTTTTCTAACTTCCTAAAAGTTCCTTTACAGTTCACACCTACTATCAACTTCCGATAATATATGCCACCCTATGAGCAAAATTCAAGACATTTAGGGTAATTAATTATACACATATCCACATTTATAATGTAGTTCTTCATCTAAAATCTCGCAATTAAAACAATTTGTATTACAATAGCAATTAAAATAATCTGTATTCAAGACATTTAGCGGTAATAATTGCAATTAGTTATGTTTTAAATTGATCTATATATTGAAATAAAATCTAAAATTTATATTAAAATAATTTGAAATTGAAACCGATTATAACTATGCAAATAATTGCGAGATTTTCTTGATGAATTTAAATGGCGTGCACGATTGCCGATTAATTTCCTCAGTTTCAATGTTAGTCATTAACCCTAATTAAATCTTGACTAATTTAAACTAATTCAATGTTTCATTAACTCATTCTTGACAAATATATGTCTATGCTAATAGAATGCCACGTATAGTATTTATATATGTTGTTCAGAAATCCATACCTAAAAGTAGTCTTGGTTTGGTATCATATCATTTATTACGAGTAAATTTTCATACAACCTAATATAGGTGAGAAAAAATAAAGGAAAAAAGGGGACAAATTTGAAAATTGTGGTTCAAACATGGAACAGGAAGACGATCAATTTTCCTCATTAAATTTATGATATTCCATATTACAGTCGGTTTCTAACTATTATTCCCAAACACATGGAGCCAAGGACGGGACAGTTTTAGAACACGAGACTTGAACTTCGATATCATGTATGTATTATTACTGGACTACTGTTAAACAATATTTGAAAGTAACGCTATGAAAGTATTAATTTTACCATTTACTAGTACTATAATAGTTTTTAAAAGTAAATTCGAAACTCATAATTTTGAATTGTGGTTGGGAACACCGGACAGAATACATCGATCAGATCTCTCTCTGTCCACGGCAAAAGCAAATTAAACCACAAAAACAGAGGAATTAAATTAGGAAAAACACCATTCCAATTTCATGATGCTTACTCTTCTACAAACACTAAAAAAACTCCAATAATAGGGCCAAATTTAAAGTAAAAAGAAAAAGAAAAGAAAGCAGATGATATATATTTGTAATTAATTATGTACATCACAAAATTTGGTTTCCCAACAATATTATCCTAATCTTGGTTAAGCATAGGCTTTCTCTCATCATCAATGGAAACAGAATTCCTCTTGATGAACTCCAAACAATCTGCAATCGCTTCCGAGCAAAACGAATTCGAGTGATTCATCGTTCTCACCACTGAATACGACGCCGTCGACGATGAAAATCCATAGCTCACTTCATTTCTTCCGACCAAGCCGCCCTTTCTTGTTCTTCTTCTTACCAGATTTCTCCTCAGCAATCTCAGGCAGTTGTTGTAAGAATTTCTCCATCTCTTTAAAACCCTAAAAATATACAAGAAATTGGTGCGCAGCCGCTGCACTGAAAATCTTCTTGGATTCAGACGAAGCCCCTTTATTCCACAGCATTTCTTGAAGATTTTGTCGTAGTTTATCGTACTGTTACCACTCATGGTAGTTTTCGGACAGATGAAAAACTATGTCAGCAATGGAATTCCTGCTGCAGATGTATATAAAGAGATAGAGAGAGAGAGAGAGAGAGAGAGAGAGAGAGAGAGAGGGGCGGATTGGGGCAATGATTATTTTCAAGTTGTTGTTGGGGAGAGATGGAAAGTGCGTGGAAAACGATGGATATTTGAGACTTTGTCGGGTCGTACGCGGAACTCGTATTCAAAAAGAGCGTGGATTTTTCAGAAAATTATTTTTTTGTTTTGGAGAGAGAGAGATGAATTAGTTTTTTGTAATTTTGTTAATGTTTGTATAATGATGGGGAGGAAAAATGAACGGAATTCGTGGGGGGACAACGAGACAGAGAGAGAGAAAAATATTGGCTGCTTACCAATCAAGGTGACTGGAGTTGTTGTAATATTGCTACTACTCTACAACATGGAGCAGCGATTTAGGATTTTATAGGTGTCATCAATCACAAGGTGCTACCTAATTGATTTCCTTTACTTATTTTTTTTATTTATTCATAAATAAAACTGTATTTACACAAGTGTTCATCTATTTATTGATCCATACAATGATCATTTACTAAATCACATATATGATATATTACATGTTCACTGGTAAGTAAGGGAGCAATTTACCATCTTTAGAGGATAATTTTCTCTTAATTCATTCTTTTATGAATACCTAAATATTAACGTAAATATTTTTCGTTTGAGTTCTCAATATGATGAAATATTTTCGCGTCAAATCATCTGATTAGTCAAAATTTAGGAGACAGTACTCCATATACAAATTTAGATTTTGATACAATTCAGTTTATTCATACCATTATTTGTAAATTATAAAGTAGATCCAAATATGAATACCATACCACTTGAAGCATATCCAAATTCGTCATCTGACACGAATTTTAATACTTTTTATTTGGTTGAATTTGGATCAGTAGCTCTTAATTTTGTCGTTTCAAAGAGTTTTAAATTATATTGATGGGATTGTGGTGACGACGAGTTATCTTTATTACTACCTCCGAATTAAAATAATATATTATAATAATAAAATAAGGTTTCACGGTCACATAGATTGTGAGTTGTGACGTTAGTCGGCCTTTTTATATTCTGTATATAATTTTAATTAAGAAAAGAACCAGAGGTGGAGGTAGATTATTTTTTACCCCCCATATAATTTTAGGATGCACTTTTTTTTTCTTATGATTTACATGAAATTAAAACTTTCGGAATACTGTATATGTTTAAACTTACTGTCTTTCTGAAATTTTCTTTTGAATAATGCGTTGCATCACAATTTTCTATAAATATCATTTGTTTATAACAGGTAGTCCCTCCGTTTCCAATTAAGTGTCATTTTGGATGAATACACCTATATTAATAAATTAATTAAGTTATTTAATACACCATTATGTGAATACATTAAATATAAATGTATAAATGCATTAAATGAGGACAAATGTGTGATAAATATGAATTTTTATCTCGAATTTGTAGAATGGAATTTTTTTTTGAACCAAAATTAAATTGTTAGAATGACACTTATTCAAAAACCGAAGAGGGGGGGTATATTTTCTAAATGCCATTTTCTGCATTTCTGAATAAGTGTCATTCTAGCATTTTAATTTTGTTTCAAAAAAAAAGTCATTCTATAAATTCCAGACATAAAATTCACATTTTTCACACATTTACCCTTATTTAATGTATTCAAATACCTATATTTAACTCATTTAATTAATATATTCACATAAGGATATATTAGGTAATTTAGTTAATTTATTAATTTAATTATGTGCATTCATACAAAATGATATTTATATAGAAACGGAGGGAGTATGAAATAATGACAAGAAATCTACAATTAAAAATATATTAAATTACATCACTCAATTTTTTTAGCACATCATTCAAATATATTTCCGTTCTTAAGAAGTTAGTCAAACACCATTTCAAAAGAAAAAAAAAATAGTCAAAAACACTATACCACGATATGCTACTGCTATTTTCTAAATCTCTGTTTTCTCGAAATATTAAATATATTACCAGACATAGAGTTAGCTGCTTTAATATGGCTTACAGCTTGATTCCTATAAAGTTCATCATGGACAAAATAATTCAATTAATTAACAACCGCCAAATCTCCTGTGCATCAGGTGCATGGATCGGCCCATGAGATGGACCCGCTTTGACCTGCGCAAAAAAAAAAAATCACCACTCATAGTACCAATTCGAACACTAAATAGTACCAATTCGTGTTTTTTTGTGTTTTTTAGGGTTTTTTTTTTTTTTTGTTTTTTGTTTTTTGGGAGTATTTTTAGGGGTTTATTTTATATTTTTGGGGGTGTTTTTAGGGGTTTATTTTGTATTTTTTAAGATTTTTTGGGGGGGTGTTTTTAGGGGTTTATTTTGTATTTTTTAGAGTTTTTTGGGGAGTGTTTTTAGGGGTTTATTTTCTGTTTTTTATGTTTTTTTTGGGGGTGTTTTTAGGATTTATTTTGTGTTTTTTATAATTTATTTGGAGAGATTTTTTAGGTATTTATATGTGTTTTTTTTAAGATAAAATAAAATGAAAAATAGAAAAAACAAAAAAGAAAAACAGTAAAAAGCAAAAAAAAAGGCAACAGAAAAAGAGGAAAAAAAAAAAAAAACACGGGCGCGTGTTGTACATGCGCCGCGCGTGGAGCAATGCGGGAGCACGTGGACCTCGTCTCGCGCCGTCTCACGGGGGAGGCTCCTGCACAGGAGACCTCCCCATTAACAAATCCGTGAGTCAATAATCATAACTCCATGATTACACAAACTAAGACCAAATAAAATGATGTTCGAGGTATTGCAATCTCGTGAGTAAATTTTAAGTGAAACCTGTACTTCTTCTTCTTCTTCTTCTTCTTCTTCTTATTGTTATTATTGTTATTATTGTTATTATTATTATTATTATTATTATTATTATTATTATTATTATTATTATTATTATTATTATTTATCTTCAATATATTTAGAGAGTCAAAATACATTAATCGCCATTGTAGTACAACCATATGAACAACTTGCATATAGTTGTGCTAATATTAACAATTAATTAACTTAATTAATTATTTGAGTTGACTCAAGCTAGCTAATTAACTAAATTCCAATTCGATAATTAAGTGATCAGTATGTATGCCTCAGAGCACATTATAAATTCACAATAATTCACAATAATCTATACATAATAAAGTATAAAATATCACAAATATAATAAGTCAACTTGAATTAGAAAAGTAGCTATAAGTTCAAGATAAGGCGAGCCGACTTGCAATTTTTTCTAGTTAACTAGTCAATATGTTACGTTAAAAGAGTCGGTAATTAGGTAGATTACGCACTAATTATTTTCTTTGAAATCGAAAAATTTGGACGCCAAATGTCAGGCACGTACTCTTCAGGTGAGTTTTCCAAACACATTTAAATTTTTGGATTGACAAACACTCCCATCTAGAGATGAAAATAGTTCTGGAACTGTTGTGTCCAGTTTCAAATATATGGAATTGGAACTGCACCGTCAAAGTACGATTTTAGAATCCCGCGGTTCCACAGTTTTAGACGGTTCCAACCGGTTCTCATTAAATTTATTTATCTTTTAAAATATAATCTCTCCGTTTCTGAATAAGTGTCATTCTCGATGAATACATACATATTAATAAATATATTAATTAGATAACCAAATTAACTTATACACTCTTATATGAATACATTAAATGAGTTAAATATGGCTGCTTGAATGCATTAAATGATGACAAATACGAGAAAAATGTAAAATTTTTACCTTACTTGTGTAGAATGACACTTTTTATGAAATAAAATTAAAGTGTTAGAATGACATTTATTGTAAAACGGAAAGAGTAATATTTAAATTTCATTTATAAAATAATTACAAATTTGAGTAGAAATACCCACAAATTAAAAAACACCCAAAATTAAAGAATTATGAGATATCAAATTAATGTAGTGATAAGTAAGAATCCACTGTCCTTTTATAGGACCAATCAAATCATTATCTTTCATATAAAAAATCGATGTGGGACATTTTATTTAAAAGTTGTGACATTTTCTTTTTTATCCCACATTCGTTTATATCAAGACAATTAGTTAAATTTTCTTATAAATTGATATTAGAGCTTGGTTTATAATTTCACTAAAAACCAAAAGTTAATCTTAATAGAATATGATCACATAAATTATTAAAATGACCCAACGACTTCTAATCTTGAGGAATAGTTGTGTTCGCTATTTTATTTCACTTAAAATACTACTCGCAAGAGAACGAGGTAAATTATAGTAAACTAATGGTGAACAAGGTCGTATCCACAAGGACTGACTAAGTAATTCAGCTAAGTATCCAATTGTATTGTCCTACTTTATCTAGATAACTGAATTAAGAGTGGTTTTAATTAACTAAATACTTTAAAATAAATAAATAGATCAAGCAAAAAAAACTAGATAAATATATATGGAGACGGATTCTAGGGTGTTGCTGTTAAATGGATTTTCCGATTGCCAGATAATTTATTCAACCAATTTAATTTTAAATATTGTGGAGAATCACTAATATAATCACAGTCTCTCTCTCGAGTAACTTATGAAAACATATTAGATTTTAATTTTTATATATTGATCTCGAATTATTATCTAACTCCAATTATTACCTCATATTTATTCTCCTCACGACACTTGTCAATCTCTCGATCTAACAGACTCGTGTTATGCAATCATAACCCGTTAATCTACTAACCTCTCTCGAGTAAATAATAAATTCACAGCCCCTGTGTAGAATTCGACTCTTTTCTTTCATAAATCATGTGCTAATTGTCCCTTTCTTTGGGTTAGGCCCCCCCTAGGGATGGTATTGATGTTGATTTAATTTTGAGAAAAGTAATTCTACATGGGTAAATGATTTGTGATCCCTATTGAATGTTGATTTGAGAGAATGATGTTTAATTGGTGTTTGAAATTGATTGGGCTTTAGTAAGCTAAATGTTAATTTGCCTCTAGAGATAGAGAAAACTTAGTTTAGCCTAAATGTCTATGTGACTTGAGAAAGCACTTAGGCTAATCTTGTTAATTTTATGAGGTTAGGAAATGCATGAATTCTATGTTTTTTGATAGTATCCTCGCTAAAGAGTAATGCCCTAGGACCTCTTTTTCTTATTGTCTTAATTAAATCGCCCGTTCATTTTTATGTTTATCTTTATACTTTTGAGTTTGATTTATTTTTTGTCTATGATTCTAATCTTTAGTTATAAAAATTCTCAAAAGTTGTTTCGTTTAAATAGTAAAAATAATCGATTGATAATGCTTGCACTCTTGAAAGTTGCATTAATTCCCTGAGTTTGACCTTGTTTCCCTTTGCTACACGTTTGTGTACTTGCAAATCGAGATAAAATTTTAAGGCTTAGAAATATCTCATATCAATAGTTAACATAGTAATCCTAAATGAACAAAGCATAAAATAAAACTTAGTCTATGATGTGCTTCTGCAATCTCTCTGTAGTCTGTTCTTTGTCTTCTCCACGGTGTTCTCTGCTATCTCTAAAGGGTAAAAACTGTTGGAATTTTTGTACAAAAGAACCCTTAAATAGTTGGAAAGTGGTCTAAACCTGAGATGGAAACAAATAGGGTCAAAAGGAAAATCCGCAAAAGAGCGAAGAAAATAGCACGATCCGTTCTAGAATAGCGCGGTCCGTGCAATATAAAATAGCATGGGCCGTGCAGTCCTTCTACAACCTTCTATCTCAATTCTTCTATTCAGCACGGGCCGTGCAATGTCAAGCACGGTCCGTGCTCACTGTCTGCACTCTCGATATTAGTGTTCCCGGCATTTTCTCATCCCGATTGAGCATCTTCTCGAACCATCAAGTCTTGGAACTTGATTTCACCAACTTCTAATGGTTTTTGATCCAATTTCCTGCGAAATATAACCAAACACCCATCATGTCCAAATAAGTGAAATCAGGGATAAGCATGGATCAATGCACATAGTTGATAATCAAAACAATCCCAACACAGACTCTAAATCGATGCAAAAACCTAGTTTATCAACTCCCCCAAACTTAGAGACATGTTCGTCCTCGAACATCCGAGAAATATGAAATAAATGAAGTATGGATCATCAAACGTGCAATGCTTCAGAGAATAAACTGAATTTTTGCCCAATTAAGTATGTAAATCAGAACCACAATATACAAAGACAAACGCAAAGAAATCATACCTTCAAAATAATGAACCTCTCAAGGTGTGTATTTTTTTTCACTCAACACACAAGTGTTTATAAGGACATGTTTACACTCAAAATCAATTCAATGCATATAATCCACCATAGGCTTGCAATCAATCTCATCTCTCCATTACAAAAATGTGTGCTTCAAAGTAAGAATCAAAAAGGACTTTCTCATTGGTTATAATATAGGCTTCGGCTTAGATAGGGAAATTGTGGCTAAGTGACTAAGTTATATGAACTCCAATACCTTCCAAATAAATCCAACTCCACAGTACAATCCTTTTGAATCATCTTCAAACCTTTTTACCCTTCTACGATGTTCAATCAATTTTTAGCCCCCATTAGACTCTTTGAGTCTCATTTAATTACATTGGTACATTTTTCTTCAATTTCCATGTTCACTTATTTTTTTTCCTTTTTAATTTTCTTTTTCTTTCTTTCTTTCTTTATTTCTTTTCACTTCTTTAAAGTGATCCATGTGAGCATCTAAATTTATACCAGTTTTCTGGGCAAAAAAACATCAATTACAACCCCAACTACCCATAACTCCACAATTTTTCAACTATCCTTTTTCCACATATTTTCAATGAAAAGGTACATCAAAGAAATAAACTTTAAGGCTCAATGTGGCTGACTAAGGATAATCATTTTATCAGGACATGTGTATGGGTAAAGTTGGCTAACAAGAATGGCCTTAAATTATTTTCAAACTATCAGCACACAACACGTAGTCTTGAAAGATATATGAAGACAAGTTCTAAAAATTACAGACAAGATTGATAATCGCACCAAAAACAAACAAGACCACATGTCTTAGGCTCAAAATCTCTCATGCTCAATCACATTCCAAAGGCATAAATTCTAAAAATCTATCAAAGCACAAATCAATCCATCATAACATACTCAATTAGCAAATTTTCAAATATAAACAATCTCATCATCAGCTATTCAAGTTTACACAACTTCTAGTTTCACATTCCACAAATATTATCTGATATCTCAATACTAGGGCTGGCAATTCGGGTGGGCCGGCCCGGCCCGACGGGCTTTTTGTTATCAAGGATGTCAGGCCGAGCCGACCCGAAAATGACACAGGTCTGTATTTTCTAAGCCCGGCCCTGTACGGGTTTTCGGGTTTTTGGGCCTTTTTTAGCCCGAAATTTATATTTTTTCAGATTTTATAATTTTCTCAAATTTTGTAAATTTTCAGATTTCATCATCCAATTCTAAATCTCATTAAGATAAAAGCACATAAATTGATGGAAAAAAGGACATACTTTACAAATTACATGCAATATACACCTAGAGTTGTGTACATAAATCATAAATGTACAACCCACTTCCAACAGTGCATTAAGATGAATAGTACCAAGAAAAAACTCAGAATTAAGTTAGAGTGGGTTCACCAAGATGAATAGTCTCTACACGATCTCCCCATGTCTGAAACCAGTCATCCACCATCCTCACAATCAGCATAGAAACTCTTAAATTTAAAATACAAAGTTCTACAAATTAATCCTTAATGGTACCAAAAAATCCAAAATGAATAGATAAATAAAGCCTAAAGTAAGTCATTAGACTCATTACTCCTCCACAGTCCATGCCATCAATCATCAATTCTGCAATAAAATTGAAAAAATATAAAAAAAATATACAGTTAACAAGAATATCAAGAATTAATCCACTATATGCATATATCAAGAATCTAGAATTGTAGTTATCAACTAAATCAACATTTAATAAACAATACAAAAGTTTACAAATGAAATGCAAGAATACAGACTGCAGACTTGATGTATTCTAACCGTGGTTGTCAATTACACAAAATTGATTTTTAGTCTCTCGGATTGCATAATGCATACTTTATATTTCAAATTGTAGAATGCAGACATTAGACATTACAATTTACACACATTGCAGACATATATTTAACACATTTTTTTAATAATGCAAAATAGAAGATTGCACAACACTATTGCAAACTTGCAGTCATCTAAAGTTTAGTGTATTTCTTAGGTAATAGTTAATGCTCTAAAGTTTACTGTGAAATAGTAACTCAATAAGAATGATGCAGTAATCAGCATGGCCACTTCAACTTTTAGCAATGAAGTAACTCAAATCAAGCAAACACCTCTTTTTTATATTTACATTTTCAGCATGAGGACCTTTTCTCTCCAAAAGACCGTCGAATTAAAAGGAAGAAATAGTTCCAGAGTATTGATCAATTTTTTTCTTCTATTTTAAATTTGACCAATAAACCATCCAATGGCTATAAGCCTATAACACATAGTAAAAGATTTAAATAAAAAGAGAAAAGCTCTGTTGGGATGTTCTTGCTCTTTCCGTTTTTAATCCTTTGTACATGACTCACAAATTTGCAAATTGATTAAACTGGAGCATTTATGATTCTAAATCTACTTTGTTTCTGATACACGTGGTCTCTCTTTGCAGCTACTGTAAATATCACTTATCTTAACATTAATTTGAGAACTCATATTGTATTCATTACATCTCAGAAAAATATTCATACGTCGGTGAATCGGGGTTGACATCTCTCGACTCTCGATGACTCGGTTGTAAGTTGTAACAATTAAAAATGAAGAAAACAGGGCACAGCTCAAGGACAAGCGGCATCGGTGAGTCGTGATTGTGTGGCCGTGGAAGAAGACGTCGACGGTGACTGCGTAGTGGCTGGTGGACGTCGGATAGTGGCGGAGGTTCTCAGATTGGATTTGTGAGGAGCAGCGTGACCGCCTGAGTTTAGTTTTTAGGAGATTCTCGATTCTGAGATTGGATTTTGTGAGGAGCGGCGTGACATACTGTGTAGTTTATTAGGGATTTAGGGCTACAGAATAGGACATCACTATTAGTTAAAAAAAGGGCTTTTTTTGGCCAGGAATTTTTGGGCTTTTCTGGCCCCTGGCCTGACAGGCCGGGCCATTTAGGCCCGAAATCCTATCGGACCACTATTTTTGAAGCCCAACTCGACCCTAAAACAAGCTTTTTCGGGCCAGCCCATCGGGCCAGGTCAATTTTGCCAGGCCTACTCAATACAAACCACTTTTAGACAACTAGAGAAATCCAGAGATAATAAAAAACAGCATCAACCTACTACTAAAAACAAAAACAACTAAAAAAACTAAGCAAAATAAATAAAACAGAGAGATTATGATACCACCACACGAACTCCATTCCCCAAACTTATTCACACATCAGAAGAATAAGTTTGGAGGGAAGAAAAGTGGAGTATCCTAAATACCAAACTCAATTAAGCGGAGGCTGAGGAAACTAAAGAGCCCACTACTGCATCATATGCCTCATAGTAGCAATATTCGTGTTGATGGTGGTCACATCACCTCTCAACTCATGCACATTAGTCTTAATAGAGGCCACTTGACACTCCAAAGTATCCATCCGATCCTCGGGACTCAAATGGTGTCGGTGGCGTCTTTCAGACTGCAAACTGCTGGGCTGAGTCTCAATCGTGGGAGCACTAGATCTGGCTCCAGCCGTGCTTTCTCCTTCATCCTATTGCTGTTCCTCTGTCACCTCTTCCTCAAGTAAATGTCCTACCCGTGTAGTGAATGGTCGGGCAGACAGATAGTCAGTAATGACCCGCAGATGGGCTGGAGTAATCATCTACCAATTTTGACGATCGTGCTAGCCAGACACATGGGTGAGAATGCTGTTCGGCAGTGGAAAGTGGTCTCATGTCTTTTGGGTAAAGTAGCATCACTGCGTTCTATCCACCTTGATGAAGTCCATGTTCATTAGGACTTCAAAATTCAGCGTTAAATTACCCTGCAGCTCCTCCCAGTCAGTGTAATCTACTCCACAGTAGTCAGTTAATAGAGTGATCATTCTACCACATATCAAAATCCCTCCACATTTCACGGATGTCCACCTCAAATGCTCAACAATACTCTTATTTCATTAAAACGTCGTTAATATTACAAAAATGTCACCGCATAAATCAGATTCAGGAACAAATCTTCACCGTCTAAAAATGCAAGATCTACGACTCTCATTGGTTTCTAGGTTCTCATTTGATCCTCTCTCTCCCCCTACACACACACACACACACACACACACACACACACACACACACACACATATATATATATATTACGTTCAAACCAAATGAGATGCTCTATTTAATTTCGAATCATATTTAAAATTTGTCCTTCATTTTAATTACTTATTTTTGTCTCTGCTACATATAAAAAACATGATATATATCTATATATATCAATGACAGGTTTATTAATAATTAGGTTGTGGCGGCCGCTTCAACTTATGTGGGATTGGCTATGTCGGGAGCCGCTGGGTCATGACAGCTTGAAAATAAGGTTTATATATATATATATATACTAGTTGAAAGGAAAATAGGAAGAACACATTATATGAGTAAATCATAATTCATAATGGAGCAGAGAATGGTGGTCAAAACCTATGCTACTGCTATATTAATATCAAAATAGAATGAATAAGTCATTCTCTTTTACAAGGCTAGCTATATATCATACAGCAGAAAGCTCTGGAATAGAGACGTGTATACAAATGAGTCAGACTAGCTATAACCAATCACAATCTTATCATTAGATAAGGATAGGCATAGAGTATAATCAGGTGTAACAACACCTAAGCTGCACCTCTACGTGACCCCACTAGATTTTTTATCCTACACGGCTTTGAGTGGTGATCTGGAGTAGAATTGGTTTCCCAACATTCCCCGCTAACCGAGCGAGGCGGATGGAAGAACATTAAGAGAATTCCAAAACTGAGAGAAAGTTTGTCCAGAAGTGGGCTTAGTGAAACCATCAGTGATTTGAGCATATGAAGGGAAATGTTGAACACGGATGGTGTTGTGGGCAACTGGCACTCTCAAAAAATGAAAATCCACTTCGACCTGCTTGATTTTAGAGTGGAAAACTGGATTAGACGATAATGCCACAACTCCCAAATTGTCCATCCACACAACAGAAGGCCACCTATGGACAATTATTAATTCATTAAACAAGGAATACAACCACAAAACATCACAATTAACTTTGGTGAGACTGCAAAATTCAGCTCCCGTGCTTGATCGAGAAACATTAGATTGTTTCTTAGCACTCCAAGCGATCAAATTGCTGCCAAGAAAGATACAAGTCCCTGAGGTGGACTTCCTATCATCTTTATCCGTGGCCCAATCTACATAAGCATATGCTCAAATATCCAAAGTAGGAGAAGGTTTCAGTAGCAGAACGAAATCCAAAGTGCCAGTTAAATACCGTAAGATCCTCTTAACAGCCTTTCAATGAGTGTCAAGAGGACGCTGCATATACTGACTCAGCTTGTTCACACTAAAAGTGATGTCTGGTCGTGTTATGGTAGCATATTGTAAGGCACTGACGATACTTCTATAAAGAGTAGGATCGACAATGGTTGTCCCGCATATTTAGAAAGACCAGGAGAGCTAACCATCGGGCTATCCAAGCCATTTGTTCCAGTTATGTTGGCCTTGGCTAGAATATCCAAGATGTATTTCCGTTAAGTAAGGAATAAGCCATGATCTGTAGGGGTGAAAGTAACTCCCAAAAAGTGACTCAATAAACCCAAGTCCTTGAGTGCAAAGTGTTGCCGAAGTTGCTGGATGATTGAGTTGATATCAGAAAAACAATCTCTAGTGAGCAATATATCGTCAATGTTTGTAATGAGGAGAATAAAAGACTTGGAAGACCGCTGATAAAATAAACAGTTGTCTGATTTAGATTGCAAGAACCCAAGAGATCGGAGTGTAGAACCAAGCTTAATCTTCCATGCCCGAGATACTTGTTTTAATCCATAGATGGCTTTGGAAAGTTTACATATGAGAGCAGCTCATTTGTTGACTTCAAAGCCAGGTGGTTGTTGCATATAAATATCTTCATGAAGCTCACCATTAAGGAAGGCATTGTCCACATTGAGTTGTTGAATAATCCATCCATAAGAGAGTGATATGGTCAGAATAGTTCGGACAGTGATAGGACGAACCATGGGGCTGAATGTATCTGTATAATCAAGGCCAAAGGTTTGAGTGAAACCCCTAGCAACAAGTCTAACTTTATATCGAGCCACTGATCCATCAGAATTCCTCTTTAATTTGTAAATCCACTTGCAACTGACAACCTGTTTATGAGGTGGAAGTGGACACAACTGCCACATTTGATTGCGTTGCAAAGCTGCTAATTCTTATTACATAGCCTCTTTTCAGCTTGGCACATTTAGAGCTTGCAGATTAAAAATAGGCTCAGGTTCATCAACAGTAGCACTCAATACCTTTGGTTTAAAAATTCCAGCATTGGTTCGGATAATCATGGAATGCCCAAGACATTAATTTTCTGAAACAACTAAAACACCATGGTTAGCAGGCAATGAACAGAGGAATAAAGTATTGAAGACTCCATACTAGCAGCCTGAGTGAAACGAGGTAAGACAGAAGAGGAAAGTGGAGTAGAAGGATAATGAGCATGGTGGTTTTAAGTGTTGGAGAAAGAAGGAGAAGAATGTTGAAAAGTAGGGCTAGAACAAGAAGATGGTGGAGGATTAACAAAGAAAAACAGTGTAGAAAAAAAGATAAAATGTGAAGAAATAGGAGTAGAAGTTTGAGAAAAAGGAAAAGTGAACTCTGAAAAAATCACATGACGAGTTACTAAAAATTTTCCCGAAGGTAGAAGAACCTTGTAACCTTTATAGGAAGGACTGTAACCTAGAAAAACTCCTGCATCACTCCTGAACTCTAGTTTATGCTTATTATAAGGTCTGAGAAGGGGGTAGCAGAGACAGCCAATCACTTTGAGAGAACTAAAATCAGGTTGAACATTGGCAAGGACATTAAGGGGTGATTTAAACTTGAGCAATTTTGAGGGTGTGTGATTGATGATGTGAACAGCAGGAAAAAAAACATCATCCCAATACTGGAGAGGCATATGAGAATGAACTGACAAAGAAAGGCCAACCCTCACGATATGTCTATGCTTGCGTTTGGTGAGTCCATTCTGTTCAGGGGTGTAAGGACAAGAAATCCTATGATGAATGCCATGGTGGAGAAATAAAGATTTAAGTAGTTTATGTTGTATGCCTCCATCACTTTTCACCATTTTAATTTTTTTGTCAAATTGATTTTCAACCAAGTTTTTGAACTAAATGAAGGCTGTAGCAATGTCAGATTTAGTTTTCAATAAATAGATCCAAGTGAACCAAGAAGCATGATCGACAAAAGAGACATAATAGAAATAGTCATTGTGAGATTTAATGGGAGATGTTCCCCAAAGATCAGTGTGAATGAGCTCACGAAGTGCAAAACTTTTATTTCTTTCATAGAAAGGTAATTTGTGACATTTATCTTTCAAGCAAGCAGTATATAGAAAGCGATCATCAGTACTAGAAAAGGAAATGTTACTAGAAACAAGTACCTTCTTTACAATATCTAAAGATGTATGGCCTAGCCTACAATGCCAAAGTTGTAAGCTATTCTTATTATGCAAAGTTGGAGCAAGAGCAGAAACATAAGAGTAACTCGATTGCAGAAGAGGTTGATGCTGAGTGGATGGAGGAGAAGTGGACTGTGGCTTGTGGAAATCAAAGATATAAAGACCTTTGTCAAGCTTCCCGGTAAGGAAGGTTACCTTGGTAGCTCGATCTTTCACCAAGCAAAAAGAAGAGTGAAACTCAAAGTAGAAAGCATTATCTTTACAAAATTGAGACACACTAAGAAGATTTTTAGTGATTTGAGGAACATGCAATAAGGTTTTAAGTAAGAACTGATGTTGAGAAGTATTAGAAACAGGCTTAAGTATAGAGTGACCAATATGTTTGATTTGCAAACATGTGCCATTACCAACTTGTAGCTCTTCACCTCCTTGATAGTCTCCTGCCATATTCAAATTTCCCAAATCATAAGTGATATGGTTCGTAGCCCCAGAGTCTGGATACCAATGCATATTGGAGTAACCATCCGATTGATTTTCACCCATATTTGCAACATTGGCAGAAGGAGGTGTTCCAAAGTGAGAATATTGTCCATTGTTGTAGTGCCCAGAATGGTTGCAATGGTGTCCATTATAGCCGGCATTTCTTTGATTGTTTCCATTCCCTCAATTGCTGCCATTGTTAGTGGGAGGAACAAAATTTGGATTATGTCTCTCATAACAGCGGCCTGCTGTGTGACCGAGCTTTTGACAAATCTGGCACCGTGGCCTATAATTGTTGTTGTTGTAACCGCCACGACCTCAGTAATTGGCTCCTCTACCACCACCTCGGCCTCCATTGACATGACCTTGATTCGGATCTAGTTAGCCAGATTCTCCAAAATGTTTACCTTGTTGGGTCTGAGTGATATTAGCAGTTGGTGAAGAGCCATCAATTCCAATTCCAAGAGTTGGTTGTTCTGTTATCTCCAACCTACTTTCATAAATGAGTAACAGAGATTTCACCTCTTTGAGACTACAGGGCTCAACCCTTGATGTCAAAGATACCATAACAGAATTATACTCAGAACCCAAACCAGTCAAAATGTGTAAAATTTGATTATTATCCGAAACTCGTTCTTCGGCAGCAGCAAGTATGTCACAGCAAGATTTTACCTTGTTCAAGTAGTCGCTCATGGTGAGGCTTCCCCTTTTCAAGGTCTGTAATTGAAATTTGAGTTATATTAGTTTAGCCCTCGACTGAGATGCGTAGTTCGCGGCCAAAGTTTCCCAAATTTCCCAGGAAGAATCAAGTCCCACAAGGCCAAGTAAAACGTTGTCAGTGATCAACAACATCAACCAAGAAGTAATAAGTTGATCTTGCATTCTCCAAGTGACTTGGTCGGAGTTGCTAGTTGTGGCATCAGAAGAGTGTTCTTCGAGCAGAAAAATTTTCAAGACCAAAGCCTTTAGTGGTGGCCATGACTTGCTGCTTCCAAAGCAGATAGTTCCTATCATCTAGCTTCGTGGATATGGAGTGGTTGCTGAGAGATACAAAATGTGGACCAGATCCAGATCCAGATTGTGGGAAATGTGAGATCTCAGATGATGGTGTGTTCTCCATAACTCAAAAAGAAATTAAAGGAAAGAGAAAGAAAAAAAATGAAGCAAGAGAAGTGGAAGACAATGGCTCAGAGACAGATCTCACCCTGCTCTGGTACTATGAAAGGAAAATAGGAAGAACACATTATATGAGTAAATCATAATTCATAATGGAGCAAAGAATGGTGGTCGAAACCTATGCTACTGATATATAATCTCAAGATAGAATGAATAAGTCATTCTCTATTACAATGCTATATACCATACATCAGAAAGCTCTGAGATAGAGACGTGTATACAAATGAGTAGAACTAGCTATAACCAATCACAATCTTATCATTGAATAAGGATAGGCACAAAGTATAATCAGATGTAACAACACCTAAGCTGCACCTCTATGTGACTCCACTAGATTTTTTTTATCCTACATGGCTTTGAGTGATGATCTGAAGTAGAATTAGTATTCCTAACACTAGTACGCAGTAATTTTCTCAATTAAAAAATGAAATTTAATTTTTTCATGCATGAGATGAGATTGTAGGTAAGTACGTAATATTGAAGCTAGCTAGCTAGCTAGATATAGCTGTCTAATATTAATATTAATAGTTGTAGAATTCAAGGATTCATATGTTTGAATAAAGAAATAAACTCGTCAACAAAGTGTAGAAGATATTTTGTGTTGTAAAATCAGAAATTCAATTTTATTCAATCAATCTAACCTACAAACTGATACAGCTCATGATTATAAATTGAAGCAAAGCTCACAATTGCACTCACAAAAGAAACACAAGTAACTCTATTACAATCTAGCTTTTCTTATTATATTCATGATCCATGTTGCACCATAGATTGATGGGTATAGCTGCACGATGCACTTATGTTTTGATTGCTGACGTGGAGTCACCCAAGCTGTGGTCCTGCATGAAGGCGGGAAGTGATGTTACGAGTTGTGGTGAGCAAGAAAGGTGCTGCATCACTTGCATGTAGTATGTAACATGATGCAGCACAAGATAAAGTGCTGCTGCATATATAGTGTGGCTTCATCAATAGTATATATATGTATTTGATGTGAAGAGGCATCAATTTTGGAGAAAAACAGATGAAAAGGGGATTTTCGTGATGAAGAATGTGATGCGAGGAAGTTACAGCTTGTTTGCATGGATTCCCTGGAATAGTTGGAAGTTACAAGCATTTTTTTGACATCAATATAAGGAGTGGGTACAGTAGTAGTACTTGCCGCAGATAATGTGTTCGTGTTCATGTTCAATCTCCCGAGGTACAGGAACGGTGCAACTCTATGGGAGATCGGAATTCCAGATGGGTCCGCTAGCTGTAGAGTTTTTCATTCCAGAACCTGATCCAAGATTTAAGATCCATCCATACAAATTTCTTGTCGAAAAGTAGGCACACTAGCGAATTACTTAACTACTAGCTACTGCTTGATCGATATATCTGAATTTTAATTACTAAAATATTTAATTGTTCGTACATGTTTGTTAAGATATTTATAATTGCATGGCTTGACAGTTAGCAGCGGTTACCATCAAATCCACGTGGCAGCATTACCTTGATTCAAGGAGTTAGTTAGTTAGATGGCTAGGTCGTTATTGTTCTATAAATATCTGTAAATAGTTGTAGATTGTAGTCAGTTCTAATTCAATGAAATACAATAAAAAATTCTCCAGATTCTCTATTGTGCTTTTATACAAACACGTTGAGTTCTCTCTAGATACACTTAATCAATTCTACAAACACTTTTGATTTTTTAGTTTTAACATGGTATCATCGAGTCTCGGGTTTTCCTATTGAGTTCTTCACATTTCCATCGTGATTTCTTTTGTGCTTTCAGTTGATAATCTCTTGTTTGATCATGGCTTCCGCTCAAAATCCTTCATCTTACTTTCTTCCTGTCACCAATTTCAAATTAGATCGTAATAATTATGCTTTTTGGCGGTTCCAAGTCTTAGCTTTGATTCGTGCTCATGGCTTCGAGGATTTAATTTCTTATTACTTAGTTCCTCCACCGCAATTTCTATCTTCTTCTTCCCGTGAAAACATCACTAATCCAGAATTTCACACTTGGCGATGCAGAGATCAGTTTTTACTAAGCTGGTTGATTGGTTCTGTTTCAGAGGTAATAATTGGGCACATTACCCGCTGTGTTACATCACGCGATCTGTGGAAAACTTTGCAAGCATTGTTTCAATCGCAATCTAAGGCTCGAATCATGCAGTTGAAGCTTCAACTGCAGACTACCAAGAAGGGAGATCTCTCCATCGATGAGTACTTTCTTAAGATGCGAGGCTTTGCGGATAGTTTGGCTGCTGTTGGTAAGCCGGTGGATGATGATGATTTGATCATGCATATATTGGGAGGTTTTGGATCTGATTTTGATGCAGTGGTAGTGAATCTTACCAACAGAGCTGACTCTTTTACTTTGCCGGAGGTCCAATATGCATTACAGGCTCATGAGGCTAGACTTCAAAGCCAACAATCTGTAATCATTCCTAGTCCTCATCTTGCTCAATTCCCTAGTGGTAGAGGCTTTGATGATGGTTCTTTTAGACGTGGTCGTGGCTTTCCTGACTCTCATTCTGGACGAGGTGTTCCCTTCAGAGGAAGAGGGGGCCGTGGTTTTTCTAGAGACACCAAAGTTGTGTGTCAACTTGGTGGGAGGAATGAACATGTTGCCTTAAAATGTTTCAAACGCTTTGATGTACATTTTACTGGTATGGATGCTCCTCAAGCATATTATACTGACTACTCATATGATGTTGCTCAGGAAGAGGCCTTTTATGCTCAAAAAATGGACTCACAGTGGTACGCAGACAGTGGAGCAACCGCTCACATCACACATGATCTTTCCAATCTGCAGTTGAGTTCACCTTATTCTGGATCTGAGCTGCTTCAAGTAGGCAATGGTAATGTTCTTCCTATTGCTAATGTTGGTGATTCTAGTTATCTTTCCACTAATTCTCATAAACCTCTTGTTCTTCAAAACATATTACATGTTTCTGGAATCACTAAAAATCTCATCAGCATGTCTAAATTTACCTCTGACAACAATGTATTTGTGGAATTACATCATACCTTTTGCTGTGTTAAGGACCTCACCACACAGCAGGTGCTGATGAAGGGGGATCTCATCCAGGGTCTGTACCATCTGGATCTATCAACCATGTCCCAACTCCCAGCTCAGAATAGAAGCATGTCCTCTGCCGACTCACACCAGACATCATTCTCCTATATAGCTCCTAAATCAGTAAATAAGTCTGGTAGTTCATCTCTATGTTTTGTTTCTTGTACAACTGATCTTAATAAATGGCATAGAAGGCTAGGCCATCCCCACTCTTCTGTACTAAAACAACTTTGTACTTCTCTTAATATCAAATATAAAGATTCTTCTATTCTATTATGTCAAGCTTGTAAATTAGGCAAACTCCATCAAACTCCTAATATCACTCAACCTCTCAAAACCACTGCACATTTTCAATTAATACATTCTGACTTGTGGGGACCTGCACCAACTACTAGTGTCACAGGATACAGATTCTATATCTATTTTATAGATGATTTCAGTCGATTCACATGGATCTTTCCCCTCACTTGTAAATCAGAAGCTGTTGAAGTAGTTAAAAGGTTCATTACTATGGTGCAAGTACAGTTTTCTGTTACTATCAAATTCCTTCAAACTGACTGGGGAGGGGAGTTTAGATCTTTAACATCTTATCTTGCCACTCTAGGGATTCAGTTTCAGCATCCTTGCCCAGATTTCATGTTCAAAATGGTCGAGCTGAAAGAAAACATCAGCACATCTTTCAAACTGGGCTTACACTTCTTGCACAAGCCACTCTTCCTCTTAAATTTTGGTGGGATGCTTTCTCAGCTGCAGTGTACCTCATCAATCGGTTACCTTCACATACTACTCATAATCTCTCTCCTTTTCAAAACTTGTACAACATTGCTCCAGATTATTCCTTCCTACATACTTTTGGTTGTGCTTGTTATCCCTTTCTCACTCCTTATAATACAAACAAGCTGCAATTCAGGTCTTCCAAATGTCTATTTTTTGGGTACAGTTCTTTCCATAAAGGTTATAAATGTCTCAACTCCTCAGGCAGACTGTACTTCTCTGATTCAGTAGCTTTCAATGAAAATGAGTTTCTCTATTTTTCATTATTTCCTTCCTCTCTTCAGATATCTTCTCCTGCCCCACACTCACCTTCCTCTTTTCCTATTCCTAATTTTTCTCTTACTGATTCTCATCCTATGTCCACAGATTCCATGTCTTCTCCTCCCTCCTCTTCTTCTTTCATTCCCTCTAATTCTCCGTCACACTCTTCTCCTTCATCTTCTTCACCCCCCTCCATCTTCTTCTATACAAACCTCCAATCCAACACCTTATCACATGGTTACTAGATCTAAGAATGGTATTTTCAGACCCAAAGTATGGCTTGCAGAGGTTCAGCTGCCTACTGAACCATCTACAGTTAAGCAAGCTCTTGTAGATCCCGCTTGGCTTGCTGCAATGCAAGCTGAATTCTCTGCTCTTCAAGAAAAACAAACATGGGTCATTGTTCCTTCTTCTCCGGATCAGAAGTTGATTTCAAACAAATGGGTGTTCAAAGTAAAAACTAAATCTGATGGAACTCTTGATAAACTTAAAGCCAGGCTGGTTGCTAGGGGGTTTGAACAGTTTGCTGGAGTGGATTTCCTTGAAACATTTAGTCCTGTGGTTAAGTTCTCCACCATCAGACTAGTGTTTGCTATGGCAGCTATGAAGGGTTGGTGTGTCAGACAGGTTGACATCAACAATGCTTTTCTTAATGGAGAGCTTGAAGAAACAATCTATATGACTCAACCAAGTGGTTTTGAAGATAAAAGGTTTCCTCAGCATGTCTGTAAGCTTTCTAAAGCTATTTATGGGCTTAAACAAGCTCCAAGGGCCTGGTACAACACTTTAAAAGAATATCTCAACACAGTTGGCTTTATTAGATCACAATATGATTTCTCATTATTTTTCAGAATATCTGCTACTAATGTTG
The DNA here is from genome assembly GCA_026008535.1 of Perilla frutescens. Classification (NCBI taxonomy): domain Eukaryota; kingdom Viridiplantae; phylum Streptophyta; class Magnoliopsida; order Lamiales; family Lamiaceae; genus Perilla; species Perilla frutescens. Next base: position 7,803,230 of record BRKX01000016.1, read on the forward strand.
TGCTAATCTTGATTTATGTTGATGATATTTTAGTCACTGGCGATAGTACTAAAGATATTCAATCAGTAATACAAGATCTAAATGGGAAATTTGCATTGAAAGATCTGGGAAATGTTCACTATTTTCTTGGAATTGAAGTGTCTCACAAACTTGGTGTTTTTGAATTGTCTCAAGGCAAGTATATTGATGAATTGTTGGATCGCACAAATCTTACAGATAGTAAGCCAAGTTCTATTCCCATGATACCTGCTATCAAGTTGTCTAAACAAGACGGATCTCTCTTTGCCTATCATACTCTCTATAGAAGCACAGTGGGTGCTTTACAATATCTGACCTTAACTCGTCCGGATATTGCTTTTTCCGTCAACAAGCTCAGTCAGTTCCTTCAACAACCTTTAGATACGCATTGGGCCGCTTGCAAGACTCTTCTTCGCTATCTAAAGGGAACTTCTCACTTCTCCTTATCTTTCAGCCCATCTTCCTCTGTCAAGATTGAAGCTTTTTCCGACGCTGACTGGGCGAGTTGTGTTGATGATCGCCGCTCTACTGGGGGCATTGTGTCTTCTTAGAAAACAACTTACTCACATGGAGTTCTAAAAAGCAACAAGTCATTTCTCAAAGCAGCGCGGAGTCAGAGTATCGCTCTCTTGCGAATGTCACTGTCGATGTTATCTGGTTGCAACATGTTTGTAAAGAGCTAGGACTTTCAGTTGCCAATCCAGCAAGAATTTGGTGTGATAACAGTAGTGCAATCTCACTTGCCTCTAATCCAGTCTTCCATGCAAGAACAAAACACATTGAAGTTGATGTCCACTTCGTAAGAGATAAAGTGCAAGAAAAGGTTGTGGAAGTGGGTCATGTACCGTCAGTTGATCAGATTGCCGATCTTTTCACCAAAGCTCTGTCTGAATCAAGGTTTCAATCCTTGCGTGATCGGTTAAGGCTCAAGCAATAACATTTGGTTTCTGAAGGGATGTGTTAAGATATTTATAGTTGCATGGCTTGACAGTTAGCAGCGGTTACCATCAAATCCACGTGGCAGCATTACCTTGATTCAAGGAGTTAGTTAGTTAGATGGCTAGGTCGTTATTGTTCTATAAATATCTGTAAATAGTTGTAGATTGTAGTCAGTTCTAATTCAATGAAATACAATCAAAAATTCTCCAGATTCTCTCTTGTGCTTTTATGCAAACACATTGAGTTCTATCTAGATACACTTAATCATTTCTACAAACACTTTTGATTTTTTAGTCTTAACAATGTTAACTGATGTATATCCAAAAAAGGACCTTGTTTTCACAATTGGGACAGGGAGCAGCGATTATAAAAAGATTGGTTTGAAGACAATGCATGCATCCTCGTAGCAGGCCAAACCCTTGTCCCAGGGAATAACAACAATGGACCTTTTCCATACCTCATGTATATATGATTATATATAGGGAAATTCTAAATACAGCCCCCGTTTTACTATTTATAGCCCCCGTTATTTTATAAATTATAAATATTATCATGATAAGACTTTTTTATCCCTTAACCCCAATACTTTAAATCTAGCATAACCCAACACATTATAGCCCCCACCTACTGTTGTTCTCTATGAAAGTGCACGCTAATTCTCTTTGTTCATTCTCGCATGTATAGCTCTATTCTCACACATGTATTGTTGAACCCGGTCCAATGCAACCCAACTGTGGTGACCGAAAAGACTGACTCCTCCATAACTCTTTTGGTGTCTGTGGCGACTGGAAAGATTGCAGCCCCTCCACTGCCATAATCTATCTTATTATATGGCAGGTTGACCAAATTAATGGGACAACAAGGGAAACATGATTTAGAGTTTACTTCGTAGCTAACAGTACCATAAAATTTAGACAGGAATCGAGAAATCAAAGATCAATCATTATTAATTACTATAAAGAAACAAATAAATAAATTGCAGTATGCTTGTAATAAGTGATAACACAGTATTAAGAGGGACATGATCCCATGTATATTACTCATTTGCTAAATTAATAAATGTTTATCCTTGTTCATCGGTGGTTGCACATTGAAGACGACGAACTATGATTATTGCAAATGATTTGAAGACAAAAACACCTCTCTAATCCTTCATAAACTATATTAGCAGACGGAATTCCATAATCACCAGCTGAACCTATTACACCATATTCAACCATAACCAAGCATCTCTTAAGCTATAAATCGTTTCTATCATATTTGACCCCACCAATCACTGTCCTAGAAGGCAACCCCAAGAAGTTGCTTTCACTCTCAAATATTATGGCATGAGATATATACAGGCCGTTTATAGAGTTGTCAGTTTTTTTCATCAGTAATGCCATCAACATTTTCAGACTCGTCTTTGGTGGTGGGTATATCGCGATAGAGGGTCGGACTCTTTCCGATCGCCACAGTCTGATTGAATGAAGAGTTCGGTGGCATGCGTGTGAGGGTGGAGCTTAATGCGTGAATTATTAAGGTATAGCAAATAATTAATGAGTATTTTCACAGAGAACGGGAATGGGGGCTATGATGTGTATGGGTTATACTATGTTTTTTTAAATAATAGGGACATTTAGAGGATAATAAAGTCTTATCATATTAATATTTATAATTTATAAAATAGCGGGGGCTATGAAGAGTAAAATGGAGGCTGTGTTTAGAATTTCCCTTATATATATCCGCTTCAACGACGTTGGCCCATTTAGTAGAAAGGTTGGATACCGGCCCCATGGGCTTTTAATTTCAATGACGTTGTCCGGCCCAAAAACAAATTGAGATAAACATAATTAATATTACTTAAGAGTTAAGGAGTAACATATTCATTCAATTTTTTATTTCCCAAAACATTTTAAAAATATATAAATTTTAATTAAAGTATGAAAATCCGGATTTGGTGCCCGCGTCGAATTTTTCTCTTCTGGGGTTGGTCATGAATCCATAAGTTTTATTAAAACAATATAATATGGGCCAACAGTATTGCCCAAGAACACATGCATGCTTTTCGAAAGCAAATTAAACATATTCCCCATAATTAATTAATTGGTAGAATTGTTGCCCAAAAACCTGAATTCAATGCCTCAACTTATCTAAAATAATAGGGTATATCATTTTTTAATCAATAAAGGTTAATTATGATTAATTATTTTATAATAAATTTTATTTATATAATAAAAAATAGTGAGACAGACTCCACATAGATATAGATGGCAGGCTTACAAGACTGATACACACACACAGAGAGAGACATAGATTTCCGCTTTTTTTTTATTACCCGTGTGGCCGTGTCAACACTCGAGATGACACCAACATTCTGTAAATGCACATTAATATGAATTGAAATTTTGGACAAAAAGCAGAAACTTAGATATGCGTAAGCATTGGTAGTGGAATAGATGGTTAATAAATAATACAAACAAAAAAGAAAGATAAACCGCCTTTGAGTATGAACGAAGCAATACCTGCTTTTACACCATATATAAATGAATGATAATGTATATAAAAAGACCAAATGGTTGAATTCTTGCTATTGTGCAGGTTGCCAGAGCTCTTTTTTGCCAATTTGGCATTCACTGCTTTCATTTTAAGTTTCGATTAATATACGTTTTAATTCTCTAATTAACTTTACACCAAAAATAATGAATAATACTAGCCAGCCAGATTCTATTTTCTGATGATTAATAAAATTGTATTATTAAAAAATTAATTATGTTAATTATTAAATGTTATGTTTTTACTATATTATCCTTTTGTCATGAAATTAGTGATTTGTAATTAATTATTAAAATCACTCCAGAAGAGGATCGGAAGAAATGGGCGCAACTTCATCTTCTTTCTTTTCTTCACTTTTTTATTTTTCTTCCATCTTCGATTTCTTCTGAATTGAAACGCATATGGAGTTGCCCTAATTATTATGGAGGGCATCAATGTAAATTTATTAAATAATTAGTGTTTTATTAATTAAATTAATTAATTATTAAATATAATAAAAAATTCTGACTAGCCAGAATCTAGCTGAAAATCACTACTCAAATAAAAAATATATAAAAATAAGTAGTTACTGAAAAAGTGTAGTTTCAAAAGCGGAAGCGTCGGCTGTAAACCAAAAATACCGTATTTATTAAAATTATCTTTAAATGAAGGTTATAATAAAGTAGAATGGTTCTTTATTTATTATTTAATTATTTTATAACATATGTATACTCCATTCAGTTTTATTTATTTAATTTTTTAATTATAGTGGGGGTTTGGCCGTTTGGGTGGCTTCAAATACAATTATTTCGATATATTTACCACTAGACTTAAAAACTATATATTATAATTATTAATCTTTCATATACTTTACTGGCAGGAGTTTTAAAAAACTTATGCGAAGAATAGAATATATATGGCACAATAATGGGATTTATATAGGTTGCAACAACCTAAAATAAATATAGAAAATATATACAAACTAATTAATGATCACGATCCTCCTAACTATATATATGGCACGTAATTAATAAAAATACCAATCTATCCCATTCATTCTAAATTTGGTATATTCCAAACAATGTAATCATGTTAGGTATCATTATCAATGAAGATCTTTCCAAGTAAGGTCTAAATATCAATTTCATGGAGATTATTATTGTTATTATTATTATTAGAGGAAATGGAGATGAATTATTTTTGAGTAGTGATTTTCAGCCAGATTCTGACTAGCCATAATTTTTTATTATATTTAATAATTAATTAATTTAATTAATAAAACACTAATTATTTAATAAATTTACATTGATGCCCTCCATAATAATTAGGGCAACTCCATATGCGTTTCAATTCAGAAGAAATCGAAGATGGAAAAAAAATAAAGAAGTGAAGAAAAGAAAAAAGATGAAGTTGCGTCCATTTCTTCCAATCCGCTTCTGGAGTGATTTTAATAATTAATTACAAATCACTAATTTCATGACAGAAGGATAATATAGTAAAAACATAACATTTAATAATTAACATAATTAATTTTTTAATAATACAGTTTTATTAATCATCAAAAAATTAGATTCTGGCTAGCCAGAATCTGACTGGCTAGTATTATTCTTTTGATTTATAGTCTGATACTCTTAACATCTCCTGCTGAAAGTAATATATATGCTGGTTATTTTTTCCCCTTCTAATACTTACCTAAATTTTGAGAGCAACATACTTTTTTTTATGTTGTAGATAAGATATTAAATATATATACGTATATACATATATTAGAAAAATGATTCTCCACTAAAGATTTTAAAATATATGAGCATTAACATAATTTGTAGCATAATAGACACTATTATCAAATTTCGAGATTGAAAAACTAGCGTTGCATCGATGAAACCCTCATTTTCAATACCCCTAAATTGAATTAATCTGTTCATCTGAAAAAATTATTCCCACAACATAATTCCGATCATCGAAAAAAGTTGGAAGTGTCCAATTTGTTATAAATCAAAAGATTGGGATATTATTGCAATGTTTTAAAAGTTTTGTCTAATTGCATATTCGATCAAATGTGGTAATTTTTTTTGATAATTAACCATATATATATATATATATATATTATAGTGATGTGCTATTAAAATGTGATTTAAAGTGTAAACTATTTCAATAGGATCTTATAAAATAAATTTTTTATTTTAATAAGTTCTTGTACTTATAAATTTTATTTCAATATTTTTTTAAGGGTAATATTAAGCGTTTAGGTAAACCCGGTAATAAATGACCCGTTGAGGTGAAATAAATATGCATAACATTTAACAATAGTCAAAGTTTGGACAACCAACTCAACAAGCCTTTGAAATAAATAATTGATCGTAATAAAATCAACTCATTAAGTGGTGCTGAATGTGATTTCATTACTTTATCAAATGATGACATCTATTCATTATTCCTTTATATATAATTTATTGCACCATTATCTAGTATATTACCAGCCTTTAAAATTTCACGAACGAAGTAAATCGCGATATTTGCTTCCAAAGTTGCTATTTATATTGACTCTCAAGTTGCACTTAGCCACCCACCTTTTACTACCCCAAAAAATAATGGACAGTACTGAGCATTAATGGTTTCATCGATCTCTCATATTTTTGTATTAATCTACTTTTATATATAGAACGAGTAAGTTTATGATTGAAACATTATGACTTTAAATCTCATCAATATTTTATGAGTTAAACATGCATGTCGTATAGAATTTATCTATTATAATTTGTGTTCGTGATTTACATGCTATTGTGTGTAATTGATGAGGCCAGGGACATAACGGGGGAGCTAGTGGGAGCCTTATCCCCCATCCCCATCCCCATCCCACCCAACCCAATCCCTCAAAAAATAAAAAATTTAAATGTGAATTTTTTTAAAAATAAAAAAATAGTATATATTAGTGAAAAATAATTCAGGCCTCCTAATAAAAACATTCTAATTCGCTCCTGATTGAGAGTACTAGTTTCTCCTTATCATGGAACCAAAAATATTATATATGGAAAACAATGTGATACTATATTATTGGAAAAATATTAAATGGCATCATAAATATTATTGAAAGGAATTGGTACCATTCCATTAATGGATCTGGATTTTAGCTGATCCCAAAATTTAATATCTGAACTGCAACTAAAGAGCTACTATGGGATTATTTCGACTAATTGGGCTACCCAACATTTATGGTTAAAATACAAGTTTTTTTCACTTATTGGTGCTGATGGCATGCTGATTTTTATTTTTATTTTGGAGAAATTGACAACTTTCATTTGCTAGCTATGAGCCTACGACCACCCACAATTGTATTTCTCTATTACAATAATTATGTTATGAACTACATTATGTGTATATTCATAATTTCATTGATATTAATAAAATGCATTATTTAGAAAAAAAATTGTATATCTATATAATATATAATAACGACTACGGATCCGGAATTAGAAAATGATAGTTTTCCCGCCTAAATGACATTTCCGCTTATATAAATTATAAATATAATATCCAAATAATGAATTATATAATATACACCTTCCAAAAATAAAAATATTATTTTATATATTATTTAATTATTTATTTATCATGTAAACCAAAAATATATTTATATGTAGTCATCAAATTAGTCTAAAAGATTGTCACAACTAAATTAGTTTGATAATTTACCTTAATTAAGGGCACTAATATAGAATATAATATATTGTATATTATATATATAGTAATAGAATATATTAATTTAGATTCAAATTTCTTGAGCAACTTACACGGAAATCTATTCTCAATCATCAATCAATTATTAATTATAAAAGAATATACGTGATATAATTATTATTAACCTTAATATAATTGATATATTTTCCTACAATAATGTTATAAATATAATGGCTACTCATTATTCTTTTCGATGTGTTTCTTTTTAGTTTGTTTTGCATTTGATTTTTTTTTCAATTTATTTTATTAATCTGTTATGCATTCAAAATATTGTACTTTATGTTATATTCTTACGTAATTGTTATTTTATAGATTATATAAGTAAAGAATAACTTTGAAGGTTTTTGGTTGGATAATTAGGTAACTTTGTTTAAATTTTTGTACACAAAGTTTAGGAATGATTTTTTATTTTTTTTTATAGAATGTAAACATAGAGTAACTGGTGTATCATGGCTTTCACAAGTGTGAAGCATCCTAATTTTTATTGTAAACCATCACATTTAATATTTTGAAACATCAATCATCAATCGGGACAAACTTTAATTTATAAGTTTATCTTTATTTGTGTTGGTAAGTTTTTTTTATTATTATTTTATCGATATGTAGAATTGATAAAAGCAATTAGTTGTTCATTTGTAAATCAATTTTCACAATTTTTTTTTATCAAAACTGGTACTGACAGAAAAGTTTACAATGTTCTAGCAAAATATACGAAAATCTAAAAATTAAATAATTGGTGGTAAAAATCTCATTTTGAATACTAAAATTTTTTTAAAAAAATGTCATTTTGTAGACATTTTACATTTTTGTATATTAAATAATTGGTGGTAAAAATCTCATTTTGTAGATGTGAATTGATATGTGGATAGTGGTAATCATGAGAATTATGGAAAAAATAAATTAAAAAAAAGAGCCAATTAAAGAATATAATTCATGTTCTTCATGAAAATCTTTTGTTGTATTTTTTTTCATGATTATTGAGATTGCAACTACTTATGAATTGAGTCAAAATTATAATTGTTGAAATCAAAGATATGTTTATTATATTTGTAACTTTTGAAAAAATTATTTTAACTGTAAGTTATACATGTGCTCAAAATAATAAATGCAAATTTTCAATTTTATGAATAAATAAATTTAATTTGATTTTTTTTTCAATTTATATATAAAATTCAATCTAGAAAAGAGCAATAACCATATAAGGTTTTGGAGAAATAATATTTTACATGTCTATAGGTTTATACTTTATAGCAACAATAATAATTTTGTAAGGAAAATGAGATATAATGCAAAAATTAAAGTATTTTTAATATAAAAAAAATAAATTTATTTTTCATTATATATATATATATATATATATGTTAGAACATTTTTGGCTCAATATTTTGAAAAAAAAGTTATCCAAATAATTATTTAAAAAGAAGATTTTTCGTATAATTGAACGACATATACAAAGTTTGAAGTTGATTGATTGATTTTGAGTTACAAATAAAACTATATTGTTATCATTGGTCTTATCAGTAAGAATGAAATTAAATAAAAAATTTAAGATAAATAAAATATATACAATTACTGAAAAAGGCGTTCAAAATATTCAGATATTTTATTTTTAAATAATAATTTAAAATTGATTTCAACATTTAAAACTGATTTCAATATTAACATTAAATATATTTATTTATTTATTTATTTTGGTAGGGAGATAGCTAGATGTTATTTTTAGGAAGAATAGTAGAGAGGTTACTTGATTCTAAAAAAATACAACATTATTGGCTTATTAGTATCTAAAAATATAGACTCGGGGTATATATGTATATACATATATATGTATTTATATATATGTATATATTATTTTGGGTAATTATTACTCTAATAATCATAGTTTGTGTAATGACATAATATTAGTTATTATGAGGTTTGATATGAATATTTTTGAAACAAAAAGTTCTCACTCAACATAATGCAAGACATAAGGTTTTGATATGAAGGATGTCATTGGCGTCATCCAATGACGATAATTTCCTCTAACAGTCTCTTATGCGATTACTATAAACATATGTAAGGATTAATTTATTTCTCATGTTGGTGTGTTTTTTAAATACTAATTTTATTCATGTTGAACTTTATGATGCTAATTCAAGATTTAGAACTCAAGTTAGATTAAAAATGTTAATTTATAAGGATGATGATGTGCTGATGACAAATTTTGTATATAATGCATTCCAAGATTTATAATGAAATTAAATATATTTTACTTTCTTTAAGTGTATAATTTTGTGATGGATTTAATTAGGGGTGATAATTTTAGTCCAGTGTAATCCGATTTGGGCCAGTTGGATCAATAATTTTTAGGCTTGAAATAAATCTGACTTGGCCCGAATGGGCCGGGTCCCACAAAAAATACACTAAGATCCACAGGGTCCCAACCCGTTTTTTCTCCGCCGGCCCAATCGATTGGATCACCTCTTTTACCACCTTTAAATTTAATAATATATATTGTCTCACTGTACAAACACAAAACTCATATTGAAATACTTAATATTAAAATAAAAATAACAATTATAATACTCCGTGCATTGTACGGGTGGAATACTAATATATGCAATATGCACGTACCTATACGTCTAACACGGGTAACCCAACTCAACTTTCAGAAACTATATATGACGAAGAAAAAAAGTCAACAAAAATGACAGACCACCACCACCCCCAATATTACATTGGAAAAGGAAAAGATGAGAGTAAATTTACTATTGGATCACTTTTAATATTTAGAGATTATTTTCAAAATCTTTTTAGGATTTCTTTTTAAGAAAACTACAAATTTGCACATAATTTTGAAATGAAAGGGAAATTAATAGCTTTCCTTAAGAAGTCCACGAGCAGTAAAGGTCTCTATGTAAAAAAAAATCCCCAATTTTTATGTGCAGTAGGTGCACATCAAATGGACGATGCGTTGATCAGATCAACACCGATCAACGCATAAAAAAAGTTAAAATAAGCGATACTTTTTAAATATGTAAGTGATACTTTTTGAATTTTGAATGATATTTTTTAGTATTACTGTTGGTACTGATTTTGACGGGGTTTTTTTTTTGCTGATACTTTTTAATGGTACATGTGATATTTTTGAGTTTTTGAGTTACATTTCAATATTACGGTTGATACTGATTTTGACGGGATTCTTTTTCTGACCGATACTTTTTAAGAATACATGTGATATTTTTGAGTTTTTAAGTGATACATTTCAGTATTATAGTTGATACTAATTTTGACGGGTTGTGGGGTTGACCCAGTCAAAATGTTAACGCCGCATTGACCGTCTGATGTGCATCTAGTGCACACAAGACCACTTAATATATAGATGATGGATCATTTGTAAACACATCCCTAATGTATAAATTAGGGATTGATCTTAACCATTAATTTTGGTAGATGAATGATTTGGATCATTTTTAATTTTATTTCATTTTCACATTTATTTTATGTAGGAAATGTTATGATTGTCCTTATAAACTCATTAATATTTTATAATATCTTTTCACTCCTAAATTACCGTTTTCCATATGTATCAAACGGTTACACACATTATTTGATTTAAGCATTATTCAATACTCAATTAAATACATTCTAAAATATTTGATTGAAATTCAACATATCTTTGAATTTCAATCTCTTTGATTCATTATGCAATACTCAATTTGATTGTGTATACACCAAATTAAAACATTATTTGATTTAAGCATTATTCAATACTCAATTAAATACATTCTAAAATATTTGATTGAAATTCAGCATATCTTTCAATTTCTTTGATTCATTATGCAATACTCAATTTGATTGTGTATACACCAAATCAAAACACGCGTAATCAAGATTTGATCACAATTCTCAATATTTGCTTTTATTTTTGGAAAAAATAATTTTGACTAAATTAAATAGAATTGATAAATCCACCAAATTAATATACATGTATATAAAAATTTTGATGTCCTATATTTTATGAGACCGACCCTATGCAGCGCACCTCAAGCACGTTCTCAGACCGTGACTGTATGTAACGCTAGCTACTGTTTAACACGGATCGTCACCGTTCACCACCCCATCTTACATTGGAAAATATTAGAATAAATTAATTAGCGAGTAAAAAGTTCATTCTTGGGTGGTGGAACATTTGGTAAAGGAATTAAAAACCCAAGAAAATAAAAGAAAAGAAATATTGCTAAAATAGAAACGCCAAAAGTCTTTATAGGATTTTTGTTATACAAACGTTATTAAATGACGAGGCGACAATCAATAATACTCTATAGCACTATATATGTCGCAGTTACTGTTGTCTCACACATTCTCTTATATAATTCTACACAAAACACTCCACCTCCCCCTCTACAACAGAAATCACCAGAAACCAAACCATACGCTAATATTTTCTTTCGCAGTCATTTCCTGAACCCCAATTTGCCTCAGAGCTAATCATTTCTTAATTTTTTTAAAACTCTCTCTCTCTCTATATGTGCAGAGAGAGAGAGAGAGAGAGAGAGAGAGTTGGTTGGCAATTCTTCTTCAGATTTGAGGAAAAATGGTGTGGAAGAGAAAATGTGGTTGCCATTTGAGGTGGTTGGCAATTCTGCTTCAATTTTTCCTGCTTGCTCAGTGTGCTGCATCAAGATGGCAGTTAAGTCTCATATTAATCAACTTTTTTGCTTTTTGTTTCTTGTATGTAACACAGCTTTTGTTATATTTTAAACTATTATTCTGCACGAGTATTAACTACATGCATGTAATGGGTAAAGATATATGGTCTGGTTATGTTTCATTTTTTTAGTTTAATTTGTGAAATGAAAATCTCCTCTGTTCTTTGGAATGCTCTCTCACTTCCCTTTTTTTTTGTTCGCATATTTTGGTTTCACACAGTGCAATATGCATGCGTCGACAAGTGTTGCTTAATTTATTAAGATGTGTAATATGGTACATGGCTCAAGAAGAAGCAGCATTTAGCATTAGATAGGAATGGGATTATTGTAATGATACGTACATTGATACAAATAAAAAACCCAAAACTCGATGTTGGTTCCAGCGTCTTCTATTCTAATTTCTATGTTTGGAGGAATTCTTTGAAAAGTTTGTCTCCATCTCTCTTGCTCTCTCTTTCTCTCTCTAGATGTGTATCCAAAGTGCACACATATGTGATCACAGTGAGAGAGTAGAGTAGAGTAGAATGAAATGATTATATATGTGGCAGGGAAAGTTAGTTTGGTGGCCCACACTTGCACTCCCGTGATCACCTCCCATCCTCAATAAAAACTAAAAAGCCTATTCCATGCCATCAATTTTTTCTCTTCTCCAATAAATAATTATTTAACCACATGATTTACTACCTCAGACTTAGACACAGTTGCACCTTTCACTTTTTTTCACTTTTTAATGCTCAACTATGCAACTTGGACCATTTGATTAATTTTCTTCTTTCCTATCTACTTTGATAATTAACTTATTAATAGCGAACTATAAACTAACTAATCATGCATAGAAACCCTCACATTTTCGTATAGCCTTTACACACACACACACACATATAGATTATGATTTCTTATTGCATTTTCCTAATTAATTGTGCATCTATGATACTCAAAACATAGAATTGCACGAGAACTGAATAGTTGCAAAAAAAAAAAAAAAAAAAAACAAATTGGCATACTTTTTTCGTGTATTAGAGTCTACAAGCACCATATAATTTCTGTGTTCATGTCTATGCCGGAAAGTAGTAAAGGACAATAATGTAATAATTTTGGAAGCTCTAGATGTTGATGCAGCCCGTGAAATTTTGCCTTTCGAATCTATACCTCCTGTGCCCCATATTTTCTAAAGCTAATATTTGAGAATTAGAGTAACCGTGATTTTTTTTTCCGGTTAATGAGGAAAAATCCCGCACCCGCTACAATGGGCAGAGCAGATCCTCTGTTGTATTTTGTGTTACATTTGGTGTTGCACAACTAATGTTTTTTTTTTCATTTTTTATTATTTTTTTAATATATTCTTATTGGGGATCGATGAACCCTAAATAGATAATTTAAATTAAAATAAATTATAATAAATTAAAAAATAAAAAAATATTTTTTTTGGAAAAAATATTGAAGAGTTATAACAGGGAATGCAACATGATTTGCAACAAGTGATCTCATTTCTACAATGGGTGCATGATAGCGGATCAGATCCACCCGTGCTATCTCTATGCCATAACTAATTTTTAATTTTTTTTTTACTTTTTTTTAATATATCCTAATCGGGGATTGACTAACCTAAACAGAAAAATTTAAATTAAACTGAATCATAATAAATTGAAAAAAAAAATAAAGGCTTAGCATATGATATGTCATAGAGAATGGGCACCGGTGATGGGGCATGGTAGTGGGTACATTTTGGGTAAATTAAGTTCTCACAAATCTATATATAGAAGATACGAAACAAACTAAACAAACCTTGTTTTATGATAGACTCATTAGTAAACTTAATTCATTGCAACCGATTATGGATAATGTGAACTATTTGATATTTCCTAGATAAGATTTTTCATTTCATAATTTTTTGCATTTCTTTACTTACTAATTTTTGCTAGTCTTTTTTTCTTTTTTATTTTCTTAATTTTGTCAGTCTTTTTCTCTATCTTGAACTGCAGAAGGATTCACAAGAATGAGAGTGCAGATGAAATGTATTACCCTCCAGTTCATTTGCATGATCTCGATGACCACGTAAAGATAACAATATTTCATTGTGTTTACTCTTTCTTGACTTCTTTCTAACCATTAAGTCATGTGCATTTTATGTTGTTGCGTTAACTATAGTACCAGAATAAACCTAGCTAAATATTAAAACATGGGCTATAAAATTTTTCTAAATTCTGCTTCATATGTAAATGATAACTTTTGTAGTGGATTTTTATGCAGGTTGTGTTGGACAATGGCATTCTCAATGTCACTTTGTCAACCCCCGAGGGTATGATCACCGGAATAACTTACAATGGAGTCGATAATCTACTCGAATATGAGTACGAAGAAAACAACAGAGGGTACATACCTTTTTTTTACTTTCTGCACTGTGGTTTAATTTGCACTTGGGGAATGTTAAGGTTTGATAGTTACAGAAAATTATGGTAGTTTAGTGATCTAGTAATCAATATTTGGATACCATTTCTAATCAATATTTACTGCTTCGACACAAAAATGTAGGTATTGGGATCTTGTTTGGAGCAATTCGGACCACCCTAAAGACATTTTTGACAAGTTAGTATTCAATTTACTTATGTTGTTTTTTAGCATTAATTAAGATGTACTTAAGTATGTTGTTAAAGAATGAGATATAACAACATATGTAAGTATGTCTACAACTAAAAACATTGTAAGAAAACAACATTTATTTTACATTTTTTATATCTCATTTTCTTTTTTCTTTCTTGTTTTGCATCAATTATCCATTTTTCCTCAAGATTTTGCAATATGGAATTAAAATAAAGTCTTTTGTTTTCACAATGCTTGTTTATACTTGCTGGTTCACCTTTAAGCTCACATTTCATTTAGCTGAATAACTGAGACGTGAGGCTGTGTTGATTGATCCAGGCTTGATGGAACTAATCTTTTTGTTATACGAGAAGACGACGAGCAAGTGGAGCTGTCATTTGTGAGGACTTGGGATTCTTCGAAATCAGGGCTTCCCCTGAATATTGACAAAAGGTGCACAGTTAAGTCTCAAGCATCATCATTCGCCATATTGTGATAAGCTAAGGAAGGATTTATCTACTTTTATAAAGCTAAACTTACCATTATTTAACAGGTTTATAATGTTGCGTGGTTGCTCCGGATTTTACTCGTATGGAATATTCGAACGCCTGGAAGGCTGGCCTGATTTTCGCACATCTCAAGGGAGGATAGTGTTTAAGCTTCAGCACAACCTGTAAAGATACCACAACTTTCTTCTTTGTACTAAATTTTACAATACGATGAATTTTAGCTAAATTTTGATGATTGAATAATGTATTTTGGTGTTTGTTTAGGTTTCAATACATGGCAATATCTGATGACAGACAAAGGATTATGCCAACGAGTGAAGACCGTAACAAAAGTCAGGTTCTAGACTACCCCGAAGCAGTTCTTTTAACGAATCCATCCAATTCTTTTCTCAGAGGAGAGGTAATTTGTTGATCATTGAAGTATGAAAAAGAATTTCATAGCTTTTCTTATACACGTGATATGTAGTTGATAATAGTGTCAAACAGGTCGATGACAAGTATCAATACTCGAGTGACAACAAGGATAGTCGAGTCCATGGGTGGATAAGCTCAGACCCTCCACTCGGATTTTGGATGATCACTCCAAGCAATGAATTTAAAACAGCAGGACCTGTCAAGCAGGATCTCACTTCTCATGCTGGCCCAATCACCCTTTCTGTACGTGTATTTAGCAAAAGAAACCTTAAAATTCAATCCTGCTTCAACTAATGTTCAAAACACATATGCACAGATGTTCTTCAGCACTCATTATGCTGGACTGCCATTGATACTAGAATTCCGCGATGGTGAGCCATGGAAAAAGGTTTTTGGACCCGTGTTTATATACTTGAACTCCGTTTCAGTAGGCGAAGATCCACTTGCATTGTGGCCTGATGCCAAAGAGCAGGTACATGCAACACTTTCCTTTATCACTTGAAGCAAGTTTTAACATGTTCTTATGTTTTCTGATTATGATACTAACATGTGCTCATGTTTTCTGATTATGATACTATGTTTAGATGCTCATAGAAACAGAACGCTGGCCTTATGATTTTCCAATGTCAGATGACTTCCCTTATGCTAAGCAACGTGGTAGAGTGAGTGGCCGATTACTGGTCCGTGACAGGTAGTTTTCCTGTTCTATGTTCTAATATCAGTACCTAGGGGGAAAAAAGCATCTCAATTTCAGACAAACTACTTAGATTATGCTATCATTGAGAAAGAAAACACATTATCTACTTTGTTTCAGTTATATCAGTGAAGGCCTTATGATTGCTAGCTCTGCCTATATTGGACTTGCTCCACCTGGTGATCCTGGATCTTGGCAAAGAGAAAACAAGGTTAATGCTTCGATTCTTGAATAATTGACTCGTTTATAAGGTTTCACAGACCTAAGTTGCCTAAGATGTCTCTGTTTGGACACAGGGCTATCAATTCTGGACTCAGTCTGATGCTCGTGGATACTTCATAATCAATGACATTAGACCAGGAAACTACAACCTCTATGCTTGGGTGCCCGGTTTCATTGGCGACTACAAATATAACTACCAAATTAACATCAAACCAAGTTCAGATAACAACTCCTTACATCTTAGCCTGATTGTTTTTACCATAACATTTCCCATATCTAAATCTTGAAATGATGTTTTTTGTGGAAGGAAGCAAGATTAGGCTTAGGAATCTTGTGTATGATCCTCCGAGGAATGGGCCTACTCTGTGGGAAATTGGGATCCCTGACCGTACTGCTGCTGAATTCTTCGTGCCTGATCCAAACCCGATACTCATGAACCAGTTATACACTGTCCAGCCCGACAAGTAAGTAAATACCATGATATACATAATTAACTAGGTCATCATGAGCAATGCAGCGCTTATCTTTGGTTGAAACTCAACAGATATAGGCAGTATGGTTTGTGGGATCGGTACACAGACCTGTACCCCGATCAAGACCTAGTTTATGAAGTCGAATCAAGCATTTATCAGACAGATTGGTACTTTGCTCATGTGAATAGGTAGGTATCTTAAATAAAACAAAACATCATTCATGCATATATATATATATATGCTTCATAGCTTTTATAACAGTAGTTGTGATGATTTCCTTGCAGGAACATAGGCAACAAAACATACATCCCAACAACATGGACAGTTCTGTTTAACCTCACAGATGTCGATCACTCTGCAAACTACACACTACAACTTGCACTGGCATCAGCCAATGATGCTGAACTGCAGGTATCTATATATTTACTAATCTTGAAATCAATTTTGGAAGATTGAAAAAATAAATTCCAACATAGGATGTTGAATACCTTTTGCGTTTGATGTTTAGGTTCGGATCAACGAAGAAGAAGCAGAAACTCCATATTTTACGACAGGGCTAATAGGGAAGGACAACGCCATAGCTAGACATGGAATCCATGGACTGTACTGGCTATACAGTGTTGGTATACGAGGTTCTTTACTATTTTCTAGTACAAACATTATCTTCTTGACTCAATCAAGAGGATCAAGCCCTTGGAGAGGAATCATGTATGATTATATTCGACTCGAAGCTCCATCTTCGAATATTCAGAGGTGAAAATATATATCAGATTAGTGTACGTACGTTAGTTAATTCATTATTGTGCAGCATCAGTTAACTAGAGAGAAAGAAAGGGAAGTAAAGTAGTGTTGTTATCTTCTACCCCTACACGCATATTAACACTCAGGTATTGCAAATAAATTGACAAGACTGATCTATATATATGTGTCAAAGGGCCACCACCAGCACATAAATTCTTGGAAAAAATGTCTAAAAAACACCATAAACTATTTCGTTAATTTTAAATCAAGACTTATACTACTGTCAGGTTCAATTGGTCATTGGAACTTTTAAAATCGATTCAACTAAATTCTTCCATTAACTCTTCTACTAACATATATTAGTTTCTCCATCCTTTGGTATCCAGTCGACAAATTAAAGCTACCGTTGAAGAGTAAATGGAGAGAGCTCCATATTGTAGGGTATTGTAGTTAGTTGGAGATGGTTGTAACATCTCGTATAAACCAAAGATCACCATAGTGTACTAAATTACAACTAAATTTGAGTCGAGATTTCATTATCAATTCAATATCCAATCTCAAAATTGATCTAGGTATGTTGAAGATTGAGCTCATTTAGTTAGGCCCATTACCAAGTAACCGGCCCAGTTCCCTTATGCAGCTCGGCCCACTCCCTGGTACTCAGCCCTAATCCATAGCCGCCCTATTTAATCGTCTAAGCTGTTGATCCTCACACACATTCTCATTATATTGTGTGTTTCTTGAGTGTTCGATCTAAAGAGAGAAAACGGTTAGCTCTGTGTTTTCCGATCTATTCTTCTTCTTTGTGATTCTCTTTTTATTCTTCTTCTTCTTCTTCTTCAAGATTTCTTCTGTCAGAGAGTATATTTCACCGTTGATGAGTGCATTTATTTCACTCATTAGTTGCCTTATTTAGTACGAAAAGCCTTTTATTTCTTTGTAAATATGTTTAATTAAAGTTAAATTCGTTGATTAAGTGCTTTTCTTATTAAGTAGACTAGGGGTGTAAATGAGTCGAACCTACTCGTGAGCTACTCGGGATCGACTCAGTGAAAACTCGAAATCGACTTGAGGTTTGTCGAGTCGAGCTCGAGTTCGAGCTACTCGAGTAGTTACCGAGCTTGAACTTGAGCTCGAGCTCCATAATAGTGAGCTCAACAGGCTCGCGAGCCTTATCGAGCTTAATCGAGATTTAGTGTAATTACAAATTTACCCTTAATAATTTAATTATTTACACATATATCATTAATAATTAAATTATATTTATTTAAAATTAAATAAATATAATTTTTTATTTAATATTTATACATAATCGAGTCGAGTCGAGCTCGAGCTCGAAAAATTAAAGCTCGATTGAGCTCGAGTCGAGTCGAGCTTCGAGTCTTTCTTATCGAGCTTGAGCTCGATAAGGCTATTACTCGACTCGACTCGGCTCAATTACACCCCTAAAGTAGACCGTGAAGTTACATAAATCGTGCAGATAGGAACATGTTCTTAATTATGTACATGAACATTATGAAGAACATGTTAAGTCAGAATGCTAAATATAAAGCAAGTAAATGGCACGAGGTTAGTAACCATATTAGATCAACTGATCTACGTTAGGGGACTTCCCAAGTCCGTAAAAAACAATTCACTATTTTGTTGCAAGGTTATAACTCCTGCGGCATCCATTTCCACGATCTTTCGGGATCGGGGCGCTACGGTAATGATAATAAATCGTTCATCATATCAATTCTCTGATACCAAACTATTTTTATAATGCCGATCACAGACTATTTTTATAATGCTAATAATTCATTTTATAATACGAATAAGAACTTTATAATGCTAATGAGACGTACTGTAATACTAATAAATTCTGATAAATTACTAATCATAGTAATGCTAATATCTTCTTTGATAGTGTTAAAATCAACCATAGTAATGCTAATAAATCGTTCATCATGGCAATATTCTAATAACATGATGTTTTTATAATGCTGACTGATTGTTTTATAATGCTAATATTTTATTTTGTAATGCTAATAACAACTTTTCTAATGCTAATGTGATGTACTGTAATACTAACAAATTCCGGAAAATAACACATGTGTATAGTAATGCAAAAACACGGTTTGCAGAAAATCAATTGATAAAAAATATAATTTTGAACCTCTAATAATATGTATTAGACATTCATATACGCCATTAACAATACAAAGAACTGAAAACATCGGTTAACATCTAATAATATAAATTTTGAACTGCTAATAATAATAATAATAATAATAATAGAGAGGGAGAGAGAAGAAGAAGAAGAAGAAGAAGAAGAAGAAGAGGAGTAAAACACGCACACAAAAAGTGACAAAGGATCCATAAAGATAGAGCAAACCTACAAGAAAGAGAGAGAGAGAGAGAGGACAAAATGTGAAGGAAAATGAATAAATATTACTTTGAAATCGATCTAGATGATCTTCAATTTGAATTCGATCTGGGTGATAGTCTTCTCTTTTTCTTTATGAATTTGTCTACTGCAGGTTGAAATGAAAGAAGCGGCGAAGAAGAAGCGATGAAGAATAGAGATAGAGAATGAGAGAGAGAAAAAAAACCATAGTATTTTAATTACATTTACCAAATTACAAAACTACCATAGCTTCATTAAAATAACCCTTAAATTATAAAAATGTCACATTGTGTTTTTTTTTTTATCTAGACCACACATTTTTTATAGATGAATAGTGTAGATCAGTTCCTTGTTCACACATGATGCTTTGGTTCTCATTTGATCCATTTTCTATATCAGTAAATCTATGGGGACACAATGTGGCCAAGCCACAAAGGGTAAAAGGGGTATTTCATTCATTAATTATATTCTTTAATCATTTACTTAATTACGCCTATATTGTGTTTTACCTTAATACCCTTTCCCTCCTAATGTAGTGAGAGAATGTTATTTTGAGTTTGAAATTCAAAATGTTTTCTCTCTCATCCTCTCAACTAATATTAATTAATTACTTTATTATTACTTAATTCATTCATTAATTGGCCTCGTCATTTTATATTTTCTTAGGGTTTATATTCATCGTCGTTTTTTTCGTTCATCTCCATTCCGATTTTTCCCGACCACCATCTCCATTCAATTTTTCCCCACCACCATCACCAATAGACATGATAATAAAGCAAAATACATCGACCAAAGAAATTTTATCCGTTGTCTTCGAAGCTGTAGAAACTAGAATGTCATTAGTTCTTGAAGGAGACAAGAGACAAGATACAAGATTTGAAGGAGGTAAATATGTTGAATCAAACAATTGAGATTTGAAGGAGACAAGAGACAAGATACAAGATTTGAAGGAGAAATAGAGTGTAATTTATTTCGTTATTAGAATTTATTTCTCGATTTGTATAGCTAAATTAGCATATTGAATGTATTTGAATATCACCTTGATGGTTTATGACATTATTCCAAAAGAATTGTTGAGTTGTTGAAGATTGATTTTTTAGTGTTTGGGGTTTCGGGGTTCATTGGTCTAGTAGAGGCCATTAAGTTTGAGTGTTCATAATTTACTGTTTCATTGGCTTAATATAGTCAAATTTGAATCTTGAAATATTTCATCAATTCCAATGCCATTTCGTTCATCGCATTATTTTCATATGTTCTTCATAAGTAATTATTTTTTATCTATGTTTAAGGCTAAATTATGATTTATTAGACCATAATTAATCGATATAGAAAATACTTGAGAAACTGGTTGATGAACTTTTTGAGAAGGCAGTACCCGCGTATCCCACATCGAAAAAATATCGAAATTTACTCTTTTATATATTATATCTTATGTGAGGGTTGGTTGTCAATGTATGGGCTCTGATCCCACTAACATGGACTTACATCACAACTTCTGGGCCTCCGAATTATGTTTGACATGGGCCTGCCTGTAAGGCCGGCTCTTATGAATTTTTTTTATATCTCTATTATTTTGTTCCAATTTTTTTTTATATCTCTGTTATTTTATTCCCTGTATTCTTTTTGTATATCATCTGTATACAAAATAATATTTGTATTATTTTTTTTATAATTAAAATTATCTGCATTTTTTCTAATTTGTAAATCGTACAATTTGACTATAAATAATAAATCAGTCTCAAATAGTGTTTTTTTTTCAATAAATTATGAAACTATTAAATTAATTTTTTGTAGCGTTTTATTATTTTTGACAATTGGAAATAAAAAATCTTATATAAAATATTTGATTAAATCAGAAATTTTCGTCATATAATTAGTTGAGGCGGGTACTACTACACTTGTAAATTTCGTAATATAATTAAATTGCAATATAAGTTTGAATAATATTCGTAATAAAATTAAATTGTAATATAATTTGTTAGCACTTTTTAAATTATTTAATTATTCTTAATGGCTTATTTAAGAGTAAGCTTAGGGTATAGACAAAGACGCAACAAATGGAAAAGAAAATGCACAAATAGATTTATAATGTTTAGGGTTTTGTAAACCCTAAACGCCGGCTATTGCTGGCAATACATCAAAAAAAAAAAAGAAAAAAAAGGGAAAAACAACAGAAAATCTAGAAAAAAAAACAAGATAAAAACATCAACGAAGATGATCAAATCTTGGTGTTGCTTTTGGAGTCTTCAATGACGATGGAGACCTGGTTAGAAGTACCCTTTTCGCCTCCAAGCTTGGAAGGGCCTTCTCCACCATGATTCTTAAGCTGTAGAAAAATTTCATACAACTTAGTTAGAGGGTGAACCTCCAGAATCAGTTCCCTCATCATATCTTCATTTAAAGCAGCCACCATGCGACCCAAGAGGTGATCCACCTCCCCCTTGAAATTATTGTGCTCCTCCCTCAAGTTTTGATACAATATATCTAGACTTTTGGGGAAAGGTGGCACGCTCCATTCCGACGTTAACTGCATACGTTGAATTGGAGAGAAGTATTTTTTTATTGGCGTCGTATTTGGTGACGCCAATGGAAGAGTGGTCGTCAGAATCTTCGTCGGAGTGTTCGTCGGCGTCTTGGTGAGGCTACTCATCTTCTTTCTTGGAGTGGTTCTCCGTGTAGGATTGCTTCCTGTGACTTTGTGGAGAGAGTGCTTATTCCATTTCTTGCTAGAGTTAGAGGGCTTGATCACAGATTTCATTTTTTGAAATCTTGTGTGTTTGAAGATTAGGGTGGTGATGGTGTAATATGGAGAAGATTCATCCATATATAAAGGTGCAAAACATGCACGAATATTTTTGCCAAAAAATTCAAAATTTTGGTGTATAAACCTTTCAAATATTTTCGGCTAGTATTTTTTTGAGAAGCACAACGCATTTATGGTAAAAAAGATTATCATTACATTTTGCCTTGATATTCTAGCAATTTACATGATTATGTTTTTTTATTGAAAATGCACATTCAATTAATATCGAGACTTGCCTTATTTATCATAAATCATGCAAAGTCAATCGTTATAAAATGAGCAAAATATTTGGAACAAAATATGTTTCGAGAAAAATAATCTTACACTATTACTATAGTGTATATGTTTAAAAAATAAATTCGGAAATAAATGTTAATAATATATATATATATATATATATATATATAGGGAATAAATTTAATATTATAGCAATAATTTGGCTATAGTAGTAATTTAAAAAAAAATAAGTAATGTAATCGTATAGTGCTAAATTTCATGACTATAGTGAAAACGCCGCAGGCGCGAAGCGTGGTAGGCCTGCGCCGGGGGAGCATAGCATAGGGAGGAAAGGGAGACCGGACGGTGGAAGAGCCAGGGGAGGCCGGGTCATTTGACGGAAATGGAAGGACTATAATAGTAGTAATTATGCAATTGAAATTCCAATCAATCATGTGATATCAATTTTGGGACTATACTAGTAGTAAATTTGTAATTTGAATTTCAATTAGTCATGTGATATCTATTTTGGTACTATACTAGTAGTAAATTTTGAAATTGGAATTCCAATTAGTCATGTTAGACTATACTAGTAGTAATTATGCAATTGGAAGTCCACTTAATGATGTTAGACTATACTAGTATAGTAACTATGCAATTGGAATTCCAATTAGTGATGCTAGATCAAATTTGTGACTATAGTAGTAGTAATTTTGCAATTGGAATTCCAATTAGTCATGTTAGACTATACTAGTAGTAATTATGCAATTGGAAGTCCACTTAGTGATATTAGATCAAATTTGTGACTATACTAGTAGTAATTTTGAAATTGGAATTCCACTTAGTGATGTTAGATCAAATTTGTGACTATACTAGTAGTAATTTTGAAATTGGAATTCCAATTAGTGATGTTAGATCAAATTTGTGACTATAGTAGTAGTAATTTTGCAATTGGAATTCCAATTAGTCATGTGATATCAATTTAATTTGGGACTATAGTAGTAGTAGTAACTAGTAATTGTGCAAGTGGAAGTCCATTTAGTGATGTTAGACTATACTAGTATAGTAACTATGCAATTGGAATTTCAATTAGTGATGTTAGATCAAATTTGTGACTATAGTAGTAGTAATTTTGAAATTGGAATTCCAATTAGTCATGTTAGATCAATACTAGTAGTAAATAATTGGAATTCCAATTAGTCATGTGATATCAATTTAATTTGGGACTATAGTAGTAGTAACTAGTAATTGTGCAAGTGGAAGTCCACTTAGTGACGTTAGACTATACTAGTATAGTAACTATGCAATTGGAATTCCAATTAGTGATGTTATATCAAATTTGTGAATATAGTAGTAGTAATTTTGAAATTGAAATTCCAATTAGTCATGTTAGATCAAATTTGTGACTATACTAGTAGTAATTATGCAATTGGAAGTCCACTTAGTGATGTTAGATCAAATTTGTGACTATACTAGTAGTAATTTTGAAATTGGAATTCCACTTAGTGATGTTAGATCAAATTTGTGACTATACTAGTAGTAATTTTGAAATTGAAATTCCAATTAGTCATGTTAGATCAAATTTGTGACTATAGTAGTAGTATGTTTGTATTTGTGAATATAGTAGTAATTTTTGTGCAATCGATTGATTTAAAAAATTTAATTAATTTTAGTAAAAGTATTGCAGAATCGATTAATTCCCGTGAAATCGATTAATTTTATTAAAATAGTGGTACAGTCAATTAACTTTGGTAAAATCGAATTATTTTAGTAAAATTTTGGTAGAATCGGTTAATTATGGTAAAATAGAATAATTTCGGTAAATTTTTATGTAGAAAGGATTAATTCTAGTAAAATTGATTAAATTTAGAAATCTTTGTATAAAATTCAGGCCCGCGAAAGAGTTTTTTTTTTAATTAAATTTATTTTTCGTGTAGAATTATGTTTTCCAATAGTAGAACTCCTATACATGAAATTTAAATTACACTTATTATTAAATCAGACTTATTATTTAGACCAAAATAATAATTTTATATATTTTTGACTCTGTAATTTCGACTTTTTTACATAGTTGTTATAATAAACAATTTTATTCAATTAATTTTTTTTTTTACCATTAACAAATCGCCATGTGGTAAAGAAATATTTTTACTTACTCACTCAAATTTAAGAGGGTAATCCAACCATAAAAGCACCTCCTCATTCAACTTCTCTCCATCTCCAAAAGAAAAGAAAAACTTTCCAAAAAAAAAAAAATGAATTGGTCACGCGACAAGGAGGATTTTTTTATCGATCTTTTGCATTGTCGAGTTGGGACCGTGGATGTATCTGACAACTACGAGGTTGCAGATGCTCTGGAGGATATTTCAATGACGATGACGAGGGTTCTTAATCGGAGAGTTCGATTGATACAACTCGTGCTGAAATTGAACGAGTTAGGGAATAAGACATGGAGTTTCGAGCATTTCCTACGACATCCGGGAATCCATTACGATGAAAACCTAAACCTAGTCACTGCGGGAGACGAGTATTTCCACCGAGTAGGACAGAATGTAAGTATAATTTATTTTTGCTTTTAATTTTACTAACTTAAAATAATTTTTTTTTATCTCTTTTCATGATGTAGGAGAGTCCGCGGTGGAGGAAATTTAGGCTGCATGGAATGCCCTACTTTGGAGAACTTTGTGAGATCATGGACGGCGTCGGTGGTTTCGGCGGTGTGGATTTCGGCTGTTTGGCTTCCTTTGTGGCTTGATAGATTTTAGAGATGCACTATATGTAGGGTTTTGTATTTATTTTAAAAAATTGATATTGTTTCATACATTTTCTGTTAACTTAATCGTGTACCAATGCTTGAAAATATAAATATTGTGCACCCTATTATTAATTTCTGTCTTTTGCATTTTGTTTGAAATTTAAGTGAAAATAAGATCTGGATGAAGTATTGTTTGATTAATGGATTAGTATTAATTTGAATAAAAAAGTGTTAATGAAAGGACTATTGAGTAGGGTTTGACATATCTTTGTTTAATCTTACACACAACCATCATTCATAGTCATTAATGCTACAAGACCCTAAACCAACTATCCAATTTGTTTGTAATTTTTTTTAATATTGTGTGATATAGTATAGAAAACTGAAATTTTGAATGAATTGAAAATCGTACTGTAGCAACCTAAATTTTTAATTTACGTGTCGCTATTAATTTTTTTTTTATGATATTTTATTTCAAATGATGATATTATTAATATTAAATTTGTTAGTCCTATTAGTCAAGCCTTAGCAATTATGTATCTATGTAATTAAATTAAATACATTAGATTGCTTACATATTTTTATTATTACTATCATTATTATTTTTATTATTATATCATATAATTCATTTGTTTTTGGGGCCTAAACACTTAATTTATTTGAAGCCCAAATTATATCAAAATATTATAAGCCCACTTGAAAAAGGCCCAAATTGTTGCTTCTTCCACAATTGCAACGTAACAGCCGACTGCAAATGACGGATTTTCCGTTTTGATAGAACCAAAATCTGATCAATTTCTTTTCGAGATTTCAACAAATTGATCAATGAATTATTTCATTCCTTTTTCAAATTAAAACTTTACAATATAAATAGACCTCCTCCCTCATTCACAAATCACACCACAACCATTTTTCTCTCCTTTAGATTTCATTGAGGTATTTCTCCTATCACACTCTTTTATTTAAATTTTCTGTTTACATTGCATAACATGCTTGGGAGAAGGGGAAAGTTAAGGGAGAGAGAGCAGAACGAGTGGCGGCGGCGTCTCGGTGGTGAGTCGGGATGGCGGTGGTGGCAGTAGTGCGAAGTGCTGCAGCAGCGGTGTGTGTGTGTGTCTATATATATATATATATATTGTAACACCCCGAAAATTGTACATTTAGAATTTATTTAAGAATTTTATTTAGGTAATTAATATTTAAAATTTATGCCTGTGAAAAAAAAAACACGTCTAGAGAATTATTTTGAGATTAGAAATCGTTTACATTTAATTTTATTTGACCTTTAGGGGATTTATTTTATTAAACAAATTGTACCCAATTTATTTCTTAAAAGGTTAATTAAGTTCATATTAAGTTAATCATGATAGTTAAAATTTAAATGTAATACAAAGCCATTTTCGGATTAATTAGGATATGCATGTATTTACGTGTGGAGCCATGTGGGGATGCCAAAGAAATAATTATATAACTATAGTAAATGATTTTAGAAAATGATTAGCCAACCAATAAACCATCACCACGATTTGAACAGATGTAGATGAATATGTATGTATATGATTTAGAGGAGATAGATATATTTGGGAAAAGAGCTATGAATAAAAGAATTAAAAACTTGAAGCGTTAGTAATTAATTTAGCACACGTGCATCTCCATCGTTTTATCTATTTTTCTGAGGCTACACGTATTTCCTATGACTCACCATAGTCAAAAGAAAAGAGAAAAAAAAGAAAGAAGAGGAGAGATCAGAGAGGGAGGTAGATCGAGCAAAAGGAAGAAAGAAGAAAGAAGAAGGAAGAAAGAAGAAGGGATGAGAGAGAGAGAGTCGAGGGTTGAGAGAGGAGGGGGAAGCAGCTGGCAGGAGGTTGCCGGACCTTCCACCGGTGCCGGAGCAGCAGTAGCAGGTCGCCGGAGTAGCAGCAGGAGTCGGAGCACTGGCGAGCAGCCCGCAGCAGCAGCTGCGAAGTTCACGTCGTGTGCCGCCTTCGTCATCGTCGTATGGGTCCATTTCTTTTCCTTTTCGCTTGATTTTCGGATATGTCATACACTGATATGTGTTCTACGTTTCATCTTTTGATATCGTTGTCATCCAGAGGCCGAAAATCGGTCAAATCGTCGAAAATCAGAGCCTGTTTTATTTTCCGGACAGTTTTCTTGCTTCCACTTAATTCGATTTTTCGACCCTTTTAATGATGCAATTTGGAAGTGTGTATTTGAAGGACAGTTTTAGATATGCTTCTTAGGGTTCTTCAGAAGTTGGAATTTCTTAAGTTGGAGTTTTCGTTTGTGAGATATAATTTATCTAGTAAAACTGCTACATAGGGAAGTGAAAACGAAAGCAAAAACCATTGAAAAGTGATGCCCCGCCACCTTGTGCCGCAACCAACTTGCGGTGCGATTTCCCACTGATCCAACCGTCGGATTTATCTCATCTTTATACCGTTTCGAACCTCTTCTAGCAAGCTATGCATATGAAGTCTTGGATTGACGATCAGACTTCATTTGATCCTCTGTTTTTTTACGCTGAAAGTTGCTGCAGAATGAGTTGTTGTTGCTACTTTAGCTACGCCTTTTCAGCCTTTTCCAGGATCAAAAGCCATCATGTTTTACATGGTTAGAAACCTCTCCCTACAAGCTTTATGTTTATAGCATCATATTTTGATTTCCATATTGTTTGATCGATTGTATTTATACCGAAAGTTAACGCAAGGTTGCCGCTATAGGAGATCGAGTTGATGTACGTTACCACCCTTTCTATTCAGCTGAAACTCTTCATTTAAGATATTGTTAGAAACTTCTCTTTATGTACTTCAAGTTCATGTATTTTAAACTCATGTTTTGAACTTATTTGGAAATTATGGTCATTTAAGGATTTGATTAAGTTTTGGATAAATAACAAATAAAAGAAATATTATGGCTTCATCCATCGTTTTCGCAAATGCAATATTTCATCCAGTTTAATATGAGAAGCCTAATTATATCCTTGTATAATTCCTTTGTAGAGTTCTTGAAACCCATTCTTTTATTAACTTGGAAGCTCGAATAGTAGAATCATATAATAATTATCCGGTCTAAATTGATTTAGCTATGTTCGAGGCAATTGTTTCTTGATGTTTAGGAATATTATTTAAATGATTTGGTGTTGTTTTTTTTTTAAAAATTACATAAAAATCTTCTACAGCTCTTTTAAGAGTATATATATATTTGGGTCAAATTGCCTGTAGTAAAAAAAAGAAGATATAAATAATCTCCCAATCTTCTAAAAATATATTGACTTGTCGAAAAGGGTATTGATTCTTGAATAATCATATTAGGAGTTCTAGAAATCTTTCATTTGTTAATCGAGAAGCTCAATATTTATAGAATGATTTATATACCAATTATTCGGTTTAAGCTCGTTAAATCTCGATATTTATAAATACGTTTATTAATGTATTTATACTTTTAGCTATTAGTTAATAGTTAAAATGAGTTTTTAAGTTAGAATCTTACTGATTCGTAGGCCGATGGCCAGAGCTTGGAGAAGTTTAAGCATTTCATAAGCGCCGAGATCATTAAGGTGGGCTATATTTTTCTCAAATTTATGTTCAGCTATTAAGCTCAACTGTTTATCAACTATGAAGCATGAATATCTGTATCAAATTGTTTTAGCTCACTGTTCGCGTTCGCCAGTATCCTACGAAAACATTGAGTGCTTAACTAGACTCGAGTTTGGATCCTTTAAAGTTTTGGGACCGTATACACTATCCTTTATTAGACAGCTGGGATGGAGGACATGTATATAAGTTAAGACACTGTAGAAAGGGACAGTTGAGATAGAACGTGCAAGTAAGGTTAAAAGAAGCTTTGTATACATGGAATGCTTTTGAGATTTAAAACCTTTCCATTGTTATACTTGTGTGGATACGATATTCATATTTATAAAATGTTTGTGAACTGTTTATCAAAACCTGTCCACTGGGTACGCTAGTACTCAGTCCAAATCTTTTCTAAATATTTTCAGGTTGAGAGGCAGGCTGAAAGATGACGAAGCTGAGGCAGGGGCTGTCTTTTGTTGTTATATGCTTGCTCTTTTTGTGTTGTTTAGAAATCTTGGATACTCTAAATCAATTAAGTGCGTGCAAATAATTTTACTTGAATTGTGCTCCGCGCTTGTTCCGTTCACTCTGATACAGCTTGTCTTCAATTGTTTGAAGCATGTTATGATTTCAGCATTATGCTATGATGTTCATGTTATGATTTCAGCATTATGCTATGATGTTCCTTTATAGTTATTTGGTGGGATAAGTTTCCTTTGATGATTGTTTATTGATTCAAGTACCTTCTAAGACGCCTTAGAACATGATTTAATTCCAGTTATAGAGGTTATGCTGCCCAAATATTTGGGGCACTAACCTTATTCCTCCTGAACACTCTCGTGGGTGGTTCTATTTCAGTTACAAAGGTTATGTTGCTCAAATGTTTGGGGTACTAACACTATTTCTATAAATTAAATACATTAGATTGCTTACATATTTTTATTATTACTATCATTATTATTTTTATTATTATATCATATAATTCATTTGTTTTTGGGGCCTAAACACTTAATTTATTTGAAGCCCAAATTATATCAAAATATTATAAGCCCACTTGAAAAAGGCACAAATTGTTGCTTCTTCCACAATTGCAAAGTAACAGCCGACTGCAAATGACGGATTTTCCGTTTTGATAGAACCAAAATCTGATCAATTTCTTTTCGAGATTTCAGGAAATTGATCAATGAATTATTTCATTCCTTTTTCAAATTAAAAATTTACAATATAAATAGACCTCCTCCCTCATTCACAAATCACACCACAACCATTTTTCTCTCCTTTAGATTTCATTGAGGTATTTCTCCTATCACACTCTTTTATTTAAATTTTCTGTTTGCATTGCATAACATGCTTGGGAGAAGGGAAAAGTTAAGGGAGAGAGAGCAGAACGAGTGGCGGCGGCGTCTCGGTGGTGAGTCGGGATGGCGGTGGTGGCAGTAGTGCTAAGTGCTGCAGCAGCGGTGTGTGTGTGTCTATATATATATATATATGAGAGAGGCTACTCGGGTTGTTTTTGATGAGAGAGAAAAAAAGGTGGTTGTTTTGTGGTTTGAGGGATTACGGGATGATTGAGATGATATAGGGAGGAAAAATATAGATGGTGGGCTTGGGCTTAGGAGTTGTAGAAGTGTTGGGCTAAATTTAAATTTGGGATATAAATTGTTATGGGCTGTGAGTTGTGGCTGGATTTTATAAGTCATGCATTATTATTATTATTATTATTATTATTATTATTATTATTATTATTATTATTATTATTATTAAAGTTATGATAATTATTATTTTTAATACTAGGCGGCGCGCACGGATCTAATTAAATTCACTTTCAGTCAAGTTTTAAAGTCAAGTAAAGGTGGGGGGTCCGACGTTGAAATTAAAGTACATTTATCCCTATTATGCTTGTATATGATATGCATGTGCTATTGATGACACCCTCCGGGTTACTTGATGATGGCCTACGGGCTTTATGTTTATGATGACCCCCTCTGGGTATTTATGATGGCCTAAGGACTTTATGTTTATTGATGACACCCTCCGGATTATTATGATGTGACGGCCTACGGGCACTATGCTATGATGACTTGTTATGTTATGTATTTGCATAATTCGGATAAATGTGGACCCACTGAGTTAATAGCACTCACCCCAAAGCTATTTATTTTTCAGGCTAAGGATCCTCAGGCGATGATGTGGAGACAGGGTGATGGTCAAGATTAAATAAATATGATTTTATTTTAAATATTGCTTCCGTTGTAGTAAACTCTTATATTTATTGTATAAATGAGATATTTATTATTTATGAAATTTTGGGACGTCACACGTACAAAAAAATTGATTTATATAAACTAATATAATTGCTTTAAAGTGTGAGTTGACATATTGTACCAATTTTATTAGTAATTTTTGACTATAATACTAATTTTATTAGTAATTTTTGCCCTAATTAAACTAATTTCGTAACTATATATATAGTACTAATCTTATACATAAATTAATAATAAAATACTATCTTATTATGCCAATTAGTCCAATTATAAATGTCATGTATTAAAATGGACTGAATTTGAAAAGACACGAAGCCTTGGCAATTCCAACTTCTCTCCTTTATCTTCACACACTATTTAATGAATGTACTTATCACAATTTTTTAGAAGAGTCACGTCTCATCTTTCTACTTCTACTTCTCTCTCTTCAAATACTCTCAAAACTTCTTTCGAAAATTCTGGAATATCTTCTTCCAAAAGGCAAGCCGAAGAGGGGAGCAACTCATCCGAGAAGAGGATGAGATTGAGTGAAATAAGCACGGAAGAACTACTCGAAAAGGTTCTGTTGTTTTTTATTTTTTTAGTATGTTTGTATTTTGCATGTAGGGTTTTGTCATTGATTTTTATATTTTGATTTGTTTTTCATGTTTACAGTATGCGAGGGAATCGGAGCGGTTTGCCCTTGCTATTGAAGCCAAGAAAGAAGCAGATGCAAGTGTGAATCGATTGATTCTAGAGCAACTGGTATCAAGTTTGTTTTTTGTTTTTTTTTTTATATTTTTATTTGTTGATTTAATTTAATTATATTTTTGTAATATTTTTAGCGTGAGAGGGATCAATTTCACAAAGACATGCTTGAAGAGAAGAGAAAACTACGAATCAAGCAAGAAATTGAGTGGAAAAAAGCCGAGATAGAGTGTCTCCAGGCTAGGTTGGCGGTACTCCGGGCTCGCTTGAAGCAAAAAGATTAATTTTATGTGTTTATGTAATTTTAAATTTTAATATTCAGAATGTTGATATGGACAATATATTATGTTTCCTAAATTATGAATATATAATTTGTTTTATATTTTTGGTATGTTTGTCATTTACTATTATTCTTGCGGCATATATATGTTTTCATTGCTTAAATCGATGAATAGTAATTGCTTAAATCATGGAAAAAAATGCTTAAATTCGGCCAACAATCATTTTCTGGGCATAATTTAGTAAAGAATAAATATGTTGGCATAAGTTTTCTATGTTAACGAAATTTTAGCATTATATAAATGGAAAAAAGATCAACACATCTTCGTTACATATACAAAGTTAAGAAAGAGAAAGCAATACCCGCGTATTCCACATCGAAAAAATAGCGAAATTTACTTTTGTATATATTATATCTTATGTGAGGGTTGGTTGTCAATGTATGAGGTCTGATCCCACTAACATGGACTCACATCACAGCTTCTGGGCCGTTAAATTATGTTTGACCTGGACCCTGTAAGGCCGGCCCTTATCAATTTTTTTTTATATCTCTATAATTTTGTTCCAAAACCCTAAATCAATAAGTTTTTATAATTGTAAAGCCATTTACACATTCATTTTATCAATGATATGACTATATTACCAATTTTCTTAAAATAGTTAAAAAAAATATAATTTTTAGGCTAACATGTACTAATTTCGTAACTATATATAGTACTTATTTAATACAGAAATTAATAATAGAATACTATCTTATTAGTAATGTATTAAATTGGACTGAATATGAAAAGACACGATGGATTGACAACTCCAACTTCTCTATTTAATGAATGCAATAATCACAATTTTTTAGGGATAATTTCAAAGAGTCACGTCTCCTCATTTATATCTATCTACTTCCAATACTCTCAAAAAACTTTGAAAATTCTGGATATGGCTTCTTCATCAAGAAGGCCAAACGAAGAGGAGGGCAACTCATCCTGGAAGCGGATTAGGTTGAGCACCGAAACGAAACTTGAAGAGGTTCTATTGGTTTTTTTTTATTTATTATTATTATTATTATTATTTTTATTTTGCATGTATAGTTTTAGCATCGATTTTTTTATTTTGAATGGTTTGTTTGTTTGTAGTTTATGAGGGAATTGGAGAGGCTTGCCAAAATTGTTGAAGCCAAAGCACAAGCCGATGCAAATTTGCATCGATGTGTGAAGGCGCAACAGGTATCAACTTTTTTGTTAGAAAATTTGTTATATTAGATTCGTGTTATTTTTATTTGTTGATTTAATCTTTGTAGCGTGAGAAGGCTCAATTCCAGAACGAAATGCGTAAACTGATGATAGAACAACATATCAAGCACGCATATGAGAAGGAAATAGCCCAGCTAGAGTGTATCGAGGCAAGGCTAAAGGACCTTCGTGCTCGTTCGGACCTGATGAATTAATTTTATGTTTTATGTAATTTTCAATATTTAATATTCTGAATGTAGAAAATGAAAAATATATTCTGTTTCCTAATTTATGAATATATATTTTGTTTTAAATTATTGGTGTGTTCGTTATTTACAATTATTATTGCTGAATATATATGTTTTGATTGCTTTAATCGATAGATGGAAATTTACAAATTTAATTAAGGGAAAAATTATTATGGCCAAATTAAAATGCTTAAATTCGTATAATTAGTACTATTTCATATAGTATAACAAAATTCGTACAAAAATATATAAAACAATTTTAATGTTTTTTAAAATTAAAATTAAAGTGTGGGTTGACAAATTTTTTATGCATCTTACACACACCATCATTCATTCTCATTAATGCTCCAAAACCCTAAACCAACTAATTCCATTATTTTGCATCTTACACACACCATTATTTGTAATGAAAAAGTATTTTGATTGATCTAATTAATCTTATTTATGTAGACTCCAATAAAAACAATGATAATATAAAATAGTTTTTATAGATATTATAAAAGATAATTTAAGTACACTCCATAACAACAAGCTGAAACTCTTCAAGCAAATCTATTGACTAAACTCTCAAAATCATTATTGACAACGCCTCCAAGCTGAATAATGTCACGAATTCCACGATACTCCGGCATTCCATTCAGTCGAAAGTCTCTATGCATCTCACATTCATGTAGTAAAATATAAATGCAAATTAATGTCATAAAAAAAATAAAATTAACAAAAAGGTAATGTTTACTTACAGCTCGAATATCACTGAAAAGACTGAAATAGGCATCAGTGGTTGTGACACAGTTGCTATCTTCATCGTAGGTGATCCCCGGAAGCATTTTAAATTTTTCGAATGAATAAAATAGCTCCTTCAATTCCTTCAATTTATAGACCAGTTCGATGGTCTGAAAATTACGATACCGAGTACCAGACATCAACTTTGCAAGTAAATCGAGGGTCAATGCAGTGCCCGGTGCGTGAGATAGATCGACGAACCCAATCCTTAGACGTAAGAAACTAACAAACACGGCCTCATCAGATTTGGACCAAGACATGATTTTCCCGATTTTTTTTTTGGTTTTACATTATGAAATTACAATTACGAATACCTACTTATATGAAAGAAAATAGAGACCTTCATTAAAGGTATGAAAAGACTAGTAACCAAAACACATATGCATGTTGCAGCATGGATAATTCCAAAATAATATTTGAAATTTTTTTTTACATATAATTAAAAAAAAGGTTTATTGAGAAGTGTGAAAAACTACTCTTTCTTGCATTTTACACACAACCATCATTGATTCTCATTAAAGATACAAAATCCTAAACCAAAAATTCAAATTTTATTTTTTTTATTTTAACTATTGTTTGATATAGTGTATAAAATATCGTAAAAACATTTATAAAAAATAAAATAATATAGTTCGAATTTTTTTAAAAAAATAATAAAATTGAAAGTAAAATATTAATTTTACTTGGATTTAATTGAAAAGACATAAAGCCTTCCAACTACAATTTCTCAAGTAATGTATACACAACATTTATTGAATGTAATCATCACAACTCATTAATTGTTGTGACTATAGTAGCAATTTGATTGAAACGAAACAATATTCGAATTAAAACTTCAAATATTAATTAAATTATAAATTTAATTCTCTTGTAATGTTTAGAATGGGTGAATATAATTTTAATGCCAATTATTATTAATTTTATACATGTTATGACTATAGTACGAATTTTGTGAGTATAGTTACGAAATTATAATTTTAAGGCTAATTAGTACTAATTTTGTAACTATATGTAGTACTAATTTTATACATAATTATACCAATTTAATAAATAAAAATACAAAGGTTATATATACTATCTGTAATTTTGTAATTACAGAAAATTAAAATTATTAATTAATTAAATAAGTATATTGAATTGGAGTGGATTGACTCTAAAACTTCCCAACCTATTTATATACAATATTTAATGAGAGAAATTATCACAATTCATTAGAGATCATATCAAGAGTCACGTCTCCTAAAATCTCTCCTACTTCTTTCTCCACCTTCCAACTACAACACTCTCTTCTCCTTCGAAGTATCTGTAAATGGAGTTTGCAAAAAGGTCGAACGAAGCTGGAAACACCTCCTCGTCGAAGAGGATTAAAACAGCCACGGAAGAGGAAGTCGAAACGGAAGTAAAAAAGGTATGTTTTTTTTTGCATGTAAGGTTTTATCATTGGTTTTTATATTTCGATTGTTTTTTCCTCGTTAATAGTTTGCGAAGGAATCTGAAAGGTTTGGCAGAGCCATTCAAGCCAAATCGGAAGCGGATGTATGTTTGAATGAACTGATTTTAGACCAATTGGTATTATCAAAATTTTTAGAAAATTTGTTATTTTATTTTGTGTTATTTTAATTTGTTTGTTTAAATTAATATTATTTTGTTTAATATTTGTAGTATGAAAAGGATCGCTTCCATCGGGAAGCTCTTGCTATGATAAAAAAAAACAAATACAGCACGCAATAGAGATGAAGAAAGCCAAGATAGAGTGCATCGAGGCAAGATTGGCGGTCCTTCGAGCTTGCTTGGATCATCTCGATTAATATTATGTTTATGTAATATTTAATATTTTTGGTAATATTGTATGTCCAAATGAACTATATATTCAGTTCATTTTAATTCGGAATTTATATTTTGAATTTCTTATTTTGAGCCGTATTTCTGGTAAAAATGCTTATATTCGGACCACAATTCGGGAACAATTCTGGGACGTAATTTGGCTATATTTACGTGCTTTAACTATAATTAAATTGGAATTAGTCAATATATTTCCAAAGCATTAAAATTAGACCATAATTAATCGATATATAAAATAAAAGAGAAACTGGTTGAGGAACTTTTTGAGAAAGCAGTACCCGCGTATCCCACATCGAAAAAATATCGAAATTTACTCTTGTATATATATTATATCTTATGTGAGGGTTGGTTGTCAATGTATGGGGTCTGATCCCACTAACATGGACTCACATCACAGCTTCTGAGCCTCTGACTTATGTTCGACCTGGGCCATGAATATACTTAAACTGGGCCTGTAAGGCCCGACCCTTATCAATTTTTTTTATATCTCTATTATTTTGTTCCAATTTATTTTAATATCTCTGTTATTTATTCCCTGTATTTTTTTTTTGTATATCATCTGTATACAAAATACTATTTGTATTATTTTTTTGTTATAATTAATATTATCTGCATTTTTTTCTAATTTGTAAATCGTACAATTTGACTATAAATAGTAAATCAGTCCCAAATAGTGTTTTTTTTTTCAATACTTTATTAAACTACTTATTTAATTTTTTGTCAAGTTTAATTATTTTTGACAAAAATTAAACCTCCTACACAATTAAATATGACCGAATTGAAACACAAGTACAAATTTCAACTACTCTTCTTCTTCTTCTTCTTCTTCTTCTTCTTCTTCGTTTTGTTCGTCGCCTTGCTCTTTTGTTTTTCCTTGATGACATCAGTGATCGATTTCACCCGGTTCTTTTTTGGCCTTCCTCTACGATTAATTTGCTCCGGGTCCAAGACATGATTATGGCTATCTTCTTCTCCTTCTCCTTGCATACCAACACTAGTACTATGCATCCTATCTAGTTTAGCACTACACTCTTTAAGGGTTTCCTTGATGAACTTCATTTTAGATTCATCTTGGTACGACTTATCCGTGCATTCTTGAAACACCTTCTCCACGTCTTGATACCTTGAATATTCCTTGGTCATGTGAGGATAACCACCTGCAAAACAAATACTTGAGTGTCGCCTATACACATCCTTCCTCCATCTTCTCATTATATATCTCTCATTAACCGAATCAATATTCTTTTTCACCAACACCTTAAATATATGGCGGCAAAGAATACCCTTCGAATTAAATTTCTTACAATCACAATCTATATATTCTCCTTTAGGTCTATACTCTACCTTGAATGTATATTGCTTGTGATATTTGCTCATCATACCACTATCGACCACTTCAAATATTTCAACATCTTCCCCAATAATAGGCACGTTAGTAATGTCACAAACCCACATCCCCTTTATTTAATCTTGAACAAGCTGAAATACGTTGTTGGTGTAGGTCTTTTGAAATTGTTCTTCCCATTTAAAAATGGAAAAACACTTAATTACCCTTGTCTTGGAATCATAATCGGCTCGCATCTCGATATACACTTTATCACAGACTGCAATTTCATATTGCTCAACGAATTGTTTCAATGAGCTTTTTGAATGAATGTAGTTATCGAAGAAGGAATGCATCGACTCACTCCTTTGGGTAGATTTACAACCGGCCCAAAAAATATGGTTCAAGTAGACGGGGATCCAACTTTCCCTTACATCCCACAAATCTGAAAGCCACCTATTTTCATGTAGGTTGTGCTTCTCAATAAAATCATTCCACCTCGACTCCAATTCAGGGATAGTAATGCTTTCGTATATCAACTCGGTGAATTCTCTCCCGGTTTCTTTAGGATCAGCCATGGCCTTGAATTTTGTTGGGACCTTCGAAAGAATATGCCAAATGCAAAGACGGTGAATGGTGTCGGGCATTACCTCTTTCAAAGCATTCTTAATACCATCACATTGATCCGTCAAAATAGCCGTAGGCACTATATTCCCCATAGCTTCCAACCAATTACTCCAAAACCATTTGAAGGACTCACTGTTTTTCTTCGACAACAACGCACAACCTAGAAGAATGGATTGGTTATGATGATTAATCCCCACCACAGTTGCAAATGGCATATCGTATTTGTTGACGAGGTGTGTTGTGTCGAAACTTACAACCTCGTTAAATTCTTCGTATACAGCCACGCTACGAGGATGTATCCACATAACATTTCTAAGCCTTCCCTTATCGTCAATATCCATCAAATTGAAAAAATTACGATCGGTCTTTTGAAGCCTCAAGAACAAATTGTGAATGGCTTCGGCGCCGCCTGCACTTAGTCTCAACCTTCTTCGTTGTTCAATAAAATTTCTACAATCTTTTTTATCCACTCCTAAATTCTGAGGTCCACCGGCTTGCACTTGCAAAAGTCGTATGCTTTTAGAAGTGCGTAACCCTGCAATATCATTATTTTCTAGATGCCTCTTCATGTTCACGGTCAAAGTTCTATGAGCAGCCATAAAAACCGAGTTCACAGGGTCAAGTTCATGGTTGTGGACATTATTAACACTAGAAATGCTCCAACTACCATTATCATTCTATATAGCATTCAGTCTCGCTGGACAATTAATCATTTTTGAAGATTTCAAGGCTTTAGGATTTCTACCTCTATGACACGAAATCATAATATACTTACCACGTGTTCTCCGAATGGCAGTGGAAAAACCCTTATGCTTGGCGTGAGATTGATACGTTGCAATGAGGTTCTCCTTACTCCGGAACTGCATATTTTTTTTCGGCCCTTCATTTAAAAATTCTTCATCCACAACTTGTTCTTCTAGTTCTTCTTCGGTCTCCTCCATGCCTATTTCTACATCTTCTTCAGATTCAGATTCTGAATTTTGTGAATTTGATAGACTCGCATCTGTACTAGAATCATCTCTAAATAAATCTATAATCGTATCATGAACATGATTGTTAGTATCGATATCCATGGAGTTTGATTTTTTTTTTTAAAGATTAGGGTTTATGGCTAGTTTCTATCGAGAAGAGTAATCTTACAGATTACTACTCATTACATTACCAACGGTAACAATTATTGAAGCATGCTGAAAATTAATGTAACCTAACGGTATTGTCAAGAGTTTAATTTAAACTCAATATTCAAACGATTATCTCAAGAGTTTAATTTGGAAACTGGATCGAGAGTTTAATTAACACACTAAATAAATTATTTTTTATTATTTAATATTTTAATGAATAGTATTATTACTATTTTCCGTAATTTATTATTGCAATGATATTTTTTTAAGAATTTAAAGAGGTTGATTAATAAAAAGATTTGTTTGGATTTTTTTTTTGTACTACATAGTATTTGATTCTGACTCAAAAAAAAAAAGATTCTAAATACTAGATGAATGCAGCAAATATTTTCGAAAGGTTTGAAAAGATATAATTCCCTTTTATCATGCGTTATAAATATTTTATTAATATTATATCGTCAGTATATTATTAATATTTTATCATTAATATTTTATCGTTAATATTTTTACGTCAATATTAATATGTTACTATTAAAATTGTATCGTCCATACTTTTACAGGAATATGTTACTAATATTTTTTTCTTACTCAATATATTTTTTTACGTCAATATATTATTAATATTTTTTTGTTTATATTTTTTACGTCAACATATTATTAATACTATACTAATAATACTGATTTCGTAACTAAATATATTATTTTTTTAAATATTTTTTCGTACCTCAATATATTAATAATATATTTTTTCGTAGTTGAATATATTTTTTTTAGTCAATATATTATTAATATTATTTTTCGTATATAATTTATTAGTACTAATAATATTTTGGTAAATATTATTTAAGTTGGGAGGGAAATCGAGTAGGATTGGGAGGGAAGAGAAGAGGGAATTTATTGATGGGTGGGAGGGAGAATGGTTTTGGAGGCAAAGGGTATTTTAGGTAGTCTGGAATTTTATGTTTTTAAAAAATCGGTTTAAAGTGAATCCGGATTAGTGAAACCCGGTTCACTTAATTGTGGCTTGGCCACATTGTGGCCATATAGCACTGCTCTTTCTATATATATATAACGGGTGTACGTAAATATTTGCTTTTAACTTGTCATTAATATCCAAAAAAAAAACTTTCATTAATATCCACAATCAATTCGAAGTAGCTTCAATAACTCACGCAATCAATTTATGTTCAGTTCAAATCCGTAAACTACGCTCCCTATTTAAAATCAAATTGAGATTCTTAAGTTTAATTAAGAAATTTTTCTTTCTTTTTTCCCTTCTCCTTTTCTTCCTCTTTATTTATTGTGGTATTTATTTTCACTTTCCATATGTTTTTGTCACAAATTAATTAGCATTTTTCCCATTCATGTTATATATATATATATATATATATATATATATATATATTTATATATGTGTGTGTGTGCGCGCGCGCGCGCGGATACTATACTTATATATTATAATTTTATTACTACCTCCGTTTCAAAATGTTTGTTGTTTTAGGGTTTTTTTTTGTTTCAAAATGTTTGTTGTTTTATATAATTTGACATCCTCTCTCCCAATTTTAACCCTCTCAAATCCTACAAGATTTCTTGATTCTAACTTACCTATAATATATAAAGAGAGAAAAATATATGAAGAGAGAAAATATTGTTATTTTTTAGGAAAATATAGATGAATTAGATTTTATGGCATATATGAGGGATGATTATATTTATCCACAAAATTAATTCTTAATTCCAGATAAAAAAACAAAACAACAAACATTTTGAAACGGAAGTAGTATATTTTAGTGCTAATTAGCATTAAAATACATTAAAGTAAGTAATAAAATTATATTCCCTCCGTCCCATTCAAATAGGCTGGTTGAATTTTTCACTAGGATTAAGAAAATTATTGGAAAAGATAATTAAACAAGTAAACTTCCTAATATGCTCATATTTATTTTTTGACAATGAATTAATACTTAATGTAAACATATCGAATAGTGTATATATTAGTAAATTAACTAAATATATATAGAAATCAACTTATGTTGGGTCATCCAAAAAAAAAAGAAAACATGACTATATAAATGAGACGAAGGAAGTAGTAAATAAGCATAGTGCACGGTTTACACACGAAACACGTACAATGCACATTGTAAGACACACGCACACACACATAATATAATTCATTTGTGAACATTAACCAAGTGTATAATTTGTGGATAAATCACATCCATTAGATTTGATAAATATAAATGGATGGTTAATTATTATCAGTTTCATTTTAATTGATCTTTTACATTTCAAAATACTTAAATTATTATTTCAGAATGTTTTTTCCACATTGAAGATGCTTGTAATTTAATTTGGAGACAATAATCAACATAATATATTATTATGACATTTTTGTATTTCAAAATGCTTAATTTGTTATCTAAGTGCATCTACAATGAAAATAATAACATTTTTTTAACTCCCTCGAAACTAATAATAAACATTGATTTTGACAAATTAATGGATAAGATTCATCCACAATATACACACAAGACATACGTTCACACACTAATGCCCCCAGTATATGTATACTACATGTAAACAAGCTACGGTCTTATATATACATATATGATGAGTTCTACATTTTTTTATTACATTGTACATATTTTTTATTTTCCATGATGTATTATATATATATATATATATATATATATATAAGAAAATTACTGCACGATATGGCACTAATAGTGCGAGTATCATATAGCACAAAAACTCATTTAATGCTTTTAAAAAATAAAAAAAGAATCTTAATATTAAATTAACACCAAAATATAAGGATGTATTAATTAATGAAATCCTTGGGTTATAATTCTTTCTCACTCATGTAACGTATGGGGGTGGGCTAAATTGTTGTAACAATAAATTTGTCATAGTTGTATATGTATATCAACTGAAAGATCATTTTCTTTCCCAATTGAAAGACAAATTTTCGGGAAAACAAATTTCACAAAATCGAAGCAAATGAAAATATATGTTTTTGTTTACTTGTGTACATATTTTTCAATCCTATGCGTCAATTTTGGAAAGTCGATTCCACAAATGAAGAATAGCTCAACTTCTCCCCTCCAGCTTCGCATAGAGCCTCGCACTGTAAGCCTAGCTAAAAATCAACTACACACACATATATACATCTACTATATATATATATATATATATATATATATATATTTCTTGTAATTATGTACCGTTGTACGATATTTGGCCAGTTGGTTGAGTCGATGAACTTGTCCTTGAAATGAATGTAATGAGTTCGAATTCTACTGACATTTTGCACATGATACTTATCTCTTTTATTTGGTTTGCGGGTTATTAATTCGAGTCGGACATTGTGCAGGTGGAAATGGATAACGGCATTGTGAAACTAAGTTTATCAAACCCAACGGGTCTGATTATTGGAGTGGAATACGGAGGAGTTGCAAATGTCCTCGAAGATAGGTTTGGTGAGTTAGAGAGAGGGTGAGTAGATCCAAAACGAGATGCTCTATTTCAAAATTGCATTTTATCTCATATTTAAAATACACCGTTAATTATATTTTAGTTATAATTAAACTATATATATATACACACATTTTCCCGCACCTGTGATTCTTAATTACTTCTTACTAACTGTTTTCCAATGAATTTCTTCAATATATATAATGTAGGTATTGGGATATTACCTGGAGTATGGCAGGGAAAGAGAAGAGTTATTTTGACAAGTAATAATCTTATAGAGACTTATATATAAGAAGTTGATTTATAAATTTACTTAAAATAACGAAATTAAGAGAGTCTAAAATTGTTGAAATTAAATATAATTTAATCAATTAATGTCCCGGTGCAGGCTGCAAAGTTCAAGTTTCAAGATAATTACACAAACTGCAGATGTGATCGAAGTTTCATTCACCTCGAAATGGAATCCATCCCTCGCCCATAACGTCGTTCCCCTCAATATAGACAAGAGGCGTGACCTAAATTCAATTTCTTTTATTTTGATTTTGATTTTTAATTTTAATTATATATGATGTTTTTGTAGGAATACATGTATATATCTTAATTTGTTTTGATATTATGTATATATGGGTGGTGCAGGTTTATTGTGCTGCGTGGCGAGTCGGGTTTCTACACGTACGCGATATTCGAGCACATGAAAGGATGGCCTGGTCTGAAAATTGATGAAGCAAGAATTGCATTTAAGCTTCAACAGAACATGTAGGAATTGATCGATTAATAAATCAATTTAATTTTGACTGCATATATATGTATACAATTAATTAATAATATTGGGTGAATATTGAGTGAGTAGGTTCCGTTACATGGCGATCTCGGACGACAAGCAAAGGATCATGCCAACGGAACAAGACAGGAGATCTGGGAAAACTCTTGACTATGAAGAAGCAGTTTTATTGACAAATCCCAGCAATCCCACTCTCAAAGGGGAGGTATATAGCTAGTTAGTTCCTCATTTGATTTGATGATGAGTCATGAGTGTCATGTGTATTTTGAATTTTGATGATCCAATCCAATTCCAGGTGGATGACAAGTATCAATACTCATGTGACAACGAGGACAGCCGGTTGCACGGGTGGATTATGTCACATCCCCACGTCGGATTCTGGGTGATAACGCCAAGTGATGAGTTTCGAGCTGGTGGTCCCATGAAAACAGATCTTACCTCTCATGTTGGCTCCACTTCCTTAGCTGTGAGTCCATGCAAGCATCTACCTAGCTACCTTATATATATAATTACTAGTGTAGTGAATTGAATAATTGAAGTTGCATTTAATTAATTAATATATATACCTACAGATATTCTTTAGCACACACTATGCTG
Source organism: Perilla frutescens (assembly GCA_026008535.1). Taxonomy (NCBI): domain Eukaryota; kingdom Viridiplantae; phylum Streptophyta; class Magnoliopsida; order Lamiales; family Lamiaceae; genus Perilla; species Perilla frutescens. Next base: position 7,847,757 of record BRKX01000016.1, read on the forward strand.
GTTCCAATTTTGGAGTAGAATTAGGGGATGGAGAGAGCTGGAAAAAGGTTTTTGGTCCTGTTTTCATATATCTCAACTCCGACCACTTAGACAATAATCCTAGTACCCTCTGGCAAGATGCAAAAACACAGGCCAGTACTAATTTAATTAATTTTAATTTGTAATGAAAAATCAATATATGTATAATAAATTGGAATGAATCTGCATGCAGATGTCAAGAGAAATGAAGAAATGGCCATATGATTTTCCATCTTCAGAGGAGTTCCCCAATGCGAAAGAACGAGGAGGAATCCGAGGGCGCTTACTTGTCCATGACAAGTACATTAATAGTGAGCTTATGCCAGCAAGATCAGCATATGTAGGATTGGCTCCACCGGGAGATGTTGGATCTTGGCAAGACGATTCTAAGGTACCTTATTATATACATGCATATATTTCTTAATTTTAATTTTAATCTCACAATAATCTTCTTCTTACATATATAGTATATACTAGTGTCTCTGATTTTGCTTAATTGCTTTGCATTTTGCAACGTACGTACGTTCATGTATATATATATATGTTGATCCAAGGGGTATCAATTCTGGACACGAACTGATGAAAAAGGGATGTTCACCATTGGAGGAGTTCGAGCAGGCATCTATAATTTATATGCTTGGGTTCCAGGGATCATCGGTGACTTCAAACGCCACGCTGATCTTCTCATCAAACCAGGTATGTTTATGTTATATAAATTCATTCATCACATATATACATATACATACATATATATATATATATAATCATTAATTAAGATACTCGATCTATATATATCGTGCGCGCAGGAAGTGAGATAGAAGTAGGTAATGTTGTGTACGATCCTCCAAGAAATGGGCCCACTCTCTGGGAAATAGGGATCCCCGATCGTACTGCTTCTGAGTTCTACGTCCCCGATCCATCCCCGGCTCTCATAAACAAGCTTTTCATCAACCACAAACAAAAGTATTAAAGTATTATATATATATATATATATATTGTCAGTAATTACTAGATCTAACATTAATCCTGCATGCAGGTTCAGACAGTACGGATTGTGGGACAGATACACAGATTTACATCCTAGAGATGATCTGATCTACACAGTTGGTGTCAGCGACTACAGAAAACAGTGGTTTTTCGCCCATGTTAACAGGTAATTAATATTATCCCCTTTTATTTCTTAATTACACGTACTACTGTTGTGTTAATTTCTTGGAGTGTAGTGATGATTATATATTATCCTCCACATATATAGGAAAAAAGACGAGAATACGTATATACCTACGATGTGGCAAATTTCATTCAATCTTACAAATGTGGTCAGGACAGGAAACTATACACTCAGGATTGCCCTGGCATCTGCTACTTTGGCGGAAATACAAGTATGTATATGTATATGTATATATTTCAACAATTAATTAATTACTTAATTTGGGCTGGATTAATTAATCCTAGGTACGGATCAACAATCGGAATAGTAGTAAGCCAGCTCATTTTACGACGGGAGGCATAGGCAGGGACAATGCAATAGCTAGACATGGGATTCATGGAAGATTCTGGATTTATAGTGTGAAAATATCAGGATTAGAGCTTGCCAACGGAACAAACGCCATCTATCTCACCCAAGCAACCGCCGGCACTCCCTTTTCCGGCGTTATGTACGATTATATTCGCCTAGAGGCACCCTCATCATCATCATCATCACATTCAATTCTTTTATTTTAATTATTAGCGTTGCAAATTATTTATCTTTGTAACTAATTAAAGCATGTTGAAATATTAGAACTGTGGGTATTTTGGTCCAAAATTTGAAAAAAATGAAAGTTTTGCATATATTTTTTAAAAACACAAGGGAGGTTTGGTGCATTTTAAAAAACACAGGAGGATTTGATGTAGCACAAGGGGGTTTCACACACTTTACCTTCTTTTCCTTTAATCAAGAATTTATTTATTATATTAAGTATAAAAAAATTTTGTTAATCAATTTTGTGAGCTATCATTAATTATTGGTGAAAATTAAATTGAGGATGCCAAAATTATCGCTAAATTTGTAGATTTTAAATAATTGACTAAAATTAAAAATTCAAACAAAAGTTTGTAATTTTTTACTATTAGACATTATATAAATATATATAATGTATACAAAAAAAGGGAAACAACACACAAATTATTTACTTGCCACATACACTAATCAAATTCTTCGAATAATTCCTAATATTATAGATGTATAAGAAAAAAAGAAGAAGGTTAATTAGTTCGATCCAAAATGGAAAGAAAAGATCTTCAGAAAGAACTGCAAATTAATCAAATGAGAATAATTAAAGTGTGATGTCTCGTTTTACACCTCACTGGAATTACAATGGAAGTACAGAAAGGTAGGAGTGTAGAGGAACAAACAATTACAAAATTTAACTGAAATGAAATAAAGTAAAGAACCGATGTGCAGATTCTGGTTCCGGCAAGCCGAGTCGAGGGGACCTCTCTCCGCAAGACAAATACGCCCCGGCTAGTGCTCACGGTTCGGCGGCTGTCTTTCAAAGATGAAACGGCTTCGTCCTTCCGGCAGTAGCACCACAAGTCCGGCAAGGCTCCGACGAACTAGACAATGTAGAGAACTGAGAGGCTGTAGACTCGAAGAGAACTTTGTATGCAAGCAATATGATTGTGCAGAATGTAGCATTTGGATCCATGCAGGATGTCCTATTTATAGGCACATCTCCACTGCAGGGGACAGCTAGGGTTTGAGGGCATTCAAACCTGGTGTAGTAACCCCCCTGGAGTTATAGCTCTTCCATTAAGCCCTCCAGGAGTTACCTTCTGCAGATCCCGACAGGTGTCCCTTGTCGGCTCGGATCCCAGCACGTGTCCAAGGGCAGCTGCAGACTTTGACTCCCGACAGGAGTTACTTTCGGTTACTGTCCAGCCCACTAACTCCACCAGCTCCAGATGGCAGTTACCTGAGGCTCCACCAGCTCCAGGTGTTGAAGGCTCTTAACTCATGGGAGTTACACCTACAAGCTGGACAAGCACCATGTGCACCCACGACCCGGTCCACAGCCGTTATAGACCCGGATAGTCGATCCGCCAACCCGCTCCACGACCCGACTGTTTTGGTACCGTAAAACTAATACGGCTAAGCCCCGGAAGCCCACGTACGCCCAAAGTCCACCCAAAGTCCAATTGCCAAGATCCAAGTTCGAGGACGAGGACGAGACGAGACGAGACGAGCCGGGCAAGGGCACGGGCACCGGGCACCGGGCACGGGCTCGGGCACGGGCACGGGCTCGGGCAGGCGCGCGCGTGTGTGCGCGTGTGGGCTCATAGCCCACATCTTTGTGCACTTGATTATTCCACTTAAGTGTTAATACACTTAAATACACTTCTTAATTTGATTAAGAAATCAATGTGGGATTATTTAATGTGTCTTAAACACATTATCCCACACACCATAAATGCCCAATCGTGTGACCAACTTTAACCATTTATTTCTCACTCACCGAAAATCGGATTTGAGCAAAAAAAAAATACTACGATTATCTACTCACGATATAGAGCAATCGTACGGTATTTAATTCCTCCAAAATTAAATATCCCGGTCACGAAAAATCGGATAAAATGAGTCACACTCACTTTATTAAATCCTATTTTCCAACAATCCCCCACATGAGTGGAAATAGTGCATGCATGTATGCAGACAAGCAGCCCAGTTCTCTTAGAAACACAACTGCACCAGGAGAGGTAGCTTGTGACTTTGAACCTTCCATCTTCCAACACTATCGAGTATACCGGCTGTTTAGTGGACATGATGCCTTGAACTATACATCCTTAGTGTATACCTAGACAATAGTATTGACAACAGCTGTATATCAAACATTATCTGTTCTCACGTTTGTGTCCTTTTCAGGCCATGGACAACCTCTTTGAGTTCATAAGTATCTCTTTAGAAGCGGCCCCACTTCTCACTTATATAGGTGATCTCCTCTTCCGAGTATCCTGCCATACTCAACCTCATTAGGTTTAGGAATCATTAAAAGTCATATGACTTATCCTCACCACATGGACAGGTGTGCACTTGGTTTGCCCACAGGGAAATGTACACTTATAATTTCCAAGTGCTACCAAACTGAATGTTTGTAGCGTAGTTTTCCCATTGAATCAAGTTCTTGGGATCTCCAGTCATCATGGTTGGGTTACCACTACAAGCACTCTTAGAGTGTGGATTTCAAACCCATTCCCTCTAGCAACTTAGCCATTTGATCTCGGTTTAACCCTTTGGTTAGCGGATCCGCTAGATTATCTATTGACTTCACATAGTCAACGGAGACAATCCCACTTGAGATCATATGCCTCACAGTATTATGCCTCCGACGTATGTGTCGAGACTTACCATTGTACATAGCATTGTGTGCCCTTCCGATAGCCGCTTGACTATCACAGTGAATCATCACTGACGACACTGGTTTTTTCCAACATGGAATGTCTTCTAGAAAGTTGCTAAGCCATTCAGCTTCTTCACACGCTTTATCCAAAGCGATAAACTCAGATTCCATGGTAGAACGGGCTATACAAGTCTGTTTCGTGGATTTCTATGACACTGCTCCACCTCCGATAGTGAAAATAAATCCACTAGTCGAAAATGAGTCTTTTGTGTCTAATATCCAATTCCCATCACTGTACCCTTCAAGTACAGGAGGAAACCTTGTATACTGCAGCCCGAAGTTCAAAGTATACTTCAAGTATCTTAGAACTCGTACTAGAGCTTTCCAATGTTCTTTGCTTGGATTGCTCGTGTACCGACTCAACTTGTTCACAGAACATGCAAGATCAGGTCTAGTGCAGTTAGTGATGTACATCAAACTCTCAATGACCCTTGCATATTCTTCTTGAGCTACCGGTTCTCCTCGGTTTTTGCTCAAGTGTACATTGAGTTCCAACGGGGTCTTAGCCGGCGGACTATCAAAAGCGTTGAATTTCTTAAGCACTTTCTCTATGTAATGAGATTGTGTTAAGATAATTCCACCACTTGTCCGTACTATCTTGATCCCTAAAATCACATCGGCTAAGCCTATATCTTTCATGTCGAAGTTTCGTTTCAACATTTGTTTCGTTTCAACAATCACTTGGTGTCCACTGCCCATGATTAACATGTCATCTACATAAAGACAGACTATGACATAGCCATTAGAACTGTTCTTTATATACACACATTTATCACACTCATTGATTTTGAAACCATTTGATAACATCACGTTATCAAACTTCAGGTGCCACTGAATAGGTGCTTGTTTCAGACCGTACAACGATCTAACAAGCTTACACACGTTTCGTTCTTGCCCTGGTGCAACAAACCCTTCAGGTTGTTCCATGTATATTTCATCCTCCAACTCACCATTCAGAAACGCAGTTTTTACATCCATCTGATGAATTTCAAGATTGTGCAAAGCAACAATCGCTAAAAGCACCCGAATAGATGTAATCCTTGTTACTGGTGAGTAGGTATCGAAGAAATCATACCCCTCTTTTTGTTTAAAGCCTTTAGCAACCAAACGAGCTTTATACTTGTCAACAGAACCATCTGCCTTATATTTTCGTTTTAGGATCCATTTGCATCCTAACGGCTTACACCCACTTGAGAGATCTGTCAACTCCCAAGTGTGATTTTGCATGATGGAATTAATTTCACTGTTGATAGCTTCTTTCCAGAACGCAGCATCTGGACTAGATAGAGCTTCTTTCAAAGACTTTGGCTCATCATCTAGCATATAGGTGATGAAATCTGGACCAAAGGTCTTAGCCGTCCTAGCTCGCTTACTACATCTCGGTTCTTCATCCACAGGATCAGAACTAGTAGTAGCTTCAGAGGTTCGTTTCTCAGAACTACCTTCTGTCCTATCCTTATTCTTACAAGGATAGACATTCTCGAAGAATATAGCATTCCTCGACTCCATCATCGTCCCTTCAGTCAACTCGGGAATCTCCGATTTATGAATAAGAAAACGATATGCACTACTGTTAAGTGTATACCCGACAAAGATACAATCAACCGTTTTAGGGCCGATTCTAACTTGTTTAGGAAGTGGCACTTCAACCTTAGCCAAACACCCCCACACTTTGAGGTATTTATAAGACGGCGTGCGTCATTTCCACAACTCGTAAGGCGTCACATCCTTACCCTTAAGTGGAATTTTGTTCAGGATATAGTTGGCTGTCAACACAGCTTCCCCCCACAAGTTCTGTGGTAATCCCGAACTTATCAACAAAGCATTCATCATCTCCTTAAGAGTTCGGTTTTTGCGTTCAGCAACACCATTAGACTGTGGTGAATACGGTGCCGTAGTTTGATGAATTATACCCGCCTCTGCGCATAACTCTTTAAACGGGGCAACATACTCTCCACCTCTATCACTTCGAATTGCTTTAATTCGACTGCTTAGTTGATTTTCGGCTTCATTTTTGAAGTTCTTAAAAGCTTCAATCGCCTCATCTTTACTTCTTAAAAGATAAAGATAACAATATTTTGTGCAATCGTCAATAAAAGTAATAAAGTACTTTTTACCGCCTCTAGTTTGCACAAACTTTAAATCACACACATCTGTGTGAATTAACTCTAGAGGTTTAGTGCTCCGTTCAACCGATTGAAATGGTAACTTAGCCAATTTAGCTTCAACACAAACTTCACATTTGTTTTGTGTATTAAATTGGTTCACTTTTAGCAAATCTAAATTTACTAAGCGTTTTATAGCATTTAGATTAACGTGTCCTAATCTACAATGCCATAAATCCGAGCACTCAACAAGCAAGTAAACAGAAGAAGCAATTTTATTAGCATTTTCTTTTGCCACACAGCGCATCGCCATTACATTCATTTTGAAAAGTCCATTGGCGAGATAGCCCCGACCAAGGAACCTTCCGTACTTGCTCAAAATAAACTTTTCAGACTCAAACACTAGTCTAAAGCCATGATTGACTAACAGTGAGCCTGAAACCAGATTCTTGCGGATGTCCGGAACATGCAGCACATCCTTCAAAGTCAGCTCTTGGCCTGAAGTCAGCTTCAAAACCACGTTGCCCACACCAACCACTTCAGACGAGGCTTGGTTCCCCATGTGCAAATTTCTACCTTCAACAGCTTTGTAGGTAGCAAACGAGCTCTTGTCCGAGCAAACGTGACAAGTAGCCCCGGTGTCGACGAACCACTCTCTCGGGTTGTCCACGTGATTGGCCTCGAACACAACGGCAGCCAAATCATCATCATCACAATCATCTTGTCGGGCCTTGCCTTTGCCTTTGTTGTTATGTTCCGCCAAATGCACACCATAGTTAGTACGTTTCTTCTTTGGATCCGTGCAATGTTTGGACATGTGCCCCGGCTTGTCACAATTGAAGCAATTGCCGTTGAACTTCGTCATTGGCTTCTTCCCTTTGTCAACTTGACCCGGGCGCTTCCTTTTGTTGCTATTTGATGGTCCACCACGTTCCATCAAATTAGCCTTGGCCTCGATCGGGACTCGTGGTCTCGGATCCGCCTTTCGGTTATCGGCTTCAATTCGAAGCTTAACCACAAGATCTTCAAGAGTCATCTCCTTTCGTTTGTGTTTGAGATAGCTCTTGAAATCCTTCCAACACGGTGGCAACTTCTCAATCACCGCAGCAACGGTGAAAGAGTCGGGAAGGACCATCCCTTCAGTATGAACATCGTGCACAATGAGCTGAAGCTCTTGCACTTGGTCCATTACTGACCGGGTGTCCACCATTTTATAGTCGAGGAATTTTGCCACCACGAACTTCTTAGTTCCGGCATCCTCAGTTTTGTACTTCTTTTCTAGAGCTTCCCACAGTTCCTTAGCACTAGTTACATTTCCGTATACAGAATATAAACTATCTACTAAGCCATTAAGTACATAATTTTTACAAAGAAAATCGCCATTGATCCATTGATCGTACGCCGTTCGTTTGTTGACGTCTGGCTCATTTTCTTAAAGTATTAAAGTATTATATATATATATATATTGTCAGTAATTACTAGATCTAACATTAATCCTGCATGCAGGTTCAGACAGTACGGATTGTGGGACAGATACACAGATTTACATCCTAGAGATGATCTGATCTACACAGTTGGTGTCAGCGACTACAGAAAACAGTGGTTTTTCGCCCATGTTAACAGGTAATTAATATTATCCCCTTTTATTTCTTAATTACACGTACTACTGTTGTGTTAATTTCTTGGAGTGTAGTGATGATTATATATTATCCTCCACATATATAGGAAAAAAGACGAGAATATGTATATACCTACGATGTGGCAAATTTCATTCAATCTTACAAATGTGGTCAGGACAGGAAACTATACACTCAGGATTGCCCTGGCATCTGCTACTTTGGCGGAAATACAAGTATGTATATGTATATGTATATATTTCAACAATTAATTAATTACTTAATTTGGGCTGGATTAATTAATCCTAGGTACGGATCAACAATCGGAATAGTAGTAAGCCAGCTCATTTTACGACGGGAGGCATAGGCAGGGACAATGCGATAGCTAGACATGGGATTCATGGAAGATTCTGGATTTATAGTGTGAAAATATCAGGATTAGAGCTTGCCAACGGAACAAACGCCATCTATCTCACCCAAGCAACCGCCGGCACTCCCTTTTCCGACGTTATGTACGATTATATTCGCCTAGAGGCACCCTCATCATCATCATCATCACATTCAATTCTTTTATTTTAATTATTAGCGTTGCAAATTATTTATCTTTGTAACTAATTAAAGCATGTTGAAATATTAGAACTGTGGGTATTCTGGTCCAAAATTTGAAAAAAATGAAAGTTTTGCATATATTTTTTAAAAACACAAGGGAGGTTTGGTGCATTTTAAAAAACACAGGAGGATTTGATGTAGCACAAGGGGGTTTCACACACTTTACCTTCTTTTCCTTTAATCAAGAATTTATTTATTATATTAAGTATAAAAAAATTTTGTTAATCAATTTTGTGAGCTATCATTAATTATTGGTGAAAATTAAATTGAGGATGCCAAAATTATCGCTAAATTTGTAGATTTTAAATAATTGACTAAAATTGAAAATTCAAACAAAAGTTTGTAATTTTTTACTATTAGACATTATATAAATATATATAATGTATACAAAAAAAGGGAAACAACACACAAATTATTTACTTGCCACATACACTAATCAAATTCTTCGAATAATTCCTAATATTATAGATGTATAAGAAAAAAAGAAGAAGGTTAATTAGTTCGATCCAAAATGGAAAGAAAAGATCTTCAGAAAGAACTGCAAATTAATCAAATGAGAATAATTAAAGTGTGATGTCTCGTTTTACACCTCACTGGAATTACAATGGAAGTACAGAAAGGTAGGAGTGTAGAGGAACAAACAATTACAAAATTTAACTGAAATGAAATAAAGTAAAGAACTGATGTGCAGATTCTGGTTCCGGCAAGCCGAGTCGAGGGGACCTCTCTCCGCAAGACAAATACGCCCCGGCTAGTGCTCACGGTTCGGCGGCTGTCTTTCAAAGATGAAACGGCTTCGTCCTTCCGGCAGTAGCACCACAAGTCCGGCAAGGCTCCGGCGAACTAGACAATGTAGAGAACTGAGAGGCTGTAGACTCGAAGAGAACTTTGTATGCAAGCAATATGATTGTGCAGAATGTAGCATTTGGATCCATGCAGGATGTCCTATACCCAGATAGTCGATCCGCCGACCCGCTCCACGACCCGACTGTTTTGGTACCGTAAAACTGATACGGCTAAGCCCCGGAAGCCCACATACGCCCAAAGTCCACCCAAAGTCCAATTGCCAAGATCCAAGTCCGAGGATGAGGACGAGACGAGACGAGACGAGACGAGCCGGGCAAGGGCACGGGCACCGGGCACCGGGCACGGGCTCGGGCACGGGCACGGGCAGGCGCGCACGTGTGTGCGCGTGTGGGCTCATGGCCCACATCCTTGTGCACTTGATTATTCCACTTAAGTGTTAATACACTTAAATACACTTCTTAATTTGATTAAGAAATCAATGTGGGATTATTTAATGTGTCTTAAACACATTATCCCACACACCATAAATGCCCAATCGTGTGACCAACTTTAACCATTTATTTCTCACTCACCGAAAATCGGATTTGAGCAAATAAAAATACTACGATTATCTACTCACGACATAGAGCAATCGTACGGTATTTAATTCCTCCAAAATTAAATATCCCGGTCATGAAAAATCGGATAAAATGAGTCACACTCACTTTATTAAATCCTATTTTCCAACAAAGTGAAATAGCATTGCCCTAAAAAATAAGAAGTTCGTACAAAATGGAAAGTTAGAAAGGTGAAAAAAATATATTACGGGTGTTGGTGGTTGGACTTGGTCGGTTTTCCAATAGTCAACTCACCATCGAAGAAAGAAATATGATAAAAATACCAAAATTATGATTGTATAAATTCATTTTGGACTATTGATGTATTTATATTAAGCACTGTTTCATTAGTGTTAGTTAAAGATAGTTGAAGGAAGTTAGAGTTAGATTTGCCACTTGTCATTCATTTCATAAAAGGTGGAAGTTAGTTAGTTTGCAGTTTACTTCTTCTTCTATAAATATGTAACGTTGATACTGTTACAATCAATTCAGATCAATACAAAAAAATTTCCAAAATCTCTACTCTGCATTTTTACAAACACTTTCTGTTCATCTAGTTTTCTTCTTAGATTTTAACATGGTATCATTTCGGTTCGATCTGCTGAGGTAGTTCCACATTTCTATTGTGGATTTCTTCTCATTTTTTCTGCATTTCTATTGCAGATCTGGTCTAGTTTTTTTTTTTTTTTGACATTCTTGTTCCTTTGTCAGTTTCTGTTCATGGCACCCTCTCAATCCATTGAGCTTCCGCATCTGCAAACCATTCATATCCGCCTTGATCGATCTAACTATGCGTTTTGGCGCATGCAAGTTCTTGTCACCATCCGTGCTCACGGTTTTGTTGGATTTGTAGATCCGATAAATGTTCCTCTATCTCAATTTTTACCGACGTCGTCTACCGGTCGCTGCATTCCTAATCCAGACTATCAACTCTGGCTCTGTCGAGATCAGTTTCTCATGAGTTGGTTACTCAGTTCTATCAGTGAAGCGATGCTTGGATATGTTACTCATTGCAAAACCACCTGCGATCTCTGGACTGTCTTGGAATCTCTGTTCCGGTCTCAATCCAAGGCTAGGATTATGCAGCCGCGTTTTCAGCTGCAGACTACATGCAAAGGTGACTTGTCAGTGGATGAATATGTGCTTAAGATGAGGAATTATGCCAACTTGTTAGCTGGTGCTGGCCAATCTATCATTGATGAGGAGCTTATTTTATATATCTTAGCTGGTTTTGGTCCGGAGTATGAAACGATTGTAGTTAATCTCACCCATAGATCTGATCCACTCACTTTACAAGAAGTACATTTTGCGTTGCAGGCTCAGGAGCAAAGACTTCACAGTCAAGCTCTTCATTTTCCTAGTACTAATGTTGTCTACAACCGCAACTATGGTACTTCTTCTATGCCTCGTGGTTCTTTTATCAGAGGCAGGGGTCGTGGTTTTGTCAGAGACATAAAAATTGTTTGCCAATTATGTGGCAAGACTGGACATGTAGCTCTCACATGCTACAAATGATTTGATGTTAACTTCACGGGTAACACTTCTCCACCTTCTCAAGCATATATAGCTCACATGTATTCCTTTGAGTATCAGGATGATTTTTATGCTGAGGATACTCAAGCACAGTGGGTGATGGATAGTGGTGCTACAAACCATATTACAAATGAGTTACAAAATCTGACCATTCAAAATGCTATGCATGGTGATGAAAGGTTGATGGTTGGTAATGGAAATCAATTACCAATTGCTGCTTCAGGTAAGACAGTTGCTTCAAACATGTCCCATTCAATTCTGTTAAACAATATCTTATATGTTCCGCAGATTATAAAAAATTTACTCAGCATTTCTCAGTTCACAAAAGATAATGGTGTGTTTGTTTAATTTCATGATAATGTCTGCTTTGTTAAGGACAAGGTCAGTCACAAGGTATTGATGAAAGGAACTCTGGAGCAAGGCCTCTACAAACTTGATCTGTCAATGCTGCCTCTAAAGACTAGTCAGACCTCTACTGATTCTGTGTCAACTAAATCAAGATTTCCTCACACTTATGTTTCAGAAGTTTCTACAAATAAGGATGGCTTGGACTCAGTCTCATTGTCCTCTACTCATGCTGGCTGTAAGAAATTGAACACAGTACCTAGTTCTCAGTCTAGTGCAAATCTTTGTATAACAGATTCCAATACATGGCATAGAAAACTTGGCCATCCACATGTTTCAGTATTGTCTAAAGTTCTTAATACAATCAATATTCCTTTTACACCTGCCTTACTTGCTTTTTGTGATGCTTGTTCAATTGGAAAAATACATCAAATCCCTCATGTATCTCAATCAAACAGAACAACTAAGCCTTTCCAACTTGTTCATTCTGATTCATGGGGTCCCTCACATACTACCAGTATTCATGGTTAGAAATACTACATTTATTTCATAGATGATTTTACAAGATTCACCTGGATTTATCCTTTATCTCTTAAATCCGAAGCTGCTTGTGTAGTTAAAAAATTCTTAGCCATGGTTCAGTGTTAGTTTCAGGCTTCTGTTCAAGCACTTCAAACTGATTGGGGAGGGAAATATAGATCTTTAGTCCAACATCTTCAAACTTTAGGTATCCATTTTCAACACCCTTGCCCTCATATTCATCAACAACATGGAAAATCTGAAAAGAAACACCAAGATATAGTTGATAAAGGTTTAACCTTACTTTCCCAAGCTTCTTTACCTCTCAAATTCTGGTGGGAATCATTCTCTGCTGCTGTGTATATTATAAACAGACTTCCATCTGCTATACTTCATCAAAAATCTCCCTTTCAGCTACTATTTGATCATATTCAGAATTACTCTTATTTAAAAGTATTTGGGTGCACATGTTTTCCCTTCCTCAGGCCATATAATTCTCACAAGCTTCAATTTAGATCCAGCAAGTGCATCTTTATGGGTTACAGTTTATCTCACAAAGGATACATTTGTTATCATCCCTCTAGTAAGTTCTACATTTCCGATTCAGTAATTTTCAATGAAGCTGAATTTCCTTATCTTGATCCCTGCTCTTCTTCTATTCCTTCTAAATCTCCTGTCCCTCAAAATTCTCCTAGCACCAAAAATATAAATACTATTCCAGATTCTGCTTCTGCACCTACTCCCTCTACCATGTATCCTACTACCATAATTTCTACTCTCTCATATTCCAATTCTACATCTATTCCTCATATGTCTGTGTCTTCCTATCCTACTGATCATTCTTCTCATAATACAAATTCTATCATCAGTTCTTCCTCCTCCTCTGGTGTTCCATCTTCTCCTTCTTTATCTCCTCCTTCTACTATAAATCAACATCTTATGATAACAAGAACCAAACATAGCATTTTTAAACCCAAAGTTTTTTTTATCAGAGAATTCACTACCTGTTAAACCAACTACTGTGTTACAAGCTCTTTCAGATCCAGCTTGGGTTGAAGCAATGAAGGCTAAGTTCTCTACTCTTCAGGATAAGAAAACATGGATTCTGGTGCCTTCTGATTCAAGCCAGAAACTCATTTCCAATAAGTGGGTGTTTAAAGTGAAGAAGAAATCTGATGGGACTTTAGACAAATTGAAGGCTAGACTGGTGGCAAGGGGTTTTGAACAGTATGCAGAGGTGGATTTCTTGGAGACTTTTAGTCCTGTTGTGAAATTTTCCACCATCAGACTTGTGTTTACCATGGTAGCTATGAAAAGTTGGGGTATCTGACAAATCGATATAAATAATGCTTTTCTAAATGGAGATCTTGAAGAGACAATCTACATGACACAACCGAAAGGTTTTGAGAGTGCAGAATTTCCTCATCATGTGTGTAAACTCACTAAGGCTATCTATGGTTTAAAACAGGCACCCAGGGCCTGGTATAACACACTCAAAAGTTATTTGGTTGAAGCAGGATTCAGCAGATCTCAATCTGATTTCTCATTATTCTTTAAAAATCATGATTCTACAAGTGTGCTTATATTGGTATATGTAGATGATATTATTGTCACAGGTGATGATCCTCATGAAGTTCAGATGGTTATTCACAACTTAAGTGAGAAGTTTACTCTTAAAGACCTTGGCACTGTAAACTATTTCCTTGGTATTGAGGTCCAGTATGCACATGGCTATTTTACTCTTTATCAAACCAAATATTTGGATGATCTTCTCGAGAAACACAATATGACAGATTGTAAACCATGTACAGTTCCTATGGTCTCTGCTATAAAATTGTCAAAGTCTGATGGATCAACATTTGATAATCCTACCTTATATAGGAGTGCAGTTGGAGCATTACAATACCTCACTCTAACACGACCGGATATCTCTTTTGTTGTTAACAAGTTAAGTCAGTTCTTACAAGAGCCTTTAGATTCACACTGGTCAGCTTGTAAGAAGCTTCTGAGGTACCTGAAAGGAACAAGGCAGTTACATCTCAGTTTCTTTCCAACTACTTCATCTACACTTGAGGCCTATGCTGATGCTGATTGGGCTAGTTGTCCAGACGATAGAAGATCAACTGGAGGACATTGTGTGTTTATTGGCTCAAACTTAATCACTTGGAGTTCTAAAAAACAAGAGGTTGTGTCCAGAAGTAGTGTTGAGTCCGAGTACAGATCCTTAGCTAATGTGACTGCAGATCTGGTTTGGCTTCAGTCATTGTGCAGGGAGTTATGCTTTTCAGTCAGTACTCCAGCAAAAATATGGTGTGATAACTGCAGCGCAATTTCTTTGGCTTCAAATCCAGTTTTCCATGCAAGGACCAAACATATAGAGGTCGATGTTTATTTCATAAGGGAAAAGGTTCAAGACAAAACTGTGGAAATTGGACATGTTTCATCTATAGACCAAATGGCAGATATTTTTACAAAAGCCCTGTCTGAAACAAGGTTTCAATTTCTGCGAGATAAACTCAAGCTTAAAAGTTCTTAGCTTTGGCTTCTGCAGGGGAGTGTTGATGTATTTATATTAAGCACTGTTTCATTAGTGTTAGTTAAAGATAGTTGAAAGAAGTTAGAGTTAGATTTGCCACTTGTCATTCATCCCAAAATCTCTACTCTGCATTTTTACAAACACTTTCTGCTCATCTAGTTTTCTTCTTAGATTTTAACATGGACCGATCGATAATAAATTATACTTCTATAAAACTTTAACAAATCCGAAAAATCCAAATAAATATTAACTCTCTAAATCACATCTAATTATATATTATTTCAACAATACTAGCTAATATTATGAAAATATAACAGAGATACCAAAATTAAGATTATATAAATTCATTTTGGACCGGTCGACAATAATAAATTAAATAAAATTTCAACAAATCCGAAAAATCCAAACAACTATTAATTCTCTAAATCACATCTAATTATGATTTCACCAATATTAGATAATATTATGAAAATTAGTACATATCTAATTAATCGGGTTATTATAAAAATGGAAGTACGTAACAACTAGGGATGTTAATCAGGCCAACCCGTTCGATTTTGGGTCAACCCTATTCGGTTTCGGGCTTATTCGATTCGGATCTATTCGGTTAAAATTTTCTTCGGACTGGAAATTCTTGGCCCTAACCCTAACCCTTCGGGTTTAGGGTTAACCCGTCGGGCCGGCATATTAACGAAGTTTTTTTACATGTATAAATTATAGCTTTGATAATTCTAAAAAATGATCATCATCTCTTATTCTTGAAAAATAAATAAACATACGAAAAATAAGATAAAATGAAAAAAATATGACAAATATAAAATTTCATTAACATGCACCAAATAAAGAAATCAACAGTACATGAAATGACAAATACTAATAATCTTCAATCATAATTTGTTCTTCCAAAAATAATAATTTCAAACTACATCATAAATCTAATTATAGCTCAATCTTCGATCTAATTTGAACTACAATATTCTTCTACTTTAACAATAATATTTGAAGGTCTTTCAACTTCATGTTCGATTTCATTTTTAAAATCTTCATCATTTATTAAAAAGAAATAACAACATTATAAAATTGTACAATTAAATAATTTAAAACATGATAAATAATAGCTAGCTATTAAAAAATGATATGAGAAAATAAAAGGATAAAATAATATAATTAACATCACACACTAAGAACATTCGAATAATAAAGAAAAATCAAAATTAAGTACATTTCATGATAATAATGTCCAACCTTAGTTTATTCTTTCAAAAATAATATTTTCAAATTACATTACAATAATTATTCTCAATCATCGATATAAATATTATTACATTATTTTTCTACTTTAACGACATTTGATGCTTCAAATTACGTATATCTCCGTATTCTTTCTCATCTATTAAACAAACGATAACATTAAAATGTACATACAATAAACAATTTCAAACATGATAAATAATATAATTTTAATACTTTATAATTTCAATGATATATAATAAATTAATAATAGAGGGATAACGAGATGAAAGATAATTTTCTCAACCAAAAATAAAATAAAATAATATAAAATAAATTAAAGTGAAAGGCCTTGACATTCAAGAAGTAACAAACTAATAAACAACGTGTATCATCAAACTCCAATAAAAAATTATTAAATATTATAATATATATTCTGTAGATCATACTAGTCACATATAGTCCTTATAACATTAATAAATTCAAAAATGTATGTCGTAATTGAAAATATGACATTTAACGAAAATTTGATGCATATATTTATGTCATTTGCTTCCATTTTACACCTACACATCCGGCGAGCCATGTCAACGTTTTGGTATCAGAAAATTGATGAGTTGGTGTTAGAATTTTTTTTTTATTAGATCATGTACTATTAAAATATTGTAATTTATATTAATATATGGAGCACATTTAAAAAAAAGGCCTAAAAAATTACAGTAAAGTGCACATTTTTATTCCTTATTCTCAATTTCAAGATTATTATATTCTATATATTGCATATCAGATTTGTTATTGGTCTCGGGATATATCAATCTCTACGAAACAAAAGGACCCTATATTAATCTATATAATATATAATAACAAGACCGTGGTCTAAAATAGAATTTTATATTTTCCCGCCTAAAAATTATTTCCGAACATGGAAGTCTAGCTATATTTAAAATGTATTGTTTAATTAATTAATTAAGATATATATGTATGTATATATATAGCTAGATTTCCGGCAAATTTGCTCAAATATATATATGGGTATTATATTGATGATTGCCGACATTATATATTCATATATGGTAAAATTGGGCATTATATATGTTAGTATATAATTACAATTATAATATCATTCAATTTTATAAAACAATCTATTTACACAATGAATCGAGTGTGTGTATATATCTCATATATAGAATTTGCAATTTAGGAAAATTGTAGTATATGATTATATTTGTCCAATTTTAATTGATTGATTTTGGTCCACTAAATTTTAAATCATCTACATGCTTGAACAACCGGCGGCTAAGCATCAATTTTATTAATTAGAGATTTTAAATTTTACCAACATATTACCATTCCTTTTTTTTTTTAATTTAATTTGGGATTTCAGATTTTATCTAACACATCACCATTCCGTAAAGCTATATATATAGAGGTGTGTTACACATGCATTATACATGCTTATTACTATTTCTTCTTCTTTTTTCTTTTTTTTTCTTTTTCTTTTTCTTTTCCTTTTCGGTGGTGAAATCAAAACAATAGATTTGGATAAACAAATCCATATGTACATTCATTTATAAATAAATAATCAAATTATAAATATATATCTATATTATATCTAAAAGTAAGATAGTCACTCTTAATAGTAAGTTTAAGTTTTCCCGCTCATTTGCATTTACCAAAAATAGAAAATATAGCATAAATTACATAAAATTATTTATATTAATTAATTGATTAGTTGATTGAAAAATCATCACCCACAAATCCACATATGTTGATTTATATACTATAAATAATGTATATATAGTTAGGATTCAATAATTAAATAAATTGGATATGTAAATATTAAAAAATTACCATAATTAATATTTTTAAATCCGGATGTTATATATGATTATTGATCGAGTGATTTGGTTGAGATTATATAAACCCTTCCATTGCCTTAATTATATAAAGTGAATTAAATATTTGAATAATTTATATATTCATCAACCTATTATTCTATAGATACGCAATATATTAAATCCAATGGTGTGTTTTTTAAATTAACCATATGACAATTATACAAAGTAAATCCAAAAGATCTAAAATTAGCATTTCATACCCATCTATAAATAGTTGCATTCTATCAATTCTTAGTTTCTTACATTAATATGTCATTGATGTACAAGAAAGAAAAGTGATGTAAAAGAATAACATAACGCTCTTCAGAAGTTGTAGAGTAATGATGTAGAAGAAGAACACGACGACGCTCTCTATGTTGCTTGAGTTTTTATTTTATTTATTTTTTTAGTAGATTGTAGTTGGGTTTAGATTATTTGGTTGTACTAATTTTTATTTTATTTATTTTAATGCATGTTAGTGTACATTGAATAGCAAAGTGTTGAGTTTAATATTTTATTTCGTCCATTTAAGATTGGTCAAATTCCATCATTTTATGTTAATTGTATGTGTGTATCTACGGTTTATGAAATCATAAATGAAACGACTATTTTGTATTTTAAATTTTTATGTGTGTTAGACATTAATAGAACATTTAAATTTAATTAGCTAACTTCAACCTGTATTCTAGGAAAAAATGAGATTATGAATAATAATATTTTTTGGGTTAATAATATCAAAATAATAACATCACAAACTAATATTTCCAAACATTAATATGTAAAATATTTCTTTATATTTTAATATGGTCTAATCGGCAGCTTGATGATCTGTTCGTAAATTAGTTCTAGACAATTAACAATATTTGCAACTTATATTTGTTGAAATTGATGCATGCATGTGGTTTTGATGTTTGGAAATTTAAAAAAAAAATTATGTTGGATTTAATGTTTTATACTTGTGAAATATTATGGTACAATCTAGCTATCAAATACAAATAAAACTCGTGAAAAATATAAAATATGATTCTCACATTTCAGTTCACACGGATGTAGGTTGTTTTTTAATTAATCAATTAGTTTTTAACCGCATTATCCTCATAATCAATATAGGAAAAATCATTTAATTGATGATTGAAATTTAGTTAATCAGATACGGCAATATAATATATATATATATATATATGTACCTCAATTAATTGAGTTGACTCTAAGATATTTTTAATGCGGAAATCATATATTATATTTACGGAGTATAATATATGTATATATATACATATATTTATATAGAATCAAACATATATATACTTAGAATATGTGTGTATACAGGTCTATGAGAATAAATAAATATTTGTTACCTTAAAATTATATAAAATATATAACTATCATATTGAAGTATTTTATTCTATTTATAAATAATATAATCCAATATATGTTTTACATGGTTCAATATAATTCACTTTTTTCATATTATATTTTATATCCTTTATTTATTAAAAAAATATTTAATATTTGATTGTAAAGTTTGAAGGATCTATACCGTATGTTCGTAGTAAACATAAAAAAATATATCACCATAATCTAAACAATGAATTGTAAAATTGGTAATAAACTATATATAACTACACTAAATTAATTTGCATTTTATTGTATTAAATGCATGATGTAGTCGGTCATCCTCATTTGCTTCCGCAATTATAGAGATTTTTTAAAATTTTATTTTCTTCCAATTATAGAGCTTGATCGTCCGTGTTTTATTTCTTCAGAGCCATAATATTGGACTCTTCACTACAATAAAGTCGCTATACACCGTCCATGTTTTATTTCTTCAGAGCCATATTACTGGACTCTTCACTATAATAAATTCGCGGTATATCGACAGAAACGTTTCCGTCATTAGTTGCGACCGTTAGCGATGGACTGTCCGTCGCTACATTTTCAAGTATAAAAAAGTGCGGGAATATTTTGCGCGTAACTTTAACGACGAAATAAAGACAGACTCACCGTCGTTAGTAGTAACGACGGACCTAATCCGTCGTTAATGTTTAATTTTTAAATTTACTAAATCAGATTAAATTTAACGACAGACCTAATTTATCGTTAATTTTCAATTTTTAAATTTATTAAATCAAATTTAATTTAATGACGGATTTAATCTGTCGTTAATATTCAGTTATTCAATTTATTAAATCACGTTAAATGTAATGACGGATCAAATCCGTTGTTAATATTCAATTATTCAATTTAATAAATCACGTTAAATGTAACGACAACTCAAATCCGTCGTTAATAATCAGTTATTCAATCCGTCGTTAATAATCAGTTAGTCAATAAATAATTTAACCATGTGTTCAAGACAAGTCAATGTTCTTATTTTTGTTTGGTATGATATTTTATGCTTATGTTCAATGTGTAGATGCTTACTTTGAGTATGTTATTATGTTCACAATATAAATCAAATATTTAATAGGAATAATTATTCATAAGTACCCAATGTTTGAGCATTTTTACACTTTGTTCCGAAGTTCCAAAAGACATCATTATCCAAAGTTTGCATAATTGACACTTTTAGCACTAACGTAATTTTTAGACAGCCTAAATAATGACGTGGATTGTTGGAAATTTTATATGTTGGTTTTTGTCTGATTTGATAAAATTACGCGGAAAACAAATATCTTACCTAATAAAAAAAATGTGTTAATTCCAACAACTCACACCATTATTTGGTCTGCTACTATTAATTATGCAAACGTTGGGTACTGATGAGTTATTTTTGAAATTTCAGAACAAAAATGTAAATTGACAAAAATTGAATATTGATATGTAATTAACCCTATTAATTGTCCCTGTGCATCGCACAGGTGAATTGCTAGTTATTAATATGAACCGTCCACTCACGGACACCAAAAATAAGCATGAATCTCACTAATACATTTATTTATTTATTTTATCTTACATTCATTATTTTCAACTTAATGAAGCTTCAGTTACTGACTCACTCACTTTGTGCTCAATTCAAATTCAGCATTAAAAACTAATTAAGCTTGTTAAAGATCAAAAAGAGATTAATCAAGTCTCAAAGATCGTTTCTTAATTTATGTATTTTAAATTATTTTTTTTAAAAAGATGCCCTATTGACTTTTCATCCATCTTTATCAACAAATTAATTAGCACATACTCCACCGAACCATATCCAAGACCAATTTTATTATGCCTGACGGTTTCGATTGTTCAGTTTTATATTTCTTGAGATTTAAATATATATTAATTATTTCATTAAGTTTTAATTCGTTTTTGTTTAATCTTCCAGATAATTACTAAATTCATTTATACTCGATCATACATGAAACACCCAAATCATTAATTTTTTTAGAGAATTAAATTATACGAGTACTTTAATCTCGTTAAATTTTGTATTTATAATTGGCAGCTGGTTCATTCGATGGTGGCGAATATGGAGAAGAGGCAAACACGCTTTTTCATGGAATGGCTTGAAATCGTGATTTGTTTCTTCTTACTTGTTGATTGCGCGACCAAGAATATCCCTTCACACAGGTTATAATCTCGATCAGATCGAACGTATGTACTAATAGTTTGCATTTTGCAGTAATTGATATCCCCTTCGATTCGCAAAAATTAAATAACGTAGAATTAATTAATAAATTAGTTCTAGCGTTAGCTTATTCTGTCCTAATTTATCGATCTCCATGGAGTTATTAAAGACATTCAATGAACTTATATAAGTTAATTGATTAAGCCGTTAGTTGTCTGTACTATGATCGATCTTCCCTTTATTAAATATGTATATGAGGCTCTTGACTTAGAAAAGAAAAAATTAAGTAAGAAGAAAATGAAGAATTTATACATAAATATATAATCAAGCGTCAGTCTCGACTCTCGACAATAGGAATCCTCCCTTTTGTTTTTTTGTTTTTCTTTTTTCTTTTTGAGGAAATGCAAATATATAGTTCTGGAATTAAGAGTTCTTAATGAATTAATTACTTCTGTAACGTATGTAGATGGGGTAATTAAATTACGTACTAGAAGAATAAATATTAAAATGAAGTTGTAGTAGCAATCCTATTTTCAGTTTAAAAAAGAAGTTAGCAAATGAAAATATACATATCGGTGTTTGTACATGTATGTTTGTTAATCCTATCTGTTAACTCAAATGAGAGTTCAAATGGTCGACCCTGCAGATTGAGTACTCCATCTCCACGTACAAGTGAGGGCTCATCTTCTCCACTCAAGCTTCATGTAACACCTCGTACTGTAAGCCTAAAAACATGCAGCCAAATATATATATTGACATTAATGTTTGAGAATTGAATGAGAATGCATGCGTTCGTTTTTTATTAATTTGATTATAAAGAATATATGTTTTTGCAGGTGAAGATGGACAACGGCATTGTTAAACTCAGGTTGATAAACCCGACTGGTCTAATCAAAGGCATATCTTATAACGAATTTTGCAATGTTCTCGAACGTAGCTTCAAAGAATCACAAAGAGGGTGAGTCCATCAAAATTTTAAACTGGCTACTGTTTCTGTTTAATATATTTTCCAATAAATTAAAGTTAAAGATTTATTGCTCATGTTGTGTTGTAACTTTTTCTTAATGTAGGTATTGGGATATTGTGTGGAGTAGGCCAGAGATTGACAAAAGTAATTTTGACATGTAATAATCCTCTAAAATTGAATAACATATTTATATATATAATTATAGTATTGAAGAAATTAACACGGCATGTAGTGTTGGTGTGTTCTTGCAGGCTTGAGTGTTCAAAATTCAGGATAATTGCAAAAAGTGATGATAAGATCGAAGTTTCATTCATCAAGACATGGAACGTCTCCCTAGGCGAAAACGTGGTTCCCCTCCATATAGACAAGAGGTATATATATATAATCCAATTAATTAATTAATGAAATTTGTATATATGTATAAACTATGAATTAATGGATTTGTAAGTAGTGATTGGAATATATATATATATATATATATTGTTTATACGTACATTGATACTAGTGGGCGGGCGCATGCAGGTACATAATGCTTCGTGGAGTATCTGGGTTCTACTCGTATGCAATATACGAACACTTGGAAAAATGGCCTGATCTCAACATTGATGAAACAAGAATCGCATTCAAGCTGGATCAGAACATGTAAGAATTCATGCATATCTAGCTTGTGCGTTGACGTTGAGATCGATAATTAAATGAACGACCATTCATTAATTACTATATGTTTTAATAAGATTCAATTAC
Organism: Perilla frutescens; assembly: GCA_026008535.1. NCBI lineage: Eukaryota > Viridiplantae > Streptophyta > Magnoliopsida > Lamiales > Lamiaceae > Perilla > Perilla frutescens. The sequence goes on from BRKX01000016.1 coordinate 7,871,248, forward strand.
ATGGCGATTTCGGAGCACAAGCAGAGGATCATGCCTACAAGCAAAGACAGGGATGCAGGGAAAATTCTTGGGTATAAAGAAGCAGTTCTGTTAACAAATACGAGTGATCCCAGGCTGAAAGGAGAGGTGGACGCCATCCATCTTTAATTTCTCTCACTAGAATAGGAAGATAGCTAGGATGATCATGTTCATGTCTGATCAGCTTAATTATTTTAATTTGATGATCCTATTTTAATTTTAATTCAATTCAATTCAACTCGACTCAGGTGGACGACAAGTATCAATACTCGTGTGACAATAAGGCCAACCACGTACACGGGTGGATTAGCTCTACCAGCTCTCCCTCTGCCTCTCACTCTCCCTCTCCCTCTCCATCTCCCTCTCTCTCTCATCCCCGCATCGGATTCTGGGTGATAACGCCAAGTGATGAGTTTCGAGTTGGTGGTCCCATCAAAACAGATCTTACATCTCATGCTGGCCCTATTTCCTTAGCTGTAAGAATTTAATTAACCACCATATAAAAATATATATCATTCAAGCTAGGATATATATGATTATTAATTTCCATTAATCCATCACTATATATATATATATATATGTGCTCCATCGGTCATGCAGATTTTCTTTAGTAACCATTACATGGGACCAGATTTTGGAGTTAAATTACGGGGTGGAGAGCATTGGAAGAAGGTGTTTGGCCCAGTTTTTATATATCTCAACTCGGATTCTTCAGGCACTAACAATCCTCGTACTCTATGGAAAGATGCAAGAAAACAGGTCATTAATTAATTTCAGTTATTAATTAATTTGTTGTTTTTTCCGAAATTAAATTAATTAACTAGACCGATTAAGTTGTGGTAACATATATATAATCAGAGAAACTGAACTAACTCAGATGTTGAGAGAAACAAACAAATGGCCGTACGATTTCCCATCGTCTAAGGATTTTCCTAATGCAAAGCAACGAGGAGAAATCCGCGGCCGCTTGCTCGTCTACGACGAGTACATTAATAGTGAGCTTATGCCAGCAAGATCAGCATATGTAGGACTGGCTCCTCTTGGAGATGAGGGATCTTGGCAAGATGATTCTAAGGTTAATATTCTATCTTCATTTTTATTAATTATTTTCATTAATTTAGTCTGAAAAAAATATTTGACTTGAATTTTGGGTTAGGGCTATCAATTTTGGACACGAGCTGATAAAAAAGGTTTCTTCAGCATCAAACATGTTCGAGCAGGCACTTATAATTTGTATGCATGGGTTCCAGGGTTCATTGGGGACTTTAAACATGAAGACGAAGTTGTCATAAATCCAGGTACGCACGTATGAATATTATATGTCTTAATTAATTAATCACAGGTACAATAAAATGAACTTGTACTGCTTCTACGTTTCTAGGAAGTGAGATTCAAATCGGTGATCTTGTATACGACCCTCCAAGAAGCGGACCAACACTATGGGAAATTGGGGTCCCTGATCGAACAGCTTTCGAGTTCTATGTACCCGATCCTGCCCCCGGGTTTATTAACAAGCTATACATCAACCATACAGAAAAGTATTAATTAAGCTCTAAACAATAATTATATTAATTTAATTAGGATCTCAGCCCTTGCCATATTGATGGTTTATTAGTAATTTGTTGATATATATGGGTCAGGTACAGACAATACGGGTTATGGAACAGATACAAAGATCTGTATCCTACCGAAGATCTGGTTTACGATGTGGAGTTGGATGACTATAGAAAAGACTGGTTTTTTGCCCATGTTACAAGGTACGTACTACTGTATACATATATATTTGCTTCAGCTTCAGATTAATAATAGTATTTTTAGGATATATTAAATAGCTAGTAACTAAGTAATGATATATATATACTGAATTTTCAGGAATACGGGGAATAATACATATGAGCCTACGACGTGGCAGATTTGTTTTAGGTTAAAAACTATGAGTAGGGATGGAGACTATACACTGAGGATTGCCCTGGCATCAGCTACAATGGCCAATATACAAGTAGGAATGGAAACTTATAATTATTTTTTAATTTAACTTGTGTGTGTGTGTGTATATATTTAAACAAACAATTGAGTTAATTAATTAATTGTTTTGATGGTGGATAATGGTGAATTAGGTATGGGTGAACCATGTGAATGGGAGCGGGCCCCAGTTTACGACGGGGCGAATAGGGAGGGACAATGCAATAGCAAGACATGGGATTCACGGCAAATACTGGCTCTACACTGTCGATATATCTGGAAATCAACTTGTCCATGGAAATAACATCATCTATCTTAAACAAGCAACACTCAAAACTAGTCCTTTTGCAGGAGTTATGTACGACTATATTAGGCTCGAAGCCCCCTCTCAACAAGACTATTAATTCATTCATTCATTATTACATTTACTCACATTATTTTTTTTATATATATTATTTCTACTTCTACTCTACATGCATATATTATTTATATATATCTTTAATTTCTTGTTACATCCAACAATAAAAAATTGAGTGGAGTACACCTTGCGGCGGTGTATGTGTTTAAGAACCATGTCCAACCCAAGGCTTAAAAGTTTTTTTCTTTTTTTAAGTCAAACATCAAACATATGCAAGAATTTGATACATTTTTCTATACAATATTTAAAGTACGTACTACAAGTCTAGAATCTGACATAATTAAAAATAAAAAATTTGAAGGAAAAAAAAAGTCGAGCTGAAACATAAATTTGGCTTGCCCGAAATTCAAAGTCCAATTAATTTGATCCGTGGTATATGTAAAATAAATAAATAAAAATATATGGGAGCCAATAAATTAGAAAACATAAAATTATCTATTCATTGCCGTACACTTTAAATCCATATTTATTTAGTATGTGTTAATAAATAACAATAGTATTTTACACATGTACCGTATATTATATTAAATTAACACAATAAAATTGGATAGGAATGAGTCTTGTGTGAGATTGTCACATCGAGTAAAAAATTGCAACACGGATCAAGATTTATATCCAAAAGGGGCAAGTCTTTGTCCCTTAATTGGGGATGACCTGATGGTAGAGTGGTGTTATCTTGAGGGCAAATGTCTCAAGTTCGAATTACCACCAATACCACTAGGTGTGAATCTGTCACACCCAGTCTGCCGAGTGTGGTTTACTTCCCCTGTGTGGTTTGCAAGTTATTATACAGGGGCAGAGTTTACCTAGTGCGAGCATTGGTAGCGGCTGCAAGTTAATCTCGACATAAAAAAATGGCAAGTCTTGTGTGTATTAGATGCACATCAAACGGTCAACGAACGTTGACCAAAAAAACCATCAAAATCAATATCAATCGTAATGCTAAAAAGTATCACTTAGAAACCTAAAAGTATCACTTGTATCATTAAAAAGTATCAATCAGAACAAAAACTAAAGAAAAAAGATGTCAAAATTAGGATTAATCGTAACACCAAAAAATATTACTCTTATCCCTAAAAAGAAAAAAAAACTGTTAAAATTAGTATCAATCGTAACACAAAAAATTATCACTCAAAATTCAAAAAATATTACATGTATCCTTAAAAAGTATCACATGTTTTGATAATTTTTTGATCAACGCGTTGACCTTCTAATGTACATTTTATGTACATGAGAATTTACGTAAACAAAATTAGAAATACATCATGAAATATGAATTTTACTGTGAATTTTCACTTATCTAATAAATATTGACTAGTACCTACACAAATTTTTGCCTAAAATAGATGGCCGACACCGTGACTAAAATTATTGTAGTATTACGATTTAGATGGGAGGAATGATTTAATGTGCATGTTCGGGGTGGGTAGTATTTTACTCTGTGTTGGGTGGGATATTTGCTTCGACGAATTTATTGCCATTTCATTTTGAGATCTGGAGTAGATATTTTAGGAAAATATTAAGGGGGGAAAAGCAAATTTATTGAAATTATTATTATTATTATTATTATTATTATTATTATTATTATTATTATTATTATTATTATTATTATTATTAATCAAGGACCATGTAGAAAAGTTATTGCCGGCAGAGAACCTCATACAAAAGCAGAGTATCAGAATATAGAGCATCTTCTACGATGTTCTTAATATTTATAAAATGTTCATAAAATGAAATAATGACTCTCTCTCTCTCTCTCTCTCTCTCTCTCTCTCTCTCTCCTGAATTAAGAAGACACAGCATGGAAAATCAACGGTTAGAATAAAAGATAAAAGACAATTGTGAAAGAGAATCTCATCCCATATAGATTATAGCATATACATTTATTTTTGTATAGATTTATATACTAATTATTTATATATTAAGTATATTTAAAATATGAAAAAAATGATACAAAAAAAATCGTTGAGAGAGATTCCATTAAGGATAAACAAGAAAAAATTCCGGTAAAGATACAATAAAATCTCTATATAAAATCGGATCAGAGAAAAATATTACTATAAGAGATTATTCTTAAATAGAAGTTTACATATAAAAATTATATAATTTTTTTAAAAAAATTAATACACATTATACGTCATTTGAAAATGTGTCCCTTCATATTCTAAAACATATGAATTTAAAAGATAAATAAGATTCATGAAGTTTTTCCCTACAAAATAAAAAAGATTCATGATTTTTTTAAAAACAAATCAAATATATATACATCATTCATGTACATTTTGTATACATATTAGATTTAGAAGATTCATTCATGTAATTGTGTATCTAGAAAATGTTAAAAAAATATATGTATCCCATGTAATTTTAGATAAGTATTTAATATCATCTTAAATTTAATGTAACATAATTAAATAATTCTAGATATTTTATACAGATATTTAAATATATTTGTAATTTAATGTCATTTTAATACTATATTGAGATAATTTTCTCAAGGATGTTCCTAAAGAAAATACTGAAATATCACGATATAAAACTTATTCATAATTATTTGTAACCGATCCGAACTGGGATCATAATTTTTTATCAGTCGAAGAAAATTATTCGTATATAGTGATTTGAGGGGGACGAGAAAGAAAAAAAAAATGTTTGGAGTGAGTTCTAAAAGTTGCAAGTGTGAATCCATATCTGTAACTCTAATTTAGCAGGCGTGTTATTGATTAATGAGTAGTTGCGTAATTATGTTACGTCCAGTCGGATAATGGCATGAGAAATCGTAAACTCTTGCTATAAATGCCCACCTCACCCCTTTCCTTCCATCTATTTCAACTTTTGCTTTGTATTTTGTGGCTTGGCTACTTCAACTTCCAAGACTCATATCGCAGTACAGCAAAATGGCCAAAACCCCAGAAACAGAGCACCCAGTTAAGGCCTTTGGTTGGGCTGCCAGAGACAATTCTGGGACCTTATCTCCATTCAATTTTTCTAGGAGGTTTGATGGGAAAAAACTTTTTTTTTTAAATTTCGAGATTTTTATCTGAGGCGCTAAAAGTTTTATAGTTTCGTTTGGTCCGATGTTGTTTGATTGTTTCTGAAGGTTTGTTTCTCTGTGTATGTGTGCAGGGATACCGGTGAGCGTGATGTGCAGTTCAAGGTGTTGTACTGTGGCGTTTGTCATTCAGATCTGCACATGGTCAAGAATGAGTGGGGCGTAACTCACTACCCGGTTGTTCCCGGGTAAGAAAGACTCCTTTATGAATTATGATGAGAGAGAGAGAGAGAGAGTCTCTTGTGTAGTTGTGTGTTGAAGAAACAGTTGCGAAATATGCAAGTGTGTTTCGTGTCTCATTGTATTCACTGCAGAATTGTTATAAGGTTGTGCTTTTCAATTGCATCTCCAAAAAAGTGTTCATTTTTATCTATTATTAATTGTACTTTTTAAAAGTCTTGACTTCCTTTCAACTGTTTAGCATTATATTAATATTCATATCTACAGATTACTTTACCCGGTTAGTTGAACTTCAAATTTGTTTGTGGATTTGCCTCTTATTCTAGGATCTAACAAGATACCTTTTTGGCTTAACTTCTCATATTGAATATATATATATATATATAATATTTTTTTCTAAGCTTAATGCTCGGATCTACTATAGAGTTCATCTCCAAAAATGTAGAGCAATCCTAGTTCTGATAAAATTGTGTACACATCCGTGATCATGATAACTTCTCAATCGAACATCTAATGTTGTTGTTTTCTAGATTTATGGTCTGATCTACTACACAGTTTGATATGATCTTGAAAGATTGTTTAGATGATCAAATTCATGTTTCTGTGTTAAGCTAATTTCTTCTGAAAGCCCTATAAGGAGTAAGTTATGGTGATCTAATGCAGGCATGAGATTGTGGGGGTTGTGACAGAGGTGGGCAGCAAGGTCGAAAAGGTGAAGGCCGGGGACAAAGTTGGTGTGGGAGTCATAGTTGGATCATGTCGCCAGTGTGATCAGTGTTCCAACGATCTTGAAAACTACTGCTCGAAGCAAATACTTACCTACGGTGCCCCTTACATTGATGGCACCATTACTCGTGGAGGTTACTCTAACATCATGGTGGCAGACGAGCATTTCATTATCCGTTGGCCTGAAAACCTGCCTCTCGATGCTGGAGCTCCTCTCCTCTGTGCTGGCATCACAACTTACAGTCCATTGAGGTACTATGGACTCGACAAGCCTGGACTAAGTGTTGGTGTGAACGGCCTTGGTGGGCTGGGTCATGTAGCCGTGAAATTTGCCAAAGCTTTTGGGACTAAGGTGACTGTTATCAGCACATCTCTTGGCAAGAAGAAGGAAGCTATTGAACATCTTGGTGTGGATGAGTTTTTGGTCAGTAGTGACCCACAGCAGATGCAGGTTATTACAGAGCCTCACCTCATTTAAATGAAAATTAATTAATTAAGTTTTTAATTATTCTGTGTGTTTGTGTTGCTAGGCTGCAGTAGGCACACTAGATGGCATCATTGACACAGTCTCCGCAGAGCATCCCCTTGTGTCGTTGATGAGCTTGTTGAAGCCTCATGGGAAGCTTATCGTGGTTGGAGCTCCACAAAAGCCCCTGCAGCTTCATGCTTTTAGCCTGATCCAAGGTTACCATGCATTCTCTCACTTGTTTCTCTTGTTTTAATCTTATTTCAATTACAATCTATATTATATATGGTAATGGTAATGGTAATGGTAATGTAACTACAGGTAGGAAGACAGTAGCGGGGAGTGGGATTGGAGGGATGAAGGAGACGCAAGAGATGATTGATTTCGCGGCAAAGAAGAACATCATACCGGATGTGGAGGTCATCCCAATAGACTACATAAACACAGCAATGGATCGCCTTCTCAAATCTGATGTCAAGTACAGGTTCGTCATTGATGTCCAAAAATCTCTCAATGCTCACTAAGATTTGCTACTTGTACTGGTTTAAATAAGGCCTAAATCTTGGTAGCTTCGTGTGCCATTATTTTTTACTACTTTTATATTTGAGATTCCTATCATCTCTTTCTTCTGCTCTCTTAGCACCTTTCATGAACATGTTTATTGTGATTCTCATGAGGGATGATACAATGAAAGGTAATATTCGAACATGATTTACTGTTACTATTCTACAATTTCTAGTAGTCCTTGCCACCTTTGGGAAATTAATTTCCTTGTTTTATTTTACTACAATTAAAGTAGAAGAGTACAAAGTAGTATTTCATCCTCTGCGAATGCGGTGTGCGGATTGCAAATTTGTGACATTAGAATTTTTAATTCAATTGCATGGTTGTTTTGATGAAAGAATAATTTAGGTATTCGAACAAACAATAAGAAGTAAGCAGTGTACATCATTGAAAAAAAAACCATCATAAGCTGTATTGGAGTAAAAATGAATACAAAAGGATGCTAATACATTTATAATTTGAAAGTTGTGTTCTTGGTTTTTTATACTTCCTACGTCTCATTTATATAGTTTGATTTAAATTTTTCACTAGAATTAAGAAAATTATTGTAAAAGACAATTAAAAATGTAAAATTTTTAATGTGTTCATACTTTTTTTTGACAACGAATTATGATTATTGTGAATATATTTAAATCGAGGTATATATTAATAAATGAACTAAATATATATAGAAATCAATTTATATATTGAGCCATAAAAAAGCCTATTTAAATGAGATAGATTTATTTTTTCCGGAAAAAACACAATTCACACGACACAAAATCATAATTATTCTCTAATGAAATATAATTACTATAAATATCAATCACATTATCACCTTTAATTAATTGACTACATAGTAATTCAAAAGGTGTCATTTTCATTTTTTAAAATTATAATTATATTAAATATTGATATTATTCAATAGAATGGGTCTTGTATAAGAAAGTCTTACGGGTCAAAATTCATAAGATTAGTTAAAATCATAATCTAAATACAATTAAACACTAATAAAAATATAAATATAACACTTAATATGAATTTGAATTTAACTTTTTATACATCTTACAAATTTTTTTATCAGTAAAACAATTTCTTAGAAGTTTATTTTGGATTGGAAAAAGATCAGTAAAATTTTGAGAGACCAGAAATTTTAATAATCAATTTCCACCTAAAATATGTATGGACCATTATATCATCAATATTGATGAGCCTGACTTAGGTGGGGCCCACTGGGCCATAAAATGGGGTTTTCATTAGCTTCGGAAGATTCTTTTCATGAGAAAAAGAATATTTTGTTTTTTGTACTGAAAATATCGATGTGCGATGATTTTTATTTATCTTCCCTCTGGTAGTTAAGGGTTCAAAATTATAAATTGAATATTATAATTTAAATTCCATTTTCACATTCTAGCTCTGCCAATTATCTAGGTTTCTTCACGCTTGGAATCAAGCACATAATACATTGCAAAATTAGGAGACGTGACTGATAAATTGGCATATTTTAAAGCAATTCCGAGTTTAGAAAATTCTAATTAGTTCAAGTTAAATTATAATTTAATACCTACATTTTGAGTTATTTTTAAAAAATAATTCACTTTTTCAAAATTAATAAAACAATATTCATTTTTAAAAAAAATTACAAAATCTAACATTTGATCAATTTAACAGCACGAAAATCGTACATAATATATTTTAATTTAATATTTCTATTTTCCTAGTGGCATAAAAAAATCTCAAATCAATAAGTTTTATAATACAATCAATTATGTATGATTTTCGGGTTGTAAAATTATATGTGTGTTTTTTTTTGTTAGATTAATCAAATGTTAGATTATATGTGTGTATTTTTTTTTTAAAAAAAGTGGATACTGATTTATTAATTTTGAAAAAGTTGGCTATTATTGAAAAGAGCCCAAAAGATAGGTATCAAAATGTAATTTACCCATTATTCTTGAAGATAAATTTCCTATTCAGTTTCTTGAATTTTGTTTCAGAAATAATCTCACATTATGGATTCAAATAAACAAATAAGAGCTTACATAATTACAGTAATGGTTACACTTGCTGCAAAGAATTCAAGAAATTCTAAACAAGATTAGTGAACAAGAAACTAGAAGGAAATGTCATTGTTCTTGTTTATTTAGATTGATACACCCTTTAATATTTTCAACATTTTTTTTAATATGAAGAGGATTGGGGCTACAAGAGCCTATGCATCCTCATTTTATTTCATTTTATTTTTAGGATTTTAAGTGTTGGGGGGCAAAAAAAGACTAATAAATTATTATTTATATTTTAATTAAATTGGAGGGCTATAGAGAAAAATAGGAGATATGAATAGAATTATTCATAGGTAAAAACTTGTATCCACTAGATGTATATAATAAGCTTATATCAGACGGTCAATGCTTTTGACCGGGTCAAACGCAGGTCAACGCGCGTTGACCCGATCAACCCGCAAAAAAGAAAAGTGGTAAAATAGGTGATACATTTTAATGGTACAGATGATATTTTTTTAATTTTGAGTGATACTTTTTAGTGTTACGGTTGATACTAATTTTGAAGATTTTTTTATTTATTTATTTTGGCCGATACTTTTTAAGGATACAAGTGATACTTTTGAACTTTTGAATGATACTTTTTAGTGTTACGGTTGATACTGATTTTGAATGATTTTTTTTAGTCGACCAGGTCAACGCACTTTTTCCGGCGTTGACCCGATCAATTCGCCTAATGGTACACCTAGTGCACACAAGTACTCCTCATACTCATAGGCTTAAACTAATTCAACTCACGTTTCACAAGGATCGAAGGGTATGTTTTTCTATAACGATCATTATAATGATCGTTTATTTAATGACATGTATTTATACAAATTTAAAAATTTAAAAATCATTGGATATAATCCTAAGTGATATGGTAGAAATCTAAATGGCCCAAGTAAGCAAATTACACTACACTACGAAGGGACTAATTACATAGTCTGGGCCATTCAATGAAATTCAAAAGCTCCATCTAGGAGACTAAGGGCATGACTCATGAGGGCATCCCTGTAAAATTGCAGCGTACTTTAAAATATTAAAATAATAAAAAACTCTACAAATTACTATTTTTTTTAATAATGAGGTCGTTTAATCTATACATATATTTAGACAAAATCGAAGAGGCAAGAGTGTCGAAAAAAATCAGTCAAAACATGATTTAAAGAAAATATTTCTACCAAAAACTATCAAAACATTTTCTAGCGGTCTAGCTAGAGTGGTTGTCAAGTGTTCCTTTGTTTTCGGCTCGAGTCCTACTACCAACCAGGCCCAACCATGAGGGAGATCAAAGTGATCCTCTGTACAGGGCCTCGATCTATTTATAGGGGTCCATTTTTTTTTTAATTTTTTTTAAGTTCATGTGTGTGTGTGTGTGTGTGTGATCGCTCTATTTCTCTCCGTTTCATAAGACAGTCGATATAATACTTTATCTCTGTTTATATTAGTTTGAAGTTGTATTTGGATGTTATCAATAAATTATTTTGAATTTTTTTTTTGTCAAATATAATTGTAATATGCTAAAATTTAAATATTTATTACTAAAATTAAAATTAAATCATTTTTTAGTAATAGGGCCCCAATTTTTATAATTAGTACGGGGCCGTAAATATTTAAAACGGCCCTGCTACCAACATATCACTTTTTTTTTTGTTATTTTTTTCTTTTGTTTTCTATTTTTTGTCTAATATTCTAAACGAATGAAGTTGGCATTATTGCAAAGTCTTTTCGGTGTAATATTTTATTTATGTATTATCATAAATGAGACTATTTGTATTACTTATGTCACTGTTCTTTTGAATTATTAAGTTTTAAAATTAGTTTTTTTTCTCATAAATAAATGAGACTGTTGTATTACTTGAAATTAAATTATTTAATATAATTAAAAAATCAAATCAATTTACCCTATAAATTCTATATATATTTTCAGTGCTCACTCATATCCTCAGTACTGTTATTTCTTATCAATTTGTTTGAGTAATTGAGTGAGTTATTATGTGCGTTGGTTTGTACGGATAAGTCTGAACATACATGTGTGTAAAGTTAATTTGATGGTAATTAATTTTGTTCTTTATTTTGTGCAGAATGAGTGATGAAATATATGGACACGAAATCAAAATATATGCAAGTAGCATAACATTCGATCGAGTCTCGATAAAAATATATATCTTAAGGTCGTGAGTTTGATACATGCTCACATCAAATTTTATGTCATTCTTTAGAAACAAATCCTATATATATATATATATATGTGAGTTTTTTTTTATAGATATTAACCACTTATCAACTTGTGCAATTCTTTTATATTTGAGTTTTCAACTCATTTTTGTCGCAGCATAAATATCATTGGTGGATATGATGATGAGTCGATCGACGGAGAATAAGATAGTGTGCGCCTTAATTGGAGGCTGGAGGATCTATGGACATTCCATCCAATTTTTTATATTAATACGTACCTACAATATTGATATAATACTACAACACAAAAATCTTAATTAACTTAATTTTTTAAAAATATTATAAATGTGCTTATAAATATATTTTGAAAATTACAAATATATTAATTGCTGTATATTTGTTATAATTATTGTATATTCTATATGATATACTACTAAACTATCCTTAGGTATTTAACTTACAAGTGCTTAATATAATTTCCGTACATCCCTGCAGGAGAAATATTAGTATGTAATAAACACACAAACTTTTGCTAGAACATCAAGGAAATCAATGATTGGAATTTCCTGTTACACTCTTTATGTTACATTCTATGTTACATTTTTCAAATTCCGAGTTTTTCTTACATATTTTTTCTTCAATTTTATTTTATTGTGATTTAGTTTAATTTTATGATTGTTTTTAGGGTTCACCCACCCAATTAGGGTTTGTAATTATTTTTTAATATTTAATTTTCAATTTCTAATTAATAATTCATTATTATGGTTTATTTTTTAAAAAAGTATGTTTCATAAATTTTTAATTTATTTTTTTTGTTGATAAATGTTGACTATGATTATTTATGCTATAATTAATTTTTATTTTATAATAAATATTATTAAAATTATAAATTTGATCATGAAACACGGAGTGGAACACAAGAAAATGTAACAGGAAATTTCAACCCAGAAATCAAAGGTATGGTAAATAGGTCGAATAGAGTTGAGTATTGATAAGATTAACTACACGTGTGGTAAACACGGAACTCAAGTTAAGTTTAGGTTTTTTTTTCCTTTTCTTTTATTTAATTAATAAAGGACATTTTTGTTCATTCCTCCAAAAATAGCTAAAATAACTATGGTATACATGTTTGTAGCTAATAAATTAAAGTTTTTAATTATCCAAAATAACTAATTTTTCACATATATTTCAAGTGAAAAGGAATATGAAAATATCAAACTCAAATTAAAAAATATATACTAGTGTAATTTTCTACAAATTAAATTGACCGTGAGCTAATAACGAGTTGGCTCATGAACGAATCGAGTACTACAAATATCAACGCTGACGAGCATAAACTCACACTTCTATATAGGGTCCATCAGGTCAACTTTATAAGGGGTGGATCGGTATGGTACCGAAAAATCGATATCGAAAAATTTCATATTGTCCTCGTACCGAAACTTTCAGTATACCCTATACATCGTAACAGATATTGATATCGTATTATATTGGTATACTGTACCGTATCGATATTTTACAGTATATTGAACATACTGAACTTCCAATGTATGTTGAACTTTCATGATATATCGAAAATACTGAAATTTTAAGATATATTGAAAATATCGAATTTTAAATGTCGTACCGATCCGAATTTTACAAATAACAACATAAAAAGTAATGTCAATCTCAACAATCAAAATACCAACATCAAACAAATTTAATATTCCATGTCTTAACAACCAAATTTCAAATATAATATTACTAAATGAAATAACATAGCAACTTGATGTTGAGTAGCAATATTTTGAAAATTTCAACATCACAAGAAACCTGCAAAATTAAAAATTAATTAACTTACATTTTTCAAAATATTAAAGTTGAAATAAATTTACATACACATTGATAATTTTATTTTATTTTTAACTTTTAATACTTAATATTGGAGAGGAATATAATTGTTCACTATCAATTCATAACTTATATTAAATTGGATTAAATATATTTTCTAAGCTTTTAATGTTAAATTTAATTACTATATATTATATTTTTTTTGTGGAATTTAATGAACTCTAACATTTTTTCTTCCTCTTCTTATGAAGTATTTTTCTTTTATTTTTTATATAACATGTATACTTTACTCATAAGTCATAATTGTAATAATATTAGTTTATTATCTTTAATATAATATCAGTCATGTTCAACTTCAATATCTAAACATCACAGTATTATTCTCTTAATTTCATATACTCCCCCCGTCCCATTTATATAATCCACTTTATCCTCGCACGTAGATTAAAAATATTTATGAAAACAAGATATTAAAACCTAACTTCCATTATTACCCTTACTTAAAATTAATGACTCTAAAAAATTTAAGTGGTTGAGTTTTTAATTTCCAATACATAGGAAGGGTATATTTGTATATTACCATGATAATTAATACTATTTATAGTTATAGGACTATATAATTGGGACACCTCAAAATAGTAATAGGGACTATATAAATGGGACGGAGGGAGTATATTTTTTTGTTATTTTTTTTCTAACTTTTAGTGCTTGATATTGGAGAAGAATATAAGGTTACTATATATTATGTATATTTTTATCAATTCATTACTTATATTAAATTGGATTATATATATTTGCTAAGCTCTTATGTTAAACCTCCTAAATATTGTATTTTTCAAGAATTTAATGAACTCTCTTTTTTTTTTTTTTCTCTTCTTATGTAGTATTTTTCTTTCATTTCTTATATAACATACTTTACTCATAAGTCATAATTGTAATAATGTTAGTTTATTATCTTTTATTAGTCATGTTCAACTTCAATATCTAAACATCAAATTAAGTGTTATTCTCATAATTTATATATATTCTAGTTTCTTTTATTTTGTTATTTTTTTTAACTTTTAGTGCTTATATTGGAGAAGATTAATATAAGGCTTCTATTTATTATGTATAGTTTTAAATTGTTCATTTTTAATTCATAACTTATGTATTTTTTATTATATATACTTTCTAAGTTTTTATGTTAAACTTATTAAATATTATATTTTTTAGAATTTAATGAACTCTAAAATATTTTTTATCTTCTTATTAGTAATTTTCTTTTATTTCTCTTATAACTTTTTTAACCTTTAGTGTTATGATATTGGAGAGGAGTGTTGAGTGTTTAATAATAAAAAGAATATGATTACTATTTTAAATTAGTTATTACATATAACTTCAGTTGTTCATTGTATTAATTAATAGTTTAAATTATATCTGATTTATATGATATATTCAAATTGTAAATGTATGTTCCAATGTCATAGATCAACATAATTTAAATGTAATCATTTGATTTTTTTTCTTTTATTAATATTTATTTGTCACTTATTATATTTTGTAGTAATTTGTACTTAAATGAAATTAGTGTACTACAATAATCATAAGTTGTAAAAAAAAAATCATCGGTATTGTACGGTATACCGATATACCGTTTATACCTATATACCGAAATATCAATATATACCGATAGTTCGGTATATACCAAAAATTCGGTATACCAAATGCCGGTATATATTGAAAATATCAGTGTATACTAAATACCGCGGTATACCGAGTATTTTCAAATTTGATATCGATACCGTATCATACCGTACCGAAAATTCAACATTTTCGGTATTTTTTGGGTACGACAAGTGCGGCATTTTGATATTTTGGTATTTTTTCGCACCCCCTAGCCAAGTTAAACACGATGGTCTATAAAATTAGAAATATATATATCGAAGAAGTTTCTTATATATTATCTAAATTCAAACCCTTTATAAACGTAATGATATCTTCTTAAAATTATATATATGGAGATGGAGATGGAGATTAGAGATTAGAGATGTGTATTGTGGTTAGGTCTCACGGGGAATCCACCGCACCCACACCCTCACGAGACACACACTCCTCAAAATATGGCTTGCTTAACCCCAATCAGTTCCCTCTTAATTTACGGCGCCAACACGTTTTCAATCCCACCACATATACCTATATAATGCAATATGCATGCACCTACTTCTACGTTGTTGCTTAATACAGACTATTATTTTCGATTTTTATATTAATAATTATTGTTTAAATTGATGGACATAATGAACCGGCCGGCAGTGGTAGATGTGCATGTATCGTGTCGTGCTATCTTGTGTTATACACTTAGACTATAAATATGATGAAATATTATTTATTTTTAGAAGAGAAGAATGTATATATATATATATATATTAATTGTTGCGTTTATCTCATGAATATATATATCACATATATGTTATTTTGTATATATTATAGTACGTTACACACTGTAGTTTGTAGAAATTACCAACTAGTGCAAATTGTACTGGTTTAGTATAATGAATACATTGAACATGTGACGGAAACCAGACCATTTATATTGGGTCCATTTGGTTATTGGTTTACACGTGTTCAAGATTTTTATAAATTATGCATGCCATCTTATATAATTATCTAGCTAGTGTAAAAAATATATCAATCCTTTTATTTTAATAATTACTACGTACATGCATATATACGTTTATATATATATATATATTGCGTAATACGTACTAGTAGTCTAGTACTAGTATAGTAATATGATCGGTGAAGTACTCCCGTGCAGTTGGCTACAGTTGCATATGAGAACAGGCCCTTAATTAAGAAGCAATTTTTTTTTTTTTAATTTAATTTGTACGTAAGACCTTCAGGCATTACAGTGATACTAGGTACGGGCTACTCCTTATTTATTACATCTGATCGAAAATTATTCAAATTCTAATTAACTATATCCAGTAAAGATAATGTACACACAAATCTAATTAAATATATTTATTATATTCTTGCATAAGAGAATGTAATGAAAAGTAGATAAAATAATTATGAAAACCTAGCTATATTTGATCGTATAGTTGCATTGATGAGGTATATAGTATATTAATTGCTTAGCTTCTTAGTTAACAATATTTGTTTTTCACTAAAAAACAATATTTGTTTTCTTTTATATTTGATTTCATTATAAGTGCATATATAAAATATCTAAATTCAGAGTCCAGTGTACGTAGCAACAGGCGATCGAGCACTACATGCATGTACAGTAATATATATATATATATATATATATATGAATTTTGATTTGAAATATATGTAATAAAAATATAGGATAAAGTTAGAAGAGAGAGTAAATAGTATTAACTAGGTAGCTAGGGAAGAGGAAACAGTAGAATGGAGAATGGAAAGGGAAGTTACATAAGAAGGAAGAGACAAAAGTGGGAAGTGTGTGAGGGGGTTGTCTCCCCCAACCAACCTATTTGCTTCTGCTTCTGCTGCTGCTGCTCTGAACTAATTCCAACTTAACTCTTCCATTATTATTTGACTTACAATATCATTCTCTCTCTCTCTCTCTCTCTCTCTCTCTCATCTCACATCAAACTGACACACTTCCTCATCCCATCCATGCATTTCTAACCAACTTCTTCTCTTCAGCCATAAATGTGAATTATATATATACATATAGGACTACAACCCTGCAGGAATCTAATTCCCTTTGCTATTCAATTTTGTTACACTTATCTGCAACAAATTCAATTACATTGCATATATCATGACCAAATTATGGCCATGATCGATCAACATTTTTTTTGTGGGGGTGGGGTCCTAGGTAGCTAGGGCATCTTCCTTGTGAAGTCTTGAAATTAATTCAGTATCTTGAATATCATATCGATATGAAGTGCAATAATATATAGAAATTCTTACCACGTGCACATGCATTTTAGTAGATATGGTTTTAAATATATACATACGGGTTTAGTTATAAAAGGGACTGCGATTCGCGTGCAAACGTGAAAATCGGCTTATTTACTATAATTTTAGTGTTTCTCGTATTGTATTTTGGTGCTAATTATTTTAGCACCAAAATATAATAAAAAATCATTTAAAAAATTAGCACCAAAATTCAAAATACAGTAAGAAAAACATTAAAAATACAATAAACAATCTCGTTTTTATATTTACACGTACTAGTCTTCATTTGAACCAAATCTCATACAAATATATGTCAATTGGTGTATATGTATATGTGATGTGAATATATTTGGATAGATTATATATAAAAGTATTTATCGATATGCATGCATAACAAGTTAACAACCATCATAAAATGGAAGACTGTTTTGTCAAAAGAATAAACATCAAAGGGAATTTTCCTGTGAAATCATCTAACAGATCTCTTATGTTAGACGGATCTTATTTGATATAGTTAGGCGGTCCTCTCTCCCTTTTCTATTTTTTTTAATTTTTCTTTTCAGTGGTCCGTCTCCCCTTTTCCTTTTATTTTAAATTTTTGTTCTAATTTTAATTTCTTCTTTTTTTACATATATATATATATAATATTTTTATCCGGCATCTCGTGCAGTGCACTTGTCCGATATAACGTGTGGGTTCGTACATTGTGCTCAATAGTTAATTTTTTTTGAAATAAATATATACCCTAAAATGAAATTTAATTAATTTAATTTTTTTATCCAGTATCTCGCGCACTGCACTCTCTCAATGCTAATGCATACGCTCGTGCACTACACTCGATAATTGATTTTTTTTCAAATAGAAATATACCCTCAAATGGAATTAGAGAACCCTAAAATTAAAATGAATTAATGTATCTTTTTGAATTAATTTAATTTCTTTATCCGGCGTCTCGTCCAATGCTAACGTCTTGGCTCATGCAATGTGCTCGATACAATATAAATATTTTTATAAAATTTGAAAAGAGCAAAAAAGAAACGAAAAAAAAAGAGAAGTGTCAGACGCGTGAAGCGCACGTGCCTGAGTTATTTTTGCGCGGGTTTGGATCTTATTTGATCCGTCTAAAGTAAGAAATTGTTTAGACTGTCCCATACAAGTTTTTGTCAACATGAAAATATTGTATCGAGGCTAAAGAATGATCAGAAAATTACTGTTAAAATAAAATAAATACTTCATCCGTCCTATAATTGTAGTCTTTTATTCATTTTTCGTCTGTCTCAAAATTGTGTGTAGTTCACTTACTTCATAAGATGTGCATTAAATTCTCATATTCCTTAATATACCCTTATTTGATATATCGATATATTTTTACATTAACAATCCTTTTTTTTATGTCGACGGTAACCCGCAGCCGCTACCGTGGTGCGCACTGTGTAAACCCCGTCCCTATGTGATAACCTGCAAACCTACACATGGGAGGTAAACCACACTTGGCAAGTCAGATGTGACAGGCTCACACCTAGTGGTGTTGGTGGTAGGTCGAACTTGAGACCTTTGGCCTCAAGAAACACCACTCCATCAGTAGGCCATCCCCAAAGGGACAATAATTCTTTTATTTTGAATAATTAAATTGGGGGTATATAGTAAGAAAGTTTTTAAGTAATTTATTTTTTCAAGTACATTAAATATATATTTTTAGTGTGTGAAAAAGGGAGACTACAATTATGGGAGGAGGGACTACATGAAAATCAAAGTATGAGATTAATGCCATATATTTGGTTGATCGTTCTTAATATTACAGTTATTAACCAAGTTATATCAATTATTCCTCGTAACATCCAGCAGCTGCTTGATAAGAAGAATTGCAATCATTAATTAATACTGCAAACACATACACTTTTCACTCAATAAAACAAACACATATATATATAGTTCTACCTTTAATTTACTTCTGGGTTGCAATTCGAGTAAAATTTTGTCCACTTTCCTCTTTTCAGTCAAACTGACCTGCCTTCCGAATAAAATCATATAATCCGCATTTTATATTTCGCTATTGTGTCCTACTATCAAATTTAATATTTTAAAAATATTTATTATAAAAATAAAATTTATTATAATATAAGCAATCATAATTAACATTTATCACTAAAAATTAAAATTTTAAAAAATTGCATACCTTATTTTAGAATAATCAACCCTATCATATTAACTAAAAAACAAAAAAAAAATAAAAAAAAAAATATAAATCCTAATTGGTGTAATGAACCCTAAATAATAATTATAAAAGTAAACTAAATCAAAACATATTGAAATTGAAGAAAAAAATGAAAGCATATCTAATAAAATAAAATTGGACAACAAGTGGGTAAAAGATTTGATTTGATTGCCCGTAGTATATACATATATTATTTTAAAAAACAATAAATAAATAAATAAATGGAGACACAGGCAGATTAATTAATTTTCCTTAAGAAGAAAGTGTATTTACAAATTACAGCTACACTTTGTTGGCATTGTGGGCCTACATTTTGTATTTTGCATTCGGCTTCTTATTTCTTCTTCTTTTCTTCTTCCTTTTTTCCTTGTGCCTTCATTTTCGAATATTACTATTTATCTTAATTTCCAGTACATCTGGACTCTCAACTCCTCCATTTTGTCTCTTGCAAACTACAAATCATCCCCTCCCTACCTTAACCACTCTACCTATTCCAAATTAATATTGTATTATATATTAATGCAGTCTGCTAGCTCCTTTTAACAAAAAAATAAAATAAAAATCATTACCAATATAAATCGTGTTTATATTATTACATATATCATGTAATTACACACGTCATAGATATAGGGTACGTAAAGATTTATCATTTTTATGCATTATATATATATAATGTCACAGCTGAAAAAATACACACAATGTTCATTAGTTAACAGAAATATAATGCCATATATATAAATATAACTTAAATGTATACAAGGGGGGAAATTGGATCAACTCGTACAGGTCATAATAAAATATAAAAATGAAATGAAATGAGATTGGACACTATTTCCAATAAGTATATATATATATTGTGTGCAGTTCTATCTTCTATCATATATCAATACACTTGTAAACAGTAGGATTCGATCCATATTCCATAGTGTAGGAATAAATACTGTTACACTACTACTGTTTGTAATATTCCGAATAGGCTTCATCAATTTAATAATAAATTTTACATTCTTACATGTATATATATGTGTGTGTATATATAATTAAATTTATATATATACCTAGCTAGTCATATCTCTCTCTCTCTCTCTCTCTCTCTAAACACCCAAAGAAAGGCAAGCTAGCTACAACATTGGTTTTCCTCTTGATGAAGATCACAAGAGGGCGTCAACATCCTCTCATTTCCTATCAACCCCATGCATGAATCCAATGAATTCACATCAGTATCTTTGCCTCTGCAAAAGGAAACTGCGCCACCACAACCAATTCTCTCTCTTCCACCCTCACCTGTCTGCTGTCTTCTAACAATTATCACCATATAATCTCTCTCTCTCTCTCTCATCTCTCTATCAACTAGGGTTTACTACGACGAGACATGTCACCTGCGAACAACACTCTCGCCGGCAAACCCGCCGGAAAATACGAAAGCCAGAGCTCCAGCAGCCGGAAACCCTCATCGGCGAGGCCTCAAGAACCCGCCGTCAAATGCCCTAGATGCGATTCACCAAACACCAAGTTCTGCTACTACAACAACTACAGTCTCACGCAGCCACGCCACTTCTGCAAGACCTGTAGGAGGTACTGGACCAAAGGTGGCGCCCTCCGCAACGTCCCCATAGGCGGCGGCTGCCGGAAAAACAAGAAATTGAAGTCCTCGCCGCGCCTCTCCGGCGACTCCAGGGACTCCAGCGGCTCATCCGACGTCGGCGGCTTGAAATTCTTCCAAGGCCTCTCACCAGCCATGGATTTTCAACTAGGTGGAATCAACATGCCTAAACTTCACTCTTCAAACACAAATCTTTTCAATCCATTTCAATCTTTTGGAGATTTATCAAACGCTACTTCAGCTGCAATCTCTCAAACCCCGTGCTTCAATCCTGATCCTCCTCTAATGGGGTTTGGCTTTCCTTTATCTTCTTCACTGAAGCAAGGCGAAAACTTTCAAGCAATGGGATCTTTGAATGTTCATAGCAATCTCGCGACTTCGATCGAGTCCTTGAGCTCAATCAACCAAGATTTGCACTGGAAATTGCAGCAACAGAGATTAGCGACGCTTTTCGCTGAAGATGGTCAGAATCAGAAAGAAGCTTCTAGAACTATTAATGAACCGGTGATTCAGAAGCCGCAGCCGATTCAATTTCAGAATCTTGAAAATCCTAAGACGACAGATTCTTGTCTGAATATTGGAACATCAAGAAATGAGTGGTTCTTCAATACTTCTTACGCGGGCGCCGTCGCTCCGACTCCGGCGACGAGTAGCAGCAGCAATTTGAACGGAAACGGTGGAAACTGGAGCAGTGGAATTCAAGCATGGACTGAATTGAGTCCGTACACTTCACTGCCTTAATTTAAAAAAAGGTGTCATCCAACTGCGTTTAATCAGTATGTGTATTGTAGCTTTTATTGTGTGTCCATTTCTCTTCTTTTTTTTTCTCTTTTTGTTGTCGTTGTTTGTTCTTTTTTTTTTCTTTTTAATTTATGTGTTACAGGTCAGATCAAGAACACAGAAAATCAATCAATTAAAAGAAGCTAGCTATCTGTATTTAACATGAACCCTATAATTAGATAATTGATCGATCTTGTAATTTAACTATAATCAACTTAATTTTTTCTCTCTCTTCGTTTCTATTGTTATGCTCAAACTGATCATTCTCAGTAGCAGCGGGGGGAGAGAGAGAGAGAGATTGAAGAAGGATAATTAATATAATAGGTTTAGTAGTTATGGTGGTGTACATATTAAGAAATGGGAATTGAAAATAGAATTAATATATAGGTATATTGGATATGATGTTGTTGGACTTGGGATTGGAGAGGGGGATTTTGGACCGTTATGGGATTAATAATGTGTGTTGATATATGTATGTTGCGTCAGTTTGCAGAAGTCTTGTACACTGTGACAATGTCTCTCCCGATGAGGTAACTAAGTCGACCTGTTCAGACATATAGTATCAGCTACTGACAATGCATACTAGCAGTGTGTATGTAGCTGCGAGATCAGTTTCAGCTGATCGAAGGGGAGGCCTTCTGTGTTGTCGCACTGCTACAAAACCTTATCTCTCTCTCTCTCTCTCTCTCTCTCTCAACAAAAAGCTGATAGCTCTTTCAATTAGTAATACACTTTTTGCACTCTGCAACTAATAATTATTCAAGAAACCCTTGCCTGCAGTATGGGTAGAGAGAGAGAGAGAGTGATTGCAAGATGATTGATGCATTGGGTTTGTCTTCTGGGCTGTGGAAATTTGTTTTTTTTTTTAGTTTTTGCAGGTCTGGGGGCAATAGTACTCAGGCCATCTATTAATTAGTGTTTAGTTAATTAATACGTAACGCCTATATATTATTTTATACATGAATCTTAACTGAATAATATCGAAATAAAAATTGAAATAATATATCTTTGGGTGACATATTCTTCTGATGATCTCTTTTATCGCATCTCTTCAGTCATAGCATTAATTAAGATCAAAGTTATTTTAATTAACTTATAGAAAAAAAATTTATTATTTTAATTTGGCTAGTTCTATTTTCTTGTAGAACATATAATAAGTTTGAGAACAAAAATATACTTGGTTGATTCGCTAGCTAGTCTTTGCGCGCGCACGTACACACACAAAAAAAAAAAGCGGGATAAAAGAAAATGAAGAAAACTAAAAGACGATATGTAATATTAATTTAGTTTGAAAATGAGATTGAGATATCACACATGCCTAGAATGATATGAAATACTAAAGATTTTGAGACCACTCTTTTTTTTCTTTTCTTTTTCTTTTTTTGTAGAACTTTCAGATTTCAAATACTCATAAAATTGAATATTTCCCTGCTAGCAGTCTAATTTAGATAGAAAACTCAACATTGAGTTTCTTTTGACTATATATCTAGAACTAAGCCATCAATTAATTAATTAGTTGTTAGTGAATAATTATACACTAACATCATAGCGCAACTATTTTTAAAGGCACTAAACTACATTAGCACTATGTAATTATGTGATTAGAACTCATTATTTGCTCCTCTCAAGTTAATTAATGTACAGTTATCATAATAAATATATATGTACTGTGACGATAAATTCTAAATAAGTGGTTAATTATTGAACAGTTAATTCATAATTTCTTTATTATTATAGTGACTACGATTGGCCAGTTATGATACGAGTTACAGTAAAAGAATTTCTTATACAAGCTATGATTATTCTCAACTATTTACGCAGACACGCAATCACAAGCGTACATGCACTCTTATTTTGTTCTTTTTTTTTATTTTATATTTAAGAAAATAGTTATCAATGCATTATGTTTATTAAGTAGTTAACGTTAGTGTGATATTTGTTGCAAACTATGAAAGTTAAAAGTAAATCATACCATATCCCGGTGGGGATGGCCTAGTGGTGGAGGTGAGATTGCTTGGAGATCAAAGATCACGAGTTTGAATCTCATCAATACCACAGATCGGATGTGTGGGTTAAAAAAAAGAAAGTTAAATTGCACCATTTTGGTCTGCAAACCACACCAAAAATGGTTGCAAATTAAAGAACCTATATCATTTACATAAAATTTGTCAAGCTTAAGCCTACAAATATATATATATATATATATATATATCAGTCTAGTATATATTTCATATTTGTATATATAATTTAATTAGTCCAAACGTACAATTATTATATAATATATTTAGGTATAAGAAAAAAAAAATATATGTTTACCGCTGAATCCTTAATTAATTCCATATACGGAAATATTTTCTCCTCTCTCTAGCTATTTCTCTATATTTTAGATAATTGTTTTTTAATTTTTGTAAACTCTAAATAGAGCTTTAAAAACAACATATAATTATGGCTAGAAAAGTAGAATAGGCGAAACTTCGGACTATGAAAGTCTGGTTTTATACCGAGTGCTTGACCTATATATATTCATGGACACATAATCAAAAGTAAATATAACATAACATAAAATAAATGTTGTCCTTAATAATATTAATCATATAATTATAGTAATAAAATAAATATGGGATAGATGAAAATATATGTAAACATATAGCTCCCTTTTTCATGAGACAAAAAAAATCCAGAAATTGAATATTCGAAGGCAACTTGTGACGATTATATTTCAATTAAAAAATAGAGTAAGAGACAAGAGAAGAAAATTGAATTGGTGGCTGAGGAGAAGAAGAAGAAGAAGACAGAGTAGTATAGCGTGATTAACGTGATAGACTAACTAGAATGGAGAGTTCAACTGTCAATTTGGAAACTGCAAGAATTTCATGAGCTATCACAACTATATTTTAATTTGTGAGGATAAACGTACTCTTTAATTTGCACCTACTCTAGCCTCCAAATTCCATCTTCAAAAAATAGTACGATCCAAATTAACTCATGTGCCCAGCTCCATTAAAGCTACCTCGACTTGATGATGAATTCCCTTGTACCAATTACCATTTTTTTATGTATATTCATTTCACACACACATATACATATTAATTAAACTCAAATATATTTTCAACAATCTATTTGAATTCGATTTTTAAATAATTTGGATTCGCTTGTAAATGAAATTTGCTCGTATATGCATGTATGGAATTGTGTGAGATTAGTGAATCCCAAAACGAGAAAAATGAATGGAGCATCCTCACCTCACCCTATTTGGCCCTTTGTGAAGAATTAGAGCCACGCCATCCCACCTTTTATAAATTATAACTCATCCTTCTATTTTAGCTTTTACTATTTCATCTTGTCTCCAAATCCATCGCAAATTTCTCGTCTTTATTATAGACAGTTTTTTTTTTTCCAGAAAAACTCTCTGCAGTAATTTAATTTAATTTAAGAGCTAAAAATATATATATATATATTTGGCAAAAAAATTTAGATTTCGCTTGCTTAAAGTAGAAGGGAAAAAAATTGAAAATCTTTAAACATCAAGGGGGTTTTTTTTTTTTGGAAGTTAATACAGCCTGCTTTTAACACTTCCGTCTACTTTAACTTAAGAGTATATTTCAAATTTGATTATAAACTCACACGCCAAAAAAGTGAAATTGTGATTACACATAATTTCTTTTTTCGTGCTAACACTCAAATTTATGGTTTTATCTTATTTGATATATATATATAGGGATGGGATCTGGTGAGAACCAGTCACCAGGTGGGAATTGGGAACCAATCACATTCCTCCATTTCAAAATCGGGACGGTCCAGATTAAATAGATAAAGTGGAATAGGGGCGGTGGTAATCTCGTAATTAAAATGAAAACTTTAAATTCACGCGTTTCATTAAGTGTAAAGTTGGAACAAAAAAAAAAGTGACATCATCATGTTTTGAAATAATTCTTAAAAATTTTAAATGATCATAATTTATTCATTTTTAATCGGATTTCCGCAAATCTTATATCAAATTAAAGCTCTTTTCATACCCTTTCATTTAAGATCCATATTGCATATGTTTATTTGAAAAAAATAGATGAAAAATACAAAAAATCATTTTTAGGCATAATTTTCGCAGAGAGTAACCCCAGATTTATATTAGCATGTTGTATACAACATTTTAGCATGACCTATATAACATTTTAGTATATTGTGTAATACATTTTAGCGGGTGATATTATGAATATATTTCTAACAGTTTTATATAAACACCTACACCTATATAGATACTACAAAATGAAAAAATACGAGTTAATAATAAAAAAAAGAATGAGAAAGTGAAACAACGAAGGAGATGACTGACAACTAAGAAAGAAAATACGTAAATATTTTTCGAAACAAATATCAAATTTAGCCTCCTACTTCGCTCATTTTAGCCTCATTCATTTCTCATTATAGCATGCTCTGATAAACAAAATATGGAACTGTGATTTCATTATAATGAAACACAATACACATATTTGGGGACAATGAACCCTAATGAGAATCTGATAATTACTAATTGGGATCAGATGAACCCTAATTGCAATGTAATAAACCTTAATTAGAAACGGTGAACCCTAGTGGAAAATGTCACATCAAATTTAGCCTCCTACTTTACTCATTTTAGCCTCATTCATTTCTCATTTTAGCATGTATGTTCTGATAAACAAATATGGAACAGTGATTTCATTAGAATGAAATATAGTACACCCTATTTAAGGACAGTGAACCCTAAAGGGAATTTGATAATTACTAATTGGGATCATATGAACCATAATTGTAACGCAATAAACCCTAATTGAGAACGGTGAACTATAGTGGAAAATATCACATCAAATTTAGCCTCCTACTTCACTCATTTTAGCCCAATTCATTTCTTATTTTAGCATATATGTTCTGATAAACAAAATATTGAACGGTGATTTCATTGGAATGAAACATAATACACCCTATTTGGGGACAGTGAACCCTAATGTGAATCTCATAATTACTAGTTGGGATCATATGAGCCCTAATCGGAACGTAATAAACCCTAATTACTGAACTCAGAAACTGCCCAGATTCAATTTTAGCCTCCTACTTCACTCATTTTAGCCTCATGCATTTCTCATTTTAGCATGTGTTGATAAACAAAAATGTAACGATGATTTCATTGGAATGAAACGCAATAAACCCTATTTGGGGACAGTGAACCCTAATGTGAATCTCATAATTACTAGTTGGGATCAGATGAACCCTAATCGGAATGTAATAAACCCTAATTGGGAACGCTGGACCCTAGTAGAAAATGTCACATCAATTTTAGCCTCCTACTTCGATCATTTTAGCCTCATATGATTCTCATTTTAGCATGTGTTGATAAACAAAATATGAAACGGTGATTTCATTGTAATGAAACACAATACACCCTTTATGGGGACAGTGAACCCCTACTGGGAATCTCAGAATTACTAGTTGGGATCATATGAGCCCTAATTGGAACGTAATAAACCCTAATTGGGAACGGTGAATCCTAGTGGAAAATGTCATATCAAATTTAGCCTCCTACTTCAATCATTTTAGCCTCATGCGTTTCTCATTTTAGCATATTCTGATAAACAAAATATGCAGTGGGAATCTGACAAGGTATTTAACTTCATGCTTCCGTTATTTTAGCATCATATTCTAAACAGTAACCGTGGTTAATAAAACTTAATAGTAATATAATTACTGCAAATAAAATGTCATAAACACTTTTATTAAAAATCATATATATTCTTAAAAATGAATGTGTTGAAAATAATTCACAAGCATGGTAAAACATGATATTAAACTATGCCCAATCGCTATAATAACATCAAGCTGGACAGTTCCTAGCATCATGATCTAACAACTTGTAGCAATTGCTGCATATTCTGAGTGGTTTGTTTTCCTTTCTCTTCGTTGCCTCCTTCTTAGATATCAAACGACTGTCGCTATCTTTTGTTTTAACTGGAATAGGTGGATGAACAACAACTTCAGAAGAGGCACGTAAACCGTAGAATTGCTCAAACATCATCGTCTTGCTATGTGAAGTAGAACCCTCCATATCACCGTGTGAGTAATCTTACTGTGGTCACTTCAAATAAAAGAAGCTGACACATTAAAATCAAAAAATTATAAACTGAACAAAGAAAAATAATAATACAATCACATCAAGAGATGTTCAGACACACAAATTGATTTTTAGCATTAGGTATGTCCCATTCTAGCATCATGCAACATGCATTTTAGCACCAAAGTATTCTAATATTTACATGGTGTCTATAACATTGTGTAGCCGAGTCACAAAAAAACACACACACACACACAAAAGAAAAAAAAAGCAAAGCATGGTTTGTATGGCATGTTTCACAGAGTGCAGTAGAAATAACATTAAACCAACATGTTATCATGCTAAAACATATGTGACGACAGGCTAAAACGACTACATTAATAGGCTAAAACGAATACATTAACATGCTAAAACAAATAAACAGATCAAATTAATACATATTCTGTATATTCTCGTACATACTAAACCCTAAAATTCCTAACAATTAGAAAACTGATATTTTTCTATAAAAAAACTAATACAACCCAGATTTGAACGACAAAGATCAAATCAATCAAAAATATCAAATCTTCGTAACACAATGATGAAGCCATAAACTAAAATAAGATGAGAAATAAAAATCACGAGAAGAAACGAGAAACAAATCGACATACCAAACTGCTAAAATAAATTGAAAAAAACACATACATGGAGTCACCATACAAAAACAGCGCCGCCGATGAACTCTACGAATCACAGGGTCGAATCCTCGCGATAAAAAGAAAGCAAATGCTGAAAAATAATGAGAAATCAAAAGGGAACGACGTAAATCAGCAAGAGAGGGAGAAAAAAGGGGAAAAAATCTGAAGAAAGAAAGTTGAAGATCTGAATTACTATATTGCCCCTCTCTTGATCAAACTTGCCAAATATTACAATTATGCCACCAACCCATTCACTTAATATGAGCTGTCCAGATTGAATCAATGAAGGGATATGATTGGTTCCTAGTTCCCACCTAGGGGAAGGGTTCTCATTTGATCCCTTCCCTATATATATATATATATATATATATATATATATATATATATATATATATATAGGGGTTGGGTTATATAAAAACAACCTCTTGTGTGAGAAATGAGAACACATATCACACCATAAATCCATCAAAAATCAAAGGTCCAGATTTGATGAAAAAGGCGGTGGCAATTCTGTAATATCTGAAAAGTTTTTCGCGCGGGATATTACCGTAATTTGGTAATTCTTATAAAAATCGCGTAGGATTTGATAACAGATCGTTATGCTAACGAAGTATTATCATAATGCTAACGAAGCATTACAGTTATGCTAATTAAAGTTTTCAAATATTGTTAGCGAAAAAATATTCTAAAAATTAATTATAAACCTAATTTGATTTAATAAACCCTAATTAAATGGAAAAAATCATCATTGGATGAAATAAACCTAATTAGATGAAATAAACATTGATTGGATGTGGTAAACGCGAAATGAGTTGGAACAAATAATAATAATAATATATTTGTACTACGTTAGCATTATGATTTTGCTTCGTCAACATTGCGAATACACTAAGTTAGCATATGACAATACTCTGTCAACATACGTTATAAACCATAATTGGATGAGATCAACCATAATAATCAATTAAGAACTATAAAAAAAATTAAATTTTAAAAAAATAATGATAATTAGATGGAATAAATCATAATCGAGATTAAATAAACCATAATTGAGATTTATTAAACCCTAATAAATTTATATTACGCTAGCATTATGATAATTCTTTGTTAGCACAGCAAATACATTATGTTAGCATATGACAAATGCTTTGTTAGCATACGTTCATATGTTATCATAATGCTGACGAAGAATTATTATATGCTAACGAAAGCATTTACAATCTGGGCACGCGTAAAATTTTTTTTTTTTTTATTTTTCATTCATATTTTTTCATCTAAACATAGCCTTTCGACATCTTAAATGAAAGAGTATGATGAGAGCTTTAATTTGATATATTTTTTGTGTGCATTGGATTAAAAACGAGCAAGTTATGGTCGGTTAAAGTTTTTAAGATTTTTTTTTAATTGCTGACATCATCATTTTTAATGGGTTTGGACAAAAATAGCCTTCCTTCCTTTATTTTTTGACCTATTATTTATGAAATTGTCACCTTAAATCTCAACAATTGGATCATTAAATTGGATGGTGTAAGATGAGTTCTCATTTCTCACACCAACAAAATATTCTCATATGATCCATATCACACACACACACACACACACACACACATATATATATATAAGGTTGGGTTCCAGAAGGAACCACATCCTATGTGAGAACCAAGAACTAATATGAGCCGTAGATCTCGCCTATTTGGACGGATAAGATATGTTCCAAAATTTTAAAAACGCGGTGACATAATTGTAATAACGTCCAACTTCGCTGCCTCTGAATCTTAGTATGGGTAAAATCGAAAATTTCAATGTATATGTGATTCACGCGTATATTTTTCAATTTAGGATTATTTTAGCATTGTCATTCCCTATTTTAGCACTGTCATGACTTATTTTAACATTAACATGACCCTTATTTAGCATGACAATTGTTTAGCATTACAATAAAAAAATATCATCGACATCTTTTTATGCTTCATGATCTTCCGTTTTTAGCACTGTAGTTTAGAGTTTAGCAATGTATATGTGATTTACGTGTATATTTTTCGATTTAGAGTTTTAGCATTGTCATTCCCTATTTTAGCACTGTCATGACTTATTTTAGTACTAACATAACCCTTGTTTAGCATGACAATTGTTTAGCATTACAATAAAAAAATATCATCGGCATCTTTAGGGTCAAGCCCTAATTCATTGCTCATTTGCAGTCTCTGATCCTCATCAGGATGTGGATGTTCCTTAAAAAACCTTCATCCATTCAAATAAAATCCCACAAACATTAATACTACTCATCAACATACAAAATAAATCCAAAAATAATCTCATCTCATAACTCAGTAAAACAAACTCCAAAATGGAGCCAACACAATTTGCACATTAAAAAATATAGAACTAATCACGTTAATGCTAAAAAATATTCTTCAATCATGCTAAAAATGATCACAGTAGTGATAAAATTAATCTACAGCAGTGCTAAAACCTGTAATAGTAGTGCTAATATAGTGTTCCTCGTGCAAATACTCTCGTTAATCTCGTGCTAATCAGATTGAAAAAAACTCATAACTCCATAACTAAGTTTTCTCTCATGAACTCAAAATCTCAAGTATCCTATCTATAAATTAAACCCAAAAAAATTATGAGTCTCTCTCTCAGTTCCTCTCTACTGAAGTTTAGCCATCTCTGTAAGACTATAATTGAATCACAGATCCAACGCGTCGTCTAGCTCATCGTCTTGCTGTTCGCCTTATCTCCACAGCATCGTTTTTACTGCAACAACACACTCGTATTTTTACCGGCATTTTCATCCAAGAACATCGAACAAAAAAAACTCACAGAAAGAAGAGAAAGAGAGGGAGAGAGAACTTACAATAAGCATAAAGAAGAGGAGAGAGAGAGAGAGAGAGCTTACAAGAAGGAGAAAAGGAGAAAAACCAGAGAGAGAAAACTTACGGGAAGGAGAAAGAGAAGAAGTTCACATGTTCTAATTAGAATTATCAAATTACATAAATAACCTTACAACCCTAAAATTTATCAAAAATTACAAGATTGCCACCAAAAATTTGAAGCAATCCAGACCGCTCAAATCAACTAGATTTATGGCTGAGATTGGTTCTTTATTCTCATATGAGACTTTGGTTCTCACTTGATCCCTTTCCTATATTATATATATATATATATTATATATATATAAAGCATTTGAAGAGTGCACTTAAATATGCGCGTCTGAGATTTTCTCCGAAGAGCATCTCCAAGCAACGGTTGTCGCTCCTTTCTTCAAAAAAAAAAAAAATCTCCAACCCTACGCTACATCTACTTGTTTTTTAAAAGGGGTAATAGTACCTCATTTACATATAAATGGGTACTATTCATCCTCTACCCATTTTTTTTATCTTTTACATTTGTATTTGTATTCTTGTTTATTTATTTTTTTGTTTTATTGCTCTAATTTTCTCCTTTTGACTTTTATAAATAATAATAATAATAATAATAATGTAAATTATGTTATTTTTAGGTTTACTATTATCTTTAATTTCAATTGATATAATAAAAAAATCATAATGCAATCATAAAAAATTAAAAAATTTAAACTACAATAAATAACATAAAATATATTACATTAAATTAAAATTACCATAATAGTACATAAAAATAACATAAAATACATTACATAAAAATCAAAGACAAGGAAGCTCATGTTCATGTAACACTTCGTAATGATTGATTGATCATTTATGGGAGGAATTTTCAGATTCTGAGCTATTAAAATATAATTTATACTTTTATTAATGTTAGTTCCTTTTATATTGTAATTGTTATTTTATATTATTAAATGTTAATTTTATGTTCAAATAAAATTTAGTTTTGTAAATTAATTTATAGTGTATTATTTTTACTTATTATAAAATAATATTAAATATTAAATGTAAATACATTTGAAAAACATATATGCTACACACTAATTAGATTTTAAAAATAATTTTATAAAGTATAAAAATGGAATATTCCATTAAAGAATAAAATGTAGAATTGATGATTGGAGATGCTCTAAAACTACAAATAGAGGTAGGGAAAGCGTTAACGGTTGGAAATGCTCTAAAACAACAGATGGACAAATTTGTGAAGTTTGATGACCGGGCCTGTTCATAACAAATTAATAAGTAAATTGTATCTAGTTAGTTTTTTTAGCTACAAAGTATAAAATGGATGGCATGACAGTATAAAAAGGGAAAAAAAAAACTTCTATACGAAATTGTAAGAAAGACAATTTAAAATTCCTATGGTGGAAGCCCAACAATCAAATTGGGACAACCTATTTGTTAGAAAACCAAACCAGACCAGAGCAATGCTGGTTTCAGCTATGTTTGTTTTCCTCAGCTCCCTTAAACACAATCAAACCAATCTTACATGCATTACAGTATGAAGACAACACGCTTACTACACAATGCGTAGAACAAATGAATGCAGTTAGAGCAATCAGCTGTTGGTTATAGTTCTCACTATCTCGTCCACATTCTTTTCTTGGTGTCCCTCTCTTTGATCCCCTGGACAGGATCTCTGCTTGTTTTGACTCGAGCTGCGACGGGCCTCTGCCCGGTGACAGATGGCTTCGTTGCTCTCGAAACTCCAGGGGCAGTTTTTAGTGGATCAGAACGCCTGCCTCTGTAGGCATGGTCACTCACTGAAGAAGGTGGGACTCCACTATTATTTTCGACTTCATTATTTCTTGACAGTCTCTTCTTTCGGATCTCATGGAGAGAGTCATTTTCCTTGACTGAAGCAGAACCGTGACTGCCTCGGCGGTTTGCTAAATTCAAACTTCTTAGAATGCGATGCTCAGCTTCATTTGTCATCTCCTCTCTGACTGATACCTTGTTTTCCATGGGAGTCGATTTTAATGGATTGACAGATTCAGAGATCGTTGTGGATGCTAGCTGCTGTTCTTGCTCTCTCAGTTTGTCTTCGAGTTCTTTAATCTACAAGCAAAAGCACTACTTGATAAGACTTTGAGCGACATTAATTTACCTGAGTGTGTAGATGTACATGTAGCTTCATTCAACCTTGTTGATTGATAAAAATAAAACGTCAAAACCAAGAAAAAGAATTGCAGTCTCTCTTACTTCAGCTGAAATGCAAGGTGCAGTGTGACTGAGGAATGAAATAAGCATCCCCCACAGACGAGTTACTAACTACAAATGTAATGAGTACCTTTTGATGAAGGTAGAGACACTCTGTGTTTTCTTCCTGTTCTGTCAACTTTCTTTCAAGTTCTTTGACCTAAAACAATGATAAAACATTTGTTACACTTCAGACCTCTACAGCATCAACGGATCATACTGTCAATGCAATAACAGGTGCAGGAACCTTTTGTTGAAGGGTTAGAGAACTAGACTCAGATTGTTGCGCTTGCTCTCTCAGCTTGTTCTCAAGATCATTAACCTGTATAACAATGATGATAGAAGTTGTGGAGACTTCACATTTAGTAACAAAATGACAGTTAACCAGGAAAGAACACTAAATTGTGTAATGATTGTAATTACCTTCTTTTGGTATGTTGTAGAATGATTTTCCTCTTGTTGTTTCAGCTTGTTCTCTAATTCCATGACCTTCAGAAAACAGGAGAAAATAAATAGAAAAATCAATTCAAAGTTGCAAGCTTACTAGAGTTGGCATGCACATAAAAAGTCGAATTCTTACCTTCTGGTGAAGTTTGGTATAAGATTCTTCTTTCCCTTTTAACTTCTCTGAAAGATGTGAAACTTGTTTCTCAGATTGACATTGCAGTGATGTTTTCAACTCTACTTGGCCCTCTAGCTCTTTTATTTTTTCCAATTGGTTTTTGTAAACCTGATCCTTTCCTTTGGCTTTGCTTTCTAGGTTATGTAAATTTTCTTCAAGCCTTTTCAAAGATTCATCCTTGGACTTGCATTCCTGCCGTGCTTTCTCAAGCTACATTAAGAAATAGACAGATAAAGGAGGATGAGTACCAGATTCTAGAGAATGTTCATGAAGCGAAATTCGTGCAATACCGAATTTAATGATCTAGAATAAAACCTACCATTGTTTTCATCTTCTGCAGCTCATTTGAATCAATTTGTTTTCTAGCAGGACCCAACTCAACCCCCCTAACTCGGGTTGCAAAATTAAGTGAACTCAGGGTCTCGCTTAAGTCTTGATCTGAGGGACTAATTTGTACAAACATCAATGTTTTCGAGTCACCACCTACAAACATGAAAAATATATTCTAATGGAATGAGGATGGAAGGTCAAAATCCTCCTAGTTATGTGGAGTTTAAAAAATGTGGGGAATCAATCAAATATACCTAATGAATCCTGCAGTAAATGAGTCAGCTTTGAGTTCCTGAACGTTGTAACAAATAAACACCAAAGTCAGGCTACATATAAAGTGGTGTAACTCGAAGTGAAATGAAAAGGCTGCATATTGCTTTAACAACCTGTATGGTATGTGGCTGCTTTTATTTGCTAAAGCAGATATTACATCTCCAAGAGCAGAAAGTGATCGATTGATGTTCTGAGCTTCTTTAAGCCGGTCACCTTGCACATCAGTTTTAGCAAGCCTCTCACTTCCTGCTAAGTCCACAAGCCAAAGTTTGCTTTTGGTGCACTCTCCAGTGATCAGATTTTTGCTTCTTACCATAATACAGAGCATGCTGAGAAAGAGAGAGAGTCAATGACGGCATATAGATAACAGACAAGACACAAAACTAGAAGGCTGCGAAATCCATTACCAGTGAGAGCGACTGCTGTGCTCGTTCACATTATTCGATCCAACAGCTCGGGCACTACTTCCTGCTTGCAGAACATTCCAGACTTGTTGTGTATTTTCCACTTTGGCTTCAACAATTCCAGGAATATGATGAGATCCTTCAGAAGCTTGCTTTATCTCCAATCTAGAATTATGCCAAAGTAGATAATAAGTTAATTGTCTAACCACACTTCAAAATTAATTCAATGTATGTATAGACACGATATGAAATGCTTACTTCTTCGATGTTTCTATTGCCAACAAATCTCTTATCTGTTCATTGTAAACTTCAAGCACACTAACTGAAATGTTATAAGTGTTTGTTTCAGTCCTTTCATTAGCAATCTTAAACAACTCTTCCAGAGTCCTATAATTGACTCCCCGATTCGCCTCAGTACCCTCCATTGTGAATGTCTTGCCTGTTCCTGTTTGCCCATAAGCAAATATACAGACATTGTATCCATCTAAAACCGAAATTGCCATGGGTGCAGCATCGGCGAAAACATCAACTGTTTCAAATAGTTGACATATGGTGTTAGAATAATATTTTCCTCCAAAACATGTTTCAATTTTTTTCTTCATAACCAAAAAAACTTATAGGAAGGCACCTTGATCATCTTTGGGAGTGTACACACGATCAAACTTGAAACTCTTTTTGGTGGAGCCATTTACTACAATTCCAAGATCTCCATCATTAGCAGTGTCGAAGTCAATTACTGATGCACAACCAGCTGTGACCTCTGACTTGCTTAGGGGACGGCAACGACAAAATACTCTGATATTTCCTGAATACAGAGATAAATCTTGAGAACAGTTTCAAGTATATGATACAGGATATAAGAATCACAAATTACCTTTGGTCTCCTGCAATTGATTATGGAGCTTCCGTCTTTTCATTTGCTCTTCATTGTACTTTACTTTGAGTTCTTCACACTGTTCAACTACATAAAGACCCAGATTACGTTATATGCACCTCGTCAAAAAGATTATTTGATTTATTTCTAAAGCGTACCAAGTGCCTGCACTGCAAAAACCATTTTATTCAAGTCAGGAATGGAATCTGCACATTCATGTGCTTCCCGAGAAAGCTCAGAATGCTCTTGTTTCATGATCTGTACAAAACAAATATCAGCTTGCTTCATACAAGGCAAATGAACTCCATATGCAGAGACAATATTTTTTTCCATTGTTTTAACAGGACGTGTCTGCACACCTTTACTTTCTGCTCTAAGGTATTGATTGTCTCTGTCCAAGATTTGTGGTCATGCTCATATTTGCTTGCAAGGCCCCTAAGCTTCTCAGCTTGCTTTTCTAGAGTTTGGTCTGCAGAATATTTGACAAAATTGAATTGCAGAATCTTAGGTTCCCCGATGTATGAAGCCAATAAATTACAAGAAGTTTACAAATATGGCTGCACGTGACAACTATTCTATAATCAACTGATTATTATCAGAGCTCAAGTACAGTAGTAAAAGTCAACTATCCATATTAAATGAATATAAGAGAAAAAAATCAATCAATAAGTCATATGAAGAAAGAAGGAACAAAACGAAAAATAAGATTTTCAAGCCCTTCAAATCTGTGATTATGAAATTAGCCTCTGAAAATAAAAAGGTAAAACGTAGCCACAGCATTATATTGAAAAGGAAAGAAGTGGCCTGATCATTAAGAATTTATTTCCTTCCAAAAAGACACTAAACCTCATCAGTGCTCCAGTTCACTACATTCCAAAGTAAACAAAAGAACTCAGAGCACCAGTTCTTACCTAAGGAATATGTCTGGAATGTCTTATTGTCAAGGTCCATCCTGACCTTCTGTAGTTGTTCATTGGCAGCACTCCAAGACATCCAAGATTGATAACATTCATCAGTTTTCTGCTTCAACATATCTTTCAAATCTTGTATATCTTTCTCATACTTGGCCACTGATTTTGTTCGTAGAGCTTTTTTCTGCAATCCCCAAACAATGATAACTATAAATAGCATAATAAGTAATAGATGACACTATTACTTGTGCTCTCAATCCACACAAATGTTTATATTACAACGTACCTGAGCTGAAGGATATTCTATCTGTGTAGAACAATTTGTGCACATAAAGTAGTCATGACTTGGCTGAGAGACTGCACCGATAACAGAGGGTTCAATATTCTTCGATATTTATTAGAAACGCCTGCGACATAGAATTATTAAGCTGTGAAAACAAAATACCTGAGCGTTTAGGTGCTCTCCTAACACAGATTCCACTAACTATTGGGCTTCCAAACACCCCTTCAAACCTTAATAGAAGAATTCCATCCTCCTTAACAGCACCTCTAGCGCCAATGACTTGCAAAGGTTTGTTGAAGCCAACAATTGAGAAGATGTCAAAATCAGACAGAATCTGCATTGAGAATACCTCTGAATGTAAACTACAAGCACAAATACTTAAGATATCCTCATGTAGAACAGTGAAACTTTACAAGTTCACTTGCCTTTTCATCTTGCAAAAAGACATTAAACACTCGCATCCCTTTGGGCCCGTTGAAGTTAATAATTTCAGAAAAATGGAGATCGATAAAATAATCCCCAGTCAGAAGATTCTCAAAGCGGTAGCTGAAATCTCCCAGTCGTGCGGATTGATAAATGAATGAACACTCTCCACCCTCGGTGATGAAATCCTCTGTTTGAATTGTATCTCCACCTTCAAAAAAAGTATCTGCCATAAATTTGACACCGGAGTCTGATCCCCGCGATGCCATGGAACCAGCATTGACAAAAAGCACAATTTCCTCTGATAAAATAAAAATAAAAAAACATCAACAAATAAGATGAAGTCAAACAGAGTAGCGTTAGTAACAGAATAACATACACAATAGTTGCCAAACTGTTAGAACCAACATGATAATTTGCAACAGTCTCAGAAGGCTTAAACATGTAGAGCCATTTTTTCATTAATTTTCCCTCTATAATATGGCCCCCGATTTAAAATCATGAATGAACAAAGAAGAAAAAAAATGGGGGGGGGGGGGGGGAAGAAATCTTGAATCAACTCCCCTGCCCTCACATTATAAATTCTCATTTCTTTCATGGAAGGATAGCAAAATGGACACACTATTTTAGCTACTTCAACATATTTAAATCGATCTTCCAGCATAAAACGAACAAGAGACAAAACTTATGGGTAATGGGCACTCATTCTTCAAAAGAACCAACTCACATTCCCTAAAAATCTATTTAAAATCACGCATTTTTTGAACCAATTTACACCGGCACATAACCTAGAACTCCTCAAGAAACAAGAAAAATAGAGGTTTGCTACAGAAACCAAAGCGAAATAATCCAAAAACCTGATGAAAAAACTTCCAAGTTAAAACCACTGTGCCGCAACAAATCGGTAATCTCTCCGTTCAGAACTTCAGATTCTTAAAAAAAAAAACAGCCCAGATCTTAATTATTTCCAACTTTTTCACAAACATGTAGAAGGCGCACCTGTAGAACAAGGGATTGTGAAGCCATTTGGGATTAGTCTCGCACCAGAATCCCAAACCATTAAATCAGCGAAAGACTCTTCACTTTCGTCTTCTTCCATAGCCGAAGCTCCGGTTTCCTGACTCGAATTTTTCGCATGCTCCCAATCGAACCCGCTAGAAGAAATGTGAATTCCTGGATTCTTCTCGAGTGATTTGAACTCGCAGTTTTCTTCCATTGGGGTTTTCAATTTTCGGACAATCGTTTAGCTTTTGCGCGAGTTGAAGAATGGAGAAAGAAATGGCTACACTATTCTTTTCTTTTCAGAGAAGGAAAAAATGGCTACTATTTTTGTGCAGTATGAGAGCGTTTTTGGCGTTTGAATTTGGATTCGCTGTCCGTTCAAATTATATGACCGTTACTCTGAACTTGTGGCCTTCTTTGGTTTGAAATTGGGGCATTACTGTGGTTAACTGAAATGCAGGGGACGAATTGCAATTCACACTAACCCATTCACAACATTAATAATTTTTTTAACTTTTTATCCATTCCTCCACTCATTTTCTAAATATTTGTGCGCTGGTAATAGTGTGTGTAACTGTGGGTAAGAATCTCCCGACCAAAAGTAAGTTGGATTTATCTTATAAAAGATACTAGCTCTCATTCACCAATTTCTCTCTTTTCTCTCTCTTTATGTAAATCTCATATTTTTTTTGGGTGTTCATAATTTGTGGATATTTTTACCCCAACTTTTTTTTGGTAACATGCATTTCCTGATCATGATTTTACATAACCGAAATCATACTCTCAAAATACGATTTCAGTTCCGACTTGGACCCCTCTTTACAATCTATGTTACACTATCTTTATCGTGTTATTTTTATATTGTGCTCGATCAGAATAACATTTTAGGAATGTAATTATCATACCATCACAAATTTATAAATAATCTCACTTTTTACACTTGAGATCTTCTAGTCTCAATTTATGTGTGTCAATCATGTGCCAAATCTCAAAATTATCACATTTTCTTTCATTTTTTTCTTCAATTTTAATTTCTTTTGGTTTATTATAATTGTGCATTATTATTTAGGATTTCTTCCACAAAATTAGGATTCATAATTATTTTTTAATATTTAATTTTCATTTTTTAGTTAATATAATTGATTTTTAGGATTGATTATTCCTAATTTAGGGCATATAATTAAAATAATAATTTTTAATAATAATATTAATTATAATTAGTTATAATATAATAAATTTTATTTTTATAAAAGTAATTATTAATAATATATAATTTTAACGTAGCACATCATTGACAGACTCCACTTTTTAGATACGATGACATTAAATAATTGTATTTTATTTTTTGTTCTATAACCAAATCCATAAATATGTAATTAAGTTAATTGGATCATAAATCGCACTAAAACATGCAGTGCGATTTTTGTTCATAAATTACTGGACTTTACATATAAAAGCGTGTGAACGTTATTGTTGGGGGCAGCGCAAATTATGT
Source organism: Perilla frutescens (assembly GCA_026008535.1). Classification (NCBI taxonomy): domain Eukaryota; kingdom Viridiplantae; phylum Streptophyta; class Magnoliopsida; order Lamiales; family Lamiaceae; genus Perilla; species Perilla frutescens. Next base: position 7,911,666 of record BRKX01000016.1, read on the forward strand.
TTCAAGCGCTTTAATTGAACGTGGACAATAAGCTCCCTCAATTTCTCCGAAAAACAATAATGGCACACCCCAATCCTCTATTTCCAGAAATCCCCTTTTCCATCCTTTAAAAATTTCCCTCACTTTCTTCTCCCTCAGCCTCTGCACCACTGACCAGTAAGCATTCATGCGCGCAGAATTTGAACGCACGTGATTTCGTTTCCAGAAATGATTTTGTTGATTTCTGGAGAAACTAATAACAAAAGGTTGGTTCCTTTTATTTTTCGCCTTTTTTTATTTATTTTTTAATTAGAGAAACTGTTCACGTGTTTCAGTTATGCGGGCATGTTTATTTTTCTGTGTATGAGCAATCCATGCTTGAAAAAGTTTCAATTTTTAGTTGTTTATGACGCTGTTATATCGTTTCAATTGATTTTCAATTATGGGTGATTTTAGTTTTGTGTTTTAATGTATTGGGCTTTTGCGTGTTTTTGAATTGTGTGATCACAGCTTTAGTTGCAACTGAACTGTGTAGAGAAAAAGAAAAAACAAAAACTGGCTTACTTTCTGCGGCAATGGAACTCCCTTGTTCGTCTGAGGTCACTTGGCAAAACATGATGCTTCCACCTGCATCACGAACATTTCAGGATCGTGAAGACCTTGTAAATTATGTTCGTGATTTTGGTGCTAGTCAAGGATACATTGTAACGATAAGAAAGTCTAAGAAAGATAGAAGTGTTGTGCTTGGTTGTGATAGAGGAGGTACTTATCGAAATAGGCGTAATGTTGAGGAAATGAAGCGCAAAAGGAAGGCTAGTTCTCGCCTCATAAACTGTCCTTTTCAAGCTTTAGGAAAGAAAGACGATGATGTCTGGGTTCTCACGGTTAAAAATGGTGAGCACAACCATGAACCACTGAAAGACATATCTGAGCATCGCTACAGTCGCCGTCTTACAGAGGAGGATGTAAAACAAATCAAGCAAATGAGCGAAGCTGGAGCTAAACCACGTCAAATGCTTGAAGCTCTGAAGCAAAGCAATCCAGATTTTCATTCAACACCTAGACATCTTTACAATGTCAAAGCGAAGATTCGACAAGGATTTTCAGGTATGATGCTTTGTATCAATTGAAATAGAGTTTTGGATTGCTATTTACCTGATACTGCTATTTTATTTTATTTTTGTCCCATTTTTTTGGTTGGACGTGTATGTTAACAATGAATATGAGTACCACTCAATTGATCTTCTATGTTGTGGCTTAATTGAGTTACAAGTCCTAGCTGTGTCTGTACTTGCTTCTTTTATATATGGGTATTGTCTGAACGTTAGTAATGTTGAGAATAAATTTACCTTTCTTCTGTTGGATAATTATAGCTCGTCATTATGTTCCATTATAAATGACTGGTTGGAGCATTGTTTGGTGACTGGTCATAAAATGTAATTTTATCTCTAATGATTCTTTTCCGGAAAAAAAATTGTGCCTTAATCTTTGGTGGTCTTTAGTTCCCTAAAGTTTTCCCGACCCAACATTATGTTAGAGATATGTACTTTTGTGTCATGCAATATGATTCATATGGGTTTGAGGATTTGTCATGTTGACGTGTTTTGAGTTTTGACTTATCATATCTAGGATAGACTCACTGCTTCCATATGGTTTGGTTTAAATTTCGATGTAAGTCATCTTCTTATATAATTTCTGGTACTGTTTATCTGTAGAAAAAAGTTTCAAATACTGGAGGCCCAATCTATCTACCGTGGGTGACATTGTGAGATCAACAAGTGCTGTCCCAGTAAGTTTGTAAGTTAATACGATGTGAGCCATGGAGATACAAATGATGTTCGATATCATTAAGATTTATTTGATACATTATAAAAAAAGAATATTATGAGTGTGATTGCATGAGAGTGACCGTTCATTATTTAATCGCAGCCAGAAATCCTCCTCTGAGTGTGCGAATGCCTCGAATTGAATACATCTCATTTTTACAACAATTAGCCATATGTTCATCCATTCATCTACTTTTTATTGTTCCTCCTTCGATTGATACTCCATACATTTCTTTCTCCACCGGTGTTTTGATTCCATTGATAGCTCAAGGTCACTAATTACATTGGTGGGAAGTTTATGGAATCACAAGCATGTGAGGTCATTGATGTCATAAATCCTGTAAGCTGAAATTGCTTTTCATCCGTTACTCTCTAATTTAGCTTAAAAATTGTTACCTGTATTTAAATGATCTGGTGGACATACATTTAGGCTACCCAAGAGGCTGGTTCCCAAGTTCCAATGACAACATATGAAGAGTTTAAAGCTGCGGTTGATGCAGCAAAACAAGCTTTTCCCACATGGAAGACCACACCAGTTTCGACCCGTCAGCAGGTTATGTTTAAGCTACAGGAGCTCATCAGGAGGGATATTGTATGTATGCAATGATTCTCTTTTCTATTTAGTCATGCTGATAAAAAAATGGCATACATATGAGGCATACATTTACAGGACAAATTATCCAAGAATCTTATGAAAGAGCAGGGCAAGACCTTGAATAGTGCAAAAGCTGATGTACTTTATGGTTTAGGTCAGTAGCTGCACGTGCATCTATCTTCTACTTTTTCCTACATATTTCCCCCTTAATAGGCTTTCATTTAGTTCAAAAACTAGTATCCAATTCTTGGTAGTTTGATTTGGTCATAGAGCTTGTTGAACGTGCATGTGGCATGGCAACTCTACTGACGGGCAAGTATGTACCCAATACTGCTAACGGAATTGATACGTTTTGCACCAGAGAACCTATTGGTGTTTGTGCTGGGATTTGTCTCTCCAACTTCCCCACCATGATTCCCCTCTGGGTATGTCGATGCTAATTGATGCATTTTTTTTATATTGCTCTTATATTCGTTTGGACTATTTATATCAATCAAGTGGTTGATATTTACTAATGCGACCTTTTCTCACTTATATTGATGTGCATATGTGTCAATCATGTGACTATCATTTCTAAGTAGGATTAGTGTAATGCATTAGTGCCTCAAATTTTCAATTGGTTGTTCTGCTAATTCAACATACTTTATGGCCCAACTGCAATTTAAGTAGTCCTTGTTAGGTGAATCTGCCTACTAGGACAGTTTTTACTCTTTCACCATTATGTGTCTCCCTTGGAGATTGTGTTGCAGTATACATGCTGCTCAAGATTTGGAAATATCCTTCTAAATAGCTGTTTATGGGCAATGCAGATGTTTCCTATTGCAGTTACTTGTGGAAATACATTTATTCTGAAGCCGTCGGAGAAGAATCCAGGTGATCTCTTGACCATTTGACCCTGTGAAATCATAAACCCCCCCCCCCCCCACCATAAATAATCCTTAGGAAGGATAACCGTGAAGTAAAAAGCAGACTACGCGATGACCATATAAGGATTTCATCTTGGACAATGTATAGGTCGAGTGACCTTATAGAGCAACTGCTTTCTCTCAGGGGTTTCAATGATGGTAGCAGCACTGGCTGCAGAAGCTGGCTTACCCGATGGTGTCTTAAACATTGTTCATGGCAATCATGTAAGCAAGTACTGTCCAACATGAAGATATCCTTACATCACCTAACCTTGGGCAGTGTTTTTCATTTTTTTAATCTTCATTTATATTTTTGTAATGGTACAACACTTATAAGACAATTTGCATGCACAGTTCTGCTTCTAAGATGCCAGCCTGTGCTTTTCCCTTCTTCTAAAAAAACATGAAATGCTGTATGTTTGGGAATCTTTATTGAAGTTTTGTACTGCCCACTTCCTTGAACCTCGTGAAGTTCACCGTTCTTTTGATCTGAATGGTGCATATATAATTTAAAAATCAAAGATTAGTTCCTCACCCCTTAAACTGAGATCTAATTGTGATGGAGTTGCTTGTGTAGGAAATTGCCAAGAATATATGTGACAACGAAGATATTAAGGCTGTATCACTGGTCAGCTCAAATAATGTAAGATCTTGATGCTAATATTGCTATTAATATATGGAATTGCATTTTTCAGACATTGAAGTTGTACTACTGGAAACACATGTTTTGGTTTATGTGATGCATATGTTTTAGGAGCTGATGCTCTTAAATATTTACTTTCTCTACCTTAAATGTTTGTCATTATCTGCAAGTGTGGTGGATTCCCCATTGATTCTATGATTGATTCATTAACATATTTGACTTCCTACTATACTTCGGCAATTTCTCATGCTCTTCTTAAATATAATTTTGTTTATGATTCAATAGTAATACCTGACATTTTTCTGCTAAATTTTAAGGCTGCAATGGACTTACATGCCAGAGCCGCTGCTAGTGGTAAACGTATTCAAGTAAGTGTATTCTTCCTCTGGAGTGGGTACTGGCTGGCCTCTAATAACTCGGATTGCTAATTTTCCTCTCACTCCCCCCCCCCCCCTTGTATGGTTATTACCAGTCTAACTTAGAAGTGAAAAATCACATCGTTATCATGCCCGATGCAAGTGCTGATGCTGCAGTGGATGCTGTTATTGAATCTGGCTTTGGTACTTCTGGAACCCAGAGGTTCATGGGTCCTTGCGTAGCTGTTTTTGTTGGAAGCTCAACCCCATGGTGCAATTTCTGTTTAAAATTTTAGTCACTTATTCAGTAACCTTTCCAAGTTTTACTACTTGTTCCATCTATCTCTTGTTTAATGAGCTCCTCACTACCTATGGGAAAACTCAGGGTGCATTGCCACCAGCTTTAGATCCAGATATAAATGTTCTTTCCCCAACTCAAAGTCTTTCTCAGAGATGCTGTGCATTCAAAGACTCACATCAATGTATCATTTATCTCCGCAACATCTGAGTTTATTGCTTGATTAGATTTTAACTCAGGCTCTAGGGCTTGAGAAGACTGATAATGTTTTATTATGTTTGTTTCTGTTTCTGTGCACAAGCTTTTAATGAGAATCAGTGGATGGGAGAGATAGGTAGGAGTAAGGAGAGAATGATAGCAATCAAAGAAAGACAAAAGGAATAAAATCAGAGACTTTCTAGGGAGGAGTGTTCTCTCCCCTATCTGGGTATAGAAAGCACAATATTTTGCATTTAATTATCCCGTAGGGAATATCTCCCTTGAGATCTGGTCTATTCACAGTCACCAATGACTTTCAAAACTTTATAATTTGCACCACATTGTGAAAGAAATACCATCCTTTTTGCTGATAGAAAGCCCAGTTCTGAATGTCGGAACTCATATCAGATTTTAGTTAATTGGATTTGCATGCACATAATAATTATATCTGGAAGTTATGATTTAATTTTCTTTCAGGGAACAAAAACTTGTGGAGCGAGCAAAAGAGTTGAAAGTTGATGCGGGAACAGAGCCTAGTACTGACATTGGACCAGTTATCAGTAAAGAGGTCTGAACTCCTTTTCCAGTTGTGAATGGATTATTAGGCATATTACATTCTAGAATGTATTTCTATGTCAATGAAGTGATACTTGAATTTTGGCTTATTTCAACCAGTAGCATTTTTTAGAGAATATAACCTATGTTGGTGGGTTTCTTTCATCAATGTTTTAGAACTAGCTTGTAGTTTCCTGAAATTGCAATTAATAAAGGTGATGCTGCTGGGCAGAAGTGATTTGCATCTTGTTGAATGATTCCAAGCTGTATGAAGCCAATGATTTCTTAAGATGCAATGGGCTAAGATGATCGTTATTCATTGTTTGAATGAAGACATGTCCTTCTAATTGAAGGGACAGAATGAGCATGTACTTAAGGGTGGGTTGCCTCTTAATGTTTTTAAAGTTAACATTCATTGGTTGGGATTTACGAGTTAGCATGCCTGTGATTCTGCCCTCCTAACTCCTAAGGTCAGATGATGTGTTTTAAAGGCGCACTATGGTAAACTACTACATAAAAATGCTAAGCCACGACTTTTCTTCAGATATAATTTTTGGCATCATTGTGGAGATCTCATTTATTATCATTTGCTTTTTTTCTCATATTGACTTTACATTTCTAAAGTTCTCAATTTTACAATCCTTTTACTATAATTCTCTTTGCTGGGTTGGTCATGTAAGAATTGAGTTCTCTTTTGTTTGCAATCTCAAAAAGCATTTTAGTTGTTTACCTCATTGAATAGATAACATATTGGCTCAAGTGTGTGTGTGTGTTTTTTTTTTTTTGTTTTTTTTTTTTTTTTTTTTTTTATCTAGGCATGAGATCTTGTCAAGTTTGTGCTCTTCAATCTGTATTTTCTAAATTTGCAGGCAAAGGATAGAATGTGCAGATTAATTCAAAGTGGTATATGCAGTGGCGCTAGACTTGTTCTAGATGGGAGATACATTGTGGTATGTTTCCCTTCTCCATTCATTATTCGGAGATATTTATCTTTTATTGTTGGACATGATACTCGTGGAAAGCTATGGAACTTATATTACCACATCAAATAATTATAAGTTAACACCACACTGAAGTCACCATAAGAATATACTGTCGTGGTTTATATTATGCCACAACAATACTCAAGCAGTTGTCTGTGCTTGTGTGCGCCCTAACTTTTCTTAGAGATCCTTACAAATGTTTCTCTACTGATATGACCACTGAAGGTTCCGCGGTATGGAGAAGGGAACTTTCTCGGTCCTACTATCATGAGTGATGTCACAACCAGCATGGATTGTTACAAGGTATTCTTTCATGGACGCTTACTTTGGGTACCCAAATACATAGAATATGGAAAAAAAAGGGAGAAATATGCTAGACTATAAAAACTATATTGACTATCAATTCACAAAGTTGTGACTCTCTCTATTGTGGCTTAGCAGGAAGATGTGGTCGGCCCAGTTCTTCTATGTATGCAGGTTTGCTTATTCTTTGCTAACATTTATTTATTGTCGTAAATTTTGTAAGGAACCTCCCTGATATGTTTGCTGCTTCCTCTACAATCATCAGGCTGACAACCTAGACAGTGCCATATCAATTGTTAACAGTAGCAAGTAAGCATATTAACTGTGGTCTGTATATTTCGCTGTTGCTATGAGATAATCTTATTTATCAATACTCTTCAGAAACCTTTTTCCTTTAATTGCCGTCTTTTATCCCACCTACTATTGGTTATGTGCCCATTCTTTTTCTGTGCCTGCAAGAACTTTAACTTTCAGGGAAAAAGATCATATAGAGAACTGGCCAGTGATGGATCCAGGAATAAACAATCATATAAGAACTTTGCAATTCTAGGTCATTTTTGCTACTTACCAGTAGTGATCTGTTTTTGTAATTGTCAGTGGCGTGGAGTATAAGTTCTTCAATAGGAAACTACAATACAAAATAGAACTATCCTTGGGGGTTGCACTGGAATGGACCCTGGTGTAGCAACTTTGTAAATCCACCCATGGAGCTTGGAAAGGCTTTATTTGGAATTAATGATCCTATATGGCTATATCAAACTTTGACAATAATTTTTCAGAGCATGTTTAATTTCAGTATTAGATCTTGAATCAATTTTCCATGTCGTGATTCTTTTCCCATTTTGTTTAGGCTCAGAAGTGGGGCTTCTATATTTACTTCTTCAAATGTTGCTGCTAGGAAGTTTCAGAATGAAGTCAATACCAGTCTGGTAAGGCGAAGCTTCTTCTTTGGGGCATATACGCTTAGTAGATTTTCTATTATCTATGTTCACATTTGATTCGAACTGCTAGGTTGGGATAAATGTTCCTTTTTCGCTTTCATTGCCTCTTTCTACGCTCAACTGTTCTGCGGTAGATGGAGATCTTAGTTTCTGTGGTATGCCACTCTCTCTCTCTCTCTCCCATCAACACGAATAGTCTCCTCCGCTATCCAGGAACCAAGAATTGCGTACTCTCTTTTGTAGGGAAAGCAGACGTTCATTTCTATACTCAGTCAAAAACAGTTGTTCAACGTTGGAAAGAATTTCCTAGAGGACGCGCACCTTCGTCTCATCCACATCCACCTACATTTGAGATCCAGATGAGTAGCCAAAGAACGTCTTCTGTGCAACTTCATGGTTCTGAGAGAGATTCGGTTGGTGGTATAGGATCAACAGCTATGCCATCATCTTCAGAGGATTTTTCAGTCCCCCTGGCATTGCATTCTGCCTCGTCGGTACCTGAAACAGAACCACCAAGGCATAAAGGATCATTGTTGCCCTCATCATCTCTGATGAACGAAGATCAGTCAACAGGGATGCACTCAGTAACACCGGTGGATGCAACGAGCCATGGAGTATTGACTTCTATGCCTTCTTTATCATCTGACAGAATGTTTTCTTCTCAAACATCTAAATGGAGTGAGAGCCATGCGTTATTGCAGATGAGTGAAAATACGCTACCCATTTCTGGGAGGATCGATGCAGCAGCTTCTGCAGTGCCAAGAGAGGCCATGAATGATGCTTCTCCTACTACTGCTGAAAGATTCTACCTTCCTACAATGTCAAGAAATGAGAACACGGCCATGATGTCTTTTAGGCACGATGGCCCTCTATTTTCGGAGAAAGTTCATCTGATATCTCAGCAGAACGAAATTGTCAGCCCAGCATCACAAAGACCTGAAGTATCCCTCAGATCAACCTCTGATAGTCTCTATTTGCCTGCCGTTTCTGACGATATGGGCTTGACAAGGATGAACGAACATGCGGCTCTACAACAAGCTTCTGTGACTGCGTATTCTCCAAACGCGGTGCCACCTCAAACAACTGATGCAGTGCCGATGCATTTGGCGTCAGCAAAGCAGAGGAGTGACAGGGCATCGTCGTCGCCATCAGCATCATCAGAGAGGGTTTCTATCCCTTCAACTTCCCAAGAAATGTATATTCAGATGCCAAACATATCTACCGAGAAACATGATCGTGAAGGAGTGCCGTGAACTCTTCCATAGACTCATTATTTTATTTTTTATTTTATTAGTCAGCTTTGATAACCGAGTCTTTCAATTCATAATTTTTGGTATAATCATCTGAAGGTGTGGTTGCTCCTTTTTAAAACCACAACTTAATTAGATGGATTATGAACCAGTAGTAGTAGGTGTTGAAGCTTTTTATTATCTCAAATTGCTGTTTTTGAGGAGGAACATGCATACTTCATGTAATTAGATGAAGATTGGCCTTTCAATTTCTATTTAATATTTGTTTCATTGGATCTTAACAAGCCCTTTTTTGATGCTGAGGGATTTGCATGTAAACCTCATAAAAACTACACTAATGAATTAATTTAATCTAAAATATGTTGGTAATTAAGTAATTAGTTTTATTTTATTGGACTATCCAAAATCTATATATACAATATTCTACAAGTCTATTATATGTATAAATTATTATTGTTAAAATGAACCTGCTATATAACTCTAATATTAGCATTCCTTCATATTGTGGACTGTAGTGTTCCCATATTAAACTGAATCATTTCAGATTCAGAGTGGCATTTTTGAGGATAAATGTAAAAACATTTGGGGGTCTAAATGCAAAAGGAGAACATCTCGGGGTTTCTATTACATACATAATCGCTCCAGCAGAAATCAACATATACAAACGTTTTGAGAGTTCATTGCTCAAAAAGCTTACCAACGAAAGGAAGACAAGAAACGAAACTACAGTTCAAGAATGCAATGTCTGAACAAGTTCTTCCTTTCAGCTTCTCTTTCTCTCTCTAACCCACCAAATTCACAAACAAAGAGCCCACCTTTTCGAGCCACGTGTAGAAATAGAATCCACAAAACTCATGAGAGCCCTTACGACGAAACTGTTTGTAAAATTGCGTCAAAGAAAGCGTTTCCTTTACCTCCAAATGTGGAAAGCATTGCAAGCACGTCAAACCCATTTGTTAAACATTGTGTGAAGCTTAGACATAGCTCCTCGTACCGCCATTTTCATGGCTCGGTTCTCGTTGTCGGCACTACTCCTGTAAGGTAACTTGATTTTCTTGCTTCTCTTTCTCGTGTTTATCAGAAGTTTCTTTCCCACTGAAATTGTTCTCGTGTTTGTTTGTTTTTTTTAATCAAGATTTGAAATTTGATTCTTCGTTTATAATTCAGTACGTGTAGCGTCTACGAAACCGTGCTAATTCACAAGTTTCAAGCTTTTGGAAGTGAGTTGTTTCCTTCTCTTAATGAAGCTTTTTGAACATGGACGTATTGAGTTTGGTTCTTATTTCATTAGGGTGAGTCGGAAAGGGTTGAGACTTGAGAGGAAGGGAAAGGGGGTTCTTAGATGTAGTTGAACAATGTTGATGTCAATGAAAGAGTTTTGGGCTTCTTTTGATGCATATGTATGAATCTTGGACAACTCAAAATGTTTTCGGAATGACTAAAATGTGAGAATAATACTGAATGAGAGATATTACATTGTTGCAGGGAGATTTACAGATTTCATAAATCAGAATCAGATAGGCCTATAATCGAGTGCTTGTTTGTACTCGATAACTGTTGTATTCCTGAAGAAATGGATGATAAAGCTGTTCATGTCATTCAAGTTAATTCGGAGGTGATGAGAAAAATATCTGGCATCCAGTCTGTTGATTCTGTTGAAGTCATTGCTTTGATGAGAATTCCTTCATCATTTCGGATAGTCAACAATAGCTTGCATGATGAAGATTGCCGTGCATTGTTTTCATTCCCACATAGGATTCTAGTTCTTGATGGGATCCAGGTAATGCAGTTAATTTGAGTTAGACACCTTAATTAACCCGAGATCCAACATTATGTCTTCTTTAGAAATAATGGAAAATGTTGGAAATTTTCTGGAAAATAATTACTTGGATTCACTCACAAATGCCTACATTTACGTTTCAATATGATCGTTCTGAATTCAATTTACATTATTATGGCAGGATCCTGGAAACCTAGGCACACTTGTAAGAACTGCTACAGCTTTTAGATGGGTAAGGGCTGTCACTGCCATGATTTTTTTTCTTCACATTTACAATTACATGCATTTTGTTCCAATCTATACAAATAGTCTGTTTTTACACTTTCCATTAATGAAAACATAAAATATAGGTAACGAGCGTAATTCTTCCATGAAGAGAATAAGCTCTTAGATTTGTTTTTGTTTAGTACTTAAAAGTTTTTTAGTCGCTATTTCAAACTCATCATCACTATTTATTTATTTTTTCACCCTTTCTGTTCAGCAGGATGGGGTTTTCCTGCTTCCTGGTTGTTGTGATCCGTTCAACGACAAAGCACTCCGAGCTTGTCGAGGAGCCTGCTTTCAGATTCCGATTGTTTCTGGTAACTGGGAACACGTAGGAGCTCTCAGAGAAGAATTTGAAATGAAAATGTTGGCTGGCCATCCTGCCACAAGCGATGACCTGAACCCAGTGATGAAGCTTTCTAAAGATTTTGCAGAGTCGGTTGCAGGTTGGCCTCTGTGTCTGGTTTTAGGCAGTGAAGGTGCCGGCCTTTCCCAATTTAGTCGGAGGGCTTGTGAGCTTGTAACCATTCCGATGGCCGGAGAATTTGAGTCTCTGAATGTTTCTGTAGCTGGTGGAATTTTCATGTATACGTTGCAGCATGAGAACAATAAACCTGCTTGATTTCTTACTAATACATTCTCCTCTCTCTCTCTCTATACACACACACACACACACACACACACACACACACATAAGTGAGAATATACATAACATGAGTTTGCAGATTGGTGTTTTGTCCCCATTCTTTCACTCTCTGTTTAGATTCTCTTTGGGAATTGTACTCACTACAAATTCTCTCTTATCTGGGAACAATCTCTAACCAAACAGAGATAATCGGATTTGTGCAATGTTCTTTCAGGAAAATAATGGATGTGCTGCTTTTGTTTTGAGATTTTTTTTTCTGAAAAGTTTAGATTTTTTTTTAATGTAATGAATGAATAGTTATAAACTTGATATGCTTCAAATTTTATTTTTTAATGTAATGAATGAATAGTTATAAACTTGATATGCTTCAAATTTTAGAATAAGAATTACCAAGCTATCTGAATATAACACAATCTCGATCACATTCACACTATATGTTTTTTTTTTGTTATATTACATTTTATTTTATAACACTTTATTTATTACACAATATAAAGATAATTATCATACATACAATATCACTATCAAATCGTTCACCCTACTAATCCAACGGGCTACAGTTGAAGTTACGATTAATTTTGAAAAATATACTTAGTCAAAAAGGGCACTATTGAAAAACCAATCCAATAAATCGATTATATTATGATTTCGAGTTTTTTCGTGATCTTTTTTATTTTATTCCAGTTAGTAAGAGGGGTCTTGAACTAAGAAATAGACCCTATAAGCTAAAAAAGGGTATCCTGGGTATTTCTATCAATTATTTTGGAAATTAATAATTCTTCCGTTTTATTGGATGGAATTTCAATGAATTAAATTTATAAGAATCACAAAGTCCTAGCTTTTTTGAAAAAAAAAAAATCAATCAGTCAGAACTCAAATTTTTGGCTTATTCTATTTTGGTAGTTCCATCGTGGAATTTCTGTAATTCTATTCCCAACCTCTAATTTTCTCCTCACAATCTCCGTGTATAATTAAAATAAAATTATTTCTATTTAACCCTTTAAATTCCTACTCCGTTATTCCCTATATCTGCCTTTGCGAAATATCATTTTCCCATTTGTTCTCTCTTCTTCAGAAATGGCGAACATGAAAATTCAAAAAATCATGAAGTGTTGATAAGACTACAGATCAGAACTCGCATTTAATCTCTCAATTCGCCAATAATTTCTTCTATGCATTTTAGTTTGTTTGGGCAATAGAGCCCACCCTCTTATTAGGATATCTAGTATTTTATTCTGAAAAATTATTTCTTTGAGTTCTTTCTCCTGATCTTCTTCAAATCCATTAACTTCTCATTTTCTTCCCTTTTGGGAGTTTGATTGATTAATTTTTATTGCGCTTTACATAATCCTTACTGATTTTGAATAAGCATTTTAAAGTATTAAAAAATCGTAAAAAAGACGAATGTTGTATAGTCTCGCAGTTAAACACAATCTGAATTACACTCAGTTCTCAATTTCAAGTTTGTCATATTTTTTGTAAACTTTCGTGGTTTATTATCCCTAATCTTTCATAGATTTTAATTTGCTTTGTCATAAATGTTTTCAACAACAATCATAAAATGGATTTAGTTATAAAATAGGTGCGGGTTGTTGGGTTTTTAATTAAGGGGATTTTAAAGGGCAAAAAAGTCTAATTATTAATATTTTTATTTTTAAAAAGTAATGGTGGTTGTAAAGAGAAATTTGGAGGGTTGTGAATAAAATCACCCTACTAATGAATACATGGGTAAATTATATTTTGATACTTACATTTTGGGCCACTTTTTAAAAATAGTTCACTTTTTCAAAATTAACAAAACAATACCCATTTTTTTAAAAATAATATAAATCTAACTTTTAATCAATTCTACGGCCCGAGAATCATATGTAGTTGATTGATTTTAAATATTTCTTAATTGAATGATTCTTTTTGTATGGCTAGGAAAATAGAATTACTAAAATACAATTTACTATGTACATTTTTCGAGCCGTAAAATTGATCAAATGTTAGATTTGTAAAAATTTTTAAAAAATGGGTAATGTTTTGTTAATTTTGAAAAATAGCTTAAAATATAGGTATCAAAATGTAATTTACCTTAAATATATATTGAATAAAGACTATATATATATATATATATATATATAAATTACACTTTGATACTTACCTTTTGGATACTTTTTTAAAAAATAACTCACTTTTTCAAAAAATTTACAAATCTAACATTTGATCAATTTTACGGCGCGAAAATCAAACGTAGTTGTTGTATTTTAATATTAGATTTCCACCAGTGCGATGCACGAGTTGGTGGAACTTGGCTGGTGGTCTCCCTCTCTCCTCTCTCTATTCTTTTTTTTTAAAATTTTAATGTATTATTATAAAGAAATATATATCCATTATATCTAAATTTTATTAGATATGTAAATTTTAGTTGGACAGATGTCTCCATTCTGTTGGATATGTAAATTTTAATTGGATAAATAGATATAATGCATATTTTTAATAATACATTAAAAAAATTAAATAATACCAAAATCCGTAAAAAGCACTACACCAGTGTAGTCTTTGCAATTATTATTTGTGTATTTTGTGTATTTTAGAGAAAAAGCATGGAAAGCAAAGCACTTAAATTACCCACCATAATAGTTTGTACCAAATATTGGTACAAAAATTTTGTTTTGGCGACTTGATTGAGCATATATGGCAACAATTCGGTAATCAACACTAAATTTATATTTTTTTCATCTATTTTAATTGTCATTTGTTTATTTTCAATTCATGTTTAGTTTATTATTATTTATGTTCTTATTTTGTTTATTTTATATTTTATCATATTGTCTATTTTATAAAAGTTTGTTATTTTGTGTTGTTACAATTTTCAATAATAATAATAATTATTATTATTATTTATTTTAATTCAAATTAATTATATTATATTTATTAATAAAAGAAAAGAAAAAATAATATATAATGTTGTGGTTGGGTGTTTGGGGTGGTTGATAAACTATCAAATTGTATGTGGTTGGTTGGGTAAAATATTGGTGATGTGGAAAAGAGAAAAAGTAATTAAATATTGAGGTTGTTTGTCCGGTTGGAGTGTTTGCCTGGTTGCTGATAATGGTAGTCTTATCGTGTTTACAAATAAAAAAAATCAAGCCAACACCATTTATGACTCGTGAAACTACTATGTACAATTGACTGTGACTAAAAACTTATGAAAAATATATGTGAACAAAGATTATAACAATAACATATATTTCGTTTTGAAGGTTCTTAAGGTTGTATATTTATATAGATTTTTTGTATTTAACTCTCAAGAATTGATAATTATGTTGTATGTAAAATAAATGTAGTTAGAATATTATTAATAAATATATATCGAAACATAAAAATGTCAATTTAAGAAATTATAACATTGCTGCCTACATATATTCATTATATATCAATCTTCGTTTTATTTGTGTTAAAATATGGTTGATTACACTTTAGTACTCAACGTTGAACGCTTTTACATGTGTATTATTCTAAAGTTTCAAAATTTATATATTGATACCGAATGCTTGCACAAATTAACATGGACTACTGAAAATTGTGAAGATCAACAACAACATCCAATATTTGTACAAATGGAATAAGCTAAAGATTGAATTTGAAAGATTTCCAGCAGTCTAAGTCAACATTTGCAAGATTGAAAAATTATTCTAGTTCTATAAGTATTAAGTATTAATTTGTGCAAACATTAGGTGTTAAGTTTTTTTTTAACGTTCAGCTTACTAAAGTGTAATGAACCTTATAAAATATGTTAATTATGATTGTATATCAAATAAACTTAAGAGTATACTTTCTAAAAAACAATTGATAAACTCTTGATTTTCATGGCTTTCATGTATTTTGAGATCTAGTTGGATGGTAGTTCATGTGCACTGCATGCATATATTGACAAGTTGCGCATAGTTTTTTATATTTTGTCCAGTGTTACGTTTCTGTTCATTTTGAAGGTTTTATTGCAAATATTTTATGAGATGAAATTGTGTGCTTGAAAAGTCCTAAGAATATAGATAATCAAGTTAGGAGTGTGTTGCAAAAAGAATTCAGTTAATCGGACGAAAAACGAACGAGAACGGAGCAAAATAGTGAAACGTGTCGGGTGACGAAGAGGTAAGCACGGTATGTGCTCTTCTTTCTGCACGAAACCGTGAGTTTTCCCCAACTTAGGGCACGAACTGTGCTCCCTAATGCACGACTCGTGCTCCTTTCGACGATTTTGGCAAGTTTCTTTATGGACCAAACTTTTCTTCCATCTACGAGCTTCGATTTCCTCTACTACAGAGATTGATAAGCACTTTCTAGACTAAATTTTATTTTATGCTTTATTCTATTGAGATTACCATGTTGATTATCCATGTGTATTTATTTGCTTCAGATTTTGAATACAATATGAGTAGCTAAACTTCTAGAGTACCTAAGATTGATGTTTATGAAGGTTATGATTTGACGTAATTTATTATTCTGTTTTATTTCTTATTTATGAATGATGGTTATTGTTGATTTGATCAGCTATCACATTTATATAGTTAATTTATTATCACTCGAGAGATATTATTAAATTAATGGATTAAAATTGAATAACATGAATTTGCTAGATGGAGTGATGGGTGGGTGTCACGAGGATGTTTTAATTGGAGTTCTAATTTTCCTTTCTATATTTAGATGATGAACCGAACGAAACAAAAAAGAAAGAAAAAGGCTTCTCTCCGATCTTGCACACTCAGTTTCTCACTTCTGGCTCCGGCTGCCGCCCCTATCAACTGAACTCTCTTTTGAAACTCACGCGTTTAGCTTCAGAAGATAAATCTACACAACTAGCCACCAGCGCTAAGGGTCACCGGCAGCCACAAGCTCCGCCCCGGGAATGTCGGCGGTAAAACTCCAGCAGCCACTGTTCTCCGCTGCTGCCTGCACGCTCCGACGCGCCGTCCTCACTGTCGCTATTCTAACACTTGTTTCCTTCTCTTATCTCTCCCTTAAATCCCTACGCTCCCCTTCTCTCTCATCCTCCTCCACTATCACCCGCTCCATACAATCCTCCCTGCCTGAGGTACTACTCCTTCCATCTCTTTGTCTATGCAATTGCCTAACTTTAATAATTTTTGGTTCGATTTGATCGATTTCTCTCTATTTTTTTCCCTTCCATTCAGATTGTTGATTACACTGACGGTGATAATGCGGAGAGAGGTGTGGTTTCGGAAAAGCAAAGAGAGGAGAGTGACGATGTGGAGGACGACGACGTTTACCATTCGCCGAAGGTGTTTAGGTTGAACTACGAGGAGATGTTGAAGAGATTTAAGGTGTATGTTTACTCCGATGGGGATCCAAAAACCTATTACCAGACGCCGCGGAAGCTGACCGGAAAATACTCGAGCGAGGGATACTTCTTTCAGAATCTTAGGGATAGTAAATTCGTGACGGATGATCCAGATCGGGCGGACTTGTTCTTTATCCCGATCTCTTGCCATAAGATGCGAGGAAAGGTATGCCGCCATTCATGAGTTTTTAATGGCAAATGTGGTTGCTTCTGGTGCTTGTAAATCGAATGCTGGACAATTTACATTGTGTATTATGGAATGGAACTTAGAAAGAAACTTTGCGCGTTTCTTCTCATTGCTTGTTCCAAGAGCCAGCTCCTCCTTGAGTTTGTTGAATGCTTATCCTCTGTAGATGCTGCAGCTTCAGATGTTGAATTTCCTACTGCATTGATGGTGAAAGATTGTAAATATTAGTTTTCTTCACTCCTGAGAGACTTTTGCTTTCTGTTAACTGTTAATGTATGCATAAGTTGGCATCTTTAGTGATGTGGATTGGTTTCATTTGTCTAAATTATCAAAGCACTTTAAAAACGGGTTATTTCAATTGATTCTTACTGCATGCAGCTAAATAAGTTGTGTTTTGCCTCTCCATGCTTTATCTTTAACTTTTGGGTGGAAGGAACTTATGCATTAACAAGACTGCCATTAATAATACTATAGTTTGTATAGAGAGTTGAACGTTGCTAATATTGTTCTAATGGTTATTTCACAAGCCATGACACATATAAAGAAATACTGATGAAATTAGTATTCAAGAGCTATCAATTTATCTTCTCTTGCCTTGTTTCTAGTTGTCCTTTTGTAATGCAAATTGTTTATCTTGATGCGTTCTGAATAAATCATGCCTATCTTGTTATAATTGCCTAACTGGAAGGTGGAAGGGAAGTTTTCAGCTTGGTAAATGAAGACTGCATAAGCAATAAATTCTCGGCCTATGAAGATAATCAGGAAGTGCCCAATGGCTTGATCTATATTGGAAATGGGGTGTACTTCCCTTTAGAAGCTAGAGAAGTTAGGAGGGGCAGCTGAAGTCATTTTACCCAGTTGCATAAGTCAATTAAGTACTAATCCTACTTTCTGTTATTGTTCGCACTTATTTTAACTTGCAAGAGAATATCAATTTCAATGATCTTATGTTCCTCACCCTGCCTAATGACCTTGTTATTAGAGTGATATTGTGATACGTGATTCAACAGCCATCTCATTCCACTTTAATTGTCCACTTATCACCATGAGCTATTTCACTACTAAAAGCTGAGATGTAATGCAAATTTCACATCTTGATGTATCCTACACCTAGTAAGTACAGTAAGCTGCAATTTTTTCCTGGTTCTGTATTATTGTCTTTGGTTCTAATTTATTCTCCATCTACATGAATGCCTAATTGAGGCCACTTAACAAGTACATATGCATTATTGCTCCATTTACCTTCACCACTCATTCTCATCTTTTACATATTTTTCGCCTGCCAGCAGAAACATAAAAAACCCAGCTCTGTAACCATCCTCATTTTCTGCTCCATATCTCATTGCTAAATACTCTCTGCTACCTACAGTCTATGCAGAATGTTGTGATGTCTAGAGATTCACACTCATTGTAACGAATGAGCGAAGTTTGTGTTCAGTTACCTGCCATTTACTCTTAAGTTATTAGGAATTTTAAGTTTGAAGAGTTTTCCTGTATTCTTCTCTTGTTCTATGTTTTTTTATACTAATAATGTTCTCTGCCTGCAGTGATGTTCTAATGTTTCACTTATATTAGAATTTGAGGTTTTGATTAATGATATATGAATTTCTTAAAAATACTTGCAGGGTATATCATATGAGAACATGACCATAATTGTCCGGGACTATGTGGAGAGCTTGATGTCCAAATACCCATATTGGAATAGAACTCTAGGTGCAGATCATTTTTTTGTTACATGTCATGATGTTGGTGTGAGGGCCACTGAAGGACTTCCAAATCTTGTAAAAAACTCAATTCGTGTTGTTTGCTCTCCCAGCTATGATGTTGGGTTTATACCACACAAAGATGTTGCACTCCCTCAAATTCTTCAGCCCTTCGCCCTTCCAGCCGGAGGAAATGATGTAGAAAATAGGTACGTGACGGTATCGATACCTCTTGCAATTCTTGAGGAAGTCTTATAAATATAAAGAAAGAATAGTGCTAATTGCCTTCAGAGCTGTCAGTGAATGGAGAAAGAATAGTGTTAATTTTTTGGTTAAAAAATGGATTTGCAAATGCTGATTTTTCCTAGCTTCTATGCACGGTGATGCTGATATATATTGTAGTTTCTTATCATAAGTGAGATATTGCTGTGTACTCTAATTCTTTGAGAAGCTGGAGGAATCTGGATATAAGTGAATGCTTCCTATATAAATAGATCATGGGGAAGTTCTCGCCTTCTAAGGAATGAAATATACCAGAGTCCATTGTGTAGTTAGTTTATTAGATTTCATATTTTTCCTAAGCAACTTACTGCCAGAAAATGGTTTCAAGACCTGATATTTAGATAGTTTACTAGAGCCTAATATATGATATCATGTCAAGTTGTTGTAAATCCTTCTTTGGGGTAAAGATATTTTAGACTACCACTACCCCAAAATAATTAATTCAAGGTAATAATTCTCGCAGACAGGTTTCTGTGCAAGCTAGAAAGGACAAAGTAATGATGTTACATATTTCCCGAACATGTAGAAACAAAAAGATAATATCACAGAACTCAACACCATATTTAATATTGAATTTGTGCCAATTTCCTTATATATATTTTTGAATAAATCAGAGTGGGTCTCAACTTCAGCAATCAACGTACCTAGTTTGTAGGATTTAATATTACTGTAATGATGTCTGTTTATTTTAATCCTATTTACTCACCAAGAACCACATGATTATCGTCCATCTTATTTTCTGAAGAATGAATTATCATTTGTTGCAGGACAACACTTGGTTTCTGGGCAGGGCATAGGAATTCCAAGATACGGGTCATACTGGCACGAGTATGGGAAAATGATACTGAACTTGATATTTCAAACAACAGAATTAACAGGGCCACCGGGCATCTCGTTTATCAAAAGAGGTTTTACAGAACAAAGTTCTGCATTTGCCCTGGTGGCTCTCAGGTCAATAGTGCCCGCATAACAGACTCTATACATTACGGATGCATACCTGGTGAGAACTAATCCCTCTCTTACATACCCAATAATATGTTTTTATGGTTGGACCTTGATGTTTCAATAGTTATACCCACACTATGGCTTCTGTCCATTTGTTTTAACTGTAATTATTTGTAACAAGCAGAGGCAATAATCCTTCTCTTGACAAATTGGACCGTGCTTGTAGAAAGCAAATCTCTAGGCCACTATATTTTCCAGTTTGTTTTCAAAGTGTATAAGAATAGATTATTTTTCGTACTGTCAGAAATGGAAATCTAACCATAGAAATTGGTTTGTGTTAATTGTACTGTTGGAAAATAACTATGCCATGACTCCTCTAAGATACCTAGTCTCCAGATTCCTCAAAATTGATGTTAAAAGAAATAATTATGCCAAAATATGCAGAAAAGGGGAGAAAAATGGATATGTTAGAACAATGTATGAAGTATGTATATATATATATATATATAAACATGTGGTCTGGCGTGCACAGCGGTACTTTATTTGATGTGCATGCGAAAAGATATTTGCAAGTATTCAATTTCCTTCTTAACTCTAGTTTGACGGTGGATTGTTTTGTGCAGTGATACTCTCTAATTACTACGATTTGCCTTTCAATGACATAATAAATTGGCATAAATTCTCGGTGGTACTGAAGGAGAAGGACGTCTATCAACTTAAGCAGATTCTGAAGAAAATAACACAAGAAGAGTTTGTTAGGTTGCACAACAATTTAGTCAAGGTACAATTCTACTCTTTAACTGCAGCAACTCCACAACTGTAGTTTCTCCACCCCACTCTGCATTGGTTAATGCATAATATTCATATACGATTTTTGGTTTTCACTTTTAGCAGAGATCACATGGTCGTAAATTAATTATTTATGATGCTCTGTTATCAGGTCCAGAAGCACTTCCAGTGGAACTCACCTTCTGTCAGTCATGACGCGTTCCATATGGTCATGTATGAACTCTGGTTGCGTCATCATGTGATCAAGTACTAACTTCTAAATCACTCTACTCCATCTTAACACATGGCTAGTTATTGCTTGCTGTGAGTTGTGAAAACTTGTATATTACTACTTCTATGTTGCGATTTGTTCATTCGTTCTTGTCTATTTTTAAATTGCCGGATCTGAAAATAGAAAAAATAGGCACTGGGTACGTTTATTGTGTAGCTTATGCAGTTCTTTTTTGTATCGATATCGAGGATTTAGGTTGGATACGGCTTGCCAGGTAAAAAAAAAGTCTATTGTGGACATTTCTGCTATATGTTTTCCATTTACTTTTCTGGAAAATGCCTGTTCTTCTTCTTCTTCTTCTTCTTCTTCTTCTTCTTCTCCTTTTAAGGAAATGGAAAATACAGCATTCGTTTGTCGAGTCTATTTGTAACAGATTGAGGAATCTTTTGATAGATTTTTGTGGGATAACACATCTCTGTTTTTTGTTCATCGAATTTTGATTTATGCCATTTCCAACTATTTTTTCCCCACTACCTCTATTCTAAAACAAATGTAGAGTTGGAGCAAAAACATCTTCAACCATCAACTCTACAATGGAATATTTCATTTTTATGTTTTCTAATATTAATTTTTTTTAGCATACATTTTTTTCAAATATATTTATGTTTGATATTTAATATTATTTAATAATAAAATAAATAATATGATTTGAATTAATTTACAAAACTATATTTTATTTGAACATAAAACAACATTTAGTAATATAAAAGAATAATTACATTATAAAATTGAACTAACATTAACAAAAACATGAATTACATTTTAATAATAATTAATCCTCACAATTCAAAAATTCATCTCATAAATGATCGATCAATCAATAAATATTGTATTGCATGTGTTGAGTTATATGTTTCTTTATTATTATTGTAGTTTTATTTTAATGTAATGTATTTTATGTTATTTTTATGTATTATTGTGGTAATTTTAATTTAATGTAATATATTTTATGTTATTTCGTGTAAAATAAGTTTTAAATTTTTTTATGATCACATAGTATTTTTTATTATATTAAGTGAAATTAAATATAATATTAAACCCAAAAATAAAAATAAAACATGTAGAGGTGGCGGACAGTTGTAGGTGATTTTTAAGCAAAACTTAGCTGCAAACTTGCAGGTGGAGTGGGCTTGGAGATGCCCTTACTAGATTAACCGGATTGTTGTGGCCTTTTTGGATGATGATATTTCAATACATGGCTCCTTGAAAAATATGCTTTCACCCCTTGAAATTATTTATTAATTCGTTCCAATAAGATAGATTTATTTTTCTTTTTTAAATATTTCAATATATAAATTGGTTTATATATATATATTTAGTTAATTTATTAATGTATATATCCTTATTTGATATATTTACATTGAGTCTTAATTTATTGTTAAATAAATAAATAGGGGCATATTAGGAATTTTTTTAATTAATTGTCTTTTCTAATTTTTTTTAGTCTATGTAAAGATCTTAATCAACCTATTTTATTGGGAGCCAGGGGAGTACTATTTCTCAAACTAAATACGACGTAAACGGGGAAAATGAAAGCTAGGCGAATATTTCTCTAAAAAAAAAAAAAAAAAGAAAGCTAGGCGAATAAATACTCCTGCCGCAATATCTCCACCGAATAACGTGCAACTTAGTAGATGAAAATATTAAATTTGAATGAATAATCAGATTAGTTGTTGAAAAACTACAGAAAGAAATCATGATCAATTTAAATTAGTGAAGAAAAGCGTGTAACTAATTAATTATATTTGTGTATGTATGTATTATATACGTACCTTACGTAAACAAATTGAATTAGATTCTCAATACCCAAAAATTCTAATTCAAACCAACATTAGTGCAAATTATTATTATTATTATTATTATTAGGAGGAGGAGGAGGAGGAAAATTTCCAGCCGCTATTTCATGGTATGATGTGAGTGAACTCTATCTTATGTGAATATTCGTTAACCATAAGACATTGTATTAGAAAATTATTATGGGTTTTTTTTTTAAAGAAGAATACCCTAACGAGTGAGGGATTATGGCGGATTCCCGACCTGTATATATCAACAAAATGGAACTACATCATCGTCTAGGGGAGCCCAAAAGTGACTCTCCCAACAAAATACAAATATAAAACCTGTAAAGGATAAACATGTAGTAGGGAGAAAATATGCTAAAGACCAAACTAAAGTTAATGACTCCAAAAAAAAAGCTTAAGGAGGAAAGCAACAAAAAAAAAAGACCAAAATGTAAAACATAAGTACATGGAAATAGTAAGAGTGTCAGTGCTGAAACCTAAAGTTAGGATAGCCCAACTAGTCCATCCTAATCAAGGAGGAAAGAAGCCTGAGGGCCGTCACTACATCAAAAATCCGAAGTCCATCCACTTCATGTCCGAGATATTTAATGTAATTCAAACTCTTTTTTTTTTCGGGAGCTGTTATTTGCACTATGAAATTTACTTTTTGCACTATAAATTAAAAAAAAAAAGAATTGAAATAATTTTGAAATTTATACATATATTAAAGCAAAATTGTGTGATAAACAACGGTTCTGGTATAAAACATTGTCTATCACACAATTTGACAATTATACTTTAGACAACACTTTTTATATAATAGACAACAGTTTTGAATTAATAGACAACTATGATGACATTTATTGTTGTAAATTTTCTTTATTCTTTTTGCATTTTTTACAATGGTTTATATTACAACCGTTGTCTTTAACAAATTTTTGCAATCTCATTTAGTATTTTTTTCTTTGTAACATTTTTTATTTTATTTTTTATGTATAGGTGAATGATTTGCAGTACTCAACATTTGTCGCCTAAAAAAAGTTTTCATTTGTGTTGCGCTATAATAATAATAATAATAATAATAATAATAATAATAATAATAATAATAATAATAATAATGCCATATAAGTAAAACATAATTTGCAATGTTTTATTATTTGTCTATTTCAATTTTATCATTTAAAATAATTAAAGAATTATATTTTTTTAGACATGTCGTATATTCAAAGAAATCAAATGTTCTTTAATCGTAGACAATTAATTATACATTACTATTTATAAAATCGTGTCGTTTGAAATATTTCAATTTGATCTTTCTAACATGAATTTTCATTTAGTTCCTAAAATTTTATTTTATTTTTGTTTATCATAACTACACAAAATTGATCTTCTTATCTAATTAATTACGCATGTGCATATCGTTTTATCAAATTTTTAAAAATGAATCACAACATATAGAATTAAGAAATAATCATAATATTACAAATTTAAAAAATAATAATCATTTGTAGCATCGGACAGGAGAAATAACTAGTTATTTAAATAACATTTAAGTTAGTTTTCTACACTACATAAATTACTTTTCACACCACAAATTAAAAACATTAAACAAAACAAAATATTAAAAGAAATTTCACTGGCGCTTCTTCTTCCCCACTCCCCAAGCCAGTATAATTCACCGGAAAATAAAAATGATACTAGGGAAGAACACGCGATGAAGATGAAATTAATAGCAGTAACAAATATCTTCAATAAACAAGCCAAAGAAAAAACAAATATTTTCATTCTCAATATCTCAAAACAAAGAACACGATGCGGATAATAAAAATGCAGAAGATAAACAATTGTCTGATCATCTTTTTCTTGACAACAAGAAATCTGGCCGGCTATCTTCTTCTTCGCGGATGCCACCACCGTCTTCTTTCCTAAAAAAAAACTGCAAAACTTTGAATTGTTAAAACTCAGCTGAAATCGTTCAAATATATATGTTCGAAAACTCAATTTTTGAAACCCCCGTCAGAGTTCAGAAATAAAATTTTGAACCCCTTAAGAACATTTGAAAACTAATTTTTGAAACCCCACAAACATATTCAAAATTCGAACATCATAGCCACTGATCGAAAATTAGTTTTCAAACCCCTTAAGAGTAGTTGTAAATCAATTTTCGAATCCCATTCATGATGTTTGGAATTTGCAGTTCGATCAACATACAAAATATATATCTCTTTCTAAATTGGTGATGGAGGGTTGGAATGGTGAGGGGAAATAATTCTAACGTGATTCTGAAGAGAAGAAGGGATGGGGAAGGGTGGCAGGCTGGCAGCAGAAGAGTGATGGTTGTAGATGAAGGAAGGGTGGGGAAGAAGAGTGGGTGTGGCAGCGGTTGAAGATGAAGGGTTGGAAGAAAGGTGGGTGCGGCAGCTGAAGAAGGTGAGGAAGAAGGAAAATAATTCTTAATTTTTTTTAATTGAATAATTGTAGAGGCTCTTTTCTGTAAAGACCCGAAACAGTAATTGAAGGCCCAATAAAGGCTGAAGGTCAGTTCGTGTGATGAAGAAACACCCAAGGTCGTGAGGTTGAAAGCTTCGAACTCTTCAATAATAGAAATTAGGACCTAATCCCTGTGAGTAGACTGGGTCAAAACCCTACTATTGATAAAGGAAGGAGAAGGTCAAAATCCTAGAAGAGATAGAATCCCTCCTCAAAAATCGGAAGGAGGTTAAGGGATTCCAAAATATATAGTCGAAGAAAGGAGCCCTATGGGGGCAACTTTTTCCCGAAGACAACACTTGAGTTCCGCTTATGACATCAATCTAACAGAACTCGTATATTTGAAAACTATACCATACATAATTCTTAGCCATATTCCCTTTGATATTTGTTAATTGATCTATTATCTATCGACTTTCTGGATTGAATACTGACTTGAGTATTGGAGATCGATCGATTGTCAACCCTCTGACAGTCCTTCAGGTTCACGTGTTGTGTTTGTTTTGTAAATCGTTGGAGTCCGGATCCTAATTTCGTTAGTTACGGAACTCGAGTTCTACAATAATCTTTTTTTTAATAATTAAGGTTAATTTAAAAAGAAATTGTATAAGATCAGATAAGTAATATTATGGGGTGTAAAGTGATACATCATTAAATTAGATATTATATTTATTTAGTTATTATTTATTTATGGATTTTATTATTTAATTTAGGTAGTTTATATTTTGAGGATTATTTTCCTTGTTTAGATTATTAGGTTTTCTAGCTTATATATTGTTCTAGGTTTTACGTATTTTGATATCCAAGTAATAATATTGTTCATTTCATTGGAGTTCTTCACGCTCGAAAGTGAATTTGGAGCCTCGCTTGCTCGAAAGGTGAAAACGGAGTCTGTACTCACTCGAAGAGTACCCTATCCGATACGATCTCAAATCAAGGCCGTATCATTTGGTGCTTTCATTGAGAGCTCTCATTGAGAGTATTCAATTTATTCAAAAGAAATCAAAAAAGAAAAAAAAATTATTCAGTTTGTGGTGTATGGCGACGCAGAGAATCAACCAAGATAAGAAAATTGTGATTGAGTTGGTCGCAGTCGTTGGCTACGTGAGGAAGAAAACAACAAATTTTGGAGTAAGAGTTCGCTAATTGAAATTGGGTTGGTGTGTTGATGGTGATGTGAAGAGGTCGGCCGTGAAATTATATACAAAATTAATGGATTATAATCTGCAAATTCAGAGCATATTGAATAAGTTAGACGAGCTTTTGCCCAAATTCAATGCGAAGAAGATAGAGTTGCCTTGCTTTGATGGTATCAATCCTCATGATTGGATTGTTCGAGCAGAAGAATATTTTAATTTTCATTGTATATGTGATCAACAACGAGCACGGTTAGTTGCCTTCAATATGGCGGGAGAGGGGTCTGACTGATCAATGGATGAAAAGTAATTGGATGCTAACTACTTGGGTGAATTTCACTGAAAAGATGATGTCTCGTTTTGGATCTTCTCAAATTGAAGTTAATCTTGAAAATCATTCACCGCAAGAGCCCATTATTTCCAGTGGTACAATTGAAA
The DNA here is from genome assembly GCA_026008535.1 of Perilla frutescens. Lineage (NCBI taxonomy): Eukaryota > Viridiplantae > Streptophyta > Magnoliopsida > Lamiales > Lamiaceae > Perilla > Perilla frutescens. The sequence goes on from BRKX01000016.1 coordinate 7,938,554, forward strand.
AGATAGATGATAAACTGAGATTTTACACTGATTTTGGTACACTATTGTGTCATGTTTCGTATGATTTGAGTGTGTTTTATCTCAGTTTAGTCGAGTTTTCTGAGTTTTCGGGAGTTGGTCGTTCTTGACATATTTTGCAGGTTTGTTCGTGAGTTTTGGATGTTTTAGAAAATTGAAGTGAGTGTGGAGTCCCAGAAGAGTTTATGAAGAGATTGATCAAGAAAACGGGACGAAATAAGCTGAAGAGGAAATCGCGAGATTGGACCCGCGACCCACTTGCGACTGCACGGTCGTGAGTCCCCATGAGTTGTTTTCTGCGGAGTCGCGATAGAGGAAGGGTGAAGAAGAAGGATAGTCGCGACCCCGGTCGCGAATAAGAGAGGGACCGCGAATTTTCTGCCATGTGGCGCCATGTCATGCCACGTGGATTCGCGGGCTGGCTCGTGGGCAGCAGGGTCGCGACTCTGATCGCGAATGAAGCGGGCTTTTTTCCGATTTTTGCTGTATTTTTAGGCTTTTTCTTAAACTTGGTATAAAAGGGTTCTTTTTGGGTGAAAATTAGGGACGAATTATCAGACCCCAAGTTTGGAACAGAGGTTTGCTGTGGAGAAAAAGCATCATAAGGAACACGCCAGAGGATTTCAAGCAAGTCAAGATTAGAGACATATTTATTCTTCCGGGTTTTATTTAGTTTAATTCTTGTCTAGCTATGAACATCTTGAATTCGAATTCTTTTGTTTATTTTATTATGAACAACTAAGCCCTAGTATTCTAGGGTTGATTTCTAATTCATTTATGAAATCTTTTTATTAATTCCAATTCTATGTCTATGATTTTTATTGCACTTTAATTATTCATGGATTACTTTTACTTATGTCAATTGATTGGCCATTAATTGATATAACGTGTTGTGTTGATTCATAAATTGAGAGAGGAGTTTCAACACGAGAGTAGAATAATTTACATAGTAATTAATACTACTCGAGAGGGTTGAGATTACTGGTGAGAGCTTTAACCTTTGGATCATTTAGGAGTTACATTATAGATAATAAATGGAGACATTGTTATATATAATGTAATCAACGTTCTTAATTATCTGAGAAGAGATTCCGAATAGCTAAGTGGTTGCTCTAGTGTGATTAAAATCCCAACATAGGCATAGTTATTGGATTAGTGATGAGATGGAGTATTTGATGAAGGATCAATCCTAGAATACGCGTGTTTCTTTATTGATATTTTTTCTTTGCAACTTTGTCTGCTGTGAACTTGGTTTTGCGAGTTATTTATTTATTTTGTTTCAATAGTTTAAAAATCTCTAAACTTTGGTTAGTCTAGATAGCAGAGTTAAGATAGGTAGAATAACTGGTAATTAGAATTTAAGTCTCTGTGGATTCGACCTTATTCACCACTATTCTATAAGCATCACTGTACACTTGCAATTTAGGTGAATTAAAATACTGAACAATAGATAACTTGATTTATGAGAACGAGATTGATTTGAAGCCCCAATTTGAAATTCTTACTGAAGAGTCCGAGATAAATTTGGCGGATGTCGTTCGTGTTCCAGAATGAAAGATTGGGATTGTACATACTCCCGAGCAAACGAATATTGTTTCTAAGATAATTTGAAGTGGTGCAAGAGATGAGCCTAATCGTGTGTCAAGTATGTTGATTAGAATGGTGGCACCAAGTTCAAGTAAGCAGCATAAAGAAGATGAATGTCCAACTTTCAAAAGCACAAGTGGCAAATATGTTATGGCTTAATATAATTTGGGAAGAAGGATGATGGTTTTAAAGTTCTATGCGCTCAAGGAAATTTTTTGGGAGTCCTTTCTTGTGTTTCACCATCTCCACCTTGAGGACAAGGTGGTTTTAAAGGGGGTTGGAATGATACATCATTAAATTAGATATTAGATTTATTTAGTTATTATTTATTTATGGAATTTATTATTTAATTTAGGTATTTTATATTTTGAGGATTATTTTCCTTGTTTAGATTATTAGATTTTCTAGCTTATATATTGTTCTAAGTTTTATGTATTTTGATATCCAAGTAATAATATTGTTCTTTTCATTGGAGTTCTTCACACTCGAAAGTGAATTTGGAGCCTCGCTTGCTCGAAAGGTGAAAACGGAGTCTGTACTCGCTCGAAGAGTACCCTATCCGATATGATCTCAAATCAAGGTCGTATCATAAAGAGTTAAATTTGAAGTGCAGAAAGTGATTGAGGTGCAAAGGGTAACTTTTATAATGCAAATAGTGACTCCTTTTTTTAGGAGATAAACACATCACCTTTGACAACATGCTCACTTGGCCTTTTAAAATATTATTTAATATAATTTTTATATATTGTGCATTATAAATTTATACGATAGGTTATGTGTGTGTTTTGCTCAGGATAGTTTGTGTTGAACCCACAGCAGAGTGGAATGGATCCGAACAACCCTATTTTTCTCCTGAGTTGACCCACAACAAATGTAGAATGGAACAACTCTCATAATGATCCATGTTATAGATTTATGGGCACGTCTTTGTGTGCATTAGGTGCGCATTGATCCGATCAATGTGTTGATCAAAAAAATTAGTTAAAATCAATATCAATCGTAACATTAAAAAGTATCATTCAAAAATTCAAAAGTATCACTTGTATCATTAAAAAGTATCGACCATAAAAAAATAAAGAAAAAACTGTCAAAATGAGTATCAATCATAACACTAAAAAGTATCACTCAAAATTCAAAAAGTATCACTTGTATCCTTAAAAAGTATTACGTGTTTTGATGATTTTTTTCAACGCATTGATCAAGTCCACGCACATTGATCGTTGACCGTCTGATATACATCTTTTGTACAGAATTTATATTATTTATCGATAAATAGTAATAACATTCTTCCAAAAATTTTATTGTGTTTTTTTAAGTAACTCGCATAGTGATCCCAATTATAGTCTGTATCGATATTTAGTCATGGCACTATGATAATTTTTCATTTCTTATTTTTTTTAGTTGGGAAAGAGTAGCAATGGTCTCAAATCCTAGAGCTGTCCCCCTTCGCCAATTCTCTTGTACATAAAATACACATCAGACGGCTACCATGTTAAATAAATTTGTCAAAAAATCAATATCAACCATAACACTAAAAAGTACAGTAAAACCTCTATAAATTAATAAACTCTCTAAAATAATAAAATCTTCCGGTCCCGATGTGGGCCTTTGTAAAAAAATCATCAAATTCGATAAGATAATAAGATAATGATTTTTTCGAAAAATCCCTTGTTAGGTCCCATTAAAACTCTAAATTAATAATTCATAAATATTATAATTATAAATATTATGGTAATTTGCTAAAATATGAATCTATTGTTACTTATTTTTTCTTAAAATTTAAATCTAATTGGATTTCATCCCTAACTTTTTTAATTGCAGCCAAGAGTTCCGGTGTCGAGTTCTCTAGCTGCAACAAAAAATTGTGAAGAGTTGCTGTCGCGCTCAAAGCCTCCTTTCTCATGACTGGTTCCAATGGTATTGAAACATCTTCAGCTTTATCATTAGTAGGATCTTCAATAATATCAACAACAATTTCCTCTAAACTGTGAACCATTGAACATTCACCATTTTCACCCGAATAGTCCACCAATTTATTGATGTCCATTTCATTGCGATAACCAACATCCTTGATCATATTCTCAAGCTCATGTAGGCTTTCTTCAAAGTTTGTCTCACTTGAGTCGCTTGAGATTTCTTCATTTGAACGGATTTTGCAGTGCCGAAAGCAATTTGCTATTGACACTTGAGAAACATTAGTTGTCCAAGTGGAGACTGCAAAATTGATGTCATCTAAAACATTAATCTTTTCAGGATTAGGTAGCCCCAACTCATGACCTTCCAGTAGATTTTTATAGAATCTCCTACGATAGTGCATCTTGAAAGCTCTAATTATTCGTCCATCACATGGTTGAATGTTTGATGTCATGTCAGGTGGCAAAAAAAAAAAACTCAACATTCCGTAACCCTTCAATATTTTTTGGATGAGCTAGATGACTATCAAACCATCAACAAGATTCTTCTGCCATTCATTTTGTGATCAAATCAGCGAACATGTTCATCAAAAAACACACTAGTCATCCTTAGTGACAATTGATGCTGCTCATGTTAATATTTTTGATGCAACTTGGCTTTGCATATTTTCCAATAATCCATAAATTAAAGGAATTTTTTCCAAACCATCCTCGTTGCAACAAATAACAATTGTGAGCCTCTCTTTGTCTTACTTTCTTCCCTCAAGTTGTTTGGTTGCAAGAGAGTGATCAACTTGTAACCTGTAAAACAGACATGTTTCATCTAAATTAAAAACATCCTTCATGGGAAATTGGTTTATTTTCTCCCTTAGGGTGGTTGCAATCATGTACCTAGAAAAGCAACTCTAATACTGCCACATCAAGAGTTTAAACCCACCAACTTTTTTAAACCAATTCCTACAATCATAAACTCAAAAAGTAACTCTATCTTGGTCCCGCCACTACACATCATATATACAAACATATGTCATATACTATAATATGTTTGTTTATTTATATTATTCACTTATATATTTAATTTAATAAATATATATTTATATGAAAACTATTAGAATTTATGAATAAATTACGAATTTTTTTTAATAATAATATAAAAATATAATTCAACATACATTACAATAATAATAATACAACATCACAAAAATAAGAAAATATTATGCACTAATAATAATAAATGATACTACAGATTAATACAACATTACAATAATTAATTCTTCACTAATCGATTCCGTACCGAGCCCAAATATGTTCAACCAAATCAGCTCGAAGTTGGTGATGTGTTTCCCTATCATGTAGCTCTTTGTAATTCTGAAGAAAAAGGTCTGAAATTCTTGGGTAGAGCCCATGATGATTGTTGCCGGAGAAGCAGAGTCTTCATCTGACCAAACGACAGCTGCATCTCCTTTATCCTCAATAATCATGTTGTGCAAAATAATGCATGTATACATAATATTCCATAAGTCGTTCACATAATAAGATCGTGCAGGACCTCTTACTATTGCCCAACGAGATTGAAGTACTCCAAATGCCTGTTCGACATTTTTTCTTGCAGCCTCTTGTCTTTCTTTGAATTTCTTCCTCTTGGCATCCATCGAGTAAGGAAAGTTTTTAACGAATGAAGTCCATTCCGGATAGATTTCATCCGTCAAATAATATCCTTCGGAATATGATGTGCCGTTTGCCGTGAAATTAACTTCCGGCACATTTCCTTGTAGGGCAGCATTAAATAATGGCGATCTGTGAAAAACGCTTATATCATTCGACGATCCTGCAACACCAAAAAATGCATGCCATATCCACAAGTCTGCAGACGCGACTGCTTCAAGAATTATTGTTGGGACTCCGTAATCTCCCTAAGTATATTGCCCTTTCCAAGCAATAGGACAACTCCTCCATTCCCAGTGTATGCAGTCAAGGCTCCCTAAAATTTCAGAAAATCCGTGTCGATGCTCGTGTAATTGAAGCAAACGTTGTGTGTCTGCATCATTTGGGCTTCGCAAGTATCGAGGTCCGAATACTTCGACAACATATCGACAAAAGTTGGATAGACAATCCAATACAGTTCTCTCACCCATCCGAATGTACTCATCTAGTGAGTCTTGTTCGGTATTTTATTTTCATTAAAAATACTACTCACAAGTGCACGAGGTAAATGTAGTAAAACTATGGTGAGCAAGGTTGTATCCACAGAGACTGGCTATGTAATGCAGCTAAATACCCAATTCTATTCTCATACTTTATCTAGAGAACTGAATTAAAAGTCTGAATTTAATTAACTAAAATGCTGAAAATAAACTAAATAGATCAAGCAAACAAACTGGATAAACAGATAAAAGACGGATCCTAGGGTGCTTCTGATTAATGGATTTTTGATTGTCAGATAATTTATTAAACCAATTTAATTCTAAGTCTTGTAGGAGAATCGCAAATGCAATTACAACCTCTCTCTCAAGTAAGCTATAACAGTAGATTAGACTCTAATTCTTATCTCTCGATCTTGAATTATTATCTAACTCCAGACAAAATCTCAGATTTATTCTCCTCACGTCACCTACCAATCTCTCGATCTAGCAGACTCATGTTATGCAATCCTAATCCGTTAATCTATTAACCTCTCTCGAGTGAATAACAAATTAACTACACATGTGTAAAAGCTGAACAATTCAATCACACAAGACAACGATGAACAAGGATGCATAAACAAGAAATAGAAAGGAACAATATATTATATCAAATCAAAAATCTATAAACATCCACAACCCTAGGATCTCTAAAAGTTTAGCTACTCATATCGTATTCAGAATAAATACGAACAAATAGATAACATGATAGTTCCAATTAAATAAAGCATAAAATAAACTTAGTCTATGATGCGCTTCTTCAATTTCTCTGTAGTCTCTGCTGTGGCTTCTCCACGGTGTCTCTGCTCTCTCTATAGGGTGAAAGTTGGTGCAATTTTTATCCAAGGGAAGCCTTTAAATAGTAGAAGGAATGAAAGCCCACAGAAGGAAGGAGAGCCCAGTCCAAAAGGAAATCCGCCATGAGTCGCCGATATAAGCACGGGCTGTGCTCCAGAGAGCACGGACCATGCTCTTTGGAGCATGGACCGCACTCTTTTTCACCACCCGATACAATTCACCGTTTTGCTCCGTTCTCGCTCGTTTCTCATCTGATTGATCCAATTCAAGTTGCAATGCGCTACTCACTCGATCCTCTATCTTCTTAGGTACTTTTCAAGATCATTTTCATCTCATACAATACTTGGCACTAAATCTCTTCAAAAAGAGCAAAAACGTGACACTGCACATAATATGGACAACTATGCACAATTCTCAATATATACATGCAATGCATATGAACTCCCATCAAACTAGACCTTAAACTCGCATAAATTTTATGAAAATCAAGAGGTTATCAACTGCGAGAGAAGTGTACGCTAATTGACGAATAGATGCGGTACACTTTTGAAGTGGTGATAGACCTTTTTTTCTAGTTTCATCTTGCCTTAACGTGAAATAAACCGAATGATTTTCCAGAGCATCGATAATACGAATAAATAATTATCTTCGCATTCAAAATTAATGATGAAATATATCAACATTAAATGATGGATCATTGGCGAAGTAGTCACAAACAAGGCAATTATGCCCATCTTCACGCCCTCGATCCACATATCTTTTGCAACTTGTTCTTCTTGCAGAGCTTCCAATTGCATCACGTCTCTGTTCATCTTGCTCGAGTAGCTCAATCATTATTCGATCGGCATCATCTTCTGCATCTTCTCGTAATTCATTCAACCATAATTCAAGAATGAGATCACGAGACATTTCAATGATATTATACGAAATTTATTAGAATGTTAATTGAAAGAATAGATAAAATATGATACTAAAATGTTGATTGAAAGAGTAGAAAAAAATACAATTGAAAATTATTGAAATGAATTGCTTCATTTATAGATTTTTTTTACGGTTGACGCAACGGATATATTTTGGAACGGATATAATCACTCATTTATACATATATAAATACATACATACATACATATATATATATATGTAGAGCAACGGTTATATTTAGAAGAGGGGAGAGAGAAGAGGGTAGGGAGGAGAGAGAAAGAGATGAGAGAGGAGTGAGAGAGAGGGGAGAAGAGTGAGAGAGAGGAGAGAGAAAGAGTGAGCAGACAAAATAAATGTGGTAGGCCCCAATTTTTTTACTTTTGGTAGAATTAAACCAACTTGGACTGTCCAAAGTTGGTTTAAAAAATTTTCCACCTCAGCGCCGCTGTAATGGGGATGAAATTTGGTTTGATTTTGAAAGTTACAAATTTTGTAACCATTGCAACCACCCTTAGGGCATCTCCAATCGTTCTACCCAGCTTCAGGTGCTATCATTGCCACATCACTGTCACGTCATAAAATATCTATCTATTATCTACCTAACATATTTTTCTCCAATCATTCTATCTAAAAAGTAACTATTAATGGGTCCCACTATTATATCCCCTCATTTATATTTTATTATATCTTATTAATTTCTTTATTTTATATATAGATCATTATTTTACTTTCATATTTAAATTTAAATATATTTACTTAATAAATTAATTTTAAAAATAATTCCCAAAAAATTGAGCAATATTAAAATTAAAACACAAATGAAATTAATACATGAAAAAAAATTACAACTCACACACACATAGCCGAGTGTCTGCAAAAAAAGTAAGAATTATATATATGTATGTGTGTGTGTGTGTAGGACTGAAAATCAAACTAAATAGCTCGATACTCGGCTCGTGTTCGTCCGTTAAAAGCTCGTTCGAGCTCGATTCGATAAACATATCAAACAAGCTTGAACATATTTTTATGTTCGATAAAATTTAAAATTCGGCTCTAACTCGAGCTCGATAAGTAAAAAATGAGCAAACATGTGTAAAAATAGCAAACTACTCGAGCTCGACTCTTGTTCGGCTCGATTAAAGCTCGTTTGAGCTCGATTCGATAGATAATCAAACAAGTTCAAACATAAATTCTAAAGCTCGATATCATTTCAAACAAGCTTGAACATACGTATGTTCGGGCTCGACTCGACTCATTTACACCCCTATGTGTGTGTGTCCATAGGCTTAAATTTTACCCACACCACTTCAATTTGGGAGAATGAACAGTAATGCTCCATGTGATAGTGGGGCCAGCTGCAGCGTGTGTTCTGACAAAAAGTGCATTCAACTCACGCAGTGCCCCTAGAGCTGTGTGTTATTCACACTCTCTTCCATCCACTCGCCAATTTCCATAACTGTCTAGATATTATACTATCTATCTCAAACCTCTATCTATCAATATCTATCCCACCCACAATCATTCTATCTAAATCTACCTCAGTTTATGTCTGGAAAAAATTCAACGTTGGAGCTACCCTTATAGCCTCCAGTTTCATTTTCATGTCCTGCATGTCAACCAAACCACTTTCTCCAAAATGACGGAATGATTTAATAGCATATCTTACCTTGAATTTTTCAAGCGAACCGTGAGAAAATTGATGTTCAGGAGGGTATTGAGGGTACAAAAGCTTCATTATATCCTTTGATTTCTCTAAAATAAACTCTCCGGTCATGTTGACTCGATCTTGGTACTGAAGAAACCATTCATAAAGAACCTTCTCCATATCTAGTGACACGCCGTCGTTTAACGTGCAAAATTACACCTATAGGCGTAATTCGGTAGATGCTTGAATGTGCCTCCAGTGGCTAGTATAGTGCCAGAAGGTGGATGTCGATCCCACGAGGAGTGTTAACCTTCATATCCTAATTGAGATTTTTTGGAACTTAGAGAGAATTACAGTCACTAATGCGTTCCTATAAACTTAATGTAAAACAATACTAAAAGTATAAACTATATCAAGCAATAAACAAATATGTTCGAGTTAAGTATGGAATCTGACTGGTGAATGCATGCAATTCCGGGCACATACACATGGATACCTCATTCTGACCGTTTGGTTATAGGGAGCAGGTACAGTCGCCTTACACCCCCTCAATTCCTTCTTACGGTGTATGCTAAGAGCGATACTGATAAGTTGCATATTTGCACCTATTTTTAGGTGATTTTTCCTTGTTTTACTAAGCTTTGTTGTGCGTTTATTGGGATTTGATGATCTTTTGAGTTTTGCAAGGGAATAAAGGTGTTTTGTAGGAAAGAAGGCTTAAATGATCATTTTGGAAGCAAAAGAATTGAAGGATTTCGAGTAGGAAGAGTCCAGGAGCTTTTGGCAGATAAGGCGTGGCCACGCCTTAGTCTGCTGGCGGGATTTAATTCATAAAATCACAAGTGGGCCCAGTAGAGATTACATGGACGAAAATTCTTGCTTCCAATCTGCGATTTTTCACAAGGGAAGAGCCTTAGAGTCCAAGGAGGAGTAGAAGACTTACCATTGGGAGAGAGGAGAGAGAGAATAGAATATCTAGAAGACATATTTATATCCGGAATTAATTTTTCTCTCTCAAGACAACACGATTGACGCCAGAAACGCAGAAGGAGACGGCTTTCATATGTTTTCATATTTTTCCAGATTTTGCTTTAATTCAAGAATGATGTTCTAAATACTTTTCTAGCGAGAGGATAATCAAGACTCGGATTCTACACGTTTGTGAGATCGAAATGGTTTTATTATAATTTATTTTTCTCTTTATTTATAAATCCCCTGTTTGTGATTTCTGTTATTGTTTTAATGATTATGCAAAGTGCACGTTGTATGATTGTTGGAATGATTTCTTGCTAGTGAATTATCTAGATCCGTAATTGTCTAGATTATTTGCCTAAGTAGCGTAATTGGATAGATTGGGGGTAAACAGTCCCGCTTTTGACACTTTGGGGATTTATAATCTTATCTGAACGGGTCATCATATGATTTTCGTGGGTTTGAATTGGTGTTTCTCTGTTTCTTAATGCTGTTAGTAGATTTAATTCTATGGTCGTACCTAGGATTGTCTATTAATTAGAGAAGTAGTTAACGGTCGTACCTTGACTGCCGAATAATTAAGGAGAAACGAGGTTGTTAGGTCGTACCAATAGCCATAGCCAATTTAGAGAGAGAGTTGAATTATATCTGTGCATCTGTGATCAAATTGTGTAATCCGTTGTCGAGATTATTTCTTGAGCTAGATATTTCTTTTATTTGATCTTCGTTCATCATTTTATTTCTTTGCCATTTAATTGATTTCATTGAATTATTTTAATTCCAGTATTCAAAACCCCCCCATTTAGTTTTAGGATTTTAGATAAAAAGATTAATATTTAATTTACCAGTTTCTGTGGTTCGACCCTGCTTGCTACTATTGCAATTTATTTGGATATTGAAAAGCAGGTTTATTTTTGTTGGTTTCGACACCCATCAAATTTTGGCGCCGTTGCCGGGGACTGGTGTCAAGTTAAATTTATTCTTTTTGTCTAATTTATGTCAATTGTCCCAACAGGTCAATTGCTATTTGATCCAGAAATTGAGAAGACCGCTAGGAGGCTGAGGAAAGAAACTAGATTGAGAAAGCAGCAGCCTCCCAAATCGCCGTCGAGTTCGAGCTCAGAGGACGAGTTGTCAGAACAGTCTAGTGCTGAGGAAGTTGAAATAGACATAATGGTGAACAACAGAGAAAGAACTCTTCGTGAGTTAGGCGTTCAAGATGTGAATCAACCTCCGCTGTGCATTGAGTATCCGGAGATGGAGGTCGATTTTGAGCTAAAGTCTGGTCTTATTCACTTACTCCCGAAGTTTCATGGTCTTGAGAATGAAGATCCGCACAAACATCTGAAGGAATTTCATGTGGTGTGTAGCACAATGAAGCCAAAAGGAGTCACCGAAGACCAAATCAAGTTGAGAGCTTTTCCGTTTTCTTTGGAAGATAGAGCTAAAGATTGGTTACTGTATCTACCTTCTAACACAGTAACAACTTGGGAAGAGATGAGGAGGATGTTTTTGGAGAGATTCTTTCCAACCACCAGAGCTACCTCACTCAGAAAAGAGATTACCGGGGTCAGACAGAAGGATACGGAGACTCTTCACGAGTATTGGGAAAGATTCAAGAGGTTGTGCGCCAGCTGTCCGCAACACGGGATTTCTGAGCTATTATTAGTCAATTACTTGTACGAAGGACTGTTGCCTGCTGAGAGGAAGTGGATAGATGCATCGTGTGGAGGCACAATCAGTGAGAAGACGCCCACACAGATTAGAAAGATCATCTCTGATATGGCTGAGGCATCACAACAATATGGCCGCAGACAAGAGACTCCCATCCGAAGAGTGAATGAAGTTGGCTCCTCTTCTATCGAAAGTTAGCTATCTGAGCTGACGTCTCTAGTGAAACAGCTCACCACGAGAGATCTGCCACAGGCTAGAGCATGTGGAATTTGCCTTGCACCAAATCACCCTACTGATGCGTGTCCTACTCTTCAGGAAGACGCGGGTGAACAGGTAAATGCTGCAGGAGGTTTTCCAGGCCCACCACGTAGGAACTACGACCCATATTCGAATACCTATAATCCTGGATGGCGAGATCACCCGAATCTCAGATATGGCAATAATCCACAATCCCAACAGTATCAGCCGAAGCAGACAGCTCCCCAGAGAGCAGTTCTGCCGACAACTCCATTAAGGCGCTTGGATCACTGGTTCAACAATTTATAGTAAAGCAAGATGCTGTTAATTCCAAAACTGAGGTGAGTATTCAGGAACTACGTGATCAAATGTCTCGAATGGCTTCGTCGATGAGCCAATTAGAGTCTCAAGGGAAACTACCTTCTCAAACTGTAGTTAATCCCAGGCAGAATGCGAGTGCAATCACTTTACGGAATGGGAAAGAATTGGCCGAGCCAGCCAGAGAAAAGAAGAAAACGGTGAGAAGAGAAGTTGAGAAAGAAGCTGAGATTGCTCCACAAGATGGCAAGCAGAGTGCACCAGAGAAAGATAGGCAGTATGAGGCCTATGTAGTAAAGCCACCATTCCCATCTCGGCTTAACAAATCAAAGAAGGAAGAAGCTGAGAAAGAGATACTAGAGACCTTTCGAAAGGTGGAGGTGAACATCCCCTTGATCGATGCCATCAAACAGGTACCTCGATATGCAAAATTCCTAAAGGACCTGTGCACGAACAAGAGGAAGCTGAAAGGCAATGAAAAGGTAAGCATGGGCGAGAATATTTCTGCAGTCATTCAAAAGAAATTGCCACCCAAATGCAAAGATCCAGGTATGTTTACTATCCCTTGTAAAGTTGGTAATCTGAGGATTGAGAGAGCTATGCTAGATCTAGGGGCTTCAATTAATGTTATGTCTCTTTCTGTCTATTCTGCTTTAAATGCTGGACCTCTGAAAGAAACTGGTGTAATTATTCAACTTGCTGATAGGTCTAATGTGTATCCTGAGGGAGTGTTAGAAGATGTGTTGGTACAAGTGAATGAGTTAGTTTTTCCTGCTGATTTTTATGTGTTGAACATGGCTGAAGAAGGTTATTCTAACTCGGCATCTATTTTGCTAGGGAGACCATTTCTTAAGACTTCTAGAACTAAGATTGATGTGCATGATGGTACCCTCTCTATGGAGTTTGATGGAAATCTGATTAGGTTCAATATTTTTGAAGCTATGAAATATCCTAATGAGGTTTCTGGTGTTTTTATGCTTGATGTGATAGATCCTTTGGTCGAGAAAGTGTTTGAGGTCTCTGACTCTGATTTTCTGAAGACAGCTTTGACTAATGCCTTTGATCTGAAAGAATTACAGATTCTAGACAACATGTTTGGCGTGGACGAACATTTACATGACGCTGTTCAAGAATTGGAAGCTTTAAAGCCTGAAGTCCAGCATGTTTTCAAAATAGAGTTACCTGTTTCTCATGTGAAACTTCTCCCTTCAATTGTGCAGGCACCCAAGCTGGATTTGAAGCCACTTCCTGTGCATCTCAAATATGCATTTTTAGGAGATAATGACACTCTTCCAGTCATAATCTCGAGCAAGCTTCAACCAGTGGAGGAAGAAAGATTGATTCGAGTGCTACGGGAGTACAAAGAAGCTATTGGCTGGACCATAGCAGACATTAAGGGACTGAGCCCTTCGACTTGCATGCACCGAATCTTGTTGGAGGAAGATAGCAAGCCATGTCGTGATCCTCAACGGAGACTCAATCCAGCGATAATACCCGTCGAGCTTAAGCATAAGGCTTTCTTGGCCGTTAAGCAACTCAACATGTGTGTGGATGAAGCTGGAACTCATAGGAAATTGCAGCTGCAAGAGTTGGAGGAAATCCGAAATGATGCCTATGAAAGCTCCAAGATCTATAAAGAAAAGACAAAGCGCTTTCATGACCAAGTTCTCATTAGAAAGACTTTCACTTTTGGTCAAAAAGTTTTGCTTTACCATTCCAAGCTGAAATTATTTCCTGGAAAATTGCGCTCTAAATGGCTAGGGCCCTTTGTTGTCACTAACGTGTTTTCACATGGTGCAGTTGAGATTCAGAGCTTAGATTCGGAAAAAATATACAAGGTGAACGGGCATCGTTTGAAGCCGTTCTATGAAGGATTTCAAGCGCAAAGCATTGATTGCATTGGGCTACAAGAGCCTCATTACTCACCTTGAGGAGTAGGGAACGTCGGGCATAACGACGATAAGCAAATGCGCTTGGGGGGAGGCAACCCACCTTGGTTTTTCTTTGTTTTTTTTGTTTTGGTTTTGTTTATTTTATTTTCTTGGTTGTTTTTGAGGCACTAACAAGCTAACAAGTGATGATTAGAATCTTTGTGGCTGTTTTGAGTGAATATAGGTACCCATTTTTTTTGGAGAAATTTCGTGCTGAAGGAAGCTGCTAATAAGGCATGGCCATGCCTTATTTTGCAGAAGCTCCTGTTTGGATTTTGAGCTGTGAGAGAATTTTTGGCCCTGAAGGGAAGTGTAAATAAGGCATGGCCATGCCTTATTTCGCGGACGCCCCTGTTTGATTTTGTGAAGAGGGGCGTTGTTTAGTGTATTTGGCCTTGGGGATTTTTATTTTTCTCTCTCAAGACAACACGATTGACGCCAGAAACGCAGAAGGGGCGGCTTTCATATGTTTTCATATTTTTCCAGATTTTGCTTTAATTCAAGAATGATGTTCTAAATACTTTTCTAGCGAGAGGATAATCAAGACTCGGATTCTACACGTTTGTGAGATCGAAATGGTTTTATTATAATTTATTTTTCTCTTTATTTATAAATCCTCTCTTTGTGATTTCTGTTATTGTTTTAATGATTATGCAAAGTGCACGTTGTATGATTGTTGGAATGATTTCTTGCTAGTGAATTATCTAGATCCGTAATTGTCTAGATTATTTGCCTAAGTAGCGTAATTGGATAGATTGGGTGTAAAAAGTCCCGCTTTCGACACTTTGGGGATTTATAATCTTATCTGAACGGGTCATCGTATGATTTTCGTGGGTTTGAATTGGTGTTTGTATGCTGTTTGATTTTGTGAAGAGGGGCGTTGTTTAGTGTATTTGGCCTTGGGGATTTTTATTTTTATTTTTATTCTTCTTTATTTATTTATAAAATTAAAAAAAAATTAAAAAAATCAGAAATAGTGTTTAGTTGATAGTTTTTTTTTTTTACTTTATCTTATTAGAATATGAATAGAGTCAAAGTCTTTGGAATAAGTCAACATCCCCCAATCCCCAAATTGAAGAACCCTAAACATCGAGACTCATCTTCATCGCCTCTCAATCGCCATCTTCCGCTGAGCTACCGCCATTTGCCTCTCTACTGAAAGTCGCCGCCGCCATATCACGCAGTCCGCCTCTGTTTCCACCGCCAGTCGCCGACTCTAGTCGTCCGCCGCACCAGTCCGGCGAACCTCCATAGCCGCCGCTCAACCTTACCGCTGCAGCCAGCCACAGTCGACCGCCACTACCCGTTTGGTCTCAGGAGATCCGTCCATCATCTGCCCCTCTGCACACTCTCTCCACACCCGCAACAGTCACGAGCCACCGCAGCTCTCTGTCTCTGAACCACTGCCGTCCGCCGCTGTAGTCTATCGCCGTTCACTCCGTCACCACCTCCTCAGTAGCCGTTTTCAGGGCAGTCCTCTTTTCTCTCTTTTGCAAATACATTGAGGACAATGCATTTCTTAAGTGTGAGGGGGTTAGTTTGATTTTTATTGTGTTCTATTTTTCAAATTGTTGCTTGTTGGTATTATTTCATTGTTTTCTTTTGCTTTTCGTATTTTCTGTTTAGGTTTAGTTGTTTTTGTATAAAAAAAAAAAAATTCTCTCTTTCAAATTGGTTGTCTTTATCCCCTTCATGATTTAAATTGCGATGCTTCATTGAGATGAATTGATGTACAGTTGAGAAATGGCATGATTTGATTGAGTTTACATTCTCTACACCTTGGACTTTTGCTTCTGATGATAAATTGAATGAAAAGTATGTGGGATGATATGCCAATGACCTTTATTTCGGTAAGTTTTGAGCTTGAGCATCACTTAATTTAATTGTTCCTTCTTTCCATGTGCGAATGTCATGCGTAGTTGATTATCTTCTAGAACTTGCTTTGTTATGCATTTGGGATTACCTCAGTGATGTGAAATGTGAAAAAGGGAAATTAGGAAAAGCCAATTTTAGCCTTCTTTTGAGCTTGCCTTTGAAGAAAAATCCCTAGATAGCCGTTTTGAGCCTTGGCCTGTTTTTTTTTATTGAATTTTAACCGCATTGCGAGCCATGTTTATCCTTCTTTGTTGTGATTTCCATGTTTTGATCCCTTTTATTGAAGGAATGTGTATACTGGTTCATCCGGGTTGGTATTGTAAGTTGGCTAAATTTGGGGAGTAGAAGTGAAGTGCTTGAGATTGGTTTTGAAAAAAAAAAGAAAAAAAGGGAGTTTGGAGCTGTGATTGGGAAGTGAGAATTGAAAAAAAAAAATGAAAAAAAAAATGAAAAAAAATATAGATATTGAAAAAAAAAAGAATGAAAGACTCGGAGAAGGTTGAAAGGAAAGGAAAAAGATTTGTTGATTAGAGCCTTCTTGTGTGAAAAAAAAGGAAGAAGGATGGGAAAGTTGTGCCGTTTCGATGTCTTATGAAAATTGTATTGCCATTCCTTCAATTTTGAAGCCTAAATATCCTTGTTTATCCACCCCAATCTGAAGCCCCGTTACAACCATAATTGAAGTCCCTAATTTTCTATTTTCGCTCACTGTTTGGTGCCTATTTGATATATTTGCAAGCTTATGGAAGGGTCTTCTATATTTTGACTTGAGTTTCCAGATATTTGAGCCTTAAACAAATTTGAGCGATTTTGAGTGAATCTTGGTGAGGGTATTGAATTCCACTACACTTGGATTTTGAGAAATCATGGAAGTATTCGATCATTGGTGTTAGATGTGGAAATTCATTCTTTTCATTGTTGGTGCTTAATTTGTGTATTGGTTCATTTATTTGGAGCATTATGGTTTGAGTTGTGAAAGGGCATTGAAGTTGTTTTTGTTTTGGGTTTATTCTCTTGCTTGAGGACAAGCAAAGCTTAAGTGTGAGGGGGTTTGATAAGTTGCATATTTGCACCTATTTTTAGGTGATTTTCCCTTGTTTTACTAAGCTTTGTTGTGCGTTTATTGGGATTTGATGATCTTTTGAGTTTTGCAAGGGAATAAAGGTGTTTTGTAGGAAAGAAGGCTTAAATGATCATTTTGGAAGCAAAAGAATTGAAGGATTTCGAGTAGGAAGAGTCCAGGAGCTTCTGGCAGATAAGGCGTGGCCACGCCTTAGTCTGCTGGCGGGATTTAATTCATAAAATCACAAGTGGGCCCAGTAGAGATTACATGGACGAAAATTCTTGCTTCCAATCTGCGATTTTTCACAAGGGAAGAGCCTTAGAGTCCAAGGAGGAGTAGAAGACTTACCATTGGGAGAGAGAGGAGAGAGAGAATAGAATATCTAGAAGACATATTTATATCCGGAATTAATTTTTCTCTCTCAAGACAACACGATTGACGCCAGAAACGCAGAAGGAGGCGGCTTTCATATGTTTTCATATTTTTCCAGATTTTGCTTTAATTCAAGAATGATGTTCTAAATACTTTTCTAGCGAGAGGATAATCAAGACTCGGATTCTACACGTTTGTGAGATCGAAATGGTTTTATTATAATTTATTTTTCTCTTTATTTATAAATCCCCTGTTTGTGATTTCTGTTATTGTTTTAATGATTATGCAAAGTGCACGTTGTATGATTGTTGGAATGATTTCTTGCTAGTGAATTATCTAGATCCGTAATTGTCTAGATTATTTGCCTAAGTAGCGTAATTGGATAGATTGGGGGTAAACAGTCCCGCTTTTGACACTTTGGGGATTTATAATCTTATCTGAACGGGTCATCGTATGATTTTCGTGGGTTTGAATTGGTGTTTCTCTGTTTCTTAATGCTGTTAGTAGATTTAATTCTATGGTCGTACCTAGGATTGTCTATTAATTAGAGAAGTAGTTAACGGTCGTACCTTGACTGCCGAATAATTAAGGAGAAACGAGGTTGTTAGGTCGTACCAATAGCCATAGCCAATTTAGAGAGAGAGTTGAATTATATCTGTGCATCTGTGATCAAATTGTGTAATCCGTTGTCGAGATTATTCTTGAGCTAGATATTTCTTTTATTTGATCTTCGTTCATCATTTTATTTCTTTGCCATTTAATTGATTTCATTGAATTATTTTAATTCCAGTATTCAAAACCCCCCCATTTAGTTTTAGGATTTTAGATAAAAAGATTAATATTTAATTTACCAGTCTCTGTGGTTCGACCCTGCTTGCTACTATTGCAATTTATTTGGATATTGAAAAGCAGGTTTATTTTTGTTGGTTTCGACACCCATCAGATACGGTCGGCGACTCTTAGTCTCTTACCATCCAGGACCCAACGAAGAGAGTCATGCAGAGGGTTTGCAAGGATGGCAGCCTTCAATCGGAGAAACCCAACGCTGGCATATGGGACCCCTTTTGCGTTGTGCCCATATCCACCTATACTTCAATCTCCGGGCTTAGTCATATCTAGGCTTCTTCATCCTGTTTATCACTTAATGACTCATCAAGAAATTGGTCACCCCTACTTCCACCCTGACGTACAGCAACAATGATTTGGCTATGAGTGATCAGCCACATAGACTCCTCATTGTTGTGTCATCGTTCGTCCCAAGTTGAAGTTGGGAATCTTCGCGAGGTATGTTAAGCCCGATTAGCCTCATGCATTGTCATTCACCGTAGTCTTCATCCCACTCAACTCAAACACTAATTAATTAGCCATGCAATATATTGAAAGACAAAAAATAAGCAAATGAATAATTCATGATAAAGGAAAATATATTAAATACATCTGGAACTAACTCCAGATAATAAGTGAATTCGAGCCGCGTATAAGCTAAAGGCAAAGCGTCCCATACTATACCGACTGTAAGTATCCAACTAAAAGAGAAATAAACTACGAAGTGCTGAAAACTAAAGCTAGAATTTGCTACTGATTGTCTGTCTCGAAATAAAATAGCACATAGTATTTATAGTGAGTTCTTAAACTGCCAAAAATGGCCCACTACAGCCCACGCAGGAGCATTCTTGTGTTGACTCATTCCACTCTTCCTCAACAGCTCGTGTGCGAGATTCTCGACTTTGACCTTCTCTCTCTTATCTCTTCTTCTCTTCTTTCTTTTTCCACCTCTTCTGCACCAACGGTCGACTCCTATGAATTCCGGAACAGTTGTGGACGTGGTCTCAGTTTTTTGGAGTGTTTGGAGATGAATTTCCGCGCTGGATTTGCAACAGACTCTCCAAGCCCAGCTCCCTCCATTATGCCTTCAACGGATTTGTCTTCACTTTACGCCTATATTGGATCTTTTTCCTTCACTTCCCCCTGCTTCACTTTAGCTCCCTAACTGACTTAAGACTCGATATAAAAGACTCAAAAACAGATAAATAGACATAAATAAAATATCCCACTTTGAGTCTACATCATCTGGATATTTTGTTGATCTGTGTCGCTTAATATCCCCATCCTTCTCAAAGTTGGCTGAAAGGTACTCCGATGATCTCTTGAGAGTGTTTGATATTGTACCTAGACTAACTTTCAAACGATATTTTTCATCAACCCACTCTTGTAAATCTTTTTGAGTGCATGTGGGATGGTCTCTTTTATACTCACATAATGTTTTACGCATTTGATCATTCATGTATGGCTTTGCGATGCCTTTTAGATGAAAAGACATGGTTGAGTATTATGAATTATTTTATTTCCATATTGAGATTTATATAGTATATGTTTCATTCATCATGCATGAATATATTTAATTGGCTATAATAGTTATTTTAAGTGCAACGAATTAATGTAAACATGTATATTTAAGTAATTCCAATGAATTGATGCATGAGTCCATGATATAATAGTTAATTGTATACAATGACTTGATATTATACATGAATATATTTAATTAGTTACAAAGAATTGGTTGATGCATGAATATAATCAATGAAACATATATGAATTCATTTATTTTCAATACATATGTACTGAATTTAAAAAGTCTCTTTTAATTAATAAAATATTAATTTATTGATATATTAATATCTCTCTAAATTAATAAAACTTCATGGTCCCAAGGTTATTAATTCATAGAGATTTTACTTCACTCAAAATTTCAAAAATATCACATGCATCCTTAAAAAGTATCGGTCTGCTAGTTATCTTTAGAGTTGTCAAAATCGGTCCGACCCGATCTAGCCCGATTTTGGGTCGAATTGGGCTATAATTTTATAGGCCCGATTTGATTTAGGGCCAGGCCGGGCCCACTCGAAAAAATAAATTGGGCCCACTCAAAAAAATAAATTTTATCCTTAGGCCCATGGAAAGCCCGACCCGGCCTGAAATTCCGACTGGACTGGGCCCATGATTTTTAGGCCCGAAAATGGTTCGGGCTGGGTCGGCCCGACCCGAAATTATTTTTTGGGCCGTGGGCTCGGCCCGGCCCGACCCGACCCATCTCATTTGACAGCTATAGTTTTCTTATACGAGTTTATTTAGTTTAAATTATGATTTTTTTCCATTCTAATTTATGTTTAGAGTTTTGGCGTTTAGAGGTTATTTATGGTTCATGATTTTTTATAATTTTTTAGTATTTTTATAAATTTTTAGCTTTTATGGGGATTATTTTGTGTTTTTTAGGTATCTAGCGCAATGCATGAGCCCACGCATTACATCGAGCGAATGCATTGTGCGAATCGCTGGATTTTAAAAAGATTAAATTAATTCACTTTAACTTTATGGTTCCTTAATTCCATTTTAGGATATATATTTATTTCAAAAATTAGGTTTTTTATTTTCAATTAGCGTTTATATTTATTTTAAAAAAAAATAATTATCAAGCGCAATGTACTAGCCCACGTGTTAGTGTTAGATGAGTGCATTGCGCGAGTTTCCGAATTTAAAAATAAATAAATTAATTCACTTTAATTTTAAGATTTATTAATTCCATTTTAGAGTATATATTTATATTTATTTCAACAAATTAAAATAATTCACTTTAATTTTAGAATTCACTAATTTTATTTTAGTGTATATATTTTTTGAAAAAAAAAACTAAAAAATCACAAAAATAAAATAAAATATATATCAGGTGTGTGGGCGGCTGGGCGCCATGGGAGCACGTGCCGGACAAATTGACTTTTTTTAATGGGTCTGACCGGTATGATAGGCTCAGGCCCATGGTGTATGGTTGCATGCACAAAAGACCAACCCTTCCACCTTTAATTCATGGGTGATTCTGTTTACAACCCTCATTTTTCTCTTCACAACCCCATAAATTAATTAAAATGTAAATATAATTTTTATAATTTTTTTGCCCTCATAACCCCATCTTAAAATCCTTGTAAATTAGAATACAATCACCAAATATATAGCCACTATCTTAACTAATACAAAAGGAAACAAAAAAAGAACCTCAAAACAATCCATACACGAGATTTCATTGTTCTCTTGGGTAATACAACAACAAACCGCCAAGAGAGAGAGAGAGAGAGAGAGCTTAACAAATAACACACTAAAACACAATATATATCTTATTTTCCATCAAATACCGATGTTACTTAAAAAAAAATATCAAATTGTAGAGCCCCTATGGATGGTGAATGTGAAGGAGAAGAGGATAGTGCGAAAGAGTTTAAAGATTGTAAACTCAACTCAGCGCATGTAGCTACACGAACTAATAAATTTATGCTCAATCATTTTCAATTCTTAATGAAAAAGGGACTTGAAATACAACTTTTGAGCACGGAGATTAGCTTTTTTTCTTGCGATTTATCACTTTATGTTACCCATTGTTTATCATTTTCGTAACTTCTTATTATTGCTCCCTTTCAAATTTCAATGTATTTCTTGGCATGGTCTCTGACAACTATCTCTTCTTCCTTCTCGTGTGATTTTCTCTTGTTACAAATAATTATACAACCGGTGTGAATGCAATTCAACCACATGGAATATGTTAATGAGATAAATTTATCCATTCTATCAATTAAGTTATTATTTTATGTCATATAATGTTGGCTTAAACGGTTTCAAACAAACTCTGAAAAATCCCCTTTATTGAAATGAGAAAATACTCGACAATAAATTATATTAACAAGTTTTATATATTTTATATTATTCGAATATGGGTACATGTCATGTTTGCGCATATGTTTTTTTTTCCTATGTTGGATTTTGGAGAATATATTTGTTTTGTGCATCGCTCTGCAAGCCTGCAACAAACGTAATTACAATATGTTCTGGAGTTGATTAATGAAGAACATTCATGTTATTCTTTTGTTTCATTTTTTTCCCTTATTGTGAAGATGGTTGGGGGCTATAAATTGGGGGTTGTATTTTTGTTTGGTAGAGATTTTAATTAAAGTAGTATAGGGGTTGTATTTTAAAATTAGTTTGGGGTTGTATTGTGTTTTATTATATTTTTAAATTAGTTGGGGGTTATAAAAGCAAAAATGTTTAGAAAATAAATATTTATATTTTAATAAATTTAGGAGTTGTAAAGAGTAAAATGAGGATTCCAAATAGAATCACCTTTAATTCATGGATCTCCACGGCTTTTTGAAGAATTTAACTTTTTCTCGAGTCGCCCATTTCCTCGTGGACCATAAGTTATGTTATGGAAGGACATTTCTGTTAGAGAGAGAGAGAGAGAGAGAGAGAGAGAGAGAGAGAGAGAGAGAGATGAGAGTTTTTTATGGTTTATTTATGTTAAACGGGCTTAACCCGAAAATGATTATCAATTTTGTATTTCAAAACCCAAAACAATTGCCCATTTATATTGGAAGTATTCTACTAAGTGTAGCATCAAATGAATAAATGAAAATTTAAGAAAACAAAGCAGATATTTTCGTATTTGGTGTGGAAGAATGAAGTGTTTGATATCATGAGAGTCGCAACATATAGTTGACAGTAATTACAGCTGAAGTGCAGTGTGTGGATTCTAAATTACAAAGGATTTACATGAAATCACGGTACTCTCTACCAAACAAAAAACCTCTCGAGTTAGGGAATTACACAGAACATACTGGACTGGAAGGAGTTGAACTTTTTAATCAGAGGTTATAAAGCTTAACCACTCACTATTTACCGCTCAAAGGACGTAAATGATCAGTTGATGATGATGGCGATCTAAAATGAAATGAATGCTTGAAGTAGGCTTTGAGCAATCCGAACGCATTCCTGTGTCCCGGAGATGATCACCTTCCCGCTGCTTTCCCCGGGAGACGGATCTATCACCATCACACTTGCGCTTGATATCTGCCATAACATACGACCATAATCACATTAGAACAACCTCATACAAAAAGCATGCATATCAGAAAACATCCATTTATTTTTATTGAGTGGATAATCCAATCCAAGGAAGGCCCTTGATTGTTTTGGATGTTGGGTTTAGACAAAATACTATATATACCTCTCTTAAGCGAGCCAGGTTGCTTCCCTTCTCACCATAAACAGAACCAAACACCTCCCTGGGGACCTCAACTTCCACCTTTTGTTTTGACCGCTCATTTCCAACATCACTACAAAATCCATTCAAATTATCTACCAACATATTGTGAATTAGAAATTTAGAACCAGGAAAGAACATCAAAGATAACAATCCAAATTTCAAATCATATTTTCAGATGGTCAAGTCAACTAGCTGTTAATTTACGACAGCTGTGATTAGGCAGGGCAGTCTGCTCTGTTTGCAGCTTGAATTAACTGCTCAACTCTGGCGATGATAATACTACTAAAAATGAAACCATAAAAATCTTTACATGGCATGCTGCTGCATACCTTCTATGCTTAAGCCCACTTGGAAAAGTTGTCAGGCCTTTAGAACTATCTACAGGTCTTGGGAGACTCTCTATATTGTTTGCCTGTGTGCATGAAATCAGTCAGAACAATATAAAACTGTAAAACAAATTAGTTTTCATGAATGATGAACAAAACGAAGGCAGCCAAAGCAACATCAAGAAAACCTTAGTTTTCATGAACGACAACGATGAACAAAATGAAGACAGCCAAAGCTACATGAAAAAAGAAAAAACTCTCACCTGTTCCCACTGCAATCCCGGTAAAGAACTGCTTGACTTCTGCACAAATCCAAGGTGATCCAGTTCATCAATATGAGAGAGTCTTGACAGTTGCATTGACTGAGTTGAAGAAGGTGCCTCTCTACCATTAGGACTGCTGCTAGAAATTGCTGAGTATGAACTATGCCTGCTTCCTGCTCCTTTGTATCCCATTCCAGAAAAGAAGTTATCCCGAAGTCTCCCAGCAAGTTGAAATAGAGCACTCTTAACATTTTCATAATCACCTGAAATCTGTGAAATACGGCTTATACAACTTCAGAAACAAATAATGCTCAATTTTCTTTTGACTTTCAAATACACAAAGTAAGATTTGTCATCATCTAATAGTAAGACTATTAGAGAAGACGTGCATCATCAAATTCAGAAGTACTTCTATTAGTTAATTCATTAACACTTAACCACACATATGCATTGAACATCAACCATCCATACCTCAGCAAGAAACACATACTATTCTAGTTTATGTTGAGCAAAACCAGGAGATTTCAATATTTACATGGAGAAGCAGTAGCAGTTCAAGCTCAGACCTGGACCACATTATCACTGACTCCAGCATCTGGAAAATCTGCTCCCATTAATTGTATCTCAGCACCTGATGCAAGACATATATCCGAAGCAAGCCTTCCATCCCCATCCAGCATGCAGCTAAGCTGACTCGACACAACAAGAATTCTTGCTGTTACGCTCTCCCCATGACCTAAGCTCAATACCACCCCCTGGTCAAGGGAAACTTCTATGCATCTGGTAAATACACGAACAATAGCCTTTTGTGCAGGAGAGCACGATGGATTCGGATTCTGCAAAGACAACGCTAAAAACTTACAAAAAGAAACAATTGACTGGAACAATTGAGATGAGACTCTTGAGACCGGACTAGAACAGAAATGAAGGGAAAATATGATGCAATGAAAAGGGTGCTTTGTCATCTAAAGAACCAAATCTAACAGCAGGATGGGTAACCTCCAAAGAAGAGATAATGGCAACACGCTCCTTTGACCCTGACACTGGAGATGCAAACTTTATAGAAGCTCCAGTTTCTTTTTCCAAAGACTTGACTATATTTGCACCCTTTCCAATCACGCCACCAGCAATTCCATTAGAGCAAAGAAATCTGAAGACAACTTTTCTCAGGGAGCTTTTTTCATCTACATTAAGATTTTTTTCAAAATCTGCTGACAAGGAATGGCCAACAGAACAATGCTCAGCAGCAGTATCAGAAAAGGGCAGCATGGAACTATTATTTTTCAGACTGAAATCTGCATGTAAAGTGTGTGGTGCCCCATGGGCAGATATGTGGCCCGGAGCTCCTTCCCCAAGGGTTCTATCCTGGAGGCGGCGAGAAACAGCAAGCAATGCTTTCTTCACAGCCAGAACTCCACCCACAATCTGCCACATAATTAATAAGATATCCTTAGAGGCAGAAGAATTTAGATAAAGAGGCACTCGATTTCATGTCTCACATTCAATTTAACTAACACTTCCATGCACAACTACCAGAGAGCATAGTAAGAAAACAACTTGCAATTTTCAAAGGGCTGCATATTTACGATAAATGTGCATTTGAGAACAAATTGCATTGAACATGTCTAAAATCATGAGCAGAAGAACAACATGTGTAGTAAAAATCATTTGATACTACTATTACCTAAGTGGACTAAATCTTATTGCAAGACTTCGGAAATATCCACAATTATCTATTGCTTACCTTTAGGTGCTTGATTGGGCATGTATTTAGCTATAATCACAACATTACAACAAATAAATTATGGAACAGAGAAAGGAGAAAAGAGCTGACTGGAGGCAGGCATTGTCGTTAAATTTACCAGCGAAGGCGCATGGATTCTGACTCTATTCCATGATAAACAGATGGTATTTCAGATTGACCAAACTCAGAGTTGGCGAACCACCTAACTCAAGCACCAAAGTTATTCAAATGATTAACTGAACAACATTTAACATATTCTCTAATCTTTCACGTTAGCTTTTGAAATCTATGTTCCGACCATTTTTGCACTCACAAATGAGTCCACTGCACATGCAATTAATATCATTTTTTTGCTCACCTATAATATAAAATGAATAAATTCAAGTAATTATAACGAATTGCCATAAATAGCAATACTGTTGATTAAAAATCCAACGGAAATAATTAATCACCTGAATCAGCTCCTCTTCGGGCGCAGCACAAGGAGGAATCTGCTCCTTCTTGAAAACCCGAATTTTGGCCCCCGTGCTTTTCCGAATGGCGTCGACAATCTTCCCTCCTTTTCCCATCAGCGCTCCGATCTGAACCGTTGGAGCCAATAACCGACAGCCGATCAACCCATTTCCGTGATGCTCCTTATCATTTCCGTTCTCATCTTCTCCAGTATTCCCTTCCACCTCCAAAACCCTATCGAAAACCCTCATCAAACCCTCCTGCGCTTTCGACACGTTCACTGTTTCGTCATCTTCGCCTCCACCCACTGATATCTGCCTCTCCAACGCGGCGTCGCCGACTACGTTCACCACGCGCTCATGGCAGTTGGGGATGCCCTCCTCGAACCGTATTTTCGCCCCGGTTAGGGTTTCCAGCTGCTTGATTATGGAGCCGGAGTTCCCTATCACGCCGCCGGCAGTGTGGACGTGGCATAGCAGTCGGAACGCCACCTGCCCGGCGGCAGGGGCATCTGGATGATGCAGCTTAGTGTTGGTGGAGGCGCCGCCACGGGCGACGGAGCTCCGATGGTTGTTCGCCTGCTGCTTCGTTGCCGATTTGGGGATTTTCTGAGAGGGAAAAGGAGCCTCCTCCATTTCTAACAAGTGTATGCATAAATGAACTTCAACTACGGAAGGATCTCAATTGTGCCGGCGGCGGCGGCGGATGAATTCGGCGGCTGTTGGAGAAGGAGATAAAGGGGCCACCGCTAAGTTGCGCGGTGGATGCTAAAACTAAACGTGTCACGTGCCACGCGCTCTTCTGAGTTGGAAATTGGGAGTATTTGGATGCAGATTTACACAAAACCGGGATAAATTTTGCATCTATTTTTCTAGTTTGGATTAAGGGAGTGATAAATAAACATAGATTATTAAATGATTTGTTGCTTTACGTTGTTTACGATGGAGGTAAAGAATGTTGCTTTACACCAAAATGCGTCGGGAATAAAATTAAAGGAACTCCCAATCAAACACTCCTTTTTTTTTTTTTACTAATTTATTATTTATGAATAATTAAAATAGGGATTCAATAATATGCAATATTTTCGCCTATATTTTGGTCTTTTATTATGTTTCCAACTTTCCCTAAAAAAATGTAATGTTTAAGTAAACTTTGATCTTGTTTGTATTCATTTTCAAATGAAATTTTTCATTTTTCATTTTTCAAAATACTGAAAATACTTTGGGGTGTTTTTAATTTTTTCATACGTTTTAAAAAACATAGTCTATATTATATTTAAAAATATGATAGCCGTCGTTAATAGTAATACTAATCCACCCAAATCACCTTTCCTAAATCTAATGAAAATACTATATCACATATTATCAATATAATATATATAGGAGTGGTTATAATGCAAACTAATCCTAATGTGAGAACAAGGAACCCATCTTACACCATATAATTAATAAAAATCTAAGGCCAATATTTGTTAAAAAGGGGTGATGACAATTCTATAATATTTAATAAGTTTTCTAGGCGTGCGTATTAACGTAATTCAATAATATTTATTTATAAAAAGATGTTGGGTAATTAATAACAGTAGCATCATGCTAACGAAACATTATTGTAATGCTAATGAAAGTTTTCTCATATTGTTAACGAAAAAATAAAATTTTAAAAGTAATTATAAATCCTAATCGGGTGGAATAAATCATAATTCAAATGTAATAAACTCCAATGATATAAACAATATAATTAAATTCTAAAAAATAATAATAAACCCTAATTGGATGAATAAATCATAATACCAATATAAATATACAACGTTCGCATTATGATATTGTTTTATTAGCATTGCGGATAAACTATGTTAACATATGATAATTAATCGTTAGCATGAAGTATAAATCATAAATGGATGAAGAAAAACTTAATTAATATATTATAATTTGATGAAATAAACAATATATAATAGTAAATTAGTAACTAAAACATAAAAATTAAATCAAAAAAATAATTATAAGCCCTAATTGAAATGTAATAAATTACAATAACAATATAAGTATGTATATTACGTTAACATTATGATAATCATTCGTTAGCATAATGAATATAGTATGTTAATATATAATTAATGCTTCGTTAGCACACATCATATAATGCTAACGAACCATTATTAAAAGCTAACAAAAGCATTTTTGCGCTGGACAAGAGTAAAGATGTATATTTTGTATTTTTCGTCTATATTTATTTGTACAAACATATCCATGATTGATCTTGAATTAAAAAACATGAAAAGAGCTTTAATTTGATATATTATTTGTGTTGATCCGATTAGAAATGAGTAAGATATGATCGTTTAAAATTATTAAGATTTTTTTTAAAAAATATGACATCAGCTTTTTTATAAGAATTGGACAACTATACCACTGCGTCCTTTTTTTTTGCCTTAACATTGACATCAAATCTCAACAATTAGATCATCTAGTTGGATGGTATAAGATGTTCCTAATTCTTACACCAGAAAAATGTGTATTTTTTATCCACTCCCTATATATAGAGAGTGGATCATATGAGAACCTATTCATAATGTAAGAACTAAGAACTCATCTAATCCGCTCATTATTTTGATTTAGATGGCTAAGATTTGTTCAATTTTCAGTCAAAGGCGGTGACAAACTTGTAATATTTGAGAAACCTAAAAAAACATAATTTTCAAAATCATATAGACAATACTTTAAAATCGTTGTCTATTCTTATAAATTTCACTGTGCTAAAATGAAAATAATGTTATGCTATTATAAATATATATACATGCTCATATGGATATATATAAATGCTAGTATGAACATATAATGATTCTACTATTAACGAACAATACTACTGCTATTATGAGTAAAAAATATATGTGTTTGATGAGTATTTTTTATGCTATTATGCTTATACTTCCATGCTATCATGAATATTTTATCATGCTATTATGTACGAAAAAATATATTTTCGGATAAACATATGAATAATGGATATTAATGAAAGAGCATGAAAAAGCTTTAATTTGGTATATAATTGGTGTGTCTAATGAAAAATGAGTAAGTTATGGATGTTTAAAGTTTTAAAAAATATTATTTAATTATATTATGCATATGTAATATTGTTCACTATTTATATTATTCAACAATCTATTATGAATAATTTTATTGTAGTTAGCATTCTGCGACAATTGTGTGTACAGTAACAAACCAATATTTAATTTCACTACGATCAAATAATAATAAAAAAATATAAATTCACGTGTCATATAATTTTCAAGCATCAAATTTCATTTTCCTATTTGTATTTACTATTCACATATACACTTTTTTAATATTAATTTTTCTTTTTATATATTTTATTTTCCTAATTATATGTTATTCATATGGGTTCAATATAATTAATTACTATTTATAATCACCTGTTATACTATATACATTATCAATCCAATGCTTAATACCATGTATTGATAGTAATAATAATAAGGAATCCATTCACTTTTACCCACTCGTGTTGGAGAGATCTGACCCGCCAATGATCCAGACAAGAAAAATCTCTTCACCGTTCTGTCTCATCCCATTTTTCTCTTCTTCCTCTTCTCCAATCCATGAATCTCAGCTTCTAATCACAAAAAAGTTCATTCATGAATGGCGTCTTCCGCTCATCCGCCGCCGTCCGATCCTCCATCAGAATGATATGATCCACCGCTGCAGCGCCATCATTGCTCCTCTGTGGTCGGTCCTCCATTACCGTCATGTTCTCATTCATCAGAGCATTATCACCCGTACCCGTTTCAGGCCCGACTCTCCTACGGCAGACTTCTACTCTCAACTGATTTCCCTGCTATGCCAACTGAATTGGCAGAAACACCATTCTTTCAGGAAATTGATTTTGACTATATCATCTTCTCATTTCTCCTCTTTTCTTTCTCAGCATCCGCATCTCAGTCCTCAGATTGCTCTAGATTTTTTCTATTTTCTCACACGCTCCTTGCTTTCAAGATGAATGTCCAAACCTACGCTTCGATTTTGCGCATTTTGGTTAGGAATAAAGCGTTTGATGATGCTGAGAAAATTTAGATTTTGATGGTTAAGTCTTGTAAGGCGGAGGAGGATGCGAGGTTGGCATTGAGCATTTTGCGCGAGATGAATCGTGGTGATGGTGGTGAATTGAGGTTTAGGATTGAAATTTGGTGTTACAACATGATTTTGATGTCACTGGCGCAATTTCTGATGATCAATGAGATGAGGTCTGTTTATAGAGAGATGGTGGAGGATGGGTGTTAGTGCCACTGCATGCACTAAGTTTTTGTGTTATTAAATTGGCGAGATATGTTCGATAATGTGTGCCTGGGTTTGTCCCACGAAGATTTGTTTTCCGCTGTGCAAGAAAAGAAAGAACAGTTGGTGAACTGTGCCAGAGTTTGTCCCAGACAGAACCAGGGACACTATTTATGGCAGTTTCCATGTTGGAAAGATCTTGCGCTGAACGAGTTTGGAAGGTCAAGATAGATTCGTTTTACTGCCTTGTGGTGTAGATCCGGTGCTGAATTAACCCTCCTACACATGGGAAGTATCTACACACGTTTGGAAGGCCATAAACCACTTACCTAGTTGGCGGAAAGCAAGAGATTGACGCCAAGCTGAAGTGAAGTCTATATATGAAGACCGATTTGTGCAGCAATCGGTACCACTGATATTTTATTTAGATTCTAGTGTTAGAATCAGTTTGTGGTCGTTTTTGTAACTAGTAGTTGTTCATTAAAACGTTCAACGTGATAGACTAGTCTTGAGTGTTTACGAGTGAAACACGTGAGGGGATTTTTATTCCAGTTTTATACGCAATTTCGGGAGAGATTGTAAGTTGAAGTCGTGGGTAGCTAGAGGGAGTCTAGTGTCACGGTTGTGAGGGGATCTTACAACTTTCGACTAGCGAAAGAGTTCGTTGAGAAGAACGGGTAGCATAAGGCGAGAGGCTTGTATGTGTAATATCCTAAATACACTCGACGAAGGAGTACCAGTCGAATCTTCAAGTTTGGGAGCAATCCCCCCAGAGTAGGTTGGTTGAACCGAACTGGGTTATCATCTCGTGCGTTTTTATTGCTTTATTTATTTATGTTCTTGCATCTGTCCCACACATATCACAGAACAATTTCTAAGCAGTTTACTAAAAACGATTAAAGCACGGATTACTGTTTTACAATTGGCACCAGAGCGGGTTGCCTGTATTCAGGGTTGATCTTGGGGTATTAATCCGTGTTATTGTGTTGTTTTTGCTGAGATGGACTCGATGAAAGAAGGAGCCTCGACGGTGCGACCTCCGCTCCTTGATGGCAATAATTATGCCTATTGGAAAGCTCGTATGACAGCTTTTATTCGCTCAATTGATGAGCGTGCCTGGAAGATGGTGACTGAAGGGTGGAAGCCTCCTATCAAGAAGGATGAGAAAGGCAAAGCGGTGCTGAAGCCAGAAGAAGAGTTTGACGATGCTGATTATCTGATCATGGGGCTGAATGCTAAAGCCATGAACGTCATTTTTTCTGCAGTGGACATGAACGTGTTCAAACTCATCTCCACATGTGACAAGGCAAAGGATGCATGGGATATCCTTCAAACTGCTTTTGAAGGAACAAGCTGTGTTCGTGCATCTCGTATGCAACTCCTCACTACTAGATTTGAAAACCTTCGAATGGATGAAGGTGAAAAGATTGCTGATTTCAACGTCAAGATTTGTGACATAGCTAATGAAAGCTTTGCACTTGGTGATGCCATCTCTGAGGAGAAACTTGTGAGGAAAGTTCTGCGATCTCTTCCCAAGAGATTCGCATATAAAGTCACGGCGATAGAAGAGGCCAAAGACGTGAGCAAGATGAAGTTACAGGAGCTGATGGGATCCCTGAGGACTTTTGAAATGGGTCTCACAGATGAAGAGACAGTTCAGAAGAAAAGCATAGCTTTTCAAGCCGGCTCCAGTTCTGATGTTCCAAGTAATGTCCCTGACAAAAATGATCTGGCTGAGTCAATTGCCCTTCTGACAAAGAACTTCTCAAAATTTGTCAAACGTTATGAGAAGCCTTCACAGAATAATTCTGTCAAGAACAGATTCTCCAAACCTCGGAGATCTAAAGATGAAGATTTCATTGAAGATAAACAGAAGAAGGTCAAGTGTAGAGAATGTGGTGGTCTTGGGCACTATCAAGCTGAATGTGCTAACACCTTAAAGAAGAAGAATAAATCCTACAGTTCCACTCTTAGTGAAAGTGATGATCCAGATGATAGTGGGAGTGATGAAGAATGCGTGAGCAACCATATTGCTTTCATGATACATTCCAACAAAGAATCTGTGTCTAATTCTATCCCTGACAAACATACTGACAATGTTTCGGAATGCAGTGATGATGAAGAATTCACTGAAGAGTCTGCCATAGAAGCCTACAAAAAGCTTTATGAGAGCTGGATTATGGTGGTTAAAGTCAATGAAGGGTTGATGAAAGAGAATGGTGATCTCATTAAAGAAATGGATAGTTTGTCCACACGCCTCAGTGAACTGCAGAATGACCTTCAACAGTCCAGAAACAATTCTCACTCTCAGAATGGTGAACCGCTTCATCTTAAGAAGCTCGTAAAGATGATGAATTCTGGATCATCTCAGCTCGATGACATCCTTTCTAAAGGAAAAAGTCCGCAGGACCATATAGGTCTAGGATACACTGGTGGGAAGTTTTCCGATCGTTTCTGTCAAGGACAAACATCTGGAAAGCATGATGAATCTGTTCCAGAATCTAAATTTAAATCTGAGATCAGGCAGCCACAGCCTCAAAAGTCACAGCCTCGAAAGAATGGAGTTGTCTGTCACTATTGTGGGAAACTTGGTCACATTCGACCATATTGCAGGTACTATATCAATGATCTCAGAAGAATGAGAAGGAAAGGTCGATCTCATAATGACCTAAATTTCAGAAGACAATCTGTGCGGAACAGATCCTGGCATAGTCACAGGAACTATGTTGTTCACACCGCTCTCAATATTCACGCAAAGAGCAGCTGGTACTTTGACAGCGGATGCTCGCGACACATGACTGGAGATGCCAGTATGTTGAAGAATATCCAAAAGGATTGTTCTTATCAATCCGTTACGTTTGGAGACGGTGTTAAGGGAAGAGTTCTTGGCCGTGGTCATCTAAATGTTGAAGGGATGCCCAACTTGGATGATGTTCTGCTTGTTGAAGGACTGAAAGCTAACTTAATTAGCATAAGTCAACTCTGCGATCAAGGTCTCTTGGTTCATTTTACTAGAGATAAATGTCTTGTGAATCACAAAGAATGTGTGCTGCTGATGGATGGAGACAGATCAAGGGACAATTGTTACCTTCTCAACATGAAAGGTAATTGCTTCATAACTCAACTTGATGAAGCAAACATATGGCATGAAAAGCTCGGCCATGTGAGTTACAGAAACATGCAGCGACTCTTGAAGACAGAAGCTGTGAATGGAGTCCCGAAGTTTGATATTGATCGTAGCAAAATTTGTGGGCCATGTCAAGTGGGAAAACAGATTCATACATCACATAAATCTGTTAAGAAGATTACCACCTCAAAAGTCTTGGAGCTGTTGCATATGGATTTGATGGGGCCTGTTCAAACTGAAAGTGTTGGACGGAAGAAGTTCATTTTTATGTGTGTGGATGACTTCACACAATTCACTTGGGTGGAGTTCCTTAGAGATAAGGGAGAAACTTTTGAGACATTAAAAAATCTTTGTCTCAAGCTCGAAGTGGAGAAGGCAACAGCTGTAATGAGAATTCGAAGTGATCATGGTCGTGAATTTGAAAATGCTTACTTCAAATATTTTTGTGAAGAAAAAGGTATTGCTCATGAGTTTTCTGCACCAAAAACACCTCAACAAAATGGTGTCGTTGAGAGGAAAAATCGGACTCTTCAAGAAATGAGCCGAGTCATGTTGAAGGCAAAATTTGTCCCTGACAATCTATGGGCTGAAGCTGTGAATACAGCATGTCATATTATTAATCGGGTGTACTTCAGACCCAAGACTAGAGTTACTCCCTACGAGCTGTGGAAAGGGAAGAAACCAAACTTAAAGTACTTTCACATCTTCGGAAGTACTTGTTATATGTTGAGGGACCGAGAGCAGCTTGGCAAGTTTGATGCTAAAGGAGATGAATGCATTTTTCTCGGATATTCGAGAAATAGTCGGGCCTATCGTGTGTTCAACAAGAGGACCAAGACGGTGATGGAGTCTATCAATATTGTTGTAGATGATCTGGAAGAACCTATTGCCCAGATTGATGAGGAAACCGCTGAAGTTACAACTCATGTTCCAGCTTCTGTTCCAGACAGTTCGGAACATCATGATCAAGCTGAGTTGAGGAACGAGAATCTAGATAGCTTCAAACCTTCAAAAGGTGTGCAGAAGCATCATTCTGTAGCAGACATCATTGGTGATGTGAGTGAAGGAGTTAGAACCAGAGGAGTTCGAAAGAACTATCGTGAGATGATTGCTAATGTCTGCTATACCTCTACAACTGAGCCCAAGAATGTTAAAGAGGCATTACAAGATGATCGATGGATTCATGCCATGCAAGAAGAGCTCTTGCAGTTTGAAAGAAATGAAGTATGGGATTTGGTTCCATGTCCTAAAGGTGTTAATGTGATCGGCACGAAGTGGATCTTCAAGAATAAAACTGACAAAGACGGGAACATAATCAGAAATAAGGCGAGACTTGTGGCACAAGGTTATTCACAAGTTGAAGGTGTGGATTTTGACGAGACGTTCGCTCCTGTCACTCGTCTTGAATCTGTCAGGTTACTCCTTGCCATGGCTGCATGGATGAAGTTTAAATTGTACCAAATGGATGTGAAGAGTGCCTTCTTAAATGGGTACTTGTCTGGAGATGTGTTTGTAAGCCAACCCAAAGGCTTTGAAGACCCATACCATCCTGAGTATGTGTACAAACTAAAGAAGGCCCTCTACGGTCTCAAACAAGCTCCACGAGCTTGGTACGAACGACTTACCAAATACCTTCTGGAGAAAGGGTACGTTTGAGGTGGTGCTGACAGAACTCTCTTCATCAAGAGAGAAAAATCTGACGTGATCATCGTTCAGATTTATGTGGATGATATTGTCTTCGGATCTGTCTCAGACAGAATGGTAAAAGACTTCGTGAAGGACATGACTTCCGAATTTGAGATGAGTCTTGTAGGTGAACTAACCTACTTTCTGGGGCTTCAAGTGAAGCAAAAGGATGATGGAATCTTTGTATCTCAATCGAAATATGCAAAGAAATTAATCAGCAAATTTGGATTGGAAAGTTGCAGCTCGAAAAGAACTTCGATGGGGACATCTTCAAAGATGTCAAAAGATGAAGCTGGTGTTGCCATTGAGCAAACCTTGTACCGAAGTATGATTGGGAGTCTGCTCTACCTTATAACAAGTAGGCCAGACATTTGTTACAGCGTGGGAGTTTGTGCTCGCTACCAATCTGAACCCAAAGAGAGTCACTTGAAATCTGTCAAGCACATAATCAAGTACATAAAGGGTACTTCTGAGTTGGGACTTTGGTTTTCCTATGATACAAACCCTAGTTTGGTGGGGTTTTGCGATGCAGATTGGGCAGGATGTACTGAAGTTAGGAAGAGTACCTCTGGAGGATGTTTCTTCCTTGGAAATAACGTGGTGTCATGGTTCAGCAAGAAACAGAATTCTATCTCGCTGTCTACTGCCGAAGCCGAATATATCGCTGCTGGAAGTTACTGCACTCAACTTTTGTGGATGAAACAAATGCTACATGACTATGGTGTCCCACAGTCTGTCCTTACCATATACTGTGACAATATGAGTGCAATAAACATTTCGAAAAATCCAGTTCAACACTCTCGTACAAAGCACATAGACATTCGTCACCACTTCATCCGGGAGCTTGTTGAAGACGGATCCCTTGTGATCGAATATGTTGGAACAGATGCCCAGCTTACGGACATCTTTACAAAGGCACTTGATAGCAGAAGGTTTGAAACACTAAGATCCTCCTTGGGTCTTTATGTTCTCTAAACTTCTCCATTGTGAGAAGACTCTCTATACGGTCTTGGTCAGTGATGTATGTATAGAGAGTATAAAATGACCATGGTTAATATGGTCTGTAAGTGTTGTGCCAATATCTGTCTCGGACAGTTTCTGCTTTGGACGAACGGTTACTTTTTAACGGATAGTAGTGCCTTGATTTTCACACCACGATCGATTCCACTTCTCCACACCTAGTTGCGGGGTGATGTGTGAGGAATAAGTGAGTTAAGGAAATTTCCTTGTTAGAGTTTCCTAATTAAGGTCTTAACCTTATTTTTCAAAAGAGACAGAATCGTTGCAAAATTTCCAAGCTTTCTCTCTCTATGGTGTGTGTTTGATTTTTTGTTGTTCAAACTCTAATGGCGGACAAAGGTGTTTCTTCTAAGCCCTCTCAAGTGAAGAAACCCAGAATCTCTACTGAAGACTTGCGACGACAGCTTGCGGAGCTCTCTCAACCCATTGTGTTTTCGTCTTCAATGTCCTCTGTCTCTGTGAAGCCTTTTATTGCTTCCTCTGAAGCTTTTGCTTCTGTGCCAACTTCTGTGGCACCTTCTGCTGATTTGCAGCCTCGATCTGTGTCTGAGACAGATCTCGTTGCTCAACCCTTTCCTAGGGTCTCTAAAGAGCAATTCTCTCCGCCCATGGTGTCTGCGGAAACTTTGGAAGCTTCAATTGCGGCTGTTGTTGAGAATGTTGGAGGAAATGAAGTCTCCATGGCTTCTGTTGTCGATGATGCTGCCGCTGTTGCTGTTGGCGAAGAACTTACCTCAATTGAGGAATTTGCCGCATCTCTTAATGCTCTGAAATTTGTTCAAGCGTCGTCCCTTTCTGCTGATGTTTCGGTGTTTAGTAACACGCACGTTATCACGGTTCAAGTCCCTCTTGGTGAAGTTTCACCTGTTGCTGCTGCTGAAAACCTTGTTCATGATCAAGGTGATGATGATGTTGATATCTTCTTTCTCGATGAAGAGTCTCCTGTTCATGAGGATGAGTCTGTCCCTCCTCCAAAGGCTACCTCCACCAAAACTCGCGGGTCCAAATGCAAGATGGAGTTAAGAGATGATCCGGTGTCTGATGATGAAGATGACACGCCCATTGCCAAATTGAAATCCAAAGTGTTGGCCAAGATTGCTACGAAGAAGGGTTCTTCTTCACAAACCCCTAAGAAGGTTGCTGCAAAGAAGGGGTCTTCATCAAAACCCCCCAAATCTGTGAAGCCTGCTGGGAAAAAGGATGTTCCTAAGAAGCCTGAGGTTGTTCCTGTTCGCCGTATAACACGAAGTGTGTTTGAGCAGAGGATGGGATTGATGTCGGGTCGTCGTCGCCCGCTGATGAAGCAAGCCAGAGCACCTTTCCCCTCTGATGAAGAAGCAGAGGATGTCCCTGAGTCTGTGCCAGATAGATCAGATTCTGATTCTGAGGTCTTTGATTCAAGTAAGTTTATCTCTGCTCTCCACCAAAATCAATTCAAGATTGTTGTTGGTCGCTCGTTGATTTCCGAGCGTTGTTTGGTTAAGTATGATTTAGAGGGAACGGGTGTTGACTCGTTGTTGCATGATCTCCGATTAGAGAAATCTGCTTTTTGTGCTTCTCCTTTTATTGCTGCTGTTGTGCATGAATTTTATACAAACTTGTCCAAGCGTATGCGTGATGCGTCCTATGAACATGTTTTTTCTGTGTTTGTGCGGGGTCATTGGATTGCTTTTTCCCCTGCTGTGATCAATAATTTTTTGGGTCGTGAGAACCTAGTTGCTCCTGCGCCTGTGTTTGATCTGAATGAAGTTGTGTCGGAATTGACTGGAGGAAGTCGGGTGGTTTGGCCCTCGGGGTGTGCGTTGTTGGCGTCTGATTTGAGTGTGAAGTACTCAATACTTAACAAGGTTGCTGTTAGGAATTGCTTGCCCAGTACTCATGATTCTACTGTTGGCAAGTCCATGGCCTTGTTGCTGTTCAAAGTCGGCACTCGTAGTGAGTTTAATCTTGGCCTGCTGATCTTTGAGAACGTCTTTGCTCATGCCGAATCGACTCGTACTCAGCAACCTGTTGGATATCCTGGCCTAATCTTCAGCATCATAATGGCCCAGCGTGATGTTGTTTCTGCAAATGATGTGTATGCGCCTGTTGCGCAATCTTTGTCAATCAGCCAAAAGTTGTTTTCGTCCCAGCATGCTCTAGATGTTCCTTCCCGCAATGCTGATGAAAGCTCGAGACCTGTGCCACCATCTGTCCTAGACAGATCTGCTACTTCTTTTGCTGTCACTTCTGTTTTCTTTGACAGGCATATCAAGTCTCTGGAGCGTGAAGTTGTGTTTCTGAGCAAGTCCATTCGGACTTTCAAGACCAGGAAACAGGAGTTGGAGGCCTTGCTGATTGATCTCCGGGCCCGAGCCCTTAGCCTTGCCTCGCCGCTTGATATGCCGAGTGCTTCCTCTGTTCCTGCTGCTGATAAGCCGGCTGTTGTTGATGTCGATGATGATGATGCTGCTGCCTCCCCGGTCTGATGTTTGGTGTTTGCCGTTTCTTGCAACAATTAAGGGGGAGAAGAATGTTGGTGCACAAAGGCCACGGTTGGAAGAAAGATGGTCTTTTGCTGATGCTGCTATGATGAGCGTGTGCTCATTCTTTTATACTTGATGTTTTCTGAACAAATAATTTATTGGGGATGTTGTTTACCCCACTTTAATTTTTGTTGGTCTGTACTTTATTTTTGATCAACTGACAATGCAGTTCTATACTGCGAAATCAATGCTCTGATCGTGATGAAGGCACTCCCAGTTCAGATTCAGGGGGAGTGTGCGTATAACTGTCTCTGATAGTTTTTGAATATATCACTCATTTTGATATATTGTTGATCTGCGAAGTTTATTCAAGTGTTGTGCAGATTGTGATGATAATTGCAGACCATAAACGCCAAAGGGGGAGATTGTTAGTGCCACTGCATGCACTAAGTTTTTGTGTTGTTAAATTGGGGGGATATGTTCGACAATGTGTGCCTGGGTTTGTCCCACGAAGATTTGTTTTCCGCTGTGCAAGAAAAGAAAGAACAGTTGGTGAACTGTGCCAGAGTTTGTCCCAGACAGAACCAGGGACACTCTATTTATGGCAGTTTCCATGTTGGAAAGATCTTGCGCCAAACGAGTTTGGAAGGTCAAGATAGATTCGTTTTACTGCCTTGTGGTGTAGATCTGGTGCTGAATTAACCCTCCTACACATGGGAAGTATCTACACACGTTTGGAAGGCCACAAACCACTTACCTAGTTGGCGGAAAGCAAGAGATTGACGCTAAGCTGAAGTGAAGTCTATATATGAAAACCGATTTGTGCAGCAATCGGTACCACTGATATTTTATTTAGATTCTAGTGTTAGAATCAGTTTGTGGTCGTTTTTGTAACTAGTAGTTGTTCATTAAAACGTTCAACGTGATAGACTAGTCTTGAGTGTTTACGAGTGAAACACGTGAGGGGATTTTTATTCCAGTTTTATACGCAATCTCGGGAGAGATTGTAAGTTGAAGTCGTGGGTAGCTAGAGGGAGTCAGTGTCACGGTTGTGAGGGGATCTTACAACTTTCGACTAGCGAAAGAGTTCATTGAGAAGAACGGGTAGCATAAGGCGGGAGGCTTGTATGTGTAATATCCTCAATACACTCAACGAAGGAGTACCAGTCGAATCTTCAAGTTTGGGAGCAAACTCCCCAGAGTAGATTGGTTGAACCGAACTGGGTTATCATCTCGTGCGTTTTTACTGCTTTATTTATTTATGTTCTTGTATCTATCCCACACATATCACAGAACAATTTCTAAGCAGTTTACTAAAAACGATTAAAGCACGGATTACTGTTTTACAATGGGATATCACCAAATGTATATACTTTCAATACGATGATTAATGCTTATTGTAAATTGGGCAGTGTAAGGGAGGCAGAGCTTTATTTGTGTTTGATTCTGAAGGCCGGTTTGAAGCCAGGTACGCATACTTTCACATCATTCATTTTAGGGCACTCTAGAAAAAAAGATGTAGATAGTGTGAATAAAGTTTTCATAACTATGCAGCAAAAGGGATGTCGGAGGAATGAGGTTTTGTATAATAATTTGATGCATGGCTTGTCTGAAGTTGGGAGGGTTGATGAGGCGAAAGTGCTGTTTCTGCAAATGAAGGATGATGGTTGTTTTCCAAACGTGCGAACTTACACAATTCTTATTAATGCTTTGTGTGGTTCAGATAGGAGGTTGGAGGCTTTGAGTTTGTTTGTGGAGATGAAGGAGAAAGGATATGAGTCAAATGTTCATACGTACACTGCATTCATTGATGGTGCATGTAAAGATAGTATGCTTGATAAAGCTAGGAAACTACTGAGAACTATGTTGGAACAAGTTGGTTCCTAGTGTAGTTACTTATAATGCTTTGATCAATGGGTATTGTAAGAAGGGAATGGTTGATGCAGCATTTGAGATCTTTGACATGATGAAGTCAGAAAATTGTAGTCCAAATGTGCGTACATACAATGAATTAATTTCTAGATTCACTGAGCACAAAGAAGTGCACAAAGCAATGGCTCTTCTTGGTAAGATGCTGGACCAAAATCTTATTCCCAGTCTTGTCACTTTTAACCTTTTAGTATGTGGACAATGTAAGCAGAGAGACATAGATAGTGCACTCTGCCTGCTCAGGCTAATGGAAGAGAATAACGTTGTTCCTGATTAGTTTACCTATGGTCCTATCATTGTTGCTTTGTGTGAAAAAGGAAGTGTTGACAAGGCCTTTGACTTATTTGAATCCCTCAAAGTAAAAGGCATAAAGGTGAATGAAGTTATATATACCGCTCTAATTGATGGATATTGTAGTGTATAGAGAGTCGACTTTGCTTTGCAACTCTTTGAAAGAATATCCACGGAGGGTTGTCTTCCAAATTCATACACCTACAATGTGTTGATTAATGTATTGTGCAAAGCAAATAAGTTATCTGAAGCTTTAAATTGCTTGGAAAACATGTTAAAGAGTGGCATGAAACCATCAATAGTTACTTACTCAACTGTGATAAAGCAAATGCTAAAAGAATTTGACTTTGACAGAGCTTATAAAGTTTTGAATCGTATGGTTGCTCAGGGATATAAACCTGATGTCTGCATGTATACTTCTTTCCTTCTTGCTTATTGCAATCAAGGAATGTTGAAAGAAGCCGAGGACGTGATGGTTAAAATGAAAGTAGAAGGGGTACAACCAGATTTGATGGCTTACACTGTATTAATTGATGGATATGGACGTTCAGGGTTTCTGGATCTTGCTTTTATTATCTTCAAGTCTATGATTGCTATTGGATGTGAACCATCTGATTATACCTATTCTGTTTTGATAAAACATCTTTCTCGTGAAAAGCTAATCAAAAGAGGTGGTGGAGCATGGCTAGATTTAAAGTCAATTAATGGCTCCATTAATATTATCGATGTGTAGAAAGTAATGGAACATGATACAACTCTTAAGCTCTTTGAGAACATGGAAAATATGGCTGTGCACCAAATATAAAAACTTATATTGCACTCATTACTGGAGTTTGCAGAGAAAGGCGTCTTAATGAAGCCTGGAGGTTGGTTGATCATTTGAAACGATGTGGCTTTTCTCCAAATGAAGACATTTATAACAAACTAGTAGATTGTTGCTGCAACTTGAAAATATATGAGGAAGCTATGAATTTAATTGATGCTATGCTCAAGAATGGGTTATCACCTTATTTAGAATCCTTTAAGGTGCTTGTTTGCGGGTTATATGATGAGGGAAGTGATGAGAAAGCTAAGGCAACTTTCTGTAGGCTGCTTCATTGCGGTTACAATTATGACGATGTGGCTTGGAAGGTTTCGATTGATGGTTTGCTGAAGAGGGGCTTTGTGAAAGAATGCTCTGAGCTAGTTGGTGTTATGAAAATAAATGGTTGCCCCCTCAATCCCCAAACTCATTCCATGTTAATTCAGGGGATCAACGATCATAAAGAGGAGGGCACATAGCGCAGATGGAAGATAATGTGATATATAAGTGTTTCTCTGGATTGGTTTACAACACACAAGACAGTTGTGGTTGTTATATTAGTTGCACAGGGCAAAGCCCTTTGCTTGGAGATGTGTGGTTATTGTGTTTACCAAGCTATATCCTGCTTCATG
The DNA here is from genome assembly GCA_026008535.1 of Perilla frutescens. NCBI lineage: Eukaryota > Viridiplantae > Streptophyta > Magnoliopsida > Lamiales > Lamiaceae > Perilla > Perilla frutescens. Next base: position 7,981,173 of record BRKX01000016.1, read on the forward strand.
GGCGTTTGTTTTAAGACAAAGCTACTACAATTGCCAGGGATCTTAACTAAATGTAAGTCAAGTGACTTGCCTTTTCTCAAAACATTTTTTTCTTGGAGTTGTTATGAATAGTCCCTATAGTTTCATTACTTTCCTAATTTTGTTTTCCATTTTAATGGGCATCATATCACCTTATTTGACATGTTCTTACTAATGGTTAAAATTGTCATCATCCCTGTACAATTCCCTTGGTTTTTGTTAATTTATGGAGTATTAAAAATGAATAAATAGACCTGAAACTATGCCTTTGATTCATGCTCTGCATAAAATTAAGACTTTTATATGTTAAATGTCTGTAGTCTTGCATAGGAAAACATAAATAAATTTGAATGATCTTATTCAACATTGCAGATGCAGGGAGACGTGGATTCATTCTTTTGATTTGTGTTTTGTATCTTGATTTTTTTTCCTTATCTTTTATCCTCTTGCACACGTTTGGTTTTCTATGGCATGTATTTTGGTTCGTGTGTTATTATAGATAACTATGTTCTTGTCATATTAGCCGTAATTTTCATATAACTCCTGGCCCCTTTGGCTTGTGCCTTGGATGACATATGCACACTAACATGAAAGCTTCATCTTGGTTTATACATCTGAAATTCATGTCACTACAAATAGAAGGCTAGCAATAATAGAAGAAGATGCATTCAATCTATATATGTTGAGGAAGAATGTATAGTTATTAATTCTCACCTGGTAATCAACATTTTCCTTTTCAATTGAAACTCACAATATTTCTTCCACCCTCTTGTCAGCAGGACCTATAAAATGCTTGAACTTGTGATGTCAGGTTCTGGGAGGAGAATTGGAGAGTGCCCTTTCATTGCTTGGATTGATGAGTATCTGTATGTGTGAACGGAATGATATGTAGGCAGCTCTTCTGTATGAGAAGATAAATCAGGTCCGACTCTGACAACATTTCATATTTGATAATGAGTAGCATCCCTGGGCAGTCTATAAATGCGGGAGCAGAGCTGTCGTTAATTATTAGTCATGTGTCGTTAATTATTAGTTATTTATTAGTCATGTTTTATTTAATTTAGTTATGATTATTTGGTTGGGTCTGGCCCAAGTTTGCATGGGCTTTAGGGTTAGGGTTGCAATTGTTATTTATAGTCTTTTTTTATCTGTGTTAGGATATCAGATAATATTGGGATATTTGGGACGGTGAATTACCGTAGGCCTCAATTTGAGGAGTTCTCTTTTATTTATCATTCGTATTTTCAGAATCAATCACCTTTGCTCTATCAAATTGGTCCGACCTGCCGGATCCGAAAAGATGGTGACTACCCGGAGTACTGAACAACGACTGGAAGGATTAGAGAAGGTGGTTGAAGAGATTTCTGGCGTTCTACAGGAGTTTCGAGCAAAACAGGCTTCGACGGACACGAACCTTGACGCACTATTGAAGAAGTTTTCCATCTCTGCGGATGGGGATAATGATGAATCAGAGGGAAGTCATGACCCCGAATCTGGGACAGATCAGACCGCTCCTCTCCAGGTTCTTCAGAAGATGGATCTTCCAAGTTTTGATGGGACTGATGCCTTGGCATGGCTCGCACGTGCTGACCAGTACTTTCTTGTGCATGAGACACCGAAGGAGAAGAGATTAAAGCTAGCCCTAATTGCCATGGCGGGACCGGCGATGTCGTGGGTACAACTGTTATTACGCCGATGTCCGATAGTAGACTGGACTCAGTTTGCTCACGAACTACTGATTCGTTTTGGTGAAGGCTCAACAATAAATGGGTACGAGGCACTCGGCGCGACTGAACAGGTAGGGTCGCTAGAAGATTACATAGCAGCGTTTGAAGGCAGAGTTGCACAACTTTCAGAATTTTCCGATGAACAGTACTTGGGGTTTTTTCTGAGTGGCTTGAAGCCTCAAATACGAATGCAGATATAGGACCCGATGATCACAAATTACTCGGCAGCTATTCGGATGGCCCGAAAAATTGAGCTTATGACGCTACCACAGGCTTACTCCTCTCGGACAACTCCAGCCTCAAACTATCGGCCTACTTTCAGTCAGCATCCCTCCCCAGTATCATCCCAAGTTTCAAGACTGCCACCACAACCACCTGGACTATCTTCCCAAGCATCATCGGGACCGCGAAACCCCCGCTGCTTTCGCAATCTGTCTGACGAAGAATTTAGGAAACATTTGGCTGCTGGAACTTGCTTCAGGTGCGGACTGAAATTCGGACCGACCCATCGCTGCCCCCCAAAAACCCTACAAGTGCTAATAGGAGAGGATGAAGGTTCCGATGACGAACGGGTGCAGCCGGAAGGCATGGTTCAAGAGGTTCCAGAGTCAGAAGTTTCACCCATGCTACAACACCTGCAGTTATCCGAATTGACATCGAATGGGCTGGATGGTCCCCAGACGATGAAGTTATTTGGTCGGGTAGGCGACGCGCATCTGAAGGTGATGATCGACAGTGGGGCAAGCCATTATTTTGTGGAAGAACAGGTAGCCGAGAAACTTAATTGGATCATAGAACCTACCGATTGACTCTCAGTTATGTTGGGTGATGGATCGCGGGTCAGAGTCGGTGGGATCTGTAAGGACGTACCTCTTATGTTAGATACGCAATTATTCACCCTATCCTGTTATGTGTTCCCCTTGAGCAGTGTTGATTTAATATTGGGAGTATCCTGGTTGGCTATGTTGGGCGATGTGGTGGCGAATTGGAGTTCACTGACCATGCAATTCTCAGTGGAAGGTCGCAAAGTGTGCTTACGCGGCGACCCTGCCCTCACACGTAGGGCCTGCACCCTTCGTGAACTCCACTCCCTTGACCCCGACGATGAATGTTGGCTCCTGTGGTCGAAAGAATTGGATCAATTTAAGGTCTCTGACACTATTTCCGTGGCTGCCCGATGTGAGCTCACTGAAGTACTCGCCGCTTTTCCTTCGGTCCTTACGCCTTCCACAAAATTGCCTCCGCCACGTGACAGTGACCACCATATTGTGCTACAGCCAGGGGTGCAGCCAGTTTCGGTACGGCCGTATCGATACAATCATTTACAAAAAGATGAGATGGAGCGTTTGGTAGCAGAAATGCTTGCAGCCGGTCTTATTCAGCCCAGTACTAGTCCCTACTTCAGCCCTGTTCTGTTGGTAAGAAAAAAAGATGGCTCTTGGCGTTTCTGTGTCGACTAGAGAGAACTAAACAAGCTCACAGTGCCGGATAAATACCCTATTCCAGTAATCTAGGAATTGTTGGACGAGCTTCATGGAGCCCAGTGGTTCAGCAAACTCGATCTCAAAGTAGGCTATCATCAGATTCGAGTCGCTTGTTCAGATGTGCCTAAGACAACTTTTCGTACACATTCAGGCCACTACGAATTTCTGGTTATGCCATTCGGGCTCACCAATGCATCGGCTACCTTCCAGAGTTTAATGAATGATATCTTCCGGCCATTTTTTCGAAAATTTGTACTGGTATTCTTCGATGATATATTAGTGTACAGTCAGTCATGGGATGAGCATTTAGTTCATCTTCGGCAGGTTCTCCAGGTGCTCCAAAATCATAGCCTGGTGATAAACCCGAAAAAGTGCTTATTGGGCTTAAGAGCGTGGAATATTTGGGTCACATTGTGTCGGGTCAAGGGGTACGCATGGACCCAGCTAAAATCTCCGCTGTGTTACGTTGGCCTACACCGACTTCCTTGCGTGGGGTCCGTGGGTTTCTCGGACTGACAGGATACTACCGGCGATTTATTCGAGATTATGGTACTCTTGCAGCCCCAGTTACTGCATTATTAAAAAAAGAAGCCTCCGCGAGTTGGAGCTGGCCGACCGAGGCAGAAAGGGCTTTTCAAGCTCTTTAGGGTGCCTTGACCTCCGCACCACTGCTTAAGATACCTGATTTTTCTAAAGAATTTGTGATTGAATGCGACGCATCGGGACGAGGCCTTGGGCAGTACTCATGCAAGAGAGACAGCCGATTGCATATTTTAGTAAGAATATCTCTCCAAATTTGTTGGCTAAATCAGCGTACGAGAAGGAGCTGATGGCTCTAGTGTTGGCGATTGGTCACTGGAGACCATACCTCCTTGGTCGACGTTTTATTGTTCGGACTGATCAAAGAAGTTTGCGCCATTTATTGACACAGCCATTAACTACACCGACACAACAGAACTTGGGAGCTAAGTTACTAGGCTACGACTTTACGATCAACTACAAGGAGGGAAATCTGAATAGGGCAGCTGACGTGTTGTCCCGACGTGATGAGGATGTTGAGCTGACAGCAATCTCGACCCCTTATTGGATTGACTGAAAATCAGTACAGCAACACATTTTGAATGATCCGAGCTTAGCGCCCATTGTGACGGCACTATCCAAGGGGTTGGCCACGGATAAGCATTATACTCTGGTGCATGGGGTTCTTTTTTTACAAGGGCAGGTTGGTGATTCCAGCAAAATCTGATTAGATACCGAAGTTGATTGTAGAATATCATTCTACTCCGTCAGGGGGACATGCGGGGGCATACCGCACCTATCGTCGATTAGCCGCTAATGTATACTGGCCGGGTATGATGAAACAGATTACTCACTTTGTGGCCACATGCTCCATCTGCCAGAAGAACTAGTATGAAACAAAGTCACCTGCTGGGTTGTTATCTCCCTTACCGATTCCTTCTCGTGTTTGGGAGGACATCAACCTGGATTTTGTTACGGGGCTACCACGATCGGGCGGAGTTGATTGCGTATTGGTGGTAGTAGACCATTTCTCAAAATACGGCAACTTCTTAGCCTTGCGTCACTCCTTTACGGCTAAGATTGTCGCTGATCTCTTTACACAGGAAGTGGTCCGACTACATGGCATTCCGAGCTCAATTGTGTCTGATCGAGATCTGATTTTTCTCAGTTCTTTTTGGCGTGAATTATTCCGATTGGCAGGCACCACCTTGAAGATGAGTTCAGCTTACCATCCTGAAACGGACGGGCAGACAGAGGTTCTAAATCGTTGTTTGGAAACGTATCTCCGTTGTTTCTCTTCAGAACGTCCCAAGCAATGGAGCAAGTGGTTGTCGTGGGCGGAGTATTGCTACAACACCAGCTTCCATTCGGCCGCCGACACCTCTCCTTTTGAAGTTGTGTATGGTCGACCTCTTCCTACATTACGCCACTTTTTACCAGGGGAAGTGTGTGTGCAAGCTCTTGTGGATTCCCTTCATTCTCGTGATGAGGTTTTAGATCATCTGCGTTTCCACCTGGAACGTGCACAGCAACGTATGGTTCGTGCGGCTAATAAACATTGTAGGGATGTGGTGTTACAAGTTGGGGACTTGGTCTACTTGAAGTTTTGTCCATATCGACAGTCGACTCTCTACCGAGCTGGCAATCGCAAGCTTGCCCCTCGTTTCTATGGTCCCTTTGAGGTTGAAGCACGGGTGGGGGCGGTGGCTTATCGCCTTAAGCTCCCAGCTGGGTTGCGTGTGCACCTCGTCTTTCATATTTCCTTATTGAAGAAAGCTATTGGAGCTGTCGTGGCTGAAGCTCAACTGCCAGACGATCTTCTTTCTGTAGATCCTCCATATTTGCCCGAGGCTGTGTTAGAACGGCGACAGGTCCATCACGACGGGCAGCAGCTGGAACAGGTTTTGATCAAGTGGAGTGGGTTGCCTACTGATGAGGCTACTTGGATGGAGACATCAGATGTGCGCAGTCAATTTCCTTATTTCTGCCTTGAGGACAAGGCTGTTTTCACCGGGGGAGCAATTGATAATGAGCAGCGTCCCTGGGTAGTCTATAAACGCGGGAGCAGAGCTGTCGTTAATTATTAGTCATGTGTCATTAATTATTAGTTATTTATTAGTCATGTTTTATTTAATTTAGTTATGATTATTTGGTTGGGTCTGGCCCAAGTTTGCATGGGCTTTAGGGTTAGGGTTGCAATTGTTATTTATAGTCTTTTTTATCTGTGTTAGGATATCAGATATTATTGGAATATTTGGGACGGTGAATTACCGTAGGCCTCAATTTGAGGAGTTCTCTTTTATTTATCGTTCGTATTTTCGGAATCAATCACCTTTGCTCTATCAATATTCCATACATGAATCCATCAAGTAAACTTTCTTGGAGTATATTGATCTTGTGGGGGCTCTCTGTAGTATCAATCTTTTCCCTCCGTGTCCTAAATTTCTGATTCCATCTGAAAATCACTCTGAAGAAATACTAGGCCACATGGAGCAGATGGATCTCATGTGTTATAGCCTCAAGAATCGATCGTCTAGGAGGAACTATAGCCCAAGTAGCCGAGCTGCAATAGGAGGGAGCCAACATGGAATAAAATGATAGATGATCCGGTCGGGAAGGAACAGGTCAGCCCGGCTTCCATGCCGTCGAAGGCTCTCTCGAGATGACTCGTTTGGCTGCCATTGATTTTCTGGGAGGTCTGCAAGTTTTGGAAGTGGGATTTTGAGGAAAGTAATGGAAGAAGAGAGGTGTGGAGGCAGGCGATCAATGTTTCTTGGAGAGTTGGAGTGGATTATATATTTCAATCCATTCTAGAAAATTTAGTATTTCTGTCAAGGTTTAGATTGTGAATATTTCATGGCATCAAATACTACTACAACTGGAGATGAAGCATAAAAATGCTTAAATTCCTTTTGTCGAAAGTTTAGTTTTCATCCAAATCAAGTGTGTAACCAAATTTTTTCTTCCTAGGGGAATTTTACTTCAATATTTTTTACACGCCCATATACGGTATGCTTATTTTTACACACACATACACGTTATACATCTTGTGTAAACCATATCAATTGAACTAAAAAAAAACATATCAATTGAACTATCAATAATTCAATATCTCCCATATTGGTCTATCTCAGTTTTTTGATTGTGCACCACTTTTTTTTTTAAAAACTTCAATTTTCTTCTTCGTTTTAAGTTTCTAGTTTTTTGGTTTTATTTAATACTAGTTCTGATTAAGTTGACTATATATAATAACAGTATTAATTTTTATTTTAATTTTCAGCATTTAGTTAATAATTAGAATGGATATTTTTATTAGACTTGATTTTTTTTTTCCTAATAAACATTAATTACGTAAGAGTATTTTATGTTAAAAATAGAGATGTACTCTAATATATTTGAAAATGGGCAGTAGTAGTAGTGGGGTGGGGAAAAGATAGGTTAAGTTGATGATTTTGGAGGAAATGAATGAATGAAGTTGTATTTGTACTGCAGAAACTTGTTCAGCATTCTCTCTCAATTTCATCTTGGATCATCACCCGCTTCACTGAGTCAGCAACGCGATGACTTTGGAAAGGTCAGAAACTTGTTTGTATGATATATTTTATGAATAATGAATCCTTTTCTTTTAATTTTAATTAATTTGGTTCTACTTACAGATTATATTTACTAATTTAATTATTATATATTGCACTTACCCATTCCCATTATGATCATATAAAAATTCATGCGTGCTTCCATATTTTTATATATATAATAACTTAATTATTAGCAAGTGAAAAATTGGGATTAAATCAGGTCAACTTGGAAAACCGGAGTGGGAGAACATGCCGATCATTCTAATCGATACAGAACTCGATGGAAGGGCACTTCATTTGAACTCGATGGGAGTGAAATTCACCTCTTTATCCATAGTAATAATTTGTGACAGAAGATGTAATTCCAATGGGTATAGAGTCAATGGACACCCCTTCAAATTATATAAAATAATGTTTTTCATTAATTGCAGATCACCCTAAATAATATAATGTTATAAACTAATTATGGTGTCACTAAATAATTGTTAATTTTACATAATATAAATTGAAATTAGATAAATTTAACAATTATGTAATAATCGTCGATTATATTATGTAAAATTAACAATTTTTTAATGCCAACATATTTAATTCGTTTAATTTATAACATTACATTGTTTGAATTAATCGACAATTAACTAATAATATTATTCCGTTTATTTTGAAGGGGTGTCAATTGGGTCTAGTCCTCCGTAGAAGTTATAATATTTTGAAGGCAAATACTTACATGCACAAGGTGCATATAAGGCTTATTTCAGACGGGCGAGTCAAAATCACGGGTCAACCCGCTTTGACCCGGGTCAATGCGGGTCAACCCACAAAAAAAATCCCATAAAATCAGTATCAACAGTAACATTAAAAAGTATCACTCAAAATTCTAAAAGTATCACCTGTATCATTAAATAGTAAGGGGTTTGCCACTTATTTTAGGGGTTTTGGGGGTGTTTTTAGGGGTTTATTTTGTGTGTTTTAGGGTTTTTAGGGGGAGGGGTTTAGGGTTTTATTTTGTGTTTTTTTAGGATTTATTAATTTCATTTTAGGATATAAATTTATATTTATTTCAAACAAATTATATCAATTTGATTTAATTTTAGGGTTCACAAATTTTTTTTTATGGTATAAATTTTGTTGGGAAAAAATAAGAAAAAAACAAAGAAAATAGAAAAAAAAATCGCCAGGAAAAAAAAACTGACAGGCGTGTGGGTCCCACGCGTCGCGCGTGGACGCGGCGTGGCTGCCACGCGCCTGTCGGATATATGTTGCACATAAGAACTCTTGTACGCAAGAGCTTCTCTATTTTGATGAAATTTAGTTTATAATTGGTATTTCATCTCATATCTCTTTTTATATTTAAAAGTTGTCGATCTACATATCTAAAAAAAATGATAAATACATAAACGTTAGAGCTTGAATATTGTTGTCTATTAATTTGATGATAAATAAAAATTCTACATTCGTTAAAAAATTAGAGTTGATGGTATCAATGACATTATTAGAATACATCGATACTTTGTGTCCTGAATTATGATCGGTACGAACCTCCTCTTCCAAATGTAGAACGTGATATTCCGATTATATAGTATGTAAATACATACATTCATTATCATTATTTTTTGTAAAAAAAAATACAAATGATTTATGGGAGTAATAATTAATAACATGTTGTGGGTATTTTCGTGCCCACTTTAAATTTTGTACTAACATTGCTCAATATATAATAAAGAAAAGTCATTTCATTATCTACCGCCTCAACTCCTCCTATTTTCCTCACCACAAAAAAAAAATGTATATTTAGCCTTCAGAATTTCATATCTCCATCAATAACTCTGTAGAATCATCTCTATTTGAGTATTGATACAGACTCAATTTCGCATCTTTTTACTTATTTTTAGTATTTTTAGTTGTATCTAGAGTCTAGTTTCGGATAAAATGTAGTTGAGAGAAGAAGCACGTTTGGGCACATTATGGGCATAATCAAGTGCCAACTTGATTGAGGGCATAAAGAGGATCAACCGCTGAAGCTTTGACAGTTTGTTGCGGATTTAGCGTGGAAGTTCAGCAGCGAATCCTTCTCAACTGACATGGGCCCACGTGTACAGTAGTTCCGAAGCTTGGGAAAGTTCAGCTAGATGAGAGACAAGACGTGGAGGAGAGAAAAGAGAAGAGATAAAAGAGAGAGAAGAGATGAGGCAGCTCATCCTTATAATTTAGGGAACATAGTTGAAGTGGATATCTCCAACTAAAGCATACCTCTAAGTGGGTTGGGTTGGGTCGAATTGTGGCTTTTCAAACAACTATAAATACTAGTTAGCTTTCATTTTCGTAGAACAACCAGGAACCCACCATTGTGAGCCGCAAAATTTAGTTTATTTTCTGCATTTACATTTTCTGGATATTCTGTACAGTTGGGGGATATTTGCCCTCAGCTGATGCATGTATCTATTTTTGCCCAAATCTGGAGTTGGTTCCGGACTTTAATTTAGTTTGTTTTCCTTTTACTATGTGTTGTTTACTTACTTTTGCTTTGTTAATTAATATGTTTTCTGGCTAAGTAATTAGTGTTCGAGTTGAATGTGAAATGGATTAAGGTATCTATGTGTTTGTGCCCGGGATTGCATGCATCTACCAAAATCGAATTTATATTTGACTTGAACATTTATTTTATAGTTATTTCCGTCTTTGTTATTTAATCGTTTGTTTAGTTTGAAGTGTGCAGGGAAGGATTAGTGAAAGTAATCGCACAAATTCCCAAAAGTTACTAAAAAGATAGAAAGATTATCAATCCACGTGGAACGATATCTGTCTTCGGGCGTTATACTAGCCTCTAAGGGTAAATTAAATTATCTGCAGGGCTTTGCCCACAGGTGTGATTCTGCACACAAAACGACGGCGTGTCAAGTATCTAAAAAAAATATACTTGAAAAATCATCCACGATTCTCAAACTTTCTTGAGAATATTGTTCGAGAATAATTTAGTTGGTACGTTTTGAGATTTGTTATGATCTTCACAAATTCTTCAATTTTTTAAGTTTCCTAAACAAATTTATCAGTTATTAATAAAAAATTGGTTGAGAGCAATTATTGAAAAAAAAAACTCCGTCAAGGAGTTGGTAATTGACAAATAATTATTGATTAAACACTTGTAATTACTTAATTTTTTTGAATAATGAGATAAGAAGATATATCATAGGCTTTTACCTTTCAATTTTATAGCAGTTTTTTAGAGGATGACATATTTTCTTGAATGCATTTTAACTAAATCTAAATTAAAAATCAAAGTATGTGCTTTCTATTTTATTCGAAATTTAGAAATTGTAATGTGCTTTCGAATGGTAACACACACACACACACACTTTCATTTAATAGTTTTTTTTTCTTCATAATTTTTTGCACATAGAACAAATAAGAATGATTTTCAATAATAATATCCAACTTTTAAGAGAACTACAAATTTTTATTGTTTTAAAAAAATTGATGAAAGGAAAGTATTGAAAAAATCACATAATTTTTGTAGAAAATGTGACTTGTTTATTTTTAAAAAATGATTAATTTTGTTATATACATATATGTCTGTATTTGTATTTTTAAATGCCTATTTTCTATGTAATATTTCAGAATTTGATAAATTTATGTAATTAATTATTTATAGACACAACCCAATAAATAAAAAAAGCCCAACAACCCAACAAAATTGCTAGGGTTTCGTGTGTTTTCTTAAAATCGTCGAAATCTCATTTCCGCCGCTCAGCTTCATCTCCTCAGCTGCACACTCATGGCTAATTCTCAACACCGATTAAATTGACATTGTTTTTCGCTTAACCACTTCTTAGCCCGATTCAAACCTATTCTCAGCTCTTAATATGTACACTCACATATTTTAGTTCCTAGAAACCTACCCTTAGTAAAACTCTTTCTAGATTTTGCAGCAAACTCATTTTCTAGTGCGCATTTCGCATTTCGTTTTAGGTATCAGAAACACTACAGATGAGAACCCTTTCTCAGTCTAAGATCAGATTATGGCAGATGATTTTACAAAATCTATGATAAACTTCATCGGCAATTGAAAGGGCATCCGCAGTTGAAAGAGTTGTACCCTTACTTGAAAATGTAATATTTATTTATATTCCAACTATTTTTTAGATACTAAAACAATTAGAGCTGGTTTAAAAAAAAATACCGTCACTCTTCCACCTTTCTACTGCTCTTCATAGCTCCCTTCTTCTCATGCATCTTTACTGCTACTCAATCTTCCCTTTGCCATTTGCATCCATTTTAGTTCATGACTCAAATTTCTGATGACCTAATCGGCGAGCTAGACACAAATTTATCTAGTAAGATAACATTCCATTAAATGATTTTAATAGTATAATAGTAGTTCATATAATAATAATTTCTTTGATTTTAGTGTTGAACTGTGCCGTTACACACATATGGGATTTGAACTATCCAAAGGCAAATGCATTTAAAGTCAAATCTATTTATTGGATAATGAAAAACAACACTTACGCCATATGTTATTTTACATGTTGGATATTCTATCTAAAACGTCTATTGCATGTCTGATGAGCTCCATTTATTTTAAAATGTTTGGTACTTTGCATGCGAAGAATAGTTGACCGAGTTCATTTCTTAATATATGTATAGACTTTGTTATTTTTCAAGTCCAACCATTAATATCATTAATCAAATTAATTGAAAATCATAAGAAAAAACAAAATGAATTTGCAACTAAATTACAAGTTTACAACTACAAGCAAAATATTTCATATTACACATTAACTCGTACAACATGCGTACTAATCTATATCTATATTATTATTATATAAAAACAGAATAGTGGGGTTAATTTAGTAAATTAATAAGGGCGGGCTTCTTTTGAAAAAAAAAATTATTATTCAAGCGGTATTTTAGTGATTCGATCAAGCGATGTTTGTTTTTTTTTTGTCAAATTGGATCAAGTATCGATTAGTGAAGGGGTGCCGTCAATTTTCACATAAATTTCCAACTCAAACCGTTTCTATAACCATGCAGTTAGTTTATCATTTTTTGTTTCTCTCTTCTCTTCCAATGCCTCATCCAAAAATATGTATGCGGCCGTTCAATTTGGGAGTTTTTTAGTTTTCTCATTTTTTTTAGAATCCCTCCTTCACGTTCCTTTTCCATGTCGAGGTTAAGGTTTAACGATGCTTGACGATGACAACTTTGAAAAATGAACACAAAAAAGTTGTCTATTGCGAACGCCGGTCCCGATGTGATGTCGGAGCAGATTGACTTCCTTCAACACAAGGTGCCAATTAATTTATAATTATTTCTACCCAATTATGGAAGTGGGGATGATTCTTCTGCGTGTACACTATCATTGTGCGTGTGTGTGTGTGTGTGTGTTTTTTTTACGTTTTCTTATATATTTCTTGGAGTAGAGCACAGTTGCTCATATAATTTGAAAATCATATACTAGATCAGTTAAGTTCTTGTGTTTTTTTGGTTTGTTGAATTGTGTAATTTTAAATTAGTGGTGATTTGTTCTTGGTTTTGTGTTAATTCAATTTTTTCGGGGTTTTTCTTTTCTAAAAATGAGCAACTACACAATTTTCTGTAGCTTTTCACGGTTGTATGTGAAATAAAAATTTCCAATTATCTTCTACGCTATTGTTAGTTGATGCGGAATTTATTGAGAAAATATGGTGGATATTGCGGAATTTATTGAGAAAATATGGTGGATATTGGCATTTCGTTATGTAAAACTTTATCCGCAATTTTGTTGTTAGTATATGATAATGAATAATGATAATTATGTTATTTGTCAAAATAAGCACAATACATCAACTTGCGCACTCCGGGCAAAATTATGCTAAATGGTTTAATGATTTCCTAAGCAGCACCAATCGTGTGGGTCTAATCATTTAATTTTGTTGTCCAAACACCAACTAATTTGTTGATAAGTTATAATGGGACACTCATACTTTGCTGCTAATTGGGATTACAATATAAATCAAATTATTATAAACGTTATATACGTATACACACATATTTGTAAGCTGTCCAATGCATCTCATGGTGATAATTTGTGTTAATTGCATGGAATACAGAACAAACGTGTTCTCTTTCCTTTTATCTTTCCAAACTTTCATTTATGTATTCAGATTTTTGAACGCACGTGATTGTTACTTTTATGGCCATAGTCTTCAATGAATATACCTGCAAAGCCAATATGACGCCAGCATTTATTTTTTGGATTTAACATTGTCAAATATTGGAATAGTATTACATATCATTTAGAGTACTTTTGGATTCAAGTGTATGCTGTTTTCCTCATAGGTGTCTTTAATATAATCATATGAACGTGGCAAATATTGAGTTGTGATATTGAAGTGGAAAATGTTGATTGTTTACTGCCTCGGTAGAACTAAGCTAGCCCATTTGTGTTGGCGGGGATTATTTTGTTGTGAGTGCACTCTACAATTGTTTGAATGTATCTTTCTTAATTATTTTGATCATTGCATTTTTGTTCATCGATAAATAGGTGATCTTATATTTGAATTGGAAAAATGCTTAGTAAAAATGTGTTAAAAGGGAGTGTCTACCTACCTTTGGGATTTTGATTTTAGGATTTCTGGAATTGGGGTAGTTATGGAGAGTTGGTTGCAGAGTATTTATATCTACTGTTAATTTTAAAGGTACCGTTGTAAAATCTTGCTTCATGAGATTGTGTTGGAGGGAGAAATTTGATTGTTTATTAAACGTTTCATGTCCAACAATTTTATATATTGGAAGGACATTCAAAAGCTACCATGCTTTGATGTGTACTAACGCTGCACAAGGAAATTCTATCCTTTTTTTTCTTCAATCAATAAGTTGTACATAATTTCCTATTACTGCAGAAAAAATTGTAGATTTCGTTAGGATGTGTTGGTCCAAATAATATTTGTTTTTGGTACAAACTAAGAAATTTAAAAAATTACATATATCATATTTAAAAGGTTTAAGGACCACATAGCCCCCTCGACTATTCTATAAGGGTCACATTGCCCCCTCTTTGACTATTTGGTCCATTTAGCCCCCTCGACTCTATAAAATGACTCACATTGCTCCTTCTATGGATGGAAAAACTAACACCATTAACAAACACACACTAATACACATTTTTCTCACACACTAAGATTTTCACATACGTTTTTGGTTAATTTTACAATTAACCAAAACTGCTACAAATTAATAAATTATGGTTAATAGTTAATAAAATAATAAATATTTTGAAATTTATTAGTAAATTAATTAACACTTAAATTCATTATTTAAGATAAATATATATATATATATATTTAGATAATTCATAAAATTATTTTAATCTAAAAACCATCATGTGTGTATGCAATTAAGTGTTCGACTTTACTTTCAATGGTAAAACGGACCCACAAATCAATTAATTTCACTACATAATGACTTTTGTAGATGAAAAATCCTCACAAATCTGAAATTCATAAATCATGCTCCATTTCAAAAACATTAAATCACCATAAACGAAGACTCAGTATTTGTATTGTCATCGAATGATCAAATTTTAAAATTCAAATTAATTTTATAAATCAAACATAATAATAGTAATATAGTATGGAAATTTCAATATATATATATATATATATATATATATATATCGAGTTCATTTATAAAATTAATTTGTAGCAGTTTTGGTTAATTGTAAAATTATGTGAAAAATATTTGTGTGTGAGAAAAATGTGTATTAGTGTGTGTTTGTTAATGGTGTTAACTAAGATGTTATCTTCCTCTATTGAAGAAATAAATGAACTAAATTTTTTAATGTTTAAGTGCACATATGCATATAGAAATATATGATTTATATACTAAAAAATGTTGACAAATATAAATATAGTAAATAAATAGTGCGCGCGCATATTTATATATATATATGTTATCAAATATTTTTAATGCATATATATTTATACATATATAAGAATAAAATAATTTATTATTAAAAATCCAATTTTCATTAATAAAAAGACCTCAAAAATTATTGCATGAATTAATTATTCAAAGTGATTTCAAAATTAAACATTATTTTGATAACATTCATTCTTATAATACCATAAACAATAAAATAGTATCCCGTGCGACGGGTAATGCACTAGTTTATAAATAAAAGAATAAAAAAGATTAAATAAAAAGCAAAATATATTATAGAAATATAAATAAAAATCGCGATATATTGCGATATTTCGTCGATACCCGGAAAAAAATACATTATCCCCCGTATTCATAACGCAATTTCAAAATTTGCGATATATCCGCAATACATCAGGATATTTTAATCCTTGCATACAAGTTAGGGCAATTAAAGATGGCGAAACATAGATTTATTGGACACATTAGGAGAAGAGAAGTGAAAATTTCAAGATGTTGCGCGATGATCTTGGAGAAAATTGATGAAATTGTTTATGTATCCATCATGAAGTGCTCTGTCACTGAACAAGGCACCCATTTCTTTCGCTTTCTCTCTCAATTTCTTGCCATCATTGTGGATCATCACCAGCTTCACTGAGTCAGCAACCGAGTTACTCGTGTACGACCCATCATCCTCATTTCTTGGAACCTCTACCCCTATTCCCTTCTCAGCAACCACCCTAGAATTCAAACCTTGGTCTACTAAAAATGGCAACGTTACTAGTGGCCGACCAAACGTAAGTCCCTCCACAATCGAACTCCACCCGCAGTGAGTCAAGAACCCACCCACTGAGTCATGACTCAGTATCTTCAACTGCGGCGCCCAGCTCCTCCACACCATTCCTCTACTCCTCACTCTCTCCTCAAACCCCTCCGGCAACTCACACTCCGACGCCTTCCTCAGAACCCAAATGAAAGGGACTCCGGATAACTCGAGCCCATGAGCCAACTCGCTGAGTTGATCTTCGCTCGGAGTCACCTCGCTCCCTAGCGCAACATAAACAACTGACCCCTTATCTCGAACGTCAAGCCAACTCCTTATCGAAATCCAACCTTCATCAACTTCAACTCCTCCGCCACCATCTGGCGGCGGCGGCGGCATTAATCCAATGGGAATAATTCGCGTGCCGTGAAGCTCTCCGAGCAAATCCAGCCATTCCGGTTCAAACTCACGACAATGCCTAATAACAAGTGCTTCAGTCCCAGCTATAATTTTACCTCCACGGTACGAATCCGAATACCCGGAATCAGTATCATGAACCGACCCCAGAATCCAGTTGGCCTCAAAGCGGCGATAAGCCACTTTGGTGTCGAAGTTAACCCATTTCGGAGGGACCATGAAATCTTCGGGCTCGGACCTATAGTCCGACCCGCTGATCATGGCGTCGGTGGGGCCGTAAAAGGATAGAAGCCAGGCATTGATAATGAAGAAGAAGGCCCCCGAAATCTCGAGGCGGGCCGTGATTGGAGGCAGCCAATGCGGAAGGAAATCGTAAACGATCCAGTCGGGGCGGGCCTCCTCCAGGAAACGGGTGAGCCCGGGTTCCATGCCGTCGAAGGCCTTCTTGAGGTAGTCCATTTGGGAGGCGTGAAGGAGGTCCGTCGTGGCCTCTGCATTTTCCGGCAGCTCGGCGAGTTTTGGAAGTGGGATTTTTACTAATGAAATCAAAGAGGCTAAATTTGGAGGCAGTTTGGGGAGGCGATCGATGTTTCTTGGAGTGGAAATGAATGAGATTTTGTGACCTTTTTGGGCGATCGCTTTCGAGAGATCCAGGTATGGGATTATGTGTCCGAAGGCAAGCCATGGAAACATTACTATATGGAGGCTTTTGCCATATTTCGCCGACATTTTTCAAGGTCAAGATACGTTCAATGCTCGATGTTCTTCTTCTTCAAAACAAGGCTTTTGTGTTATATAGATTGTAGATAGATAAAGATAATGATTGTGTGGCTATAAACTCATGGTGACTTCCCAACTACTACTCTATTATTGAATTTGTTATCAATTGAGTTGTCAAGATTAAATTTTTGGTGAGGATTTTTTTTTTACTAATTTCTGATTGTGTTTTTTAAATTTTTGCGTATGTTTTCTATGAAATAATTTTCAAAATATTTTTAAATAAAATTAAATTATTGTACACTCTAATGTGGTATTGACGAAATACCAATTTCTTTATAATTAGACCGTTAAATGATTAAAAAATTGGGGACCTTGCTAGTCACACCTTGGCCAACATAAAACAGGATAGCCGTCCCCTTGGGGATGGTCTAGTGGTGGAATGGTGATATCTTGAGGCCAAATGTTTCAAGTTCGAATTCCACCAACACCACTAGGTGTGAGCCTGTCACACCTGGCTTGCTAAGTGTGGTTTACTTCCTCTGTGTGTTTTGCAGGCTATTACACAGGAGCGGAATTTACCCAGTGTGCACCTCGATAGCGGCTGCGAGTTACCTTCGAAAAAAAAAAAAAAAAAAAAAAGGAACAGGATAGCCCGATCAATGGGTGGTGGGCTCTATAATAGACTAGTCATAGTACGATCCGCAATGAGTCAAGAACCCAAAGTATTAGAATTGTAAATGAGTTCATCCGCGTTTTATTCATTTTTAAAATGAAATATATATTTAAATTGGTTGATAAGTAGATCGTGTTAAATTAAAAAAAAAAAAAAGAAGTCAATCTACACGTGTTATTCATTTTTTAAAATGTAGCATATAGTTTCTTTTTTTTTTTTTTTTTGTCCAAATTGATTGACAAGTAGATCGTGTTAGATAAAAAAAAAAGTTAAAAGTATTTTATTTTTCATTCTTATATCACACGAGTCCCATTACATGTTGAATTTGACAAAAGGTTAAAAACTTCGTTAAATAAGAGAGTGAATTTAAGCAAAGTTCCATTTTATTTTCATTCGTATATCACACAGTCCCACTAACTACTGATGCGTTGTTGCTTTGTTTAGTTTATATACTTCGTCCATCCTGTTACGATAGAGTTGTTTTTGTTTTCGTCAATATTAAATCATAATCTATTTATTTTATTCGAACCATTAGTAACAATACTAGTTTCAATGGTATAATATTTTCTTGGTAAATATATCATCGTCTACAAGTTCAAACTGAAATGACTAATTTGTCGATAATTAGTATCAAAAAATATTATCAGATCTACCCTCAGATCTAAAATCCGATGACTGAAATTGGACTTGCTTGATTTTGCGTGGAAAATGATCCACCTTTCATGTCACAAAGACAATGCCATTTTAGTGATGGAAAAAGGATTGAAGAACGTTAAGAAATTTGGGTAAGAGGGTAATCAGTATTTTACAATAATTATCATTATATTATTTCAGTTAAAACGTGCAAACCATGAGATATTTTACTCACTACGTCTCTTTCATATAGGTTGATAGGATTAAGAAAATTATTGAAAAAGATAATTAAATAAGTAAATTTCATGACATGTCCATATTTATTTCATTTGACAATGAATTAATACTTAATGTAAACATATTAAATAAAATTATATTATTAAACGAGCTAAATAAACAGGGACGGACGCATAAACTTTAACTTGGGGGTGCGAAAAATCATTATAATGCAAATACAAGTGCAATAAATAAACATGTATTTAATGCGGACAACTTTTTCGGAAGAAAGAACAAATTTTTCCATCTTTTATGTTGATTATTGAATCTATTTAAATATTCATAAAGAATCATCAATCATGCTTCTAACATTTTTGCCCAAAAAATGACAGGACAAATATAAAATTATAAGAAAATTGAATATAATCATATTGGGAGAATATAAAATTTAATAAAAAAATCAACTTAAATAGATAATTTAAACATAACGATTAACAATAAGCACTATTATATTGTATGTGAATTATGAAATTATAAAAAATAAATAAAACCCTAGCACTAAAGTCTTGAATCATTCATTCTCAAATGATCAAATTCATAAATGTAACCTCAAATATATTATGAATTAAACTTAAAGCAAATATAAAATATAAAACACTAATATGAATAGAGAGAGAGAGAGAGAGAGAGAGAGAGAGAGAACTTACCCATAGCTCCAGAACAACAGCCAAAGGAGCATAGACGTAAAGGGTGGGGAATTTTTTTATTTATTTTTTTTGTAGTGAATTGAAATTTAATTTCTTTTAGATAAAGTATATATTAAATTTTATTTTATTTGATTTTCCCCCATTTTGGCTATGAATGATGTGAATTCAGTAATTTATCCTTTTACCGGTGACAGGACAACCATTACCTGACTTGACAAGTCATTAACACGAAAGTTCCACTAAAAATTGATTTCCGTCGTTTTAATTTAATGGAAATGTATATACATCAATTGTAATTTGTAAACACCCTTGAAAACAGTGATCAATTGAGGAAGGGCCATGGTCATGCAAGATTAGATGATTCCATTATTTAGTTATTATCTATGTTAAATTAGTAGCGCTACAAAGACAACACATAATGAAACAAGATGATTCACAAAAAAGGGAGAGTATTGTATTTATGCATTTCACATTGGAAGATGGTGAAAGATAAGCATTTACCTCAAACTACTTTTGAGGAGAAAGTAGCTTATTTTCCTCTGAATCATGCTTCATGGAAGAATCACCACCCATCAGCTCCTGGAAACCTTCAACCTTTACAGGCGGAGCCCTTGACATTGACATCGTCCTGCACACAGGAAATATCAGTGTCTAGTCCGTCGCAACCAAACCAACGGGATCCTTAAAAGACATGGAAATAAGATTAAAAAACAGTTACGGTGATTGAATTTGTGGAATTTGAAGAGAAGTCATTGGCCTAAACGCATTGTTGTTGGCTTGAGCATGAAAAGTTGATATCGCAGCTAGCTGTTGCTGCCGCAACTGGGGGTGTCTGGCGTTCATTGCCGTGAAGGTATTTGTATCCATTGGAAACTCAGATGGACTCTCCATCTTCACTTGCACTAGAGGTCTGTCCTTGTCCATATTCATGTTCATATTCGTAGTCATGCCAGGACGGGGTGTTGACTGCTGTTGTCGTCTCCTCATCCACTGCTGCTGCTGCTGCTGAAATGCCAGATATTGAGGATTACTTATCTGCTGCTGCATCTGTGGACTCATTTGCCTTAGGATCTGTGAAGTGACCAGAGTCAATTAATAAAGATGTAAGGAATGAAACTTATAAGAACACCCAAAAGGCTGAAATAGAGAACAGTTAAATGGCTCCTGTTAGTTTAAAGTTATGAATAGTTTTACTCCTACCAAACTATGTAATATCAATCCCTTTTTGGTGTGTGCAAGTGTTCCTTGCACTCCCTATCCCCAATAATATTCCTAGACTGATCGCTGTTGGCTTGGATTTCTAAGGTGGGATGCGGCCCAAACTCATAACAGAGCCGAAAAAGATGGAAGATTCACAAGAACCCCAAAAAATACAGAGCCGCTATGAAGCAAGATTAAGAAAAATGCATATACCTGCTGTGACTGCTGAATAGAAGGCTGCTGCTGCTGCGATTGCATCTGTCCCTGGATGCTCAGCACTTGCTGCTGAGTTTGTTGAGCAACATTCTTAGAGCTATCCTTCATAAGTTCTACCAGGGTCCCCAGGTTACTGGAAATCAAAGGAGAGACATGTTTGGTGACTTGGAAAATGAAGCTTAATGCTTATGACAGTTGTCTAATAACTGTACACTCATAATGATTTAAAGCTACAAGACATGTAGGAGAGAAGGCCACCGATAAAATATATAAAAGCAATTCATATAAGGGCATGCCATCAATCATAAACAAATACCCCTATTGAGTCGTATATTCACAACAAGCAACGGCAAACAAATTCAACTCCCATCAAGCATACTGAAAATTCCATCACTAACCTATATCCAGCAGTTTGAAGGAACATCTTTAGTAATTCAGTGGCTGAACACTGCTTTCTGTAACTATCAGCAAGGAGCTTCAAGATGCGCCCTAATTTACTGATATGACAACTCAAAAGCTGTCCCATAACTTCTAATGAGGTGTCTGAAGAAGATTCAAACCCCTTATTGTTTAGCAACCGTACTACCACCTTCTGTGACATCTGTGATGCTTGTTCTTGACTAAGAAGTTTCCTGCCCCCTTGATAACCATTCTTTCCACGAGTTTGTCCTTGTTCCATGCTGAGATACTCAGGTCGGATACCAAGTCTCTCGATCAGAATGGGGCTGGTCACTGGGCTTTTGGTCGTGATCTGAGGTAAGTTGTCTAAAACCCCATTGAACGGCAATTTCTGATTGTTATCCAGTCTCCTTGATTTAAGGACTGCACTATCAGGAACACAATTTAAAAGAAACATTGTTTCAGGGAAAAGAGGTGCATCATCAGCCGCATTACTGTCAACCATTACTGAGTTTGATCGCAAGTTTGATACATTATCCATATTGGCTGCTCTCCTTCTTTTGTGATTCTCAAGCACTCTAAGATAAGTAGACATTTGTTCAGGTGTCCGTTTTTCAGATTCTCTATCCTCAAACATCAATCTATAAGATTTACTAGCCCTATATTTCTCAAAGAACTGATTGTACCATGTTTCTGGTAGTTCTTCCAGCTTAAGTCTTTGAGATACAGCATCAACTTCTGATTCACTAAATCTTGATCCAACTCCAATAGATGGTTTCAAGTGCCCCTGTGCAATGCCATAATAATGTTAACCAGCATAAAAAAAAAGAATGAAAAAGAACATATTACATGTTAGCGTGTTCACTGAGTAACCGATGAACTTACACAGTCAGATCATAAATTAAATAACCACATGATAAGATGGCTTTACAGAAAGGAGATATTGAATATTTAGGAGAAAGAAAGTTTGTAACTTGTTTCTTTTTTCATTTTTCTTCTTTCACAATTGGGAAAATAGTGAACACGGAGAATTTCTCTGACCTCACCTCCGGAAACTATGACCACAATCCAATTGTCCTAATTAGAGATGGCTAGGTTAATGATCCACAATAAAAGAAAGACATGCTACATGTACCAAACATGAAATTACATTCACTTCTGAAGGAAGGAATGTAAAATACTAGAGTATATTAGGGCAAAACGGCAGTACAGCAGAAGTTGAATGCTCTAACTGCAAATTTAGAATGCAACTTCAATTTAAAGAAGATATGGCGGAGAGAGAAAGAGAGAGAGAGAGATTATAATACTCATCAGAATGCACTCATCAGGCAACATGCTTATTTCTCGGAATCAGTTAAAAACAAATTTCCCTGGGAAAAGCACAATGATGATGATGTGACATGTGATCAAATTGTTGGGTTTATCATCCTCTACATCTTGAGTATTCCATATTTGCATAGGTATATATCAAAAGAAAGTTCAGCTGAGAAAAAAATGGAGGAAAACTCATATGGGAAGGGTTTAGCGGTAAGTGATAATAGAGCTTAAACACAAATTCAAGGTACTTAAGTTAAATTTCTCTCAATGGAATGGTCTTTCTAGTTTCTAGCATTTAAGATAACAAGGTAGGTCAACAAACTGTATCTAGTTCTCTCTAATCCAATGTAGTTTATTTTCCTCTTCAATTTTTTAAATCTTACTTCTGAAAAAGCATGAGAATTCAGATTAAGTAAAAAATTAAATACCTTCAATGACGTAGTGTTTGCAGCAGCTAGGCCTGGTTGGCGTTGATCCACATCTTGTCCGCCATTTTCCAACGTAAAATACACATCATCGCCGTGCAACTCCAAATCTGGACGATTTTCACAGTATATTAATGAAATATTTTTTGCAAAAAAAAAATGGAAAAATACATCTTTATGAAATGTAAGTATCAAATAGTTGAAAGAACATAAATGAAAATATAAAAGCATGCGATGCAAGCATAGGCCTTGCAATAAAAGGATACGAATAAACACCATGCTTCCATTACAGCGAAAGCAACATGAAATTCAATTTACGACCTAGCAGCCAGGAAAGGGGAAAGGAGCAGAATATATAAACCGCCTCAATCCACAAAATCCAACATTCGCATTTCACAATTAACAACCAAATTACATAAAAAAACCAGAATTTCTTCGTCGTCTCTAAAACCAAATTTGCAGTCTCACGATTCAAACAGAGCTTCAAAAATTGGGGAAAACACAAAAATCAGCAAATAGTTCGACTCACAGTTAGGATTGAGCTTAGAGACGGTGGTGGGAAGAGCGGGGTGTGCGAAGAGGGAGACGGAGGCCTTGTCGAAAAGGAGAGCGCGCGCTCGGAGCTGGACGGAGATCTGCAGCTTAGACTTGGAGTCGTCGGCGCGCATGAAGGCGTCCCAGGCCGCCGGCGACGAGAGGAAAGGAATGAAGGTGGAGTAGAGAGCGTCGCCGAGCCACGGCCGCCATACGCCGTGGCTCTCCAGCTTCCGCGCTAGCTCGTAGCCGCGCCCGTCGTCGCCCAACAACGCCATTTTCAGTGAAATTTAGCTTGAGTTTTCACGATTGTTGAATTTACAATACTAATCAAAATTATATGAATGTGCCATAACTATTGGGCCGGCCTGCTTTTTAATATGTTGGCCCATAATAAATTTTATTAGAATTCAAGAGCATAATTAAATGAGAAATTCTAAACACAACCCCATTTTATTTTTTATAGTCCCCATTATTTTTTAAAATATAAATTAAATACAATAATATTTTTTTGCCCATTCCTCCATTAGTCCTAAATACTGATAGGTTGCATATTTGCATTTTTATTTGGGTGATTGACCTCATTTTGTTAAGCTTTGATGTTTGATTTATAGGAATTAATTATATTTTGTATTTTGCTAGGGAATATTGATGGTTCATGAAAAAGAAGACTAAAATACAAGTATTGGATCGAGTTTGAATGAAGGAGATTTAAAGTTCATGCTACAGGAGCTGATTGCAAATAAGGCATGCCCATGCCTCAGTCTAGAGCCTGTGGACGGAAATTTAAAGATAAAATGCAAGTGGAGGCCCATTATGATCACTCGATAGTCCGCTTTTGTTTCATGAGGAGCGAATGAAAAGGGAAGAGGAGAGTTCTAAGAAGAGTGAAGACTTATCATATTGGAGGAGAGAGAAGCTCGTTTTACCCTAGATATATATTTTATCATTGTTCTTCAGTTAGAGGCAGACGACGATAGATAGATTTTCTAAGAATAATTTCCAGACGTTTTATTTTATTATTCAAGCTATGAATTTCTTAACTACTTTCTAGCGAGGGGATAATCAAAACTTTGGTTCTACACGATTGTGAGATCGAATTGGTTTTATTATAATTTTTAATCTCTCTTTATTTATATATCTTATGCTTGTGATGATATTATTATTGTGATGATTATGCAATTTGCGCGTGTTGTATGATTGTTGGAAATGTATATTGCTAGTCAGGTAGTCTGAATCCGTAATTGTTTAGATTGTCTGCACGATTGGGTAGGTTGTGGGTAAACAACCCCGCTTTCTACACTTTGTAGACCATTATTGAGGTTATTCTTGAGCTAGATTTTTCTCTAATTGATTTTCTGTCTTCTATTTATTTGTCTGCATATTTCCGGTTCAATTTAGTTACTAAAATTCAAATCTTCAACCCCCTCCCATTTTAGTTTTAGTTTGTTAGATAAAGAGATTTAATTCTAATTTACCAGTCTCTGTGGAATCAACCTTGCTCGCTACTATCACAAGTTTATTTGATTTTAAAAAAAGCAAGCTATTTTTGTTGGTTTCGACACCCATCAAATACCTAAAATTTACATAATCCCAACATGAGATATTTAATATCGCTGAGAGAGGGAGAGTTTTACAAACTAACTATATACATTAATCAATAATCTAAATAATATTAGACGTTAGTGTGCGTGTAAGCATTTTCATTTGCCGTTGTTTCAAGAAATCATGTTTTCTGCAGTTATGTTGAATTGAATCATTTATCTTGACACTATTGTTCAAGAAAGTCCAGTGCTATATAAATTAAATAAGAAGATAAACTTCCTATGAAATTCACGTGTAAGCATGTATAAATTTTTAGTTTTTGTATGAATGTGTAAATTCAATTAAGTGTTATTTCTACCGCTTTTTACTTATGAAATTTGTAGGAGCTGTGATTTCTTTTTGCTTCTCTTGCCTATTTTAGTTTTAAATTTAAATAGGTAGAGATCGATAGCAGCTATGCTTTTATGTCTCGTTGTTTCATTTTTTTTAATTATAGAAAAGAGGTGGGATTATAGTGCATTGTCTATGATGTTTTGAATATTGGGGGGGCTATATGGTAAAAAAGTCTTATCATATTTATATTTATTTTTTATAAAATAATGGGGGCCTGCAAAGAGTAAAATGGGGACTGTATTTAGAATTTTCCTAATTAAATATGTCAAGAGGATGACAGACTGACAGACAACCCACCCATCACCGCCTTCATTTCTTTTAGATAGAAATTTACGTCAGATCATCTTACTCCTAATTATAATTTGTAAAACAGGTCAAAATCAACACGTATATAATTTGTAGGGGGCACTTTCCATCTTCCCTTCACTTAGCAATTTGGTGGTCACCACTCACCACATGTGGCCAACAACGCAAATAGATGTCCTAGGTGTCAATATTTCGATGTACAAGATCTTGCATAAATATAGTAAAATCCATGCTAATGTAGGTGTATTACACCCACATTACACTACAACAAAAATTGATTTAGGCGACATTTAAAGATGTTGCAATAAATAGCTTATTGTGACATCTCATCTATCTCCACGTTGATTCTTAATGTCGTCTGTACGAGTGTTGCTAAAGAAAAAATTAACTATAATGACACCTAAAAATGTCTAAATAGAATAATAAATAATAATATATTAAAAATGTAATACGACATCTCTAGTGTTGGGAAAAGAAATATAATATGACAACTTGTATTGTCTTTATAAATGTTCTTTTGTGACATTCGCGTGATTAATCATAACATTGTAAAATGTCATTTAAGTTAATTTCTGGTGACATTCTATTAGGCAGAATAATTGAGTAGTATTATTTTAATGATAATTTTTTGTATCTTCATTAATATAAAAGCCTGTACGTACAGTATTTTAAAAATGATTGCAATAAATTTTGGAAAATAAAAATAGTTGAAACACATGTAACCAAAGTTAAAAGTCATTGTATGAAATGATATAAAATTAAAAGTCATTGTCTAACAACGATTAGTAATCCATAACCAAAGAAAGAGTTGAAATCTATTGTCTTATAAGTACGATAAACATATTTAAAAATCTACTAATCACAAAATATAGACAAAACTATGACATGCCTTCTAATTAATCTCTAGGTAGTGAAAACATCGTCAATAAAAGAACTTGACTCTTCATTGCCATCCAATAGGTGTAAAGAAAATACATATGATTTCAATTACTAAAAGTTTTCTTTATAGCATAAATGGTAATGAAACAATTTTAAATTACTTACCAAATTGCATGGCCAAGCAACCATTTGACCATGTGCGTCTTGAACTGTTTGACAATAATCATAAGGTCGAATCAATGGTTCTTCTGGTTGCAATGCTACTTTCACATGCACTTCACACCACTTCCCTCCCAAGATTTGTCCCCCAACTTCAACATTTGGATCAATGCTATGAAGGCATCCTTCGACCACTACTTTACTTTGATCAAATATACTTCTAAGAGTGACTCGACCTCCAACCTGTAAACAAGTTTTATTTTGCAAAATATTAATTAGAAACCTACAATACTAATCATTTATTATGGCAGAAGAGCAACAGTATTGAGTATTCGTTCAATATAGCAAACAATCTGCATATACAGTTACCCACTCTTGCAAAATATTGCTAAACAGGCTGCTATTTCATATGATCATATTCCCTTATCTAAATAAAGTTTGTTCGAACAACAATAAAAGATCAGAAAATGCAATTCTTTTCCAATATTCATAATGTTTTAAGTTTCAATATCCAGTATCTAATATATCCTCACACAACAACTTTTAACTTTAACTTTGAACCATATTTATCCTATTCTTTAATTAATTTTTAACATTCTTTTCATCATGAAACGTCATATTATAATAATATTTTCTTTTTAACAAGCATATCCAAGAAAATCCTAAAGCACCATAAATAAAATTCACTTAACATATCGCACATCAGAAATAAAATAAAAGTTTAATGATAAAAAAAAAAGTTTACCTGAAGAGGTTGCTTTCTTGAGCTCAATCTAGGAAGATTATTTGATAATGGTGTTATACTTGGAGAGCTTTCAGATACAGATCGTTGTTGTGTGCAAACTTGTGATTGTAACTCTGCAATTTTGATATTCATTTTCACAATTTCTGATCGTTGTTCCAACATTATACGTTTGCACATGTTTCTATTAGGAACTTCTCCCCATACATCTGATAGGGAGACACCTTCCCCGAACATCCTAACACGACCTGGTCTGTCTTGACCACAAACTTGGGCATATAGATCATTTGGTCCAACTGGATCTTTTGAGCCTTCTGGAAGTTTATTTCTTAATTCTTCAATTTCTTCCTACAAGTTTTAAATCAGACAAGTTTAAGAATATGTTTTCCAAGAGAGAAATTATGTATCATAAACTAGAGAAAGCATAAAGTTATTAGAATTTGAATATATGCTATCTATATAAAAACTTATCAATCACAATGACCAAACTTACCAAATACTTGGATACAATAAAGGGAGTATTTTCTTTACTTGTATAACATGCGTCAAGCATTTCAGCATGAGACGGTGAATGACCTTTTTCTTTTGCCTAACAGTATGTCTTTTTATTAGTAAGTGAAGTAAAAATAAATAATGAGACATCTTAAAAAGATCAGCAAAACTCACCAATTTGTCTTCGACTTGCGCAAATGACCTCTTTCCAGTTAAGTGATTCATCGTTCTCTTTGATCTAGCTTGTGTATTTTTTTCACTTCTTGCCTAAATATGTAAAAAATAGTTAAAATATAATCATCACAAGAAAAAATATTGTTAATTAAATACACATTTGATAAAATGCATAACCTGTACTTCATCCATGTTCCAATAAGAAAGTATATTAGCCCACTGATCTGGCAATACTCTTTCATCCCTTTCATCTATTAAAACTTCCACATCTTTATCAGGAATGAAATATCGTACTTTTAAATTACTTTTCCAAGATCTCCACTTTTTATTAATGGATGTGAGAATCCAACCTTCATCGCCAAGAGAGGTATCATACCGCGACTTCATAAAAAAACCTAATTATTCACCAAATAATAATCATATTTAAAAATATACATAAAATACTAAACCTTAAGTACCTTGACGACATGTAACATCTTTCTTTTGTATTCAATTGGCATTTTATGCCACTCTTCCACATCAAGTGGGCAGTACATACCATTCCTAGCTATGGTACCCAAGAACTCACAAAATTTGCTCTAGTTTGGTCCTACAGGTCTTCCAAAATGATCAAAATCAAGATGAATGCGAGGTAGAATTGATGGTCTACCCCAGATTTCTAGCATATGTGTTGGTCCTCTACTTTTCTTTTCTGCATTTAAAAATTATCATGATAGATTGCAACAATTGTAAATGAACATTACAAGTTTGATGTAAGATCTAAAGCAAAATGACATTACCATTTTCTTGAATATACTTACCACCTCCATTTGGTACCTCGCTAGTTTCAGTTAAACCATCAGATGTATTTTGTTGGATTGACTTATCAAGCTGTGAACTCCTAGCTTCGTAGTCCACCAAATGATTATCTTACAGAGTGTAAAATAATTATTCATAGTTTAATAAGTAATTAATGACAAGGGAAGAACAATGAATATTTGGTAAGAAAAAAGAGTTAGCATCTGAAGAGCTACTCAAAGAAAGATAAAAATGTCAATATTTCATCAATTACAACAACCTAAGACTTCTATTTAATGAAGAAGACATGATAATAACATATTTTAATATATTTTGCATGTATTGTTTGAATTTGAAAATCATACCTATATTTGCATGGAGCGATATATTAGTTTGGCCATGTCTATAGGGGTTAGAAAATACTTGGTCAAGATTTTGACTTTCTTGTAACACTCCATTAGATACTCGTATACCCACTTGAGTTCTAGTTGATGTACCTACAAAATAAAACAATGTATAAATATTTAATAACAAAACTGATATAACACAATATTTATTGTGTTAAGTATAATCCTACTAATAAGTGGTTGCTGCATTGGCTCATCTGAAAGGCTAAAATTACTCTTTTTACGCTTTCTATTTCTAGCAGCCATACCCTGCACCTACAGCGAGAAATAAAATTATGAGCAACCAATGTATATATGTTTGGTTAAGCAAGTATAATGGTGTAGAATTATTCAATAGAATTAGAGAATATGAAAAACGTCCTAAATATGCAGATGCACTCTCCAATAGAGAGCTTTTCCAAATTATTTCGGAAAATCATCAGCAATGGATAAGCCAGCAGCATGCAAGCTCAAGGGGAAAGTGGGGTTTCTCAAAGCTCATACCAATTCCAAACGAGTACAAAGAGCATATTTTATTTCTAACCAACATACACAAAGCAAAGAACGGAAAGACCCTACAATACTTATGATGAGTGAAAGGTAATAATTACATACTCTATAAATCTATATTTTCTCAATTAGCTCCCAGAATGTCATCTATTCAATGGTTTAGAGTTTTTAGTAGTAGTGTTGAAAATAATTATTGTGGCATTGAATTCAAGAATCGGAGATAAACGAACATAATTTAATTGGGGATATCATAATTTATATAACAACATAAAAAAGGGAGGTAAAAACCATTACCTCAAAGATCCCTTCAGAAAGATGACTAAATTGATGACTGAAATTAGGAAGATAGCCAATTCAAAATGAGAGCAGAATTCAATTGGGTATATCATATATATTATAACAGCATCAGAAAAGAAAAGATAATCACTTGCCTCATCGTGCCTTTAGATAGACGATTCAATTGATGGCTAAAAAAAAGAGAGGCAATTCAAAAGGCCGACAAAATTTAATTGGGAATATCATAATTTCATTACGGCTTCATAGACTCATAGTAGTGAAGACAGAACCCATACCTCACTGGGCATTCATATTGACGATGCAATTCATGGCTATATTTTGGAATTGAAGATGGACAATTCAGAATCCAAACAAACTTTAATCGAAGAGTTTTATATAACAAGATGCGAAAAGATGAGCCGAAACTCTTACCTCACGGGTGCCTTCAAATTGGTGACAGAATGGATGGTTGAACTCAAGAATATGGACAATGGGTGCCTTCAAATTTGTTCTGAACTTCTTTTTAGTAGTGGTGATAGTGGTATCCGTTCATCAAAATTATCGAACAATTTACCGCCTTCTGGGTTTTTGCCGGGAGAAATATTTTAGGAAAAAAATTAGGTTTTTATTTTCATGTTTTGACACTCAAAAATATCATATTGGTGATAATATAATACATCATTTGCAAAATAATAATTTATCGTATAAAAATAATATAATTTTTTTATATTGAAATATTGCCATTTAAAACTTTTAATTTTTAAAATTACTCGAGTAATGATATAGAAAATAATTAATTAAATGAACTTCAATATATTTAATTTTAAATATATATTACACAACTTCTTTAAATTCATTAAGCTTTCTTAATTTCTTTAATGAATTATAAATTAAACTTTAATCCAACCTAATAAGAATGAATCGAGTCAAAATCGTATTATACTTTAAAGCAGAATTATCGATCAAAGTCTCAAAAAATGGTTTATTTATCGATATAGAGCATGAAAAATAAATTCTGTTGATTCAAGGATTGAAAGCTCTAAAACTATTGATTTATAAGACTTTGAAATTTAACGGTATTAAAACTCCATCTAATAGAAAGTGATGTAGCCGTTAAATATCCGCATTATTTTTATCATGGGAGCGACTAGTTGCACTATTAATTTTACTCTTTGCACCATAAAAAAAATAAAGAGAAAATAAAATAATTGTGAAGTTACTTCAATACCTTTTATTACTTGTTCATACCACTAAAATTACTCAATGCACCACAAATTAAAAACTAAAAAAAAGAAAAAAGAAAAAAATTAATCGATGTATTCATCAACTTCTATTAGTTTATTAGAAGCATTAGATGCTAGTATGGGTATATTGATCGCAAATAATCGAGTTTAGAACATGTTGTGGAGTTTTTTTTAATCCAGATCATGATTCGTTCGAACTGAAAATTTCGATCATTTTGGAGTGGTTTGAACTCCATTTTTCGAACAACACTTGGAAAAAAACGGAGTTCATGGCGTTCGAATTTAAGTTTTCAAATATATTGTGGTGGTTCGAACTTCAATTTTCGAACATAGTTCATTCAAAAAATATATTTTCTAATTTCTTTGCACCCTGAAATTTTTTAAGTGTCATTCAAACTTTCATTTTCTAACGAATGAGGGTTGTTCAAACTTTAGTTTTCGAACTAACTTTTTCCAAATATTGGAGTCATTCGAATTAATATTCTCGAACAAAGTGAATGTGTTCGAAATTGTATTTCCGAACATTTTTTTAAGTAAAACAAATATTTTTGAGTGAAGGGTGTTGGTCCCGGGCGAGTCGGTATCAGTTTAGAGTGGGGTGAATAAACTGATTCAAAAAACTTTTACTTTAGATGCGGAAAAATAGGGCCCTTTGAATCGCTTGAAGAAACTTATCTATGCACCAACTTGATAATCAGTTGAGACAGTTTGAGTGCAGCTTGTGTGATGTTGTGTGCAGTTAGAGATATGCAATGATCAATAAGTACAGCACACAAGAGATTTATAGAGGTTCGAAGTCTCAAACTTCTACGTCCTCTCTTCCTTCCGCAGAAGGGCAACTTCACTATATAACTTGAGTTCCTTTACAAATTACACAATGAAGGACAGTTGGCTGAACCTGGTAACTGCTCGCTACCTCAGCTGGTCGACGGCTCACACTTGAAGTCCCTAACTGCTCGCTAGGAAGGTAGGTGCTATTGTCGTCTTTACAAGGTTTTAGATCTCTTTCGATCTTAAAGAGGTTAGTCTTGAACAAGGGGGTATCAACTGATGTGCTCCTTTGATTGAGCTGAGTAGTTGATCTTGAATAGCTGAAAACTGAGAAGGCTGCCCTGGCTGGTTCGTCAACAGCTGGCTAGATGTCTTGATTCAGTGAATTTTTCTTCTCAGTTTGACTTTCGCAGTTTCTATCAAACGTTGCACTTGAGCTTGAGTGGGAGGGAGAAAGAAAAGCTCTGCTTGTATATGCGAAGGTTGGCAAGAGGTTATGTTTGTGAAAAGTGTTTAAAACTCTGATTCACTTGTCTTTTATAAAGGAGTGATTTTATGACCGTTGAGCTCCATTGTCCATTTGATCAGTGGCTCTGTTGGCTCATCAATGGCATGTGGTCTTAAATGATCGCTTGGATCATTTGGTTGAAGTAGCCGTTACTCTGCCAATCGATCTTCATTGAATTCCAGGATCTTTGAAGGATCATTTATTCCAAGATACGCTGATTTAAGCAATACACTCCAGGAGTCTTCTGGCTTCGGCTTTCTTGGCAGTTTGGAATTTCAGTTGGCAGTTTTGGATTTCTTAGCTAAGTCACATTATCGTCCCAACTGACAGTTCTGAGCTTGTCAATTGAGTCTGCCTGTTGCTCCAGATGGCAGTTCTGGACTTATCAGCTGAGTCTGGCTATCGCTCCAGTTGGTAGTTCTGAGCTTGTCAGCTGAGATTGGCCATTGCTTCAGTTGGCAGTTCTAGACTTGTCAGCTGAGATTGGCCATTGCTCCAGTTGGCAGTTCTGTCAGCTGAGATTGACCATTGCTCCAGTTAGCAGTTCTGGGCTTGTCAGCTGAGATTGACCATTGCTCCAGTTGGCAATTCTGGGCTTGTCAGCTGAGATTGGCCATTGCTCCAGTTGGCAGCTCTGGGCTTGTCAGCTGAGATTGGCCATTGTTCCAGTTGGCTACTGTCAGTCTCTGGCATAAACTGATATTCTATCAGCTTCTTCAATCTTTGGTCAACTTATTTCTCCCTCAGTTCAGCTGACTCGATTGTCAGCTTACTTTGATCGGTATGATTCCTCAGCCAAGTTGAACTTTAGACTGGATGACGTGTCTTTCAACTTGTGGGTCATTCTTTAGATTGGTTGACTTTGACTCTTCTAGAGTTCTTCTTCGATGATGCCCTGTACTGATCAGCTTCGATCTACAACTTGAATTTTGGTCAGTTTTTCATAAATAATTTTGACATCTCATCAAAATCTGATCTAGGGGTTCCTTGATAGTTTTTCCTAATAATTTCCCCTTTTTGATGATGTCAAAACTTTGTTGATGATGATGGAAAAACTGTAAGTGTAGTAAATGCATCAAATAGAATCTTTCAGTCAGTGCACATTCGTAGCATATTGAGACAAATTGGCTCATGATTTTTATTCAGTTATTAGAGCATTTGTCATTCATGCTTATCATTCATATATTAGAGCATGTCATATTCGTAGCATATTGAGACAAATTGACTCATGATTTTTATTCAATTTTTAGAGCAATTGTCATTCATGCTTATCATTCAAATATCAGAGCATGTTCAAATATCAGAGCATGTTAGTTTTAAAAGAAATTTGGGCTTATTCATGCTTTTCATTCAAGTATCAGAGCATGACTATAGTATTAGGACATAATGAATTATGTCAAACTATTCAAGCTTGAAGCAAAATCAAGATCAAAACTTGTATTATATATTCATTTTAAGGCATAACTTCAAGAGATTCAAGAGTTAGTAGTTAAGACTACTAATCTACTTCCTGAATGTTGCTCCAATTGCTCCTTTTCCTTATGCTCGATTCTCCTCTTCCTTGGATTCCTTGTATTGTCCATGCTTCTCCCTGAAGCTGATCTTCCCCCTCATGATGAATTTCTCTTTGAATTTGGTCCCAAAGAGTCATGCATCCATCATACTGTCCATCATCATATTGTCCATCTTCCCCCTTTTTGGCATCATCCAAAAGGTGAAGAGGATCACATGATGGTAATGACAAATTTGGCAGAATAGTGAAGGTGGTTGCCAAATTGTCATCATGAGCTGCAGGAACTGAAGATATTTGCATGGGCGGAGAAAGCCATGCATAGGCATCTTCAGTTGGCATGAACTGACCTGGATCAGAGATATCTTGATCTCTGAAGCTCATGGGGGCCAAGCTGGTGAAGATTTCATCAGTTGAAGGGAGTGGTGGATCACCAACGACGGGTGCGCACGAGAAGTTGGTTGGTTCATTATCGGGGAGAGGGTCATCGGCGGGTATACCAAGCTGGAGTCGCTTGATCATTGAATCCATGATCTCCGAGAGCGTTGGAGGCGAGGAAAGTGGATGATTCATCCAGTTTCGACTCCATGATCCCTCTCTGATCCAGAAGGCTGAGCCACGCATATGGATGAGGTGAAACATAGTTGACTCATCCAGTTGAAAGCGCCAAATATGATACTGTAAGTACCGCCGCAATTGCGCGAAGAGGGAGGAGTCGGAGTCCTCAATGAGACCAAAGCAGCTTCGGAGCTGGTGGTCGAGAACCTCTTCAAAATCAACCTCAGTATAGTCGTTTTGGACTAAAGGTGGAGGTTGGGAGCTGGCTGATATTGTGGGCTGATCACTCAGCCTTAAAAGAGATGCACTCTCCAACATCAGTTCTCTTTCGTCAGTGGAGCTGACGGTTGCTTCTAAGGGTGCCTTTCCACGATCTGAGCTGGAAGGCCCTTGTGGGTGTGAGCGCTTTGGGGTCGGATGGCAATATATTATGGGGAGCATGTCCCGTCTTCCAAGCAGTTCGCTAGGTGGTATGATCTCATCAAACTGGCTTTGTATGATGTGGCTTATACGGTTCATAAAGCCGACTCTTTCTCGGAATGTGCCAGTTGAAGGATCAAACGTCGCTCTCTCGACGTTGGCTCTCAGTTGCGCCAGGATGTAGGAAGCCCAGTCGGCTTGACATCCAAAGTAGAGGGCGGCTGTGATATGAGCCTTGATCTTGGAGAGATGAACGATCTCGAAGTTGCCATGGACAATATGGTTGGTGATATCCAGAAGTTTGATGATATCACTTTGCAAGCTCTCCTTTAATCTGTGCGAACTGTCGTTGTGGTGCACATGAGGAAGCTTCTAGATTTTTCATAGCTCATGTTTGGATGGCAGATTTAGGTTCATCACGTCTGCACCTGTGCCAGGGAGGTGTAGAGTTGATATCATCGTGTCCTTTGTGATTGTGATCACCTGATTCTTTACTATGGAGATGATGCTGTCGCCGTTGATAGTTGCATTGTAGTAGAACTCGGCGACGTAGTCAGGTATGTTCTTGACCGGCAACCGTGTCAAGAAGGGAAGCAATCCAGTCGCTGCCAATGGTCGATAAATCTGTTGAAAGATATCCGGGCCAAGACGTGCATTAAGCATCTCCAGATTTAGAGACTTGTCCTTTCTCATTTTGTGTTCAAGAGCTTTAATGTCCACCATGAAAAATGGAGGCTTCATTTCTGCAAAAGAATGATATTTAGTTTTAGAAATGTAAGAGTTGAGATGAGCGAGGGAAGGCTTAGCAACCGATCAAGTAAGATAGAGAGAGATTTTCAGATGATCGGAGCCTTCATCCCCTTGCTCATATTTATGCATCTTATGCATGCAAGAATCGAGAGTACTCGATTACTTTTCTTGGCTGATCAGCCATCCGATTTGATGGTTGATTAGCTAAATAAATGATGTATGTACCTCAGTCGTTCATCGGTTAAATGACTTTATGATCGTGTGGCTGGGAAGAAGTCATTTTGAAAATGAGGTAGTTGCCATAAATAGCGAAATATTTTCTGCAGATCTTTCTATTTATAGCGCAATAAAATATATTTTTTTTCCTGTCTGAAGTGTTGGTTTTAAGATCCATGCAGAGATATTAATGACAACTTTGTGATATTGAGCCCGATTTTGAAATTGTAACCGTTGACATATAATATAAGATATTTCATGATCTCAACGGTAATAAAATAGTTAAGGTAAGCTTTTGAAAAAAAAACTTATCCTTAGTCAGTTGGGATATAGTCTAACTGACTGATGATGTGGCAGTTGGTTGAGCAGTTGAGTTTTTGATACTCAGTTGTCATTGCTGAGCTGGCTGCAGTTGAGGCTTGCAACTGAATTGATCAGTCAGTATGATCAGTTGCTCGACTTTGCTGTAGACAATTTCCGCTTCTTGAAGGGCCTAGCTGGACTAGCTGCACTACTTTCTTTAGATGCAGTTTTGTGCGTTGATGGTCCAGGCCTTTCCGTCTTCTTGGCTTGGCGAAGATGAATCTGGATCTCAACTGACGAGCTCTTCATCTTTTGACTAAGGGAGTGTGAGATTCCCTTTGGCGATGACCATAACTGATCATTTTTCTTGGTCAACTGCGCACCTTTTGAGCTTGTCGTGAGCAGTGGAGTCACATAGTCTTTGGATAGGAGATTTGGTGACGTGGCAGTGTCTTCATCGTCACTATCTCTTGCATCATTATGCCTTGTATTCCTTTGAGAAGCTATGACTGCAGTGTGGGATAGGTGGGGTTCTATCCTTGGGTCAGCAGATGAAGTTCGTTGTGAAGGCTCAGCTGATTGACTTGATAGATTATCAAAGTTCAACTGATGATAAAGTGAGTCAGTTGGGCAGTTGACTGGTTGACCTGCAGTTCTAACTGCTTGAAACATGAATCTGGATTTGAATTCGGCCAGTAAGGCGGTTGGTGGAATCTTGTTGACCATCCGGTGATTCATGATGTGCTGAACTTGCACAATGGTTGGAGGGAATGGATTTGACGATCCTATCCATTTGATGCTCCAAGTTTCTTTTCTTTGCCAGAAGCTCATGCCATGAAAGGCAGTTAGCAAGAAGTGAGACTGGATAGACATAGAATGTCTCCAGTTGTACCAATAGAAGTATCGGTGAAGTTGTTTAAACAACTCTTGATCACGTTGTGTAACAACAGTGAAGTGAGTGAGAAGGAGATTGGTCACTTCCTTTTGTGAACTTTTGACTGCATATTCACCACTGTAGAAAGTGCGAATATTCTCTTCAGTCAGCTGTAGCAGAGGGCATGTGCCTCTGAAGAGGGCATGTGCCTCTGAAGTAGTCTGCTCCATAGTTTGGATGGGGTATTCCGATAAATGGAATAAGCTCATCTGGATCAGAGCAAACCTGGAAATCAACTGGTGATCCATTCTTTGATTTTGAAGAGTGAACGGCATTGGCAGTTGAGTTGCTCGAACTTTGGTTGCTCATCTTGGTCTTTTCTTTTCTCTTCTTCTTCAGGGACTGTAGATGAGTAGTTCCTTTCTTAGGGATCCAGTCGGAGATCAAAACTGGTAGTGATTCATCATTTGGGAGCTTCAGCAGGTCTTCAAGCATTTTGCTCATCCTTAGAACAAGTCCTACCTTGGACTCAAACTTGCCAGACTTCTTTGAGTCTGCAGCCTTGATGACTTGATGCTTGAATTGTTGAAAGACGAATTCTGCTCAGTTTGCTTGTCTTCCTTCAGCAAGGTGAATCATAACCTTGTATCTCTCTTGAGTGAGTTGACTTAGACTGCCAATTGCTCCGAACATCATTTTGTTCGTTATATCAAGTAGAACTCCATACTCAGGCTTGAGATCAGTTTTAGCGGTGGTAAAACTGAATTGCTTGTTGCAGGTTGAGGCTTTCCAGTCTCTCCAGTGCGACTCTACCGATTCCTTTAGATCTTGAATGAATAAGCCTTCTTGTGGAAGTTGGAATACTTTAGCAATTGTTTTCTCATTGATGTGTAACATCCT
The DNA here is from genome assembly GCA_026008535.1 of Perilla frutescens. NCBI lineage: Eukaryota > Viridiplantae > Streptophyta > Magnoliopsida > Lamiales > Lamiaceae > Perilla > Perilla frutescens. Next base: position 8,019,308 of record BRKX01000016.1, read on the forward strand.
TCCTTGAGTCACTGAAGATATCATCTTTCCATCTGCAGATAATTTTGCTTGAAGCAAAAATTCACTCACCAAATTTTGTCTAAAGAACTTTGGTGGTGTTTCCAGGTAGCGAAGAACTCCTGTTTTTTGAAGATTTGACAGAAGGATTGGGTTCTTTGATTCATCAAGAATCAATTGAAATTTCTGTCTGTCAAGGAATTTGTCTCTCATAAGTTGGCTTTTGAAGGAGTTTGAAGATCTGGATAATTCGGCCATCTTTGAGTTTGGCTGAAGTTTTGGAGTATTCAAGATCTTTTGAGAGAGAAAGAGATTTTTAGATCTTTTTGAAGGAGGAGGCTTTTTGAGAGGCTTGAGAGAGAGGGGGCTTTTATGAGTGTGTGGACAGGCTCATAGATATGATGGTTGAAATAGTACTAGCCTCTGATTTCTTTTGGTCGTTGGCAATTAATGACCTTGACACGTGTCATTGATTTGCAACGGTCAAAAATTTCAAAATAAATGTAAAGCTTGACATTTATTTGAAAATAGAAAGAAATAAACTTTTATAAATATAATCAAAAGATAATTACAACTGATTAACAAGAAGTGTACTTAAGGCTTTTCTAATCATGTTTTAAGTGTGATCAGCCTCTAGTCCTTCTTGTGATCAGTTTTTCTTCTTTTGGCCAGCGGCTCGGTGGGCTCCTCATCATCATCCTCGGTGCTGCTAGCTGACTCAGTTTCAGCGAACTGGAGTCTCTGTTGGGCTTGTAGCTGCTTGATTTGCTCGGTATGCAGTTTAACCTGTTGCTGCAGGGAATCAATCAGTTCCACATAATGTGGAGGGAGCTGGACCATGGAACTGCTGGGTTGAACCATGAACTGGACCGCTCTAGAATCTACTTCCTCCCCTTCTTCAGTTCCAACAAGTTCCTCGCAAGGGACTGTGTGGGAAATCTCGTCTGTCTCCATACTGCGTTGGCAGACAGCCTGATTATTTTGAGCTGACTGATCAGTTTTATCCATCACTAGATCAGCTGGAGGAATAGGTGAGGCATTCCCTTTCTCAGCAGTTGGCCCTTATGACATGACTGTTTGGGGCTCAGTTGTCTTATCAAACTGACGAGTTTGATCAGCTGACTCTTCTGAATCTTCTGGAATGACATTGATTTCGACTTCAGTTCTGAGAGGAGATTTCTCAGAGTGAAGTTCTCTTATCACTTCATCGATGAGATCATCAACTAGATTCATTGTTCGGTCGCTTGTAGCAGTTAATTATTGTTCAGGCTGATGGCTATGTGACCTCTTCATCAATTGATTGAATAGCCATTTGTGTTGAACATGCGGATGCGACCACCTTTCTTGCTACAGTTCAGTTGTGATGACTGGCAGGGTTAAGCAGTGAATTCTGCACAGTTCATCAAACACATCCTTCATTGATCCTTCAGTTGGATTTGAGCATTCTTTCCTCAGCTGTAGCTGTCTCATGAGATATTTGCCTTTAGTGATACTGGCATTCTCACTGTCTATCCACCATAGGCTCCATTCTTCTTCTCGCCTCCAGAAACTCATTCCATGAAAGGCTAGCAATGATAGAAACTGTTCTGACTGGTATACGTGCCTCCATAAAAACCAGTAGATGTACCTGGTTAAGGTGTTGAAGAGCTCCTCATGACCGGTTAGCTCATGAGCAAAATGTTGAGCCATGTGCTTCTGCGTGGTTTCATCAGCTCATTTCTTCACGGACTCTCCTTGGGAGTAGGCTCTTATATTTCCTTCGACTTGAGCCATTGGTGGGCAGGTCATTTGAAAATAATCAGCTCCGGCTCCATTGTGATGAATCCCTCTTGCAGGGATGATATCTTCTGGGTTGCCGCATGGAGCTATATCTTCAATAGTTAAGTTTGGTGGAATTGTTGGATCTAGAATAGGACTTGATCGTTTTCTCCTTCTGGACTGAGAGAGCAGTATTCTTCTCCTTCATGGTTGATCAGCTGACTTCTTCCTTGTAGCTGATCTGACAGCAGCTGGCCTAGCTGACTGTCCAATCATGCCAGGTCTGGTAGCAACTAAACTATGTTCTCTGAATCTCTGAGCTATTGGAATTTCGTCATCAGAGTCAGTAGCTGGCTTCTTTCCCTTGCCTTCAGCTGCAGGCTTCTTTCTTCTTGACTGATCAGTTTGTTCCAGATCAATCTCAACAATTCCGAGAGGTTTTAAGATGAAGTCATTACTGACTATTGTTTTGAATTCCTTCTCATCAGCTATCCATGGGAACTGATTCTCTAGAATTATGCTGACTCGGCTGATATATCCAATTTTTTGAGGGAATTTCTCACCATTTCAGCTTCGTTCAATGATATCAACATACCTCTTCAGTTGTTCCAAGAAGTACTGTGCCCAGTTGATATCCATTCGGTTGAAGATGGCAGCGCAGATTTTATACTTTGTTGCTGTCATTTCCGATTGGCTGCCAGTTGTTCCAACCATGATTTTTGAAGCAATAGCAGCGAGTACCTGGAATTGATCTTGAAACTTTGATATAAGATGATTTCTCTTATATGATTGAGGCTCTCCTTCCTTTTTCCAGAAGTCATATGCTTCCTGAAAATTCACTTGAACGTCCTCCAGCTTGAGTCCGTTGTTGGGTAGTCCAAATATGTTGCTCAGGGACTCAGCTGTTACGACAATAGCGTGTCCTCTGACCTCCGATCTGATTTCCCTGGGATTCGAAGATCCGTTTGAATTTAGATAAAATTCAGCGACTGGTTCAATGTAGATTCGTTCTGGAAACACCTCCAGAATTTTTTCAACCTGGTCTGAGAAATTCTTTCGACGATCATTCTGCTTAGCGGAGAAGCTTTGCAAGCTTGAAGAAATCCGGCTAGATTGAAAAATTTATCTCTATCGAGCTTATCACAGAAAGCTTTAGAGTCTTCTCCGGATTGTTGGAAATTGAATCTTCTGCGTGATGGATTTTGAGCCATGATTCTTCGAAAGAGATTGACTTGCGAAGTTGAGGAATTTGATCTTTCAAGATTGAACAAGCTTTTGACGAGAGAAACGTAGAAGGCCAGTAATTTTGTGGTAAAAATTAGAAAGCTTATCTCGATTGTTCAGCCAACTTATTTATATAGAGAGATTTGGCTCATCCAACGGTTGTGACTCTTGGTCTCCTAAATTCAACGGTCGGATTAGATCAATCGACCCGTCGATTGGCTTTTCATTTCTATCCGTTAGGAATTAAGGAGGAGAGAGAAGGACTGTTCAACGGTAATATTTGGATGACACGTGTTTTTACCGTTTCCACTATTGAGACTTTTGAACTTATCTCTTCTCTTCAGCAGTTTCTCATTGGCTTGAAAACTGATTACGTCATCAGTTGGGTTTGGCTGTAACTGATGGTTTTTCTGTTGATCAGTTCCAACTGGGATATCTTCTCATCAGCACCTGACTGATCTTAACTACTTCGATCTTTTCAGCTGCTTCTCAGTTCAACTGTTCTCCTTCAGCTGGTCCTTGAACTGATATGTCATTTTGAGTTTACTTCAGTTCCTATGACTTTTTGTCAGTTTGAACAATTTGCAGCTTGTATGTTCTGCATAACTGACTGGATTATCAGTTTGAGTTACTGAACTGATGATTCAGTTGAACTACTAAGGTAAACTGATCATTTCCAGTTTGCTTATTTCTCAGCAGCTTCTTGCATATACTTCAAACTGGTGGATTATGTGGTGAACTGATCAGTTTTTCTTCTTTTTGACTCAGTTTCTTTCTTCAGCTGGAGTGGTTCCTTGGCCTTTTTCTTCCAGTTCATCATCTTCATCCTGTGATGCTAGCTCCAGCAGTCCCAACTGTATGCATAGCTCTATAAACCTTGCTTCAGGCAACGGTTTGATGAAGATGTCGGCTATCTGCTTCTCAGTATTGACATATTTGATGCATATATCTTTCTTCTCGATATGATCTCTGATGAAGTGTTGCCTTATGTCAATGTGCTTAGTTCTTGAATGTAGAACTGGATTCTGAGATATCGCGATTGCACTATTGTTGTCACAGTAGATAGGCACTTCTTCAGTTTCAACTTTGTAATCCTTCAACTGTTGCTTCATCCAGAGTATTTGAGCACAGCAGCTTCCAGCAGCTACATACTTCAGTTGTTGATGTGGCAACTGAGTGCTGCTTCTTGCTAAACCAGGATATCAGTTTGCTTCCAAGAAACTGACATGTTCCACTGGTGCTTTTTCTGTCAATCTTGCATCCACCAAAGTTTGAGTCTGAATATCCAATTAAACTCAAACTGTCATCTCTAGGATACCATAATCCAAGATTTATGGTTCCTTTGAGATATTTGATAATTCTCTTAGCTACTTCAAGATGAATTTTCTTTGGATTGGATTGAAACCGCGCACATAGGCCGACTAAATATGAGATGTCTGGCCAACTGGCTGTTAAGTAAAGTAGGGACCCAATGATTCCTCTGTAGTAAGTTTGGCTAACTGATTCTCCTTCTTCATCAAGAGTTAGTTGAACTGATGTGTTCATTGGAACCTTGAGAGTTTTTCCTTTACTTACTCCAAACTTCTTGACTAGCTCCTTGGTGTACTTCGCCTGGCTTATGTGAATTCCATCTTTCAGCTGCTTTACTTGGAGTCCTAGGAAGAATGTCATTTCTCCCATCATGCTCATCTCGAATTCGCTTTGCATCAGTTGAGCGAACCGTGTGCATAGATCTTTGCTCTTTGATCCAAAAATTATGTCATCCACATAAATTTGAACCATTAATATCTCAGTTGATCGTTCTATTCGGAATAGAGTCCGATCAATGACTCCTTTTTGAAACCCGTTTTTCAGCAAGAATGTTGTTAGAGTTTCATACCACGCTCTTGGAGCTTGCTTCAGTCCGTAGAGAGCCTTTTTCAGTTTGAAGACTTGATCACCAATTTCAAAGCCTGGCGGTTGCTCGACATACACGTCTTCCTTGAGCATTCCTTGAAGAAAAGCACTCTTGACATCCATTTGGTAGACTGTGAAGTTAAAGTGAGCTGCATAGGCTAGGAACAGTCTGATGGCTTCCAATCTTGCAATTGGCGCAAATGTCTCATCAAAGTCGATTCCTTCACTTTGTGAGTAACCTTTGGCTACCAGTCTAGCCTTGTTCCTTGTGATCACTCCTTGTTCAACCAGTTTGTTGCGAAACACCCATTTTGTGCCAATGACCTTCTGGGTTTTTGGCCTTTTAACGAGAAACCATACGTCATTTCATGTGAACTGGTTCAGTTCTTCTTACATAGCCATGATCCAGTCTGAATCTTCTAAGGCTTCCTTGACGTTTGCTGGTTCAGTTTGAGAGATAAAGCATGTGAATAATGCATGCTCAGTTGATCATCTGGTCTGAACTCGACTTCTTGGATCACCAAATATCTTGTCAGTTGGATGGCTTCGGAGCCACTTGGGCAATATGGCTTCAGCTGGGTCCTCAGCTGGTTCTTTTGTGATGACGTTATCAGTTGCTCGTTCATCAGTTGGCTCGACATTCTCATTATTTCTCCCCCCTACTTTAGTTGTGGGGTTTGCGGTCTCAGCACGATTTGTGTCTTCATTGACCAAGTTGTTCTCAACTGGTTTAGTGCCAGTTTCATTGCATTCTTCTAATGAAACTTCAAACTGCTCTAGAACAATGTGATCCACATAGTCCTGTGAATTTTCAGTTTCACTAGGTAGTACTTGAACTGATGTGTCTATAGTTTCTTTGTTCCTGTACTCATTAGCAAATTCATCAAATACCACATGATATGTTATTTACACAACAAGAGTTTGTTTACTGAACACTCTATAAGCCTGTGCATGAGGAGAGTTATACCCAAGAAATATTCCCTCATCAGCTTTAGCACTAAAAGCTTTCAATTGAGTCTTGCCATTGTTGTGAATATAACATTTACAGCCAAATATTTTAAAATATGAGATAGAAGGCTTACGACCCTTGTACAGTTCATAAGGTGTCTTGTCATGGGCTGCTACAATGGCACTTCGATTTTGAGTATGGCAAGCTATGTTGACTGCTTCAGCCCAGTACCCTTCAGCTATGTTGGCATCAGCTATCATCGCTCGAGCTGCTTCCTTTAGTGTTCGGTTGCGCCTTTCAGCTACACCGTTTTGTTGTAGAGTTCTTGCAGCTGAATGTTCATGAGTGATTCCAAGTTGGTTGAGGAAGTTGATCATGTGTTGATTCACAAATTCGGTTCCATTGTCGGAGCGAATCCTTTGAACTGATCTTTCCTTCTCAGTTTGTAGTCTTCTGATCAGCGCCGTGAGCTTGTCATATGTTTCATCTTTGCTCCTCAAGAATTCCACCCATGTATATCTTGAGTAATCATCAACTACTACAAGAGTGAATCTTTTGCCTTTTGGAGTTTGAGGTCTAACTGGACCAAACAAATCCATGTGCAGCAGTTGAAGACAGTCAGTTGTTCCTGGTGGGTGATTCTTATTCTTGAAGGATGACTTCACTTGCTTCCCTTTTTGACATGGTCCGCATACACCTGTTTTCTTGTATATCTCCTTGGGAAGCCCCTCAACTAGCTCTTTCTTTGCTAGATAGTTGATTGTTTTGAAGTTGAGGTGGTTCAGTCAACGATGCCATAGCCAGCTTGCTTCAGTTGATCCTTTTGAGAGAAAGCAAGCTTCTGAGTAGCCGGTTGACCAGTCAACAATGTACATGTTGCCTCTCCTGATGCCGGTTAGCAAGATTACTCCAGTTGACTTGTCTCTTATGTTGCAGGAGTTTTTGGTGAAGTCAACTGAGTAGCCATTGTCGTACAGCTGGCTGATGCTGAGTAATTTGTGTTTTAGTCCATCCACGTGGGAGACTCCATTTACAACTACTTTTCCTTTGACAACGAACCCTTCTCCAATGGTTCGGTTTTTGGAATTGTCTCTAAATGTGACGAGTGGACCTTTGATTTCTTCATAACCGTCGAGATCTTCTCTGTCTCCGGTCATGTGCTTGGAGCACCCACTATCTAGGTACCAAATGTCTTTGGTTTTCTTCATAGATAGGATGCTTTTGTCCTGCAAAAAAAAGGATTAGCATTTAGGGACCCGTTTCATATCGGGTCCTTTTTGATACATTAAGCTTTTTGGAATCCAGACTTGCCAAACTTTTGGCTTCTTATCACTTAAAGAGTCAACTGACTTAGATCGTTTCATCAGTTTCAACTCTCTTTCAACTCTCCTTGAGTCGGTTGAATGGTACCTGCGCTGAAAGTTAGTAGGATAAAACACTTCAACTAGCACACAATTATTTTGAGATTTTTGGGCTCTTCGATCAGGACAATGTCTTGTATGTTTCCAGTTCATTGGATTGAACCCTTTTGGATCAGCTCTTGGTTCATTTCTGGAATCCAAATATTCATCGTAATGATGATAGGGTTGAAATATTTTTCTTTGATCTCTCCTAGAAGTGCTTTGATTGAACTGCTTAGCAGGGTAGGTTTGAGATCTAAACTGGTCTTTCTTTTCATAGTGAACTGATCTGCCAGTTTGTCTTGAGGGCATTTTATACTGAGCTAGTGGCCTTTGTTGAACTGGAGGCTTTGGACGAGTGGACTGACTTGAGTGAACTGATGGTCTTGGCTGGGAACTAGGCTTTAGCTGACCGGGTGTTTTAGATTGGTAGAACTGACCAAACTTTTTAGGCTGGGTCTGGGGATTTTTCAATATTCTCTTTCCTTTGTTTGACTCAGCTGGTTGATCCTGAGATCTCATGAACCCTTTAAGGATACCCTTGTCACTAGGTTGAGCAACTGCTTTTCCCTTTTCTAGGGCAGTGAACTTGTTATATCCTAGCCCCGAGCTGTCAGTTCCAGTTCTTTGATGACTGAGTATTTCATCTAGAGTCTGAGATCCCTTTTTGAACTTTAGGTTTACCTTTTCTTTTTCAAGGATCTCTTGCTTGAACTTTAGGTTTACCTTTTCTTTTTCAAGGATCTCTTGCTTGAGTTTTTGATTTTCTTTCTCTAGATCAGCAGTTCTTAGTTTCAATTCCTCAAATTCTATAAGCTGGGATTCAAGATACTCTAGTCTTTCATGATCAATGCTCAGTTTCCTGACCTTGTTTCTCAGTTCATCATTTTCATCTTTCAGTTCAACATGCAAACAGGAGATTGAAGCTAATTGGTCTTCTAGCATTATAAGTTTCACATCAAGCTCATTACTAGAGACAGTTGCTTCATTGATATGGTAAAAGGAAGTTTGAGAGTCAGCTGTACTAACCTCTTCATCATGGTCAGCCATGAGGCAGAATAATGCTTCATCATCATCTGAGCTGTAGCCGTCAGAATCGATTCCAGAAGGATAGTCTGAATCATCTAACACAACATTCTCGAGATTTACGACCATTACTTTTCTTTTGAAGAAGTTTCTTTTTACCTTGGCTTTCTTATCTTCGGGGAGTTCTGGACATTCGAACCTGTAATGTCCTTATTTATGACAATGAAAACATTCTCCAAGATTGCGATTGCCACTCCTGAATGGTTCAGCTGGCCATTCAGCTGGTTGGTAGGCATTTTCAACTTTTGGGATTTCATCAGTCTGAGGTGAAACTGATTGTTTATCCCGAGCTCTCTTCAACTTTTCGAGCAACTTAGTAACTGATTGAATCTGATCATTGATGTCCTCAGTTAGATTTTCCTTCTTTTCAGTTGCCTCCCTTTTCCGTTCAGTTGAAGATCCGCCTTGGTTTTCTTTGGCTGGTGAGCTCCTAGGTCGGAAGTTGTTTCTTCCTCGAGCGTCTCTAAACCTGGGCCTTTCGCCATAGAAAGCTGCGTCTTGAGCTGATGATGTCGACGCTTCTCTTTTTTGGTTTAGACTGTACTCATGAGCTTTAAGAGAACCAAATAGTTCTCTTGGAGTGATGCTGTTTAGGTTTCTTGACTCCTTTGTAGCTATCACTTTCATATCCCATTCGTCCGTGAGATTATCCAATATTTTGGAATTCATCTCTGAATTGGGATAACTTCTTCCAAGGTTGTTCATCTCACTGATGATGCCTAGAAATCTAGTTTCAAGGCTTGAGATAGACTCTTCTGCCTGCATTTTGAAGGATTCATACCTGTCAACCGCCAGTTGGAGCTTGTTTCCTTTTATAGCTTCGGACTCTCTACAAAGATCTGCTAGTAGGTCCCATATTTCTTTGGTAGTTGTGCAATTCTTGGTATCCTTCATACGATCTTCATCTAGAGTTTGAAATAATGCAGCTTGAGCAACGAACTCTAGATTCTTCAACTTCTTCTCTTCACTGGTGAGAAGATTAGTTGGCTTCGGGATCCTTGCTGGTTGATTGATATCAACTATGTGAGCATCATTGTCCATCATGATGATGATTGGACCTTCTTCAATGACTTCCCACATATTCTCATGAATTGAGCAGAGATGAGCTTTCATTCTCCTGCTCCAATTATCATAGTTCTCAACTGAAAACTAAGGTAGCTTATGGTTTCCCATAGCTGGAATGTTAGCACATATAATTAGGTCTGATTCAGTTGATCTGCAAAAACGGCTGATCCTTAGAATCAACCGCTCTGATACCACTTGTTGGTCCCGGGCGAGTCGGTATCAGTTTAGAAGGGGGGTGAATAAACTGATTCAAAAAACTTTTACTTTAGATGCGGAAAAATAGGGCCCTTTGACTCGCTTGAAGAAACTTATCTATGCACCAACTTGATAATCAGTTGAGACAGTTTGAGTACAGCTTGTGTGATGTTGTGTGCAGTTAGAGATATGCAATGATCAATAAGTACAACACACAAGAGATTTATAGAGGTTCGAAGTCTCAAACTTCTACGTCCTCTCTTCCTTCCGCAAAAGGGCAACTTCACTATATAACTTGAGTTCCTTTACAAATTACACAATGAAGGACAGTTGGCTGAACCTGGTAACTGCTCGCTACCTTAGCTGGTCGACGGCTCACACTTGAAGTCCCTAAATGCTCGCTAGGAAGGTAGGTGCTATTGTCGTCTTTACAAGGTTTTAGATCTCTTTCGATCTTCAAGAGGTTAGTCTTGAACAAGGGGGTATCAACTGATGTGCTCCTTTGATTGAGCTGAGTAGTTGATCTTGAATAGCTGAAAACTGAGAAGGCTGCCCTGGCTGGTTCGTCAACAGTTGGTTGGATGTCTTGATTCAGTGAATTCTTCTTCTCAGTTTGACTTTCGCAGTTTCTATCAAACGTTGCACTTGAGCTTGAGTGGGAGGGAGAAAGAAAAGCTCTGCTTGTATATGCGAAGGTTGGCAAGAGGTTATGTTTGTGAAAAGTGTTTAAAACTCTGATTCACCTGTCTTTTATAGAGGAGTGATTTTATGACCGTTGAGCTCCATTGTCCATTTGATCAGTGGCTCTGTTGGCTCATCAATGGCATGTGGTCTTAAATGATCGCTTGGATCATTTGGTTGAAGTAGCTGTTACTCTGCCAATCGATCTTCATTGAATTCCAGGATCTTTGAAGGATCATTTATTCCAAGATACGCTAATTTAAGCAATACACTCCAGGAGTCTTCTGGCTTCAGCTTTCTTGGCAGTTTGGAATTTCAGTTGGCAGTTTTGGATTTCTTAGCTAAGTCACATTATCGTCCCAGCTGGAAGTTTTGAGCTTGTCAACTGAGTCTGCCTGTTGCTCCAGATGGCAGTTCTGGACTTATTAGCTGAGTCTGGCTATCGCTCCAGTTGGCAGTTCTGGGCTTGTCAGCTGAGATTGGTCATTGCTCCAGTTGGCAGTTCTGGGCTTGTCAGCTGAGATTGGCCATTGTTTCAGTTGGCTACTGTCAGTCTCTGGCATAAACTGATATTCTATCAGCTTCTTCAATCTTTGGTCAACTCCTTTCTCCCTCAGTTCAGCTGACTCGATTGTCAGCTTGCTTTGATCGGTATGATTCTTCAGCCAAGTTGAACTTTAGACTGGATGACGTGTCTTTCAACTTGTGGGTCATTCTTCAGATTGGTTGACTTTGACTCTTCTAGAGTTCTTCTTCGATGATGCCCTGGGCTGATCAGCTTCGATCTACAGCTTGAATTTTGGTCAGTTTTTCATAAATAATTTTGACATCTCCTCAAAACCTGATCTAGGGGTTCCTTGATAGTTTTTCCTAACAAAGAGTATTAATGTAAATGTATGTGGTGCAAAGAGTGAAATGTGTAGTGCATTGAGTAACTGAAATACAAAGAATAAAATCAGTAATACAAATAGGAATTCCATTTTTATATTAAATTAAATTAAAACAAACATAAATTTACATTAATTATGTAAATTAAATTAAACCAAGGGTTTTATTAAATTCCATCAAATAAAAATCATCACTTTTCGTCGTTCAAGTCTCATTAATTACTTTGCAATTTGAAATTCAACTTTGTTTGTTTGATTAATTAAATTTTATTATATTTATAATTGATTATTATGATTTTACTTTCTTGGATAACTATTTAATCGTATAAAATATTTAATAAATTAATTAATGTTACTATTATTCTCTCTTTAGATCTTTTTTTTTTAAATAATCATTTTCTTCATAAAAATTGAAAAAAAAATATTGAATTGATTTAAAGTTTGGGCCAACTGAAAAACAAATAAATGAATATATAATTAAGCTCAAACTTGACAATATAATATTGTCAAATGAGAAAATATTGTAAAAAGAGAAAAAAGAACAAAAAAAAAAGTACAAGAAGCTAACATTCAAAGAATTCACAAAGCGAAAACTCTGCGAGTCAAGCATCATTAAAACTTCTCAAGGTAAACCCAATCTGAAAAATATTTAGATAATAGATTATATTCACAATGTATAGGAATGAGTATTCAAATGATTCAGGCTTTAAAATGATTCAATTCATCAAAGTATGTAATCAATTAAGCTATATTGTTTTTATCAATTTGATAGATCTATCCCCAAAGTAAACGCCTGAGTATAAATCTTTATCAACTAAATAAAATTAGATATAAAGGACCACTAATCGTCTTTAGTAAAATAAGCCTCATGACTATTAGTAGATAATTAAGAAAAAAAATTACAAACAAGAAGATTATTTAGAATACTGCTAGTAACTTTTCAAAATTTAACTTGACATCCTCTTATTATCTATGTTCCCCGTTAAAATGTAATTTTATTTTTTGCATTAAGAAAATATATCTCAGCAACACAAAATTATTATGATGTTCAAAGTACTTCCTAACATCTAATATGGCTATGAGTGCACAATTAGTATCCATGTTCATGTATCAAGTTAAAAGTAGTTTGTGGAAAATGACTGTGGTGGAGCAAAATCCTTGTTGGTTGAGAAAGATAATGAGTTTTTGGAAAGTAATGAGAAATTCTTGGATTTTGGACAATAGCTGATCAATGTTTCTTAGCAGCTGGCTCAATCACTTGTCAAAGCTCAACAAGACATTGGGGAGACCATGGGCCAAATGGTGCTAGCTTTAATCAAATTAACCAAGTTTGAATTAGAGAAAGTTGTTTATGATTACCTAAGAACACTTGTTGCAAACATGAAAAATGTGGCAACAACTACAGTAAAAGCAAGTAGATTACATAAGGAATTAACTGCTCAATCTGTAACACATTTGGATAAATTATATGTAACAGAAAAATGAAATCATCATGGAAAAGGAAGCTATGAACTTAAACATGGAAGAGAATTTTCTATGCTATATTTTTGAATTAGTTAGTTCTTACAAAATAGACCTAGCAGCTACATATACAGGAGTAAAAACAATGAGCTTCAATTCATATAGTAAAGATATTGAAATACCAAAATCACAAACTAAAACAACGTGATTAATATAATGCAAGGAACAAAACAAATGACTGAGTCTATCATTACTTCTTAAATTACATCTTACATGCAGTTATGTAGAGAGTAGAAGGAAAAATGGGTTCGCCTAGCAAAAATATCCATCATTTTCCACTCAATTATTAGAGAAAAGAAATCTTCCAAGTCAAATAGCACAATAAATAATTTTTCCCAACTCAAAGTTCTTGTCACATTAATTGCTCTACTTTCTCACACCAAATTATTAAAGCATTTCTCCACAAATTCACCTGTGTTGTTACTCAGAAATTGTCTACCCAAGTTTAAAAAAAAATGTATATTAAGTAGAGTAAGACTATCTGATGCTCATGAATAACAATGTAACAAAGATACCTTTAGTGAAGAACTTTACACAGACATGTCAATTTCAACCCCTTCTGCATCTTCACGAACCCAATTATCTTCTTCAGTCTCGTTCTCACCTACAGGATTACATATATTACTTTGTAGATAAGTTTCAACATCTGCCAATGGCTCCATATTGTACACACCTCTAGCACTTGTAGATATAACAATATTCAAATCAGTATCAATTGGATCCCGTACATAGAACACCTGTGCAGCTTGGGAAGACAAAATGAAAGGCTCCTCATGACGTTGAACATTTGTGAAGTTAGCAAGTGTAAACCCATCAAGATCTTGCTTTAATCGTTTTCCTTTTGAAACCCAATCACATCCAAATAAAACAACCCTACGATCTACATAACATAGCTCAATGATGTCTGTTAAAACTCCATAGTAATCTAGCTCACTTAATGTACAGTTTTCATCCCGGATGCTAGAAAAGCTTGGTGTTGCTGCTTTCACAGTTACTCCACTATTTTGTGTTTTTCTATTAAGCTCTAATTCTTTAGTATGAAACCTAAAACCATTCACAACATATCTTTCATATGTGAGACCTATGATATTTGGGCCATCAGCAAGCAATTTCAGATCTTGTTACATTGGGTTATCTTCAGGTAATTACAAACTTTTGACCTACAAAAGAAACAAAGATATCATTATTACAAAAATAATAAAAGAATCACCAATTTATAACAACATTCTAAGATGAGCTTACATGATTGGAAAACTACTTAGCAAATTCTTCACTATGAATGCGTTCAACTTGTTGTCCTGCCGTACGGGGATAATTTTTTTCTATCATTCCACGATGTTCCTTGCAAGTTGTTTAACTTTTAATCAAGTTTTTCAATTGACTAGAAAAATATTTTGAATTTACTAAACTGAGACACTTACTCAATGTAAAGTTTAACTGTCTCACAATTAAACAATATGTATTGATGTGCCCTTTTAAGCGTGTCCGTATCAAACATTTTAGCAGTTCATTTCCCAATAGCATAACCTCCCATTGTACATACATCCAACCCAAGTGTCTTATCAGTACATGTTGTTACATCCTCATTTCTAGATGTCCTGTTGAATTTTGACTCCACATAATCTGCTAAGTATAATGAGCAGAATGTTAAGCATTCTTCAGCTACAAAACCTTGAGCAATTGAACCTTCTGGTCTACTTCTATTCCGAACATAGGACTTTAGTGTGCTTAAGTACCTTCATTTCATATCAAACAAAAGAGAATTGAGAAACATTTTGTTCAAGTAATAAGATCAATATAAATAATATAACAACATACTAATTACCTTTCAATCGGATACATCCAACGGTATTGAACAAGGCCAGCCAATTTTACTTCAGTAGCTAAATGAGTAGTCAAATGAACCATAACATCAAAAAATGATGGTGGAAAAATATTTTCCAATTGACATAAAGTTACCACAATTTCCTTTTCCAAGCGAACAACATCAGGAGGATAAACTACTTTAGAGCACAATTCCCTAAAATATCGACTCAACTGGATCAAAGGAAGACGCACTGATTTTGGTAAAGTTTTCCTCAAGGCTACAGGTAACAATTGTTGCATCAAAATGTGATAGTCATGACTTTTTAAACCAACAAGCTTAGCAGGTTTCAATTGAACACCGCGTGATATGTTAGAGGCATAACCATCGGGCACCTTTACACTTTTCAAAACATTGAGGAACATGTTCTTTTCCTGCTTATTCATTGTAAAAGAAGTTGCAGGCAAGTAAACTTTATCGGACTCCTTAGAAACAGGATGAAGCTCAGGTCTAATCCCCATTTCTTGTAAGTCAAGTCTTGATTTATGATTGTCTTTTGTTTTCCCATCTATTTGTAGCAAAGTGGCACAAATGCTTTCTCAAACATTCTTCTCAACATGCATAACATCAAGATTGTGACGCACTACATTATCTTTCCAATATGGCAATTCAATGAAAATGCTTCTCTTCTTCTAATTAAATGGCAATTCCGGATTATGCTTGACATTTTTTCCAAAAGTGAAAGTTAAGTCTTTCAATTCTTGTAACATATTATCTCCAAATAGTCTAGGTAGAGGCCTTCTATTCTCTTCTGAACCATCAAAGAGGTGAGCATTCTTTCGGAACTCATGAGCCCTATCCAAAAATCTACGATGACCCATATAACAATATTTCCTACCATGTTCCAACCAGTGTGAATGCGTAATTTATGACATGCTGGACATGCAAATTTACCTTTAGTGCTACATCCTGATAAATTTGCATACCCTGGGAAATCGCTAATTGTCCACAAAATGCTTGCACGCAATTGGAAATTTTGTTTACTAGATGCGTCATAGCTCTTGATTCCCACTTCCCATAGATCTTTCAAATCAGAAATAAGAGGCTACAAATAAATGTCGATATTATTTCCCGGAGCTAATGAGCCAGAAATTAATAAAGACAACAATAAATATGATTGCTTCATACACATCCACGAAGGAAGATTATATGGTATCAATATAACTGGCCATGTACTATGTGTCACACTCATATTACTAAATAGATTAAATCCACCTGAAGCTAACCCCAACCTTGCATTGCGTGGATCATTGGAAAACTCGGGATATTTGCTATCAAATGTTTGCCAGACAGGGGAATCAGCTGGATGTCTCATATGCCCATCATTTACACGACTTTTAGCGTGCCATTGCATATGGCATGCAGTTTTTGAAGACATGAACAAGCGTTGCAACCTTGGTTTAATTGGAAAATACCATAACACCTTGTTTGCAATCTTTCTTTTCTCACCAGTTGGATCATTATCTGAAGTGCGCCACCTTAGTCCATTGCACGTCACACATGATTTTTTTCCTTATTCACTCCCCAATACAATGTGCAATCATTAGAACAAGCATCCATCTTCTCATAACCAAGCCCTAAGTCCTTCATTAATTTTTCAGATTCATAATATGACTTAGGTAAGTCAGTCATCGCCTCAGGAAATACTTCTCTTAATAATTCTAACAACATATTAAAATGTTTAATGCTCCATTTACCTAAACATTTAATATGCAACAATCGTATAATGAATGAAAGTTTTGTAAAATTCTCACATTCTTCATACAACTTCTTTTGGGAATCATCAATCAACTTATAAAACTTTTCAGCAACCCTAGAAGCAATTTCTGCATCACTAGGAGACCCTATTAGATTGTGTGCATCTGTGTCATGTTGTGGAATCCCAAAAGCATCATAAACTAACCCTTGCATGTCATCATTCATGTCATCAGTGTCATTTGATGTTCTATAATCAAATGAAGATGAGGAACCCGCTAAATGATTTGATGCTTTCCATGAGCTGCCCAATCAGTATATCCTTTAATAAATCCTTTAACTATCAGATGTTCATGTGAATCATTTTTTCTCACACATATACAAAGCTTACATTCCGTGCATGGACATAAAATCATTCCATTCCTCGTTTCATTTGAAAATGCAAAGTCAAGAAACTTCTCAAGTCCAATGAAATATTGTTGGCTATGCCTTTGTTTATACATCCAACTCTTATCCATATTTCAAAAAAGATTTTTGACACTTCATGTGGAAACAAAAGAAAAAAAAAAAGAAAATCAGCACAAACATATTTTAAGATAGTTGTTAGTAAAAGAACATATACAACTCTAAAATAGAACTAATAAATGACAATGTAAATCAGCAAACCAAAAAAATTAATATCACCTAAATCTATGGTACAAGAAAGCTAAAATTGACCAAATACGACACTGGAAATGGACAACTTCACCCAAGTTGAGATAAGCACTTTGCTTCCACACTTTCCACTATCAAGATTTATCAAATTATAATATGATCAGGGGTTGGAAAACTTATGTATCTAATTCTAAACATAGAAATCAGGCCTTACAGGTGAAAATAGATGTTAGTACTGTTTTTTATTCAAAGTTGTATAGAATTAAAAAATTGCTTTATATTGTCTGGTATCTGCAAATTTAATGAGATTGCTAAAACACGAAGTACGTGCAACTTGGAAACCCGTGTATAATGCCTGTGTAAGTGTTGTTTCATAAGACTAACCTATGGAGATGAAGTTTTCCTTATTTATCTAGTGAAGCATGAAGCATAATTAAAATAGAATACGTCATTCTCACAAGTTTTCGCAGAAGGCTCTTTAAATTTAGGCGTGATCATGCCTAAACTCAACATAGCACCAGCTACTCCTAAGAACCCTTTTTATTCTGCATGTGTCACTAACTATACAGGTGAAACTGCAGAGATTAGACGGGACAAAGATGAAACTGCCTTTTATGGGAGTTTTTGTACAGTTATGTTATTTGTTATATACAGGACCATAAATTATGAGTACCAACAAACAAGGTATGTCGACGCAAAGTTTTCTCAAGGACTTTGGTTGTTCTCAGATGAACCTGGTTTATTTTTTCTGACATTTCTGTACATACATGAATACATTATCATGATGGTGTAAATTTCTTACAATTATAAATCTTGTCCTTGATGTAACACTTTTACCATTTTCCTGCCTTTCTATCAGATGGAATCAAAATCGCAACCTTTCTACATATTAAAGGTATGTGCATGTGTTGAGATGTTATTCTAATAATCCCAGTGCCACACATTTAATAGTGATGATATGATACTTTTCTACCTTCATCAAATGAGTTTACATTCATTGTTTTTGCTCTCTCTCTCACTACAATTTTATATTTACTATATTGTAACAAGTCCCTTTTGTAGTGTATTTCTACTCTATATTTCTATATGAATTCAAGATGACTGTGATGCCTAGATATTAAGATTTGGGAATGTACTTAATTTATTTTTAATTCTTAAGAGCTCAAACTCTTCTGATGTCTAGACACTATTTTTTTTAAACACACAAAAATGTTAAGATCACATAAATCTATGGTATAAAAAAGCTAAAAATTACTAGCAGTTGATTAAGTCTTGCAATAAATACAACATTAAGTAGTGTGACGAAATAATCTTAAAGTTTTAAAGAGTATACGGACTCATATATAACAATCCCGACACACACTTGAGCATCATAGGATTTATCTGATGTACAAATAAGTGGATCAATGCTAGTCATTTTAAATGCAGCTGAAGAGGGATTTGCTTCTTTTGACTGTAGGCATTGGAATTGCGTGTAGAGGATACTGTCTCGTTACTTTATCAGTTCAGGTAAATTAGCCTAGAATAACAAGCTCCAAATCTTTTTTTTTTTTGAAAAAAGAGTAAAAAATTCTGCTTTGATACAAACAAAATACTATGCTTCAATGAAGGTTTTCTCAGAACCTTTGCCTTTGATTTTTTTGAGATCACTTTTCATAATCTTATCTTATCAATATAAAAATACGATAATTCCCACTTTTCAGACGTTATTTGACATCTACAATACAAACTTCTTTCAAAATCCCAAAACAAACTCGCTTTACTATTATTCAATCCTAAAAAAACAATATTTAAAATCTTAGGATTAAAAATCCTCCTCAAATTTATTCATCATATTAACAACAAAGACTAATGAACATAAAAATAAATTAAAAAAATACCTCATCGATATTGCGAAATTGGTTAATTCTTCCTTACCTCAAGGTCTCGACCGACAAGCCATGATTTTTTGTTCAAGAGAATGATCTCGGCTATCAGTTGGTCATCAAAAACTATACAATGATCAATATACAGATAAACCAATCAATTATTACATTAATATGGAAAATTGGTAACTTCAGCAAAATAAAACTTGGAAAATAGAATTAAACCTGAAAATCAATTTTGGGCTTCAAGAAATCTTCAGAATGAATCCTCTTTTTTTCTGGTTTGATCGTCGAGTGATGCAGAAAGGAAATTGGAGTTGATATTCGATACTGGGAGGAGATTGGAGTAGACTTTCAATTCGGCGGAATAAAATGGAAATTTGAAGATGGGTTTCAACTGGAATCGGTGGCAGCGGCGGCTACTGAGTTTTGTTTTGTTTTTTTTTTCAATTTTTTATAGAAGAGGTCTATTCTTTCTTGACTCTCTTTTTTAACAAAAATTGTAATAATATAATATTTGAATATAAGTCTTTCCTTTTTACGAAAAAATAATAATGACTACTTTTCTTTTCTTTTTCTTTAATTTTCTTAATACATATTAAGTTTTTTTCTTCCCCACAATATTTTATTAAATTATTTGCACATTTAATTTTTTGAAGAGTTTGACACTTCTTGATGTCATAATTGTAATGATATTACTACGTGCATCATTTGGTGTCACGATAGTGCTGAATAAAAATGTGTTAATCGTTAGTTTAAATATTGATGTCTTATTTGAGATTTTATTGTGACACCATTTTTCTAGCATCATAAAAGGGATGTAGCAATAGGTACTTTTTGTTGTAGTGTTATCTTACTATGTGTAATCATTTTTTGCTATTTTCAATTGTCGTTAAAAAAAATTGTTGTCCGAAACTTTTAATATTTACAAAGTGTGTAATATTAAAGATAAATTATGCCAAAAAAATTAATTGATACTGAAGTTTTTGTAATTCGACAAACTAAAAAATAGAATAAAAATAACCAAATTTAGTGACCCGGAAACATGGGTCAATCATTGAAGATGAGGATGCAAATATGTCGAATATCTAAAGATGGAACTTTCAAAATTTTCGAAAATAATTCTTTTATGCAATTTCATAGGATGTAATATATAAATATTCTTTAGAGTTATTGGACGGTTTGTTTGGTTCAGCTAATGCAGTTAATGAAATAATATCTCGAGTGGTAGTTGAATATTTAGGTCCGTAAATCTTATTGCCGATTGATGTCACTCGACTTTAATAGAGTGAAAAATGTGTGTTTCTGTGGTTTCTATACTAAGATATTGAGTTAGTACACATTCATTTATGTTAAATTAGGCAAAACCCTTAACCGTCCCAAAATCAAATAACTTATTACAAGTAATAAATAATTGTAAAACCACATCACATTCCTATTTGCCTACTTCTCAAAGTTTGGTGTCCCACCTTTTGAATTTGGACTACCAAATCCTATTAGTAACTATTGACTTTGCTGCTTAATTATTTTTCTTTAGTTGTGAAAATCAGCTTCTCAAATGTATCATGGAACCCAAATTTAAATATTGTGCACACATGCCAGTCTTTTTATTATGTAAATAATGTTGTAATTGTAAAAGTTGTTAATTAAGTCCATGTTATTGAAAGTATGATTTTAAAATCGTGTAAAAAACTAAAATCAATACATAGTTCGTGTATTTTAAACTAATTGAACTGTTTTTCTTAACCTTGTACCTATAACTTGTAATAAATTTTGTTTATAATTTTCCTTAAAATTATATGATACGAAAAGTTTTGGGTTAGTTTTTTTTTTAGTCACTTTTTGTGTGTTGAAGCTTGAAGTCAATTTTTAGATTTATGTTTTATATTCTTAGAACTTGGGAGTTAAGAAATAGGCTACAACTAGAGGCAAAGTTTATCTAGAAATGTAATGGCTTTTTTGGAGTTAGTTATGAAAAATTACATGAATTTTGACACAATTTGTAATTTAATAAGACGTGAACTGTGGAATTTTGCAATAACAACACAATATTTTATAATGATCTTTATTGTGTTAATGAAAATCAAATCATGGTTACGTTACATATATACAATTTTATAATATTTAATATCTAATATTAATATATATCCATTTGAGAGTGTTGAATATGTAACAAATTGTAAAATTGTAGTGTTATTGCATAGTTTTAAAGTTCGTGTCTAAATTGTAAATTATATTATTCAAAACTTCAACTCAACAAAGACATGGATACAATCAGAACCGAAATCAATTTAATTGGATTTAAACAAAGAGAAAAGCTTTTTTACGAGCTAATCAAATGCTGGAGGCAGGAGTTCATTTTGGCCATGGTACTAGGAAATGGAACAAAATAGGCACAAGGAAAGAGCAATAGGCCAGACCAGCCTATAAAAACGAAACGCTCCCTCCTTTTCCTACCCCCCTCCCCAAAAAAAAAGGGTACTAGTTAACATAGCCAAACCCCCCTTTTTGGATAAAATAAATTACAAAGTGTCAAAGATGATCTATTTTTGGCACAAAATTGGCCCTTTAATTTTTTTTTATTTTAATTATATATATATATATATATATATATATATATATTTTGTTGGAAGCCAAAAATAATTATTTTTTAGTAGTATACACGGTGTATATATATTTGGACAGTAATCAATCGCCAGATGAATAGAAAGAGGATAAAAAAAAAACTCAAAAAAAGAGAGAAATATGTGTGGGATATTTATCTATTTGTTGTTGTTGTTTGTCTCGTAATTTTCAGTTCCCCTTTGACTTAGGACATGCATGATGACTTTTTGAAAATTCAGTTAAACGTACTTCTCTAACTGTATTGTATTGACATTAATTGGTGAGGTTGGTGGTTAATTTCAGATTAATTTCATACCCATTTTTCCTAGTTAGGCGTATTAATATTTTTTTCTTTACCCTTTTTTGGTATATGGTATACCCACTAAACTATGAAATATAATTAGCTTTTTGTTGTAGTGTCCTGATCAGCATCTATATATATGAAATAAAACCAAATTACTCGAAAATTATTTAAAATTGATGGTTGACACCTTATTTGAACTTGATTTAAAAATATATAAACTTATATTAATTTATTTTTTGTTTCGTAGATTTGAACTTCCATTCGACCGTGCACAAGAATGGACAACTAATTAAGAAGAAGATATAACTGCTCACGAAACTGTTAATTAAAACTCAACTTATGTTAAATTTTTTAAAACCTTGTTCATGCTCGATTTGATCATTAATCAAATTTCAAACAAAATTTTAAAGTTTGTCAAACATTTAGATCGAGCTTTTATGCTTTTTTCTTTTAAGGTTTTTTTTTTTTTCTTGGGGCAGTAAGTCGAGATTATTTTTCTTTGAAATAGCATGCAACACACATGTTCAAGGATGTAATAGAAATCCACAAGTATAAAAATTTAAATAATCTTGACTAAATAAATGGAGAAAATAAGTCCGACTTACTTGAAATCAACTATTCATTCATCTGTATTATAATTAATCCGACAATAATTGCACATGGTAATTAATGCCTCAAAATTATTGAGTTTCATATTATGTGATGAATGAATTATATAAAAAGTTATGTCCCATAATTGGAGCATATCAATATTAGTATTACATTTATTAGTCGACCTAAGATTCACACTATGTCAAAACATGCTTCAGTTTCAAATATATATTTTTTTCCCACAATTTAAGCATTCATAAAATGTTTTATACCTATTTTTGAAATAATAAAAATATTCCTATACCCATTTTTATTAAGTCAAATAAAAAGACATAATAATATCGACTTCTTCATATTTACTCTGACTTAACTGCTATATTGTGGCCAACTTCTTCAAGTTTAAATCATCCAATTTCATTTTATATAATCAGATCATAAATATGTCATACATGTTGAAAATGTATATAAGAAAGGTTGAAATTTGAACATCACAAGTCTTGTTGCCCACAAATTCTCTCACAATTAAGTTATTTCTCTTAATTTGACTTTCTTATAATTTCGCAAATACTATGCAAGAAATTAATTAGATGATTGCATTAGACAAACTTGTGCGACGGACTGAATTATAAATGGATTTGAACTTGAGAAATCAATTTTAAACACACACACCACGATATCCATTGCACCACCTCATTGTGACCAAATTTAATACCTTGCACAATTATTTTAAAATGACGCCTTGTAATGAAAAAATTAGTTATTTAATTTGATATAATCCCTATTTTGATAATGATCCTGAAAAATAGTTGGCGTACTTTGTAGGAAAGTATTTTGGACTTTTTTGCAATCACACGATTAAGCAGCCGTTACTTCCCTTGTACATGAAAATTGGTTTCAATTTGAAGATTTAACATGCATGTGGAAGCCAGTTGTTTTACTCAAAAATTGAAAATGGATCCAAACTAATTTTCAAGCAAGGTGAATATTAAAGTTATTTTAATTAATTTCAAGGAAGTTTTTAATTGTTTAAATTATAGGGCAATATTATGTCTTAGATCTAGGAAGCCAAGATCGCAACATTTTGGAATTCATTTCGACTAGTTTGAATATTGGAAATGAAATCGTGTAACAATGTATATACTTTATCAGAAAACAATAAAATTCAATTGTACATTTTTAATGCTAGTTATTAGTTAGTTAGTGAGTGATATTTCTGATTGTAGATGTATATTTGAAAGTATATGCTTATATTTTAGTCGTGCATGTGTATAAGCATTACAACTAATATGGTGTTTCGGAGAATCATGTAAACTAGGAGTGTAAATTGAGTGGATCGCTTATCGTCAAATTCAAGATTGAGTCGATTGTCATTAAGTTGAATTCGAAACTCAAGATTGACTCATCAACCTGGGTGAGCTTTAAAAAAAATTAATTTAATAGTCACTTAATTAATATGACTTATTTAAGGATAAATTATAACATAATTTATGAAATATAGTTTTAATAAAGTAAATATGTTTATATAATATAAGTATATATAAAAGATCACTTAAGTATCATATTTTAAAGCCAAACTATTGGTAAAATATTTTATAAATTTTAGGTCGGGAGCTTAAATCGAGCCTACGAGTAGAGTATTATAAAGATTGATAACAACTCATGAGTTGAATTTTGATCGATACATTTACACCCCCCAATATGCACTGAATAATCTTTTAAAAATAATATCTAACGATATACATCAAACATAAATACAATATGAGTAACATCATTTCACAAAATAAATATGGATTAATAATTTGGGAGAAAATAAACACGGTTAATGCTAGGAGTAATAGATAGGTGTATTGTAGCGAACATTAAAGGAGCATTTATGTATAGGAATGGTTTGAGATTACGAAAAGGCCCTCGGGAAATTGGAGACACGTCATGGTCTTCAGTTAAGATTCGTTATAGCGCTTTAATTGTGAGCGTCGAAGCGGTAGTTGCGCACGCAGTCAGGAACCGCCCAGATTTAAGGCAAATTCACCTCCTAATTAAACATTAAATCTGTATTATTAGTTATTCCGCGAGCTCTAACACATTATTATCTTAACTAAATTGTGGCCCATAAATATACCGTTAATTTATACTCTCTCCACCACAGACCCACTTTCCATTTTTCCTCTCCTTCACCTCTCTCAAGGATCATCAACCATTTCACAAGTAACACCATCACTTTCTCTCTCTCTCTCTCTCTCCTCCGTTCTTGCTGGGCGGGAGGGGGAAGGAAACTCTGTAGTCAAGAATTTCGCAAAGATTTTCCAGACCATCTCCGAATGAATAGAAAGAAGAATAATATGGAAAGTAGAGTTGAAATGGATTCCCCGGGGATGAGGAAGGAGGAAGAAAGTGAGGAGGAATCATCTCCGAGTCCGAGGGGGGTATTGGTTGAGGATTGCTTAAGGGAGTTGGAGGAGAAAGGATTTGCAGGGGAGCTGAGCAATCTGCAGTGGAAGAAAATGTTTGGTCAGGTGAAGAAGACGTCGGTGTGGAAGATGTCGACAATATCGTTGCTGGGAGGGGCTAACGGACTGTCGAAGAAGGCCCTGAGGAAGAGAATGGGGAGGAAGAGCAACTCGGAGGATGGCGGTGATGATTTTATAATGCCAAAACCATCGTGGAGGAATTTCAGTTATGAGGAGCTCAATGAAGCTACGGAAGGTTTTAGTAAGTTGATTGGGAAAGGGGGTCATGCACAGGTCTACAAAGGGAGGTTATCAGATGGTCAACAAGTAGCTGTGAAGAAGATAATGAAGGAGAGCGAGGACAAAAATGGGGAATTCTTGGCAGAGCTGGGGATCATTGCTCACATTGATCACCCTAATGCAGCTAAGCTCATCGGCTTCAGTGCCGACCAGGGGTTGCACCTCGTCCTCCAGTATTTACCTCATGGAAGCCTCGCCACTGTACTACACGCTTCGCCACCTCACTCTGCTCTTCAATGGGGAACCCGCTATAAGGTCGCCATTGGGGTTGCCAAGGGATTGAACTATCTGCATTCTGCCTGCCAAAGAAGAACTATTCACAGAGATATTACTGCCTCCAACATATTACTCTCCCAAGATTATGAAGCTCAGGTCATATTCATATTCATCATATTCATCATATTCATATTCATATTCATATTCATATTCATATTCATATCAATTCATCTCCAATTTGCATCTCCAGATATCAGATTTTGGACTTGCAAAATGGCTTCCAGAGAACTGGGCTCATCTTGTTGTTGCTCCAATTGAAGGCACTTTTGGGTATATGGCTCCAGAATACTTCATGCACGGCTTGGTGAACGAGAAGACCGACGTATTTGCTTTCGGGGTTCTTCTGCTCGAGCTCATTACAGGGCGCCACGCAGTTGATTCCTCCAGCCAAAGTCTGGTCATGTGGGTATGTATGTATATATATATATGTTCCACATTAATATTGTAATGTATGTTGATATGATGATGGTGTTGGTGCTAGGCAAAACCTCATCTGGAGAACAACAGTGTCGAAGAAATAGCAGATCCTCGATTAGGAGGAGAATACGACGTTGTAGAAATGAAGCGCGCCATGTTCACAGCTTCAAACTGCATCCATCACTTGCCCAACATGCGCCCTAACATGAAGCGAGTAGTCCAGCTTCTCAAAGGCGATAACGGATTAGACATGAAGCAGAAGTCCATGGGAGGACGAACATTGCACATCAAGGCCTGTGATGTCGAGGACTACTCCTCCAATACTTACATCACCGACTTAAATCGCCATATGCAGCTAGTTATGGAGTAGATCACTCCACACAATCACTTTCTCTGTTTTTTCTTTCTTTTTTAGTATTGTTGCTACCCTGCTATGAAAATGGCGGCAGCTGCTCAAAAACAACTGTGTACAGAGAGCGAGCGAGCTAGCGTGCGTACTTTCTTTTAGCTTTTTCTTTCTTTCTTTTTTTAAAGGTTTGGAGCAGTAGACAACAACCATGGTTGTTTTCCACAATCAGACAACCACATGTAGATGCAAAAGAGAATTTCTGGATTGATTTTGTATCATTTTTATATGTTAAAGTTCCAGCAAAATTTGACTGATTGCAGGAGCAGATTCTGGCAGTGGAAAACAGATTGAAAATTAATCCACGCACTCTGCTCCAGCATCATTCAAAATTACATCTAAGCAAAAGCTACTAGCTGTGCTAAAGATCGAGAAGAAGCTACTTACACCACATTTTCCAGCTTCTACCTAACAAACTATAATCTCTCTCTTATCCTCCTCTCCAGAAAACTAATCCTAAACCTTATCTGGTCAGACAACGGGCAATGGTCAGTCGACTATGAATCCCACGAGCAACAGCTATTGGTTAAAATATTAGTTCAACACCAGTATTGGCTAATGTAGCTAGCTAGCTAGTAGCTAAGGGCACATGTCATGTTTGTTAATAGGACTGGTGAGGCCAGACGAAGAACTCCCCTGGTGTCGGCATCAGGGTCATCGGGGTTCCCATTGATGAGACAGAGCTGGAAGTGTCGGAGACAACGGGATGGTTGTTGGTGGAATACAAGTGGTGGAAGAGGTTGTGATGGTAGTATGGTGTTGAGTTGTCCAAGGGTACTCCACAAGGGATGGCGGAAGCTGGCTGGATCGCAGCAAAACTAATGCTGCTGCTGCTGCTGTTGCACGGGGTTTGAAGAATGGCGCTCAAAGGCGGCTTCTCCTCAGCTTCAAGAGACAGCTTCAACCGCTTTGCTGTTCCTCCGATGGGAAGAGGGCTCTTAGCTATGGCCTCAACATCATACCGGTTCATCTCGAAATTCGTGACTGCATTTAGTCCCCTGAATTTGATTGCAGCTATGTCATATGCCTCTGCTGCTTCCTCCTCAGTTGCTGCCACAATTATATCATGCAATCAACAACTTTAAAATTCTGCAACTCTTAATCCAACTCAAAGATATATAGTAGTAGTCATTACTGTATCTTGGGAGTGTTTCATCTGGATTTACTTGAGAGACGATGCTTATTCATTGAAGTCAATCAATCGAATGTAATCAATAACACAGAAAGGAAACTGAGCATACCAAATGTTCCGAGGTAGAGATCTTTGTTCCCTGCAACGCGACCAATCCTTGCTTGCCATCGGCCTTGTTGATGATGCCTGCAGAGGGTCTCATGGTGCGTCAGAACAGTTCAAGAGTAACCACATTTCTTTTTTAATTAATGATCGAACTACGAAACTTTACTGTTGATAAACCATACCTTGTAACACCCCTGTAGATTGATGCGCCCCTAGAGAAACCACTACTTTTCCTAAGAAAACAGAGAAAAACTATGATTAGGGAAACTTCATGGTTAATTAGACCAGTTCTCCCTCAATAGTGGATGTATGCAAACCTTCTTAGTGAGGCAATGAACTCTTGTTTAGTCATATGCTTCATATCCTCCAGTTCTTTGGTATAATTGGAGATCTGCAAGTAAGATTCTCCAATTATAATTCAATCCTCGACATGATAGCCATATAAAACTATTCGATTTCAAGCAAGATAAGGTAATATAGAACTACGACTGTATATATTACCGGGAAATTGGTGGTAGCAGTAGGACCCCAGTACTTCAGAGCAGCCAGATCGTAAGCCCGTGCTGCCTTGTCTTCCTTATCATATCCACCTGCATTCCCACATCACACGATAAATACTCACATTCAAAACAGATGAATAAAGAGCATATTTTGAACAATTGAGTTGGAAATAATATACTCACCAAGGTAAACTGTAGCATATAGTGCACATTGCCAGCAACACGACCGTGATTCATGCAGCAGAAATAGATAGCGTTAGACAAAATAAAATCGACACAGAAGCAAGGAAGTTAATTCAGAGGTAGTAAATCCAATCATTCACCACAACTCAAGCTCAATTTTTCACCATCATGTTCAAATTTTGAACTTATTATGTTCCATTTCAAACTTCCATTTCAAGTGCAAATTCCAGCTAATTAAGCAAAGGCATAAAACCAAAGTAGTTAACATTTGGTCCCAAAAAAAGGACAAGTTTCCCATCACCCAGTTTCCTAATATAGCAAAGTTTCCTATCACTAACTAAATCATCTCCCTCCATTTTCTCAATTTCCCAATATAGACATATGTATGTGAGTGTATATGCGATCATCACACCGCATTATTGAAGGATGAATGGCAGTAGAGTAGATAACTTCAAATTGGGACCTTCTGATTTAGGAAAATAAGTACATTTTAGATGATGCTCATTTAAAACAAAAACAAAAAAAAAGAATCAGAAAGTGAGCAAAATTCCAGAAAATAAGGTGGGCAGCTGTTGATTCAAATTTCATCTAAGTGGGGAGGGGGTTCATTGGTCAAACCTCATTGAAAGTCATTGTCCCATGTAACAAAAATAAAAAAGCAAAAGCTAAAGCAAAAATTCAGAATTTCAGACACTAGAGTTCAGACTAGCTGAGGTAATGTGGGCATGTTCACGGACCAGGAGGTGCGGTGGTGTTATTACAATTACAATCAAATCAAATCTAGGTATAACAAGAATATTTTTGGACATAGACTTCATTAACTTTTGGACAACATTTTTTTCTCATCTGTACAATTTTTTCAAGAATCACATAAAAAAGTATATACACGTTGTTTTACAAAAATCAACCAAAATTGGCGGCCCCTATCATCAAATCAGTGAAAGACTTTGAACTAAATTTACAAGAAATTTATTATTCAGGTACAATTTGTACATATCTCTCTAGTCAATCAATCATCATAAAACCCTGATTGAAAGAAATCATTTTGCGATTTATTTAAATTTAATTTCTCCCCCAAGGCTAAGGCCTAAGGGAAATATTGATTATTCTCCCGAGAAAGTACAACCTCAGAAGAGCGTGAAAAGAAGCTTCAGAGTTGTACCTTGACGCCCTTTTCTTGCTTGGCCCTCTCTTCTACAGCTGTTATCCCATAGATGCGCTTCATATCTTCCCGTCCATCTATGTCTGCATCAACCATTATCAAAATACGTAAATAAATAAAAACCCTACAAAATTTAATCTTTCAAGCCATGCATGTAACAATTAATCTCAACATTATTTAATTTTAAGATAAATATTACCTGGTAACGCCTCTGTAAATTGAAGTTCTCTGACCAAATGTATCAGCGATTTTCTTGCAGCTATCTGAATCAGCGGATACAATCGATTTATTGTTGTTGTTATGGTTAATGTTGACATCGAGAGATAAACCATTGTTAGTTGCAGTAATGGGGCAGTGAGAGTAGGCGGCTAACTCGCTGGCCGACTCAACCGGCGACTGAGTCTGCCCGGCGAAGGCCGAGTCGTCGACGCCCGAGTTGGCGGAGAAGGCCTGGAACCCAATGATGCTCTTTAGATCTTGCTGCTCGCCGTTGCTGAAGTAGGCGGCGCCGTCGGCCTGGTGGTGGTCGTAGATGTGAGTTAGGGACGAGTCCTGAGTCTCCGTGGAGTCGCCTCCGCCGGCGAAGAAGTCCTCCAGCTTCGGCGGTGGGTGCTGCATGTAGGTGGTGTAGATGGCGGCGTTGTGTTCCTTCACTTGATGGTTATCGGCTTCTGCATACATCGTAGCTTTGTGGTTAGGCCACCCTGCCAGAAATGAGAATGATCTGAGTTGTGACTGAGTTTACTCGGCTCAAGTAATAAATGGTTTCAGCAAGAATTATACTAGAGAGAGAGAGAGGGAGGGAGAGAGAGAGAGAAAGAAAAGCAAGTAATTTGATATATAGATATGACGTCGCCAAATATTGAATGGAAAAATGCCAAAAGATAACTGAATGAGAGTAGATTCTGGCCGAAATATGGTGATTTTGAAGGAAAAAAATTTGACTTCATTTATTTTTCAAATATGCTTATCTCTGCAAAACAAAACGGAGACATCGAGGTGTTTGCAACAGGGACCATTCAAAGATTCCATAAAACACACACACATATATACTGATATACATACACACGCCTGTATGTATACAGCAGAGAGAGAGAGAGAGAGAGAGAGAGAGAGAGAGAGAGAGTACCAGTACTGGAGTAGAAGTTATCGGCGAAGGAGTAGTAAGGGTGGGAATCATTAGGCTGAGAAGAAGGAGAGGAGGAGTTGAGCATTTCCATGGAAGACAAAGAGAAGGAAAGCCAGTTGCTGTCGGGCGCCATTTTTCCGATTTCTTCCTTAAAAATCTCGAATAGAACTTGGATTACAACTTAGGAATCTGAAAATGCGACAAAGAAAGGAAAGAATCGTGAGAATGAAAGGTGGGATTAAGAGCAAAATACGAAGCAGTAAGAGTAGAAATCCAAGTACCTAATTAGCAATATCCATTAAATACTAATGGATCAAACATTGTGGGATCAAAACGGCCATGTGTGTTTTCACCTTAAACTTGAATCAAATTAACGATGAAACGAAACCAGCCCAAAAAAAGGTCTCTTGGTTTATTACATTCAAGAATGAGAGAGAGAGAGAGAGAGTAGCACATGCAAAGGTTGAAATAAAGGCAGTAAAAATTACTCAATCAACAGCTAGCAATCACACGCAAGTAAAACTGGCGAGAGACTCGTTGGTGTTTATATTAAAAACGTTTGTGAGAGAGAGGAAACGATTAAAAAATAAAAATGGGAGGTAGCTAGGTAACTAGTTGAATAAGTTAAGCGAGCAGTAGAGAGAGAGAAAGAGAGAGAGAGAGGGCAGATGGAGGAATATAATGGGGAGGGAAAGGCGGTTCAATCTGCCATTCGGCGTAAGACCAGAGGGGAACGAGGAGTTTTTTCCTTTTCTTTTCCATTTCCTTTTATTAAAAGTGATAACATTTGAATTATTTAAGGTATTATGAGAAAAAAGGTTATAAGAAAAACAGTAAACCGGAGGTTTTGTCTATTTATTTATTTATTTTTCTTCTTTGTTGGTTTGTGGGGGGTGGGGGGTTGGCTTCTGAGCAGAGGAAAATGTGTCTGCGGCAAAGCTCGCGAAAGATACGGGCTGGCGGTCTATCCCTCCATGGACCAAATCTACAACTCCATTACTATTTTCCTAGGGTTAAAACGCTTTTTTATTCATACATATATTTTTTTTAATTATTCTACTAAAAAGGCATAAACCAACTTTGTTCTCTATTAATTTTATTGAATGTGTCCCTCTAGTTTAGTTAGTTAAAATCAACTTTGAGCACTCTTAAACCGCATTGTTAAATTGTTAATTCATTGTGGAAATATATATTATTAAGTGATATTTATAGTCACAATACAGGTGATATTTATAATTATAAAGTGGCGATTTTAAATTGTAATGCAGGGATTTTGTGTTAACAAAAATATAAGTACATGAACTTGATTTTATCCAACTAAAGTAAATAGACTCAATTCAAAAAATCATAAGTGCAAGAATCCAAGTTTTTTTTTTTTGCCTACTAAAAACACAAACTTGACATATTTTGTAAATTGAACACCGATTTCAATCTCGCCGAAATTGAAAGTGACGTTTATTTTTTAAAAATGACATCGTTAGAACTTTAACAGAAGTCTTAAAAGTCTTAAAAGGGTATTGTATTTATTTATCAGATGAGGAGTCTACTTGTATTTCTCGACATACGTGCCATTTCCAATTTGGTCAAAATTGGAATCGGTGTTAAATTTACAAAATGTGTTAAGTTTATATTTTAGTGTAATAATTTATAGTTCATGTTAAAAATAAAAAATTATATAAATTTCATTATATAAAAGCATTTAACTATATTTCTTAATAGGGGAGGACTTGTGTGGGTGTGTGTGTGTGTGTCTATATATATATAACTGTATGTTTGTAATATATGATCTTTAAAATTGACTATATAAGTTTTAAATGACATTGAAGCTATTTGGAAAATGATGGAAATATGTATATTCAAACGAGTTAGTTAATTATATAACAAAGAATTAAATTATCTTTAAAAACATGGTTATTATAAATTTAGTCACCAACTTTGATCCAATTTATAATTACTATATCACTTTTAAAACATTACAATAATCACTACCTTTCGATGTGTAGTAATTTTGACACTCATAATTTTTTGAACGGTCGAAAATCCAACATATACCCCCCCCCCCCTATAGTGAGCTCATACAGGATATTAATGAACCTGTCTTGTTGGAATTTCCGACGGCAAAAGAAATTAGGGGTGTGAAAATTACTACAAATTGAAAGGGGGTTTAGTATTGGAACATTCTAGAAGTGATACAAAAAATTACAAATACGATCAAAAGAGGTAATTAAAATTAAAATGAATTTCTCAACTTTTAAAAATTTACAACAATACTTAGAAATAATTTGTTACTTGAAGATATTACACTTTAGTATCCTAGCTTTGAAGTTAGTCACACAAATTTCCTAACTTTTAAATAATTTACAATTTAGTACACGTCCTTTCAACATCATCACAAATTTAATTAGCTCCGGAGCAAAATTTTGATATCTAATTTTTCAATTTGTAACATTACGCAAACAACAAATTATGTTTGAACTCACATTTAAACTAACCTACCTTGTTCGAGATGGTCGGAATTTTGCTCATACCTAAAATCTAAATATGTGACAGTGTTGAAAGTTCAGTGCAAAAATAAAATTGCTAAAGGTTTAAATATATTTTGGTGATGGGCCTCAAAGGTCATATACTAAAATATAATTATCCATTATTTGAACTGTAAACATTTTGAATTTATAGGCAATAATCAATTCAGCGTCTACTATTAGTAATGGAACATTAAGTGAAATTTCAATCATATACAGTATGTCAGGCTTTCACTTTTTTTTGCTAATATGACAATCTTATGTATTTAAGGGGGAAAAAGGGCAACTTTGCTAACTCTAAACTGAAAACACATTAATGGTGAATTCCGTGAAAAATTAAAATAAAAAAAAAACTAACTTTAATTATCTATATCTTCATCCATATATCCTTCTTCTTCCTTTTCCTTTGTATAGTAGATTTCTTATTCTAAAATCTAAATTAAAAAGGAAGAATAAAATATTCCGACATTTCAGTAGAATATCCAACCGTTGTTTTGTTATAGAAGTCAAAAGTGATGGAAATTTGCAAAATTTAGATGATGCAGTACAATAATTTTTTAATGATTTTGATATTTTTTTTTTGTTTAAGGGTTAAATAAACCTTCATTATGTAATTGTAAATGAGACATGTGAAGCATGGAGGCGTCGTTCCAAAAATAAAAACTAAGTAGAAAAATATACATGTAATCGTATATTTAAAATAATTTGGTTAACAGTACAGACACAAGTATATGAAACTGGTGATAAAATGGGAAAGTTAGATATAGTGGTAGCCTAGCATGTAATATATTAGATTTAGGTCATTTAAATGGTAATGAATTATTTAGTGTAAATAAGGTATTTTGATTAAAAAAATAGTAGGAGTAATAAATTAAGGATTGATTAATAAGGATAGGTAGGGAGACCAGCGGGCGAAGAAGCAGGAGAAACAGTAAAATAAATGCGACGGAGGTGAGGAGTAGGAGTAGTGCATCCCCATGTTTTAAGGTGGTCTGCATCATTTCATTTGCCACCCACAATATTTTACAACTTCCCCTTCTTCATTCTATCTATCTATTCCTCTTATTATCTTGCTACATCCCATCATCACCTCTCTCTCTCTCTCTCTCTCTCTCTCTCTCTCGCTCTCTCTCCCCGTGTTTGTGTTTGTGTGTGTATTCAAAATAAAGAAAAATTAGTTTGCCATGATTTCATTATTTTCCCCCCTTTTCTTGTTTTTTAATTCTTAACTGTCAGATAAAAGGCAGGGCTATATTTCTTCTAATCGCTATAATATATATTTTTTAGTACACTTGATATTGGTGTAAGTTATAAAGTAATTTTGATTTCTAAAACAATATTATATTTAATAACTCTTTAAATCAACTTTGCTTGATATTAATGGATAATAATGGCAGGCTGACTCAATTAGACACGCATCCACGTACACTCTCTTCAAATGAGATAAAAGTCGGTGTTCTTATTGGAAGAAATTCAGTGTCACGACACTATTGCAAAAATTTAAAATTCATGAAGAAATTCTAAAATCAATCGGGTAATTAACTTATTGGTTTAATTTTTTCTATAAACCTCGTGCATGTTACAATAACAATAGTATTAACAGGGGTAAATAGCCATTATCACTAAGTAAATAATGTAAATAGCCAGTTTTTAAAAAAATAATGTATTTAGCCTTTTAGGATGTAAATATACATTAATACCCTTACTTCCATATAAATAATATTTGAATATAATGTATTTTTAACATTATTATTTCCTAAAATAAAAATACCTTAATATATTTAAAACAAATCAGATTCATAATGATCTAATATATTTTAAAACAAATTAGATTTATAGTAATCTTT
The DNA here is from genome assembly GCA_026008535.1 of Perilla frutescens. NCBI lineage: Eukaryota > Viridiplantae > Streptophyta > Magnoliopsida > Lamiales > Lamiaceae > Perilla > Perilla frutescens. The sequence goes on from BRKX01000016.1 coordinate 8,053,970, forward strand.
TATCACACCCAAAAACAAAGAACGGTCATTCACACTGATATTTTCTCACGCTCAAACTAAAAATATATCTCGCCAGTCGCCGCCATTGAAGTCGAGCATCAACACTGAAAACTGAAAAAACTACAAGATTAAACAGTCGCTGAACAATCATGGATGATAATTTCGAACAACCCCATCCTCATAACGAACAATTCCCTAAAGAGGTAACAATTTGACCTTTATCATAACCATGATGCACGAGTATAGTTTATTTTTCTCCCTTTGGAGTTGCATGTGATGCACGAAGATAATAGTTAGTTAATCTAGTGGTGCATGAAATTTTACACGAGTAGGAAAATTATATACTAGTGTTTAAATCAAAATTATAATGCAACATGAGTACATGAGTGTTATGACACGAGTAATTCAAGTCTTGTTATCGTGCATTGGTTAAATATTCAACTACTACACGAGTACACGAATAGTTCAATATAACAATTCAATACACGAGAGCACGATTATGCTCATTCGTGTACTCGTGTAGCAGTTGAATATTAACTTGAAACACGACTGCATTAGTGTATTTATTCGTGTATTCGTGCACTACTTCAAAAATCTATAGATACACACGAGTTCATTATTCTACTAATTCGTGTAATCGTGCAACAGTAAAAAAATTAATATTCCACACATTATAAATAAATTGGTGCACGATTCTACTCCAATACTCGTGTACCGAAAGAAATCGATTCGTGCACCAAAGAACGATTGAAAATGAGAGAGGCGAGTGGGAAGAGAATGAAGTTATAGATTGAAGAGAGAGAAAATCAGATATTTTTTCCCCAAATCTTATTGATATATGAATATATTATATATATATATATATACATATCTTAATATTAAATATGAAAGTAAGGGTATTATAGTACTTTTTTTTCATAATGACTAGATACATTATTTTTTAAAAAAGTGGCTGTTTACATGATTTACTAAGTAAAAATGGCTATTTAAAAATTTTGCTCGAAGCAGACCCCTTTTGTTTAATATAATTCTATCTTTATCTTGTTCTTTAATCATGTATTGTTTTTCTATCTTTAATTTAGTTTAACATGGTATCAGACCCAAATTATTTGTTTCATATATATGAAAATACTTGATATCCAAAAATTATATTATAGTCAAATTAAGTACATCTATATATGAAGAAATCGAACTCTCGGTTTTAACAGAGTTGTGATCAAAGTTGGCTCCAAAGTTGGGACAACTTTGTATACGCAGCGGAAAAATAAATATAGAACAATGGATTGGAATTATAATCTCATGAAATGCCTCAGGGCGAAATCTTCACTATATAGAATATGTGAATTACAAAAACACTACTAGAAAAATACTAACTAAAATATTAAGATACTTTATCTCTTCCTTCACAGAAAGTTGAGACTAAAGTTGTCTTAACCAAATCTAGTAGAAACTCTTATAAAAATATAAAACTAAATCTATAGAATCGATATATGCTCTCTGGACTCTCATATCTCAAAAATACACAGATGAATCCTATTTATACCAGACTTGAATCTTGACCCCCACTCCAAGATATTACACGATCTCTCCTCAATCTTCACTTGATCACCACTAGATCACAATCCCTTGAAAATCGCCATTAGTTATTCATATCCCACCAAACTAGGAAACCGATTATATCTGCAAGACTTGGTCAGCTCGACATGCACCAATTCTTCATCAACCGACTTATAACCTGCACACAACAACAAAGAAAGACAAAATAACAAAATACAAAGTATTGAACCTCACGGTTCCAACAATCTCCCCCTTTTTGTTTTTCTTTCCAAAATCCAAACTTTCTAAGTTAAACAACAAATCTCCCCCAGGTACAAATAAACATAGACACAATGCTTCCCCTAAAACTGCAACAAAAACACATATGGAATAAGTAGCAAAGTTTCTCCCCCTGTCAAACCAACTTTAAAAAAAAAAAAAAACTGATCATAAAAACATAAACCTGCTCAGAGTATCCCATATAGTACTAACAAAAGTAGTTCAGGATCATTAGTTCAGGATCATTAGGAGCAAAACAAAAACAAAAACAAAAAACAAATAAAAGATTAGTTTGTTTCAGAATATCATCCAGCAAACAAAAACATTTAACTGCAACAGACTGCAGCCTTCAGCCTTCAAGTTCTTCATTCCTCGTCCTCAGCTTGGCCTGCTCCCCCTTGTCCACTTGGTCCTCCTTCATCTCCCCCTTTTTGGGAAGAAAGAAACCGTTGCAGCATCTGACGTTGTCTCCCAAAGATGGTGATCATTTCGGACAGAAAATGTATTTGTTCCTGTAAAAGAAACACAGGAACAGAACAAAATGTTTCTTCGTTTGAAGTATCTCTGGCAGAACCATCAATCCAAGACAGATCCCTTGCAAGGAACGTCTGCTGGACAATCTGGAGAGGCAGCCGATCAGTGAGGGCATCTTTCTTGGTAAGCTTGAGGCCTTGATCAAGTAGCATGTTAAAAATGAGGGAAGACATGATAAGCTTCTTGTTTGACTTTGTCATGGCAACCTCGGATATAGCATTGAAAATCCTTTGCCCAAGATTAACCTTATCCCCTTTGAATATTTTATACAGCAAACATACATGATCAAATGGTACAGTTGTTGTATTGGAGGTGGGCAGCCAATTTGAAGCACAAATCTTGTGAAGGACCGAGAACATCGAGGTGAGAACAGAAGCAAGTCTATTTGGCTTCTTATTTGCAACCCACTGTTCTGCCCTTCCACCAGTCAAAACCTCAGCCATTTTGCCTTCAAGCTCATCATCAACTTCATCATCACTCTCAGTTACATTCGGCACACCCAAAAATTTATTTATACGAGAAGGAGATATAGTGAAAATCTTTCCACGCACATATACCTTCCCATACAACTTAGAAGTGTGATTACCAAATTCATGAGTTAAATTTGCATAGAACTGACGAACTATCTCAGCCACGAATGGTTTAACATAAGTCACAGACCCAAGCACTTTCCTTTTCTCCAAAAACACAACCAAATTATAAGATGCATAGGTCTTTCAAATCAACAGACCGATCATTCAAGATTTCCCGATTTTTAAAATTATCCCAATTCCTCTTACCAATATCAGAATAAAAAAGTGGGGATAAAGCCTTCGATACCTCAATATCTGACTCAGAGTCATGTGCCGGCTCAGAACGGGCAGCACTCCGCTTGACCTTCTTGGTAGCTTTGCTCCGCGACTTAGATGGTGGTGAGGGAGCAAGCTTTCGTTTGCCTTTTCTAGAGATTACTACTTCTTCCTCCACGACCTCCTCCTCGGAATCAATCTCTTGAGTAGAAGGAGTGTGCTCATCGGATTCGTCTTGTGGCTCCGCTTCACTCTCCTCGGCTTCGGGTTCACTGTCGAGATGGATAGGCTCCGATTGGGGCTTCGAAGACTACCGGAAGTGAAGAGTCGTTTAGAGCGTCTCTTCGGTGGAGCTCTCTTGGGTTCTACGGAACCCGAGACTATCTTCTTCTTACGAGATACGACCGGCGATTTAGGAGGCACACCGGTAGGAATTTCTTCTCCAACCTCAGAGAACGGAACCTCGATTGGACCGCCATTATGAGTCTCTGGTTGGATATATTGAAAGAGAGGCTCGAGTGGGTCTTCTTCCGCAGGGGCAAGAACCGGCGTGTCAAGTTATGGCATGATCACTCCATCTGGGGCAAGGATGATGGCCTGAGAACTCTCTGACTGGGAGAAGGAGATCTCCATCGAGGTCGGTGCTGGAGCAGGAAGCGGAAGGGGGGTCGATTGGACCTCTGCGCAACTTCCCATCTCAGGGGATATCTCCATCGGAGCGTTTTCTCTCGACGACGATAGGAGAATAGACGGCCGGAGTAGGAGAGTGGTTTCTGGAGACAGTAACCGAAAGGGATTCGGCATGAGAGGGTTTGGTGGTGGAGTAAGGGCTGGCTGAGGGGGAAAAGATGAAAGATGACGGATATACGCAGAGACTTCTAGGTCGCTTACAAACTCTTGAATCTGCTTGATTTTTTCAGGAGTCATGGCGATGGTGAAAGTGTCGAAAGTTTGATGGAGATGAGTTAGGAAGTTGAAAGGTTTTGGGAAAGGCTCTTTTGGAGAGAAGAGAGATATGACTGAAATTTGGCAGAGAAGGGATTTATAATATGAAACTCCTTAAAGAATAAAGAAGCACTCAAAGACGGGATTTTTAAACATGACGAACAGATTCATCCCGCCAGAAAAATAGGAGTCAATATTATTAAAGATATAGTCAAACTGAGATATTAAAGGAGGAGTAAGATATACTTCCAGATGCATCCAACTGAATTTCAAAAATTTCATTTTTTTTTTATTATTATTATTTTTTTTATTTTTCTATTTGAACAACCGTTGTCTAGAAAACAACTGTACTTTTAATACATCATTGAAGACTTTTGAAGAAGAGAGCAGATGATGAATAGATGTATAACCAAGAGAATCTCATAAAAACCATTTATCAAAGGTCTTTGACCTAGTTATATGGTTTTTTAAGAACGATCATGATTTCACCGTTTACAGGCTTATACATCCTCGAATCTGCTCAACTTCACAGTCAACAATGATAAATTAAAAGTGAGACAACAGTTGAACCAACTTTCAACATCAAAAAGAACACAAGCCGAGAGATTTTCTCAAAATTGAGAACCTCTCATAGCTTAATGCTTTTGTAAACATGTCAGCCAGTTGAACATCTGTATTAACATACTCCAACTTTAATAACTTCTTTTCTACTAAATCTCTAATAAAATGATACCTTAAATGGATGTGTTTGGACTTTGAATGATGGACATGGTTCTTGGCAAGGTTGATTGCGCTTGTATTGTCACACATCATTACCAAGGGGTTGCTCTCTAGACCATAGTTATCCAACATTGACTTCAACCATACCAATTGTGTGGTACAACTCCCGGCAGCTACATATTCCGACTCGGCTGTAGATAGTGAAATGCAATTTTGTTTCTTACTATGCCATGAAATGAGGTTGTTACCCAAATAGCAGCATCCACCACTTGTGCTCCTTCTGTCGTCAATCTCTCCAGCCCAGTCGGCATCACTGTACCCGACTAGGTCTGTAGAAGTGTCTTTTGTGAATCAAAGTCCAAGTTCACAAGTACCAGCGACATAACGTATGATTCTTTTCACTGCTTTCAAATGCTCCTCTCTTGGGCATGATTGAAATCGAGCACACGCACACACACTGTACATGATATCTGGCCGACTTGCAGTCAGATATAGGAGGCTGCCTATCATTGATCTGTACAAAGTTGGGTCAACTTCAGCCCCAACTGCATTTTTTGACAGTTTCTCCGTTGTGCTCATAGGGGTTCTCATGTGTTTTGCATTCTCCAGACCGAATTTCTTCACAAAGTTCTTTGCATATTTCCCCTGAGAGATGAAAACTCCGTTCTCCTTTTGCTTGACTTGGAGTCCGAGAAAGTTACTAAGTTCCCCAACCATACTCATCTCAAAAGAGGTAGACATGGCTTCCACGAATTATTTCAAGGCATTCTCACTTGTTGACCCAAATACTATGTCATTGACATAGATTTGGGCTATCGTTAGAAAGTTGTTCTCCCTTTTTAGAAAAAGAGTCCTATCCGCATGTCCCCTGTACAAACCAAAATCAAGCAAAAATTCGGTTAACCGACTATACCAAGCTCTAGGAGCTTGCTTTAGTCCATAAAGGGCCTTGTGCAGCTTGTACACATGATCGATCTTTGTTGGATCTTCGAATCCTTTGGGTTGTTCCACATACGCCTCCTCTTCCAAAACTCCATTGAGAAAAGCTGCCTTAACATCCATCTGGTGAAGAGTGATGTTGAGGTAACATGCAATAGCAAATAAAAGCCTAATCGACTCTATTCGTGCAACCGGAGCAAAGGTTTCATCATAGTCTATGCCTTCTACTTGAGTATATCCTTGGGCAACTAAGCGAGCCTTATTTCTAATGATATTTTCAAATTCATCAGTTTTATTTTTGAATATCCACTTAGTTCCAATAACATTTACTCCAGAAGGTCTGGGCACAAGTGTCCAGACTTTGTTCCTCACGAACTCAAGTAACTCGGCTTGCATTGCACTAATCCAAAATTCATCCTTCAAGGCTTCAGCAGCATTCTTAGGTTCAATCATGGACAAGAACACAATCGTGCCAACTTCATGTATGACACATGATAAACATACCATCCTTACCATCTCCTTATAGTTGGCAACAGCTTTCCCTCTTGTTTGGACCCCTACGTTAATATCTCCAATGACTCGGTCTATTGGATGATCTTTGCGAATTCTTTTAGGTGGGTCCCTTCTTGCACTGCCTTGTACAGGGATATCTGGACCTTCTTACTTATGATCAGATTCAGGTTCATTGGCTGGTGTATCCTCGGTTGTCGTTGAAGTGGGCTCAACTTCAGGGTCAACTTGTGCTGCATCGGTGTTTCCTGTATTTCCCTGAATCTCAATTACACCGTCAGTATCATCAGTAGGAGTATACAAACTAGCCATATCATCAAATCTTATATTCACACTTTCCATTACAATTTTGGTCCTGAGGTTATAAACACGGTAGGCATGACTGTTAAGTGAGTAACCAATGAACACACCTTTGTCACTTTTAGGGTCAAACTTGTAAAGATAGTCCCTATCATTCAAAATATAACAAACACAACCAAATACATGTAAATATTTCAGGTTGGGTTTTTTACCATTCAGAATCTCGTATGATGTCATGGTGGTTCCGGTTCTTAGGTTTACTCCATTACTTACATGACATGCGGTATTTAACGCTTCAGCCCAAAACCATTTAGCCAACTTCTTTGAGTGCAGCATTACAGTGGCCATCTCTTGTAAAGTTCTATTCTTTCGCTCGGCCACACCATTTTGCTGAGGTGTCTTTGGGGATGAGTATTCATGATGAATATCTTCTTTTGTACAAAAGTTAAGGAGTTGTATATTCTCAAATTCCCTTCCATGATCGGATCTTAACCTCTTAACACAAGTGCGATAAAAGTTTTTGATCATAGCATACAATTCTAAGAAGGTATCATACGTTTTACCCTTATTTCTTAAAAATTTCACCCAAGTATACCTTGAAAGATCATCTACAATGACAAAAAAATACCTCTTACCTCCAAGGCTTTCAACTTCAGCTGGTCCCATAAGGTCCATATGAAGTAGTTCGAAGCAGCTTTGAGTTGTGAAGGGTCTCTCAGAGGTTGTTACAACAGGGTGTGAAGCTTTGACTTGTTTTCCCTTTTGACAGTCTCCACAGAGGCTAGGACTCGCAATATTCAACTTGGGAACTCCTAGAACAGCATTTAATCTTTGGAGATTCTTCATGTTACGAAAATTTATGTGTCCTAATTTTTTATGCCAAAGCTGCACTTCATTCACCTGCGCACTTAGATAACTGTTTCTGTTAGTCTCATAGATATTATTGGAAGATCTTACCCCTGAGATCACATGGTTACCGTTGTTGTCCATCACAGTGCAACTTTCTTTATCAAAGATGACGCTGAAGTTGTCATCACATAGTTGACTGATGCTAATAAGATTGGCCGTCAGTCCTTCAACATGTGACACATTAGACAACTTTGGGAGTCCAGGACTGTCCAAAGTTCCACGTCCAACTATCTTGCCATTTGATCCTCCTCCAAATGTTACTTCACTACCGTTGATTTTTTGATAATTTGATAGGTAACATCTGGAACCTGTCATGTTACGTGAACATCCACTATCAAAGTACTAGGTGGTTGAGTCATTATCTGTTGATGCAGTGAAGACCACTTGGCAGGTAACTGTGGCAGTAACTTTGGGTCTCCATACCAGTTTCTTGGATTTGTCAACCTTTCTTGTAAGGATACGATTTGAAGCTTGTTTCCTCAGACGCATCTCCTTTTGGTGTTCTTGTATGAACCTATGACAAAAGGGTTTAATGTGTCTAGGGAGAAAACAGTAGTGACAAATGTACTTCCTACGTTTCCGTTTTACTGATGAAGTGGAGAGAACTTCCTTTGCTTTAACAAATGGTTTTCCATGGGTAGACATGATTTGTGTAAAGGCGGGCTTCACACTTTTATCATAGCCTATCCCATATGAAGTTACCTGAGTTTGGGTAAGAACCTCATCTAGCTTGGAAGTACCGGTGTTGAGCCTTTTGAATGTCTCATTTGCATGGTTGAGTTTAATCCTCATGTTGTCTAATTCAGCATCCTTCTTTGTCAGCATGACTTCAAGTTTTTGCAGTGAAGATTTTTGCACAGAAACTTCCTCATTCAGTGACTCTACCACCTTACACTGTTTATACCACTTGACGTACAGTGTCTTGTACTTTTCTTGCATCTTTATCAGTAGCTCTAGAGTATCTTCATCCGAAGCTTCTTCCTCTTCCTCTGCAGTGGTCACAACAGTGTTGAAACAGAAAAGTGTTTTATAATAAGATTCATCATACCTGTCTGAAGTTATCGCAACTTCAGTAAGATTTGACTCATCCTCTTCAACACACACTGCAGTTAAGGCGGCATGCTCGGTTGGTGGGTCATTAGGAATCTCTTCTACATAAATTCCAGAGGTGTCCAGCTCACTGTCACTAAAGGATAAGAAATTGACATGTTTCCCAAGTTTGCGAAACGTATTGGGACACTCATTTGCAAAGTGCCCAAAACCCTTGCATTCATAACACTGGACAGTAGAGAAATCTGTCACTTCTTTTGGTTTGAAGTGTTCTGATGCGGCACGCCTAATGATTTTTGGTTCCTTTCCGGGTGTAATAAGTCTGTCATAGAGAACCAAGGATCCAGAGGCGTCAGTTCGAGGCTTTCGCTGTTCTCTACCTCCCATTTGTTGTTTCCCTTTGTTGGCTCGAATGAGAGAGTTAACTCTTCGAGTAAGGAGAGCATAATCTGGATCTTTCTCAGTGATTTTTTCAAGGTCTTCATCTTCTTCTTCAACATAAGCCGAAGTTGTCTTTGAAGTTGCCCCGACAGTCAGGGCAATTCCCTTTTTCTTCTGTCCACCCTTTTCAATTAATTCCATCTCAAATGTCTTCAGATCATTCATCAGTTTGGTGAAATCCAGGGCTCCAGTAGTTGTAACAGTATCAATTGCAACCACTTTCATGTCAAAACGAGAAGTTAGAGTCCTCAAGGTTTTTGACACTAACCTCTTATTGGTGATTGGATCACCCAAATCGTTGCACTCATTGGCAATCTCCAGTAGTTTGTTGCAATAGTCTCCTACGGACGCATCGTCCTCCATCTTCATGTTTTCAAACTTTGTGGTGAGGATCCGATGCCTTGATTCTTTAATTCCAACATCACCTTCGCAATGCTGCTGGAGTATATCCCACGCTTCCTTAGCCGTCTCACAATTCCTAATAAGTTTGAACATCTGAACGTCCAGGGAGGATTGAATCGCGTTGAGCGCCTTGTCATTAAATCGCGTTGAACATCCGAACTCTCGGTTTTAACAGAGTTGTGATCAAAGTTGGCTCCAAAGTTGGGACAACTTTGTATACGCAGCGGAAAAATAAATATAGAACAATGGATTGGAATTTTTCACGAGATTATATTTCTATAATCTCATGAAATGCCTCAGGGCGAAATCTTCACTATATAGAATATGTGAATTACAAAAACACTACTAGAAAAATACTAACTAAAATATTAAGATACTTTATCTCTTTCTTCACAGAAAGTTGAGACTAAAGTTGTCTTAACCAAATCTAGTAGAAACTCTTATAAAAATATAAAACTAAATCTATAGAATCGATATATGCTCTCTGGACTCTCGTATCTCAAAAATACACAGATGAATCCTATTTATACCAGACTTGAATCTTGACCCCCACTCCAAGATATTACACGATCTCTCCTCAATCTTCACTTGATCACCACTAGATCACAATCCCTTGAAAATCGCCATTAGTTATTCATATCCCACCAAACTAGGAAACCGATTATGTCTGCAAGACTTGGTCAGCTCGACATGCACCAATTCTTCATCAACCGACTTATAACCTGCACACAACAACAAAGAAAGACAAAATAACAAAATACAAAGTATTGAACCTCACGGTTCCAACAATATATATAGGGGTTAGTTATAATAAAAACTTATTTTGGTGTGAAAACGTGCGGACTGTGCTTGTTTAATGTACTTTTAGTGCTTTTCTTACTGTATTTTGGTGCTAAAAACATCTAGCACCAAAACACAATAAGAAAAGCATTAAAAAAATAAAAAATTTAGCATCAAAATACATAAAGAAAAGCACTAAAAGTCCGCAGTTTTCACACCAAGATAAGTTTTTATTTGAACCAACTCCTATATATATATATATATATATATATATATATATAGGGTTGGGTTCTAGAAGGAACCACACCCTAGGTGAGAATCGAGAACCAATCTGAGCCATAGATCCGGTATATTTGGACGGCCTAGATCTGCTCCAGATTTTAAAAAATGCGGTGGCAATCTCGTAATAACGTCCAACTTCGATACCCCTGAATCTTAGTAAGGGTAAAATCGAAAAATATATGAATACTCAGAATTTACGTGTATATTTTTCAATTTATGGTTTTAGCACTGTCATGGCTTTTTTTAAGCATTGTCATGACTTATTTTAGCATTACTCTTTTTTAGCATTAGCATAAAAAAATGTCATCGACATTGTAAAAAAATCAAGAACAAACACTGTTACATGTTGAATTATCAATATATGAATACTCAGAATTTACGTGTATATTTTTCAATTTAGAGTTTTAGCACTGTCATTTTCTATTTTAGCACACAGTCATGGCTTTTTTTAACATTGTCATGACTTATTTTAGCATGACTTTTTTTTTAGCATTAGCATAAAAAAATATCATCGACATTATAAAAAACCACAAACAAACACTGTTACATGTTGAATTATCAATATATGAATACTCAGAATTTACGTGTATATTTTTTAATTTAGAGTTTTAGCACTGTCATGTCCTTTTTTTAGCACTGTCATGACTTATTTTAGCAGAATTCCTAAATTACAAAAATATCCTTAGTTTATTAAAAAAGTCGCTAATATTACAAATATGCCACCACGTTTTTTCAATCTTGGGACAGATCTTGGCCGTCAATATAAGAGCGATCTGTGGCTGAGATTGGTTCTCAATTCTCACATGGGTGTATGGTTCTCACATGATCCCATCTCTCTCTCTCTCTCTCTCTATATATATATATATATATATATATATATATAGGATGTGGTTATAATAGAGACTCCTCTTTCTGTGAAAAATAGGGACAAATCTGATCCCTACAAATATTATTGATGGATGGATGAGATTAAATGTGTCTAAAATGGTAGTTACTAAATTTTTAATATATTTTATTTCATCCATGGGTAATTAGGTAATTTTATACAATAATTTCATATAGAATCATGCTCTAAAAATGGCATTAGATACGGGACTGTGAGATTTCATATCTATCCCTAAAACAAAACCCTACAATATAGGCAAAAGAAAAATTAAAAGAAAGCAGCGATCAACGAAATCCATAGCGCCGATTGAATTGTAAAAGCCTAGCATCCCTAAAAAGCGTCAGCGGCAGGCTGAGGCGACAACAACTGTCTAGTAAAAATGAATATCACGCGGCGGCGGTGAGTTTGGTGTGCGGAAATGAATGCTTTTGATGATTTTTCCTAGTGTTTCCGAGTATCATCAATGCTTTTTAAACATCACCTTCATGTTTCTATTTGCTTACTTAATTCGGTTTTTGATTTGATACGTAACATATAGTGCTTAATAATAAGTAAACAGATATTTTTGATAAATTGATTAAGTGCCAGGGTATCATCAATGCTTCTTAACCATCAACTTCATACTTTTAGTTGCTTAACTGTATCCATTATCATGTGTTACAGTAAAATGTGTTTGCTGGTTACATGGAAGCAGAGGGGTTGAAAGTGAAGTCCACAATAGTAAAACGTGCATGCATGACGAGGCTAGACATGACTTGGAGGGATGCCGAAAATAACAATGATTGTGGTGTCTATGTTGTGCGGCACATGGAGACATACATGGGTCAATCCAGCAAGGCTTGGCATTGCAATCTTGAGAAGGGAAATGTCGCAAGAATGAACCTTCTTCGCATTAAGTGTTGTGCATCCATACTTACAATAAAGTTGAATGTCCATTCTGACAAGATCGAAAAAATGCAAGGTCTCTTTTTGGATTCATATGTAAGAAAAACAACCAAGTGCTAGTGATTTGAAGGACAATGTTTAGGTCTTATTATGCAAGTACGGATTGCAGTTTATTTTTGATGGATGTTGGTAGTTTTTTATTTTGAATACGGTGGATTTTGGATAGTATCATTTTTTGAAATGCTCATATGCAATTTTTTTTTACTTTTATGATAATGCTTTATATGGTTTATGTTAATACTACGTACTTTGATAATGCTTGTCATTTCACAATTGATGTTTACTTAATACTTGTTATTTACTACTTTCGTTTCAAAATGTTTGTTGTTTTATTTTTTTTATCTGGAATTAAGAATTAATTTTGTGGACAAATATACCCATCCCTCATATATACCATAAAATCTAATTCATCTATATTTTTCTAAAAAATAACAATATTTTCTCTCTCCATATATTTTTCTTTCTTCATATATTATAGGTAAGTTAGAATTAAGAAATCTTGTAGGATTTGAGAGGGTTAAAATTGGGACAGAGGATGTCAAATTATATAAAACAACAAACATTTTGAAACAAAAAAAAAACCTAAAACAACAAACATTTCGAAACGGAGGTAGTAACATTTTAGTGCTTTATACTGGTTATGTATTGCTTAGTTAATGTATTGCTTCTAATTGTATTACTCTTATCCCTTTAGAATAAATAGTATATTAAAATGCTTAGTTAGTGATTGTTATTTAACAGTTCATTGCTTTAGATGAAAAACATATTACTTCTAATTGTACTTTGGACACAAAGCATTAACATGTATGTTAGTGCATTTCATTCTGTGTTTATGATGTTCAAGCACGTGAATTCCTCAGATTCAGGGATGTGAGTATGAGTTTGATAATGATTCGCATTGCACTTGTTAATGCTTTGTATTTGTATTGATAATTCTTTATATAATGTATATTGATAATACATACTTTTGGTGTCATTTCACATTTTAGAAACTGATCCTTAGTTAATGCTTGTTATTGACCAGTTAAATGCTTCATATAAGAAATTGTATTACTTTGAAACTAACATGAGTCTCCCATCTAACAACATTCTAAATTCCGATTAATAGTATATTTAAATGCTTTCTATAACGTGAATTAATATTGGACACTTGACAAAACAATCAAATGCAATATTAAGTTGTCATGAATAGGTACCGTAAAACTTTTAAAAAAATAACTCCAATATCATATTTTATTAGGACAATTCCTAGCATTGTGGTAGCTTTTCTCTCCACAAAAGCTGCACGTTCTTAATAGATTCTTCATCTTTTCCATATTCTTCTCCTTGTTTGATTTTATACGACTGCCACTCTCTTTTGTCTTCATAAGAACTGGTGGTTTAATATTAATTTGTTCCGACATAGATGATTGATAATACTCTTCAAATAACCTCTTTTTCACATACTAAGCTAATTCATTGCATCCACTGGCTTTAAATACATCTTTCACGTCTCTAATGACTTGCAACAATGAATGCGATCTATTCAAGTCCTCTTCAACCAACTCAACACAACTGTAAAATTCAGAAATAATATCATACAAAACAAATTGATTATCTTCAATAGAAACACAAGAGTCCAAGACATCACTACCAACGATGTGTGCCATGTTGCATAATGCTTGTTTCATCCATCGGCTTACTATGCATTAATTCTCAGGTATAAATTCATAGTTTAGATCCTTGAAGATAAAAAACCATTAATGGTACCTGCACACACATAAGACCATACAATGCTTGACTATGATGTTTTCAATGCTTAGTAAGAACTCAATAAATGCTTCTGATCCGATACACACCATGAAATACATTCTTATGGCGTGACTGTAAACTATAATGCTTAATTACAAACTTTTCAATGTTTGCGTATTACAACATACATGCATTTTATCATTTTCGTTGTAGTTCAAATAGTGAGATTTATTAAATTAAGGCAACACATGTATCGTCTGCAAAATTATTCATAAGTCCTAAAATCAGCTCATCGAATTCTACAAAGAACAATAATCATTTTTTTTTCATATAGTTTCCTATCAGGTGATGAAAAAATTATTTAAAACTACTCACACAACCATATGATGGATGAAAATTAGAAAAACATGAATCATCCATTCTTGATAAAGGCGACGAGGTAATCGAATCCAATTAGTGTACTTCTGAAATATATCGAACAATACCGAGATTAAATATGGCAAAATCACTTGAAGTCTGTTACAGATATATTGTTCTGAAACGCCGACACGAACTCTGCTACAGATGTATCGCTTGAAAAATATCGTGGGTAACGGTTTGTGGAAAAATCCTAGCGAACGGAAAAAATACGAATAAGCGAAATACCTGTCTCATCCATTCTCACTACGTCGACTGAAATTTAGTAACAATTCGACTCAAAGGCCAATTCACTCCAACTGAATGATTCTGTACAATTTGCCTCTTATTTTTCTCCCCAAGCGAGATACTATAAAGTAAATAATTTTTCCAGATTCACAAAAACAAATCGGACGAATCGTTTGAGATATAAACTCACCATAATTAAAACCGCTTAATTAGGACGGTTAATATTTGCACAACAATAGGACTCTACAGTTTTTTTACAAATTTACATCATTACCCTTATCACTTTATTTTAAAAAAAAAAAACTGGTTCCACTAATTAATCTCATCCGTCCATTTGATCAGATCTAAGGGATGAAAGTCATCCCTACTTTTCACACAAGTGGTAGTCCCTATTTGATTCTATATCCTATATATATATATATATATATATATATATATATATATATATAAAATAACACACTACTTTTTTCCCGCCTTGACTATTTTATTAATTGACAACAACAACAACAACAACAACAATAATAATAATGGAACAAACTATATACATGTTATGTGATGATACACATCGTTTCTTGTGATAATTACATATTGATATATCATTATATATTTTCATTTTTTACTATTTTTTGTATATTTGTGTGATTTTTTCTTTTTCTTATGTAATTTATATCGCCAAAAAAATCTATAGGCTCCATTTTTCAATTTGTGAATTAAAGAAGTTGTTCATATTACATCCATCAAGATATTGCGATGTCTTCTATCATGACAACAACAAGATTAGCTTATATTATTGTAAGACATCGATAAAATAAAATTTGGATTTGAATCAATATTGCAAGGAAGCTAGCTAACAAATTCATTAGTTATATTGGGGGAGGACATTGATGATCTTACAAGATCGATTGGTATTTTGTTTGCATATTTCGTTTATTAATTTTACCAAACAACATGTAATATATCACGTTCAATCATGTTGAATCACATTATGAAATTCTCTATGCAAAACTGTAACATGTTTCATAGTTCGTGGTAACTCTGTATATTTTATGTTATTTGCTCATTGTATACCTTGGATATCATCTATATATTATCTTTTTCGTTATACAATTTGATTCCATAAAATTAAAATTGTTGATAGAAAAATCAGTTATATCATGATATATCTACATGATTTTGTATTTAATTATATATATTTTCGTATTTTATACAAAATAAATGTAAAATCTGAAAAAAAAAATATTATAGCTTCATGTATTTTTTAGTATTTTTACTGTTTCATATTTATAATATAAATAGATAATGATTGTTTAGTCAAAAATATTAATCTATCTCCACATCAATATTATTGAAGTGAACCAGTTGTATACATAAATATGAACCATGCACATATGTAAATTAATATTTGAATGTATTTCAATTTATGACATTCTCTTTAATTTCAAAATATTGTATATCTTAAAAAACATTATTTCATTACTTATTAAATGCACATAAATATTATTATAATTTTAACCGATGTTATAGAAATATTTGAGCAAAATTATTTTTTGGCTCATGTAGTACACAAGGAAATTATGTATATATTGGACTAAAATTTTTAATTATAAAAAAAACTCATTCATACATATTTGCATTTATTACTTAAATTAATCAATTAATTAAAACATAATTATTATAGCCTTATATATCTATACATATATTAAGGCAAAATCATGTGATAGACAACAGTTTATACTAGAACCATTGTAGTTAATACTTAACAATTATATTTTAGACAACATAAGAATTTATTACTTAACAATTATACTTTAGACAACAATTTTTGTATCATAAACAACAGTTATAGTTAATAGATAACAGTAGTGACATTTATTGTTGTAATTTTTTTTTGCATTTTCCATGAGGGTTTTGATTACAACCCTTGTATTTAACAAATTTTTGAAATATTTTTTTTTTTCCTTTGAATTTTGACATTTGTGACATTGTTTATTTTTTTAATGTATAGCCTTATAGGTAGAGGATTTGTAGTACTCTACATTTGTCACTTAAAAAATATTTTTTATAATAATAATAATAATAATAATAATAATAATAGGTAGAGGTATAACATAATTTACAACAATTTCTTATTTTTCTATTTCAATTTCAACATTTGAAATAACTAACTAATTATATTTTTTATACCTATCATATATTCAAAGAAATCAAATGATATTTAATCGTGGACAATTATACATTGGAATTTATAAAATCGTCACGATTAAAATATTCCAATTCGATCTTTCTACCATATATTTTTATTTAGATTCTAAATTTTAATTTAATTGTTGTTTGTTGTAACTACACAAAATTGATCTTAACTAATTAATGTATATGCATATCATTTTATTCATTTATAAAAATTGAACACAACATATAGAATTCAAAAATAATTATAATATTACATATCTAAAAAAATAATAATTATTTGTGTATCGCACAGGAAAAATACTAGTATATGTATGATGTCAAGTAAGGCCAATCCTAAACTAATTATTCATGAAGCTTCTTTTAGCGTTTAATTTTAATTTTTGTTACGTTGTAAATCGGACTCCAAAATACTACTATTTTTATATACTATAAATTATAAAAAAAATCTTATATATAATAAATTTTATTTATTTGATAAATATATCATGGTTCTGTTTCAAAAAATTGAGAAGAAAATAAGTTTTTTTATTGAATAATTTTTTTACATACAATAATTTCCTTAATTTATAGCTAGATTATTGGAATTTTATATTATTAGGGAACATCATTTGTTATTGCATACTATTTTTAATATATTTAGCTTGAGATTTAATTTTTTTGATAATTTAATGAATAATTTTAAATATATTACGTATTTTATCTGTGTATCACACGGAAGAAGTGCCCGTATATGTTAAAGGCTTACTAAATTGTATAATATTGTTTAGTATGTTTACAGGTAGAAATATAGTTTAAAAGAATACGAAAGTAAAATCTCAAAGCCACACGGGAAATTAAATTGAGTTGCTTGTAAATGTCATAGACATCAATTTTATGCCTCCGCATAAAAATGAATATAGTACACAATTATTTTAAACTATTTTGATTTTTGATAATGTCGCCGTCACTGTCCCAAATTAATCTATTTGTCTATCCCTTTCTTGTTCATTTGATTTGATTTTTCACTAAAATTTAAAAATATATTAAAAAATAATAATTAAAAATAAGTAAATTTCTTATTACATTCATATTTATTTCTTTGATCATGAATTAAAGTTAAATAAAACATATTAAATAGGAATATATTTAATTAATGAGCAAAAATTATACAGAAATCAACCCATGTATTGGGATATTTAAAAAAGAAAAAACAAGCCTACATAAATACGACGGGAGGAAATATATTAATCAGTAAATAATACTCGAAAGTCGAAATGTACACCCTAATAGAAAAAAATTAATGTATGATTTACTCGAGCTAACGGGTTAAACTATTAATTAAGCTAAGTAGTAATTATTAAATTGGATTTCGATAAAGAAAAGCAATTTAGAGGAGAGAATCCAATGTAGTTTGGGACCAAATGCCGACCGATCCGGACCAACTTGCGCCTTTTATGTTTTACGTTCCTCTGAACCGGACCAAAACTAATAATAATAATAATAATAATAATAATAATAATAATAATAATAATAATAATAATAATAATAATAATAATATCCCAGTACTATGTTGGACAAAATTTCATCTTCTGTTAAAAATGGTAACATAATTACTTAATTCGCATCTTAATTCATTTTAAACTTTTCTGGGAAAATTCACCTTTAATTAAATACTTCATTGTTAGGTCCCCGTTCACGGAATAGTGGACCGCGAGTTCACATTTCTCCCACATTAGTACAATATTGTCCGTTTTGGGCAAAGTCCGCACAGTTTTCACTTTGGGCATCTCCCAAAAGGGCTTATACTAATGGTGGGTCGCGAGTTCACCTTTCCTCCACATTAGTACGATATTGTCCGCTTTGGATATCTTCCAAAAGGGCTCATACTAATGGTGGGCCGCGAGTTCACCTTTCCCCCACATTAGTACGATATTGTTCGCTTTGAGCCAAGCCCGCACGATTTTTACTTTGAGCATCTCTCAAAAGGCCTCGTACTAATGGGTAGATGAACTCTTTATATTCAAGACAACTCTGGAATATATTTCTGATATAGGATTTGGATTGTCATCCCAACATTCATCTATGTTAAAAGGGTAGGTGACATCTAACTCACTAAAAAGCTGATCGTACTATATATTGGTACAATCAGAAATCATATTTTCCTAAAATTTTGCATTGTGTGAGGAGAAACATGGGTTTAAATGTCCAGAAAAATCATGATATGTTGTTAAAGAAGTTGGTGAGATTTTATAGTAATTTTTTTTTGAATCAATTTTATAGTTATTTGAGTTTACTTGATTAATTTTAATTAGTTGGATGAGTTAATTAACAAGGCGCAAAAATTGGAATAAATTAAAGCTGTCATTTTGAAAGTGCGTAGTGATGTTTTAAGCCTTCATAATAAAATGTTGTTTAGAGCATTTTTCATAGTAAATGTCATTTCTTAACTTAATAAGGGACATCCACGATTGCGTAATTTAATTTCATGGTAACTCAACTAGTGTTTCTCCTATCCACTGCACAAATAATTATTATTCTTTTAGATATGTAATATTATGATTATTTTTTAATTTTATATATTGTGTTCAATTTTTAAAAATTAATAAAATGATATGTACATGCATTAATTAATTAATTAGACAAGAAGATCAATTTTATATAGTTACAACAAACAAAATGAAATTAAATTTTAGGAACTAAATGAAAATCCATATTAGAAAGATCGAATTGAAATATTTCCAATGTCACGATTTTATAAATAACAATGCATAATTATCCACGATTATAGAACATTTGGTTTTTTTGAATATATAACATGTATAAGAAATATAATTATTTAATTATTTTAAATGATGAAATAGAAATATAAAAAATAACAAATTATTGCAAATTATTATTATTATCATTATTATTATTATAATTAAGAAATTTTTTTAGGCGACAAATGTAGAGTACTACAAATCATCCATCTATGCATAAAAAAATAAAATAGAAAATGTTACAAATCTCAAATTTTCAAGTAAAATAAAAATAATAAATAAGATTGCAAAAAATTTCTTAAAATACAACGGTTATAATCTAAACCGTCACGGAAAATGCAAAAAAAAAAGAAAGAAAATTTACAATAATAAATGTCATTACTGTTGTCTATTAATTCAAAACTGTTGTCTAAGGCAAAATGTGTAATAGACAATGATTTACACTGGCCAGAACTGTTGTCTATTATACGATTTTATCTTAATATATGTATAGATATCGGCAAGGATGAAAATATCGCGAAATATCGCGGATATATCGCAGATATATCGCGGATATTGACATTGCGATACGGATATTGAGGGGAATATCTTTTTTCCCGAGTATCGACGAGAAATCGCAATATATCGCAAGATATCGCAAAATATCGCAAGATATCGCAATATATCGTGATTTTTTTAATATTTCTATAATATATTTTGATTTTTATTTAATACTATATATTTTTGTGATCTTTTTTAGGTCTTCAATGTAATTATTTGAGTTCCAATATTCTTTGCTTTATAAAGATATTTCACTTTGCAAAAAAAATATAAGAGAAAGAAGATCAGGAAATCAACGGATGTCTTAGAAAGAATAGTGAGATTCATCCAATATAATCAAGGATCATAAGTATATATATGGTTTGCTAAAGGATGTGGTGCTGGAAGTTGGTTCTAAGAATGTTGTACAAATTGTTACTGATAATGGTTCCGCTTTTTTGAAAGCATGAAAAAAACTCATGAGTAAGTATGATTTGTATTGGACACCATGTGCTGCTCACTGTATCGACTTAATATTTGAAGATATTGGAAAAAAAGAGACTGTTGCAGAGGTAATTGCAAAGGCTAGACAATTAACCAATTACATTTATAACCATGGTTGGCTACTTGCAATCATGCGGGAGATGTGTCGAGGAGATATTGTACGCCCAGGAGCTACACGTTTTGCAACAAATTATAAGGTTGCAGAGCAAGAATATCTAGATCTGGTAGATATAACAGATGATGAAAATGATAAAAAAGGAAATTCACTTTTTCAATGGGTTCGCCCTGCACACTTAGATGATAATGAGGGAAATTCTGATCCAAAAATAGCTGCTATGACTCGTGATTATGGCATTAATGTGAATCAAGTATTACAAAAAGAAGTGGGTAATACTTTTCGTGATTCAAAAATAGATAGCTCAACAGAGGATGGGGGAAATAGTGATGGAGAAAATGATGGAAGTGGTAGAAATGATGATGGTGGTGGAAATGGTGGGAAAAATCAAGACGATTATGGTTTAAGCCATACGTTATTGAGTCCATTCAATTGTGAGGCCAACTTCACTCATGCAACACAAGATATGGACCACGGAAATAGAGGTAGAGGTTCTGGAATAGGTGCAATAGGAAAGGAATACATAAGGAGACATGCATGGACTCAAGAAGAAAGTCCACGGACTGATATTGAAGAACTTTCTGCCAATCTTGATTCTACGAATATAGGTAGCACTGATCATAGTGATATGTCCCAAGATTCATATGCTTCTTACACATATGGGAGTTCACAAATTGATTGGACTACTCAAAATGTGTATCAAAAAAATAATTGGGTCAATGGATATTATTCAATTCATGGTGAAGCTGTTAGAATAAATCAAGAAACATATCAAGCGCATGTGCATAATTATATCCATAATTACTCAAACGTGATAAGTTGGTACCAATATTGTTTAGAACAAGATGACATTCCATCTACTATATTTGAACCTGATAGATCCTCATTTTGGTATTAATTGTACTTTATAATGTTTATTTAGTCATTTTATGTTGTATTATGTATTATTTTGTCAAATGTATTGTCTCAGGCGGTATTTATATAATGTATTATTCATATATTTGCTTTCAAAATACAATTCTATCAAAAAAATTAATGGAATATGTGCATAATAATATGTCATAATAGTTCCTAAAATTTCATGCTAAATTTCCAAGATTTTAATATGATTTCCGTCATTTTTTTCAATTTTATGCGATATCGATATGCGATATCGATATATCCGTCGATATATCCGTAAAATTGAAGTTGCGATGTATGTTGCGATAGCGATATTTTCATCCTTGGATATCGGGTATTTAACAAATCACTGGCTAATAGAAATAGTATCTACCCATACATGTATTGTACCCAATAGTGAGATGTATATTGTGAACCTCTAGCTATAAATTCAAGTAACTAAATTAAAATTAATCATTTTGTTATTTCAAATGCTTTATTGTCATATAATACCACCAAAAATAAGAAATGATAGGGTTTCGGTAAAATCGTACAAATTTGTACAATTTCATAAATCTATCAATTTGGGTTCTATTTTAGTATGAAAGATATATATGTGTTTTTATAACTTCTAAGTTTGTTTTATAAAATAATAACTCAATGAATGTAGGAATTGAATGTACGTAAGTGATTTTTCTCTCATGAACGTTATTTTAGTCTTTACGTGAATAAATTTATCAAGATATATGAAACTAAGATACTTAAACTTCTACTGTTAATGTATTAATTATGTCTTCATATTTACGGAATAAATACTGTTACAACTACAATGTTCAAAATATATACAAAATTAGGATTATATAATAAGGAATGCAATACATTATAATTTATACGTATTCGGAGACATGCAAGTGATGATGGAGATTTCTGTGTAAAATCAAGATATCATGAGTTCGAGACCCATCATTGTTTCCCATTTTCCAACTAAAAAACAGTACTAGTAAAGTACTCATCTCACACGATCCCACAATTTTAATTTTATTATCCTTCTAACTATCTTATTTAGAAAAGCGAATTTAACTAACATTAGGTTAGCATTTCCGCCAGTAACCCGTAGTCGCTACTGTGGTGCGCACTGAGTAAACCCCGCCCTTGAGACTCACACCTAGTGATTTGGTGGTGGATCGAACTTGAAAACTTTGGCCTCAAGATAACACAACTCCACCACTAGGTCATACCCAAAGGGACAAATATATATATATATATATGTATATATATATATATATATAAGTTACCTTGGAGACTTTGAGTATTTACAAATTGTTGCTATGATTTTTTATTCTTAATTAGTTATTTTTCTTTTCTTCCTTTTCAATGGGAAATTCTATGACACGTGCTTATATAATGTGTTCCTCTCTCACAAAATAATAATTTATAAATAATAGGCTGATTTATTGTTTTATTATGTATGAAAAAGATACATTCCCTCTTTTCAACAATGTGCCCGCGGCTTTCTTGCTTTAATTGATTGATCAATTGGTTGACTTTTTAGAAACTAATTATTTTACAATATATTATACCCCATCCATTTCATAATATTTAATGTTTTAGATTTTTCACAGAAATTAAGATGTAAATTAATAAATGTGACAAATATATGTACCTCCTCTCTCTCCCCACCTGTATCAAATTTTAATAAGTTATATTTTATAGTGTTTTGACATCGATAAAATTCAGAGAAAGTATGAAAAATAATACATATCGATCAAATATTTAATTTAAAATAAAGTTAAAAGTTTAAAACATTTACATTGACATCGGTTTTAGAAACATCTGTAGATAATATTAAAGTAAAGATGAGAAGTATACCTAAAATACGAAAAGATAAATTCACATTGCAATAAACACTGTAATTGCATGTTTGGATTTATATATATATATATATATATATATATATATATATTAGGTTATAATGTGAATATATATTAATTAAATTGAATGAAGTTTTTCCATGCATGAGCTGAACACGTGTAACAAAATCCCACAAAATTCTCCATGTTTACACATATACTAAGATCCGTACGTGGCATTATGCATGTAAAATATATTTTAAATGAGTGACTAGTTTGAGTAAATATTAGAATTATTGAACTCAAAAAATAATATTATCACACTGATTTAATTAAGAGTCATGGTTGCCTTGCTATCCCCCCCCCCCCCGGCTCAGTACAACAAAAAGATAAAATACCTATATATTTGTCATGTGTGTGTGTGTGAGAGAGTATATATATGTGCAATTTTCAACAATAAAAATCAAATAATAAATCATTTTTTATAATATAAACTAAAATATATGATCTGATAATTCCGTTACAAGAAATGCTGAAAATCAGACTATATATGTCAACTTTAATAAGAAGTGGACAGTCAGGAAATCTTAAAAAATTATGTAGTAGGTGTGATTTTATACCTATTTTCTCCTTCGCGTGATTGCAAAATTGATCGAAATTAATTAAAATTAAAACAATAATTAATAATAGCCCACGGAATATAATCTCGTTCAGACTGGAATGTTTTCGAGCCCTAAATTAATCATACATGTCACCCGAAAATTAATTATAATTATATGGGCCATTTTCGCAAGTCTATAGTTTGACCTAATATGCGTTGATTTTAGAAAGTAATAATTATTAAATCGTGCTGCATTGTTTTTTAAAATTAAGGCATTTATGGGGAGAAAAAAAAAAGCAGTATTATTTGTGAAAAAAATCAATTTATATTTTTAAGACATTATATTTGAATTGTGTTATAATAATGTATTACTTACTACTGTATTATTAAGTAAAATGACTTTTGAAAAAATTGTGTGTGTGTGTGTGTGTGTTTATTGGCAAAATAACTTAAAAGGGCCGGTATGCATCCTTTTAAAAAACAGAACGATATATGAGAGACCAGCTGGGTAACATATACATATATAGAAAAAAAAATTAAGGCTTAATACGATTTAAGCACGCATGTAAAATAATGTAGGAGTTTGTCAAAAAAGAGAAGAATACAATTTAATTACGAGAATAGATGTAAAAATATTATAAAATATAAGAATTCATATTATTTAAGATCCATGTACGTACGAAGCCAATGCCGAAAAATCAAGAAAATGTAGAACAATTTATAATTATTTGCTCTATTTTTTGGATAATGATCTATTTAAGTACCACTGAATATTGATTTAAACATTCGTATTTATATATAATAAACAACAATTTTAAAAGTAAATTATATTCAAGTAATATATAATTTACAGTACGGTATACACTGTCATAGTCTCATATAATTAATTCGATAGATATATCACATATGATAGTGTGTGGATGTGAGCTGACGAATAGGTCGTTATCTATTCTCTAATAAATCGAAAGTATTAATTTCATGATTTTTATTAGCTTCCAAATCAAAGGTGAATTTTCTATTCACACTATTACTTACCATTTAAGAAAAACTCACGCCACTTTACATTTAGTATAGTTTCTTTAAATTATTAAGTTCACATAATATCTAAAAGTTCAATATACATTAGTAACGGACTTAATTTTAATCTGCCACAAGTTTATGAACGTGCCCTGATTTCACAATTTAACTAACATTACTTATAATATTATTTGATTTTAGTACTTTTAATATAAAATTACAATATTTCAACCGACGACACAGTTCTAATTAACAAGTCTAATTTTAGGTTAATCTCGTTAGATATAGGAATTATGTATCAAATTAGCGCAGATTAATTACATCCTTCTCTATTGATATACTTACTAAAACAAAAGGGTAATTAAATCACAAAAACAACTAAGTGTCATATTTTTAATCTAACCTTTACTATTACCACTATTATTTAAGTAACTCATGTGTATCTATAAAGGAGGAACATGCAAAGCACGATATATTCATATATTCATATATATATGGTCAATATTATCAACTTAGAAGTGTAAAACAAATAAATGGGAATGCATGGGCGTATTTTTAATTGAAAGACGAATCCTGCTCATCGTTCTTATCCTAGACTTAGGAGTCTAATCTCTTTCCCTTTATTAATTAATTTTATGCACACAATATATATATAAAAAATATACAAGTAAATATTAAAAGAAAAGAAAGAATAAAAGAAATATAGGCTCGTGCAGGGCAATCACTGCCTTTTGACCTTTGACTGAGAGGCACGTGCGCGGCATCTTTTGACTCAAATATCTCGTCGATTGCGGAGAGGCGCACGTGCACTTCTGTCTCCTTCTGGCATTAATTATTGTTAGCATAATTAATAAGATTATTACTTTAAAGTTTAGTCTGTAATATTATATGATTATCATCATATTTAGGATTCTCTCATGCTTGCTGTTATATATATATCTCTGCCATGTCAGCATCCATGCCAGAACTCTTCATTCATCATTTGCTACACCCTGACCCTGCACTAACACTTTTGATTGTTCAATATACTTAATTAAATGTTATCTATTATTTTAATTTATTTTCTCACCTTTTTATTTAGTTCTAAAGTCCATGTTCATACATATTAAAGAAAAATCAAAATACAAGATTAAATATGACTTCGTATTAAATACGCCATCCGTATTAGAATAAATGTCATTTTAACACTTAATTTTGTTTCATAAGGAACGTCACGCGTTCTATACATTCGAGGTTATTAATAATTATATTTTACTCCTATTTGTCTACATTTAATGTATTGAAATACTCTCTTATGGATTCAAATTTCCTGTTACGCTTCTAAGCATGAATTATATATTTTAATGTATACGCAATATCTTGAATCTTAATTTCCTTTTTTTTGTTGTTTCCGCTGAAGGCGTGCATGAAGGGTAATATGAAGAAATACTTTTTAGAAGAATACAAGTATTTATATATGTATATATATATAAACATTTTGCAATTTGATTATCATGAATCATTAATTTTATTTAATTATAAAAACAAATGTCATTCAGATTCAAAGAAAATGTTGAACCGTTGGAACGAGATCATAATCCAAATCAAATTAAAACACAGTAATTTTTATGGATTTGGAATCCTTCTTTCAAGTCACAAATCATACTATACGAGTGGTATTTCAAATCTATTTAATTATATGAAAAATAAATTAAATATAAAATCCTTCGAATATCGAACGTCATGCATGGTTGTAATAACGTTTTCGGTCCTAATACTTTATCTATACAAAAATAAAAATTTATTTGAAAAAAGTTCAAATAATTATTAATATCTGGTGGACAAAGAAATAAGGTTTTTGGCATTATACAAATTGTTGTTTAATGGTATTCATTTTTTTAATGAAAAGCCGACCGGCATGTTTAAAGTATTGTGAATTTAGTCCAACATTTTTCATGCTATCAATCTCCTTTTCAATTTTTCCTAGACAGAATAAAACGGAATTTCAGAAGTTTTCCTTTTTGTTTTTGTCTATTCCCTATTTAAACCTAACAGTTACTATTCTCTTTTTCTTTAAAAAAAAAAACCTAACAATTACTATTTCTCTATATCGTTTTCATCACAATTATCATTACTCTTAATTTGTACGATCTCCTATATATAATTGAAATTCTATATTTTCTATTATATTTAAACTTCATATATTATATATATGACTTTTCCATAGCATGAATGAAATAAAAGATTGAAATAGGATAATGAATAAAATTTCAAATGAATCTCTTATGATTATGTATTTCGTTTTAAAAATCAAACCTTATATTACATTTCGCGTTATTATCTGAAATGTGTAATAACTTTCACATCTGTGTATTTAGTGACATCATAAATGTACGCATATTATATATTAATGATAGTGGCATATAAGATATAATACGAAATATGACCGGAGATCCGGTCATTTCAA
Source organism: Perilla frutescens (assembly GCA_026008535.1). Classification (NCBI taxonomy): domain Eukaryota; kingdom Viridiplantae; phylum Streptophyta; class Magnoliopsida; order Lamiales; family Lamiaceae; genus Perilla; species Perilla frutescens. Next base: position 8,081,451 of record BRKX01000016.1, read on the forward strand.
TTTACGATTGTAAAAGAAATTGTGAAACTTAACAAACATTGGGTTTTTAGTATTGGGCCTATCTTTGGGCTGGAAATATACGCGGCACAGATTCGTGGGCGCAGATAACCCAAGTTATAATATGTTGAAAACAAATTAATACTAAACGAATCTATCGGTAAAAGCAATTTTTTTTGTTCATAAATATTTGCTATAAATAGTCAAACTCCATTATTTAGAGGAAATCCGAAGGAATTTTCTCATAACTTAATAACTAAGTGTGATATTTACGAATTACGAATCCAATGTGAAAGCGGCAATAATAAAATTTTCGGATAAGATTTTCAAAATTATTCCAAAATATGCAACTCTTCCGACTCAAATAGTTGGTCTCTACCCTCTATTGAGCAAATCATTCAGTTTAAATATACCGTATCTCTTAATAATAATAATAATAATAATAATAATAATAATAATAAAATGGAATTCCTCCGCAATATTTTTCCTCTCAAAAACATCGCATAATTAATAGTTACTATAAATTAAAAAAATTATTTTTTATTGTCTCCTCTCTCTCTCTCTCTCTCTCTCTATATATATATATATATATATATATATATATATATATATATATATAAGGAAAGGATCAAATAGGAAACAAATCCCCTCATGAGAACCTACGAACCAATTCTAACCTTAGATTTGATTAGATCTAATGACCATAATTTAGTTAAAGTTTTAGTCAAAGTAAGGTGGCAAACTTGTAATATTTGAGAACTTAATGAAGGCGGGGTTATTTTCGTAATTTAGAAATTAGGTTATGTTTTTTCAGATTTTGGGCCCAATTCCCGGAATTAAATAGACAACACATTAAAACCGTTGTCTTTTATGACGTTGTATTAATATGCTAACATGAGAGATTTATATTGCTAACATCAAGAGATTATGTTGCTAACATGAGGTAGACTCATATTGCTAACTTGACGAGATCATAATATTAAATTGACATGTATTAAACACCACACATATAACATTGGACCATATTTAAAATAATACTGTGTAACATGATCATTCATACATACAACATATTGCTAATATGTTAGAGATTATACACACTGCTAATATGTGACTAATAATTTGCTAATATGTTAGTAACATGTTGCTAATATGTGAATAATGATATGCTACTACGATTTAAATTCTCAAATATTACAAGTTTTCAAAATAACATTAAGCATTGATAAAGTTATAATTGTTTATGAACTTAACTATATATAGTTTATACTTTAACTATTTTCTCATGAAAGCAACTTAAAATTCAAAGTCGTGCATAAAAAATTTCATGTTAGCAACATAAACACAAGATATGAGCAATATTGTGATATCATATTAGCAAATATCTGATAGTTACGAGTTGAATATACGTGAAAAAAAGTTTTTTGTATTTTTCATCAATTTTTACTCAAATAAACATATGCATTATGGATCTTAAATGAAAGAGCATGAAAAAAAAATCTTTAATTTGATATATTTTTTGCATTAATTGGATAAAAAACGAGTAAGTTATGATTATTTAAAGTTTTTAAGAATTTTTTAAAGGATAATGTCATCACTTTATAAAAAAAAATCTGGAATTACCCCTTATATTTTGAATTTTACATATTTACAACTATACCACCGCCTTTTTATCCGCCATGTCATCAAAATCCTTAAATTTGATTGGTTCCTAGGTTCTCACGGGGGGATTGGTTCCTATTTGAACACACACACACACACACACACACACACACACACACACATATATATGTGTGTGTGTTAGGTCCCCATTCACGGACTAGTAGGCTTCCCCCACATTATATTTTCGATATGGGACTTGGAAGACAACTCTTCGATATATTCTCATATTAATGTGGTGGATATATTTTCGATGTGGGATTTGGATTACCATCCAACAATCCTCCACTCAAACTAAGGAACACATCCTCCTACAGCAATACTTGGATTGCCATCCCAACAAACTTTGAGCATCTTCCAAAAGGCTTTATACTAATGTAATATGTGAACTCCTTATATTCAAGACAATTCTTGGATATATTTGCGGTGTGGGACTTGGATTGCCATCCCAACAAACCTCCCCTCAAACCAAGGAACACATCCTCCTCCAGCGACAATCCTCCCCTGAAACTAAGGAACACGCCCTTCTCTAGCGATACACAGTCACGAATACAATCGCGATCACGGTTGAGGGTTTCCTCCTCTTACACATTTTCTCCTCAAACCAAGGAACACATCCCCCTCCAGCGATACACGGTCATAAAGACAATCTCGGTCACATTTGAGATTCTCCCCTCAAACCAAGAAACACATCCCCTTCCAGCGATGCACAATCATGAAGACAATCGCGGTCACATTTCAGGGTTTCCTCCTCCCACACCAACGCAACCCACTATCCCATTTGGATTGTCATCCTAACAATCATCCCCTCAAACCAAGAAACTCCTCCCCTTAAATCAAAGAACACATCCCCCTCCAATATTGACATTCCAACAATCCCCCCCTCAAACTAAAGAACACATCCCCCTCCAGCGATATAGTCACGAAGACAATCGCGGTCACAGTTGAGGGTTTCTTCCTCCCACACATTCTCCCCTCAAACCAAGGAACACATCCCCCTCAAGCGATACACAGTTATGAAGACAATCACGGTCACATTTGAGGGTTTCCTCATCCCACACCAATGCAACCCACTATCCCATTTTCTGAATCGGACTTTGATACCAATGTTAGGTCCCACAGTTACGAAGACAATCATAGTCACATTTGAAGGTTTCCTCCTCCCACACCAACGCAACCCACTATCCCATTTTCTGAACCGGGCTTTGATACCACTATTAGGTCTCCGTTCATGGACTAGTGGGCTGTGAGTTCACCTTTCCCCCACATTAGTACAATATTGTCCGTTTTGGACCAAACCCGCACGGTTTTCACTTTGGGCATCTCCCAAAAGGCTCCATACTAATATGGTAGGTGAACTCCTTATATCCAAGATATATTTCCGAAGTGGGACTTGAATTGCCATCCCAACAATATCACACACACACGTCACATATTTTTAATTATAGAAATCATTTATATTATATTCTATAACATGTTTTATTATGTACATGTCATTCAATTTTATTTGTACGAATAAATAAATATTTGAATTTTTACATATTGAGAAGTAATGAATAACGTTTGGTATATGTTTTATTATGTGAAATAATTACCAATATATATTAAATAATTAAATAAAATGATCAAATAAATTATTCGGTAAAACATCATGATTAGTAGCATCCTCTGTATACTTTATATGTAAATATAATATTTATAATATTTTTTAATTGTAATGAATATGAAATATTTAATAATTTAACATTCTAATTATATGTATAACTAAATCAAACATATATTGGTATTTATAAATTCAACAAATACTACTACAAACGTTGTATAGAAACAAGTGTTTCGTAATTTAAAATATAATATTTTTATTGTAATAGTTATTAATTATTTATGAAATTATTTGAAATATTATATATATAGATATATAATTTTTTTTATAATTTGAAATATATTATATTATTTATTAACATGTACATGTATATACATATGTGTGTGTGTATTCAAGTAATTATTATTTTTTATCAATTATATTGTCAACTTAACTCTTTTAGATTCACAATAATAATTGTCTGGCATAAAAAAAAACTGACTAATTAAAAAACTAATTTAACTTACTAACCAAAATATTATCTATAAAATACGAAGATGTAGCACTTATATTAAAAATGTAATAATTGAACTTGAGATAATGAATAATCTCATGCATCGCACGGGTGGAATAATAATAATAATAATAATAATAATAATAATAATAATAATAATAATAATAATAATAATAATAATAATAATAATAATAGTGTATTTTATTAGTTTAAAAGAATTTGTATGGACGTGGAAAGTAATCAAATATACCGATATGTTTTTCTTTCCCTTCCCGAGCATTACAATATGTAGTATGTAGTGTACGAAATTAGCATCTCACGATTCTCGCCGTACATTTACTTATTGATAATTATAATATTTTTTCTATTAATATATAGCAACGTTTACACTTATCTGAAATTATCAATTTCAATCTATGTGCCCATGCACAGATTAAAAAAAAAGGGAAAAATCATATTTAGGTCCATGTACTATTAATTTTTTCTGAATTGGGTCCCTGTACTTTATAAGTTGGATAAAATCAAGTCCATGTACTTATAATTTAGGTAAATCGAGGTCCTTGAGTAATCCACCTACTCGCGTGTAAACTCGCGCTCAGTTACTAAATACTGACTTTTTTAAAATAAAAAATATATCAAAATTTCCCCATATGAGAGAGAGACCGTGAAAAAAAATCAGCGCTGATTCTCTCATCTTCTCAAATCTTCCATCAAATATATGTGCAAACCTTGGGGAAACCTTGCGCAAACTTGATGCAAGACCATTTCTTCTATAGAAATCAAGTTTAAATGCAAACTAAAGTGTGAAAGAGGTTTGAAAAGTATTCTTGCAGGGTCTCTGAAAGGTACTACTTAATTTTTTGTGCGTTTTCTCTTGTGGTCTCTAATGTCTTTACCATAGCCTTGAATATGTGTGATTTTCTAATAGTGTATTTTTTTTCCCAAAAAATATTCTTCGATTCCTACTAAAAATTGCTCTCTGTCGGTTCTTTTCTTACCTTATTAATTTATTGTTAATCACTTGTTAGGTATGGGTGACTGCACAGTAGAATTGATGATTTACTATGGAGGAAAAATATTATGAGGTGATATTTAAATTTACGAAGGGGGGCAAAGTAAAGTAGTAGAGTCTAAGTTTGATGTAGACATGTTGTCGTACCCTAATATCATGTCATATGTGAAAAAACTAGGGTTCTCCGAAATTAAAGGAATATATCACAGGAAATATGATGGTGGGGATTTTATTGAAGTCACAGACGACAGTTTAATGATAGAAATCAGCAATCACCTTAAAAATGGGGATATATTAGAGTTCTACATTGATGGGGAATTATCTGATGTTAGAGAAGATTTGATTCCTATATGCGAAACATCAGACTTTTGATAACATTATGATTAATATTTCTAACTGGACTGATGATAAAGATGAAGAGTTGTTGGAAGCTAGAGGGAATGTTAGAGCAGAAATGTTTGAACAAAAATCACATGATGTTGTTGTACTTGATATAGAGGATGAGGTAAATGATGATATCATATATGAACCTGAAGAAGTAGTGGGTGGTGATGATGATGATGATAGTGATGGAAATGATAGTGTCTACTATAGCAGTTCTGATTGTGGTAGTTTGTTTAGTGAAGATGCTGATGAGTGTGGAAAATCTAACTTGAGAAGGTCAAAGGAAAAAATTTGGTTTGATTCTACATCTAAAATTCCAATATTTTGTTTAGGGATGAAATTCAAAAATGTTAAAGAAGTTAGGGAAGCCATAGCCCTGTACGCTATTTTGAAAGGTTTGGGTGTGCATCTTGTTAAAAATGATTCCAAGAGGGTAATAGCAGAGTGCAAACAAGGTTGTCCATGGAAATTGCTAGCTAGCATACATAGTGAAGATAATACATTCACAGTTAAGTCATATAACCCATACCATAAATGTTACAGGGTTCATAAGATCAAATTTTGTAATGCAGATTGTTTTGTCAAGTATTTTAAGCAGAGAATCATGTCTTAGCCAAATATTAGGATAAGAGATTTCAAACAGCTGGTGAAAAATGAGTTGAAAATACACATATCAAAACATATGTGTGTGAGTGCTAGAAATAAAATAGTTTCTGAGATGATGGGTAGTTATATTGAGGAATATGGCCTTTTACATGATTATGCTTCTATAATTTGCAAAACTAATCCTGGTTCAGCTTGTTTTGCTAAGTCTAGTTCTGATAACCTTGAAAGAAAGCCTAAATTCACTCATTTTTATGTCTGTCTTGATGCTTGTAAAAAAGGGTGGGTAGAAGGTTGCAGACATATCATAAGGTTAGATGGTTGTTTCTTAAAGGGAATATGTAAAGGTCAATTATTATGTGCTATTGGTAGAGATGGAAACAATCAAATGTTTCCAATTGCATGGGCAGTTGTACAGCTGGAAACAAAGGCCACATGGAATGGTTTCTTAGATGCTTGAAACATGATTTATCACTTGGTGAGGGAGATGGGTATACTGTCATTTCAGACATGCAAAAGGTATGCAATCCTTTTTTTTTCATAACTGATAGTTTCCATACTTAATTGAAAAACATATAACATTTTTTTTTGCTTACATTTTAGGGTTTGGAAATTGCTATGAAAGACATGCTGCCTAATGCAGAGCATAGGATGTGTGCTAGACATGTTTATGCTAATTGGGCCAAGAAATGGCGTGGTGAAGAGAGGAAAATAGTATTCTGGAATTGTGCTCGAGCAACATTCCTACAAGATTTGCAAAGAAGACTGAAAGAACTTGAGCAGTTAGGGAATGATATTGTGCAAGATGTTTTGAAGTATAATTTGGAGGGTTGGTGTAAAGCTTTCTTTAAGACGGATGTTAAAAGTGATGTTGTAGACAATAATTTGGCTGAAACATTCAATGGTTGGATTTTAGAAGCTAGGTGCAAATCCATTGTGAGTATGCTTGAAGATATTAGAGTGAAAGTGATGAACAGGCTGTGGAGAAAAAGAGTGGAATGTGAAACATGGATTATGCACGTATCACCAAGAGCAATGAAAAAGTTAGAAAAAAATAAGGAAAAATCATTTGATTGGATCATAGAATGGAACGGGGATGATGGTTATGAGCTTGCAAAGTTGGAGAATAGGAAATTGATACACGCAGTACATATTGAGAAGAGAACATGTACGTGTAGGGAGTGGGATTTGACTGGTATACCTTGTCAACATGCTGTGTGTGCTATTTATTTTAAGGGATCTCATCCTGAGCAGTTTGTGGACCACTGGTATACTAAAAACACTTTTTTAAAAGCCTATGCATATTACATTCAGACAGTGCCGGGCAGAGGTCTTTGGGAACTAACTGAAAGGGAAAAGATTGAACCGCCTGAGTTCAGAAAAATGCCCGGGAGACCTGAGAAGGAGCGGAAGAAGGATAAAAATGAAATAAGGAAGATGGGAACAATATCTAAAGCTGGTAGAAAAATGAGTTGTGGTATTTGCAAAGAATAAGGTCACAATTCAAGAAGTTGCCCTCATAAGAATAATGATAAACAGGTAAAAAATACAATGGTTTTCATATATATATTTATAGCCTATGATATCTTATCTTAACAATTATTTCAATATTTTTTTTATAGTACAAACCAATAAAGAATAAGAGGAAAGCTAAGGTTGCCACTTCAGTTGCGGATGGACCAAATCAGAGTATCATTACCGATATTACTAATGAATTCTCAGTTAGGCTAGAAAAGAGAAGGGACTGAGCAGCTACAGAAATTGGAAGAAGTAGTAAAAGAGCTATATGTGATAGGACGTATTTTACTTGTTATTATCACTACTTTTTGGTGCCTTTTCTCCTTATTGTTTTCCCCATATTTGTGTATTTTGGTGCTTTGATATATTGTTAAGATGTGTAGGGACATGGTGCAAAATGGAAAAAAGAGGCAGGGTTTTTGTGCAAGAAAAGATATAATTGAAGAAAAGGGAGAAGTTCGAGCAGATCAAGCTGCAAGGGCATGCAGCTGGAGGATTGAAGCAAGTTTCTGGAGACCCGGTCCACTAAGCCCAGTTCTCGGCCCACGCGCGAACCTGGACACGGAAATCCCTCTCCACCGCCTCTAAAAGTATTTTGCATGGGATATACCTAGATTAGGATGTTATTTCCTATTTAGAACTTTATCTTTTATGGATTGTAAATATATATTAGGTATCTAGTTTATTCTAACATCACGCACGCGAGAGACGAGAAACGCAGCAGTGAACGGTTCTAATTCAGTTTTATTTTCTTCTTCTCTTCTTTATCATCATTGCGTAATTATACAACTTCTTGTTGCTCGATTCCAGCATGCAAAGTAGCTAATTTACTCGTATTCTGGTGACGACGACGAAGCTCCGCTTATATAATTGTGAGATCTAATTATTTGTTCATAATTAATTGATGCATGTATCTGTTATTCTTGGATTTCGAGTTGTTAATTATTCTAAGTCTATCGAATAGTTGCAAATATTTGGTAGGTTGTGATTAATTACTAGCCAATTAAATCGGCCATACGTAATCGTGGTTTAGGTTTAATAAGTGGTAAAACGGTTGCTCAAATAACTAGGGGATTAACAGAGTTAATTTTACAGTCCTGCGTCAGAGTCTGTAAGTTAAGAATCGGGTCTTTCTTGTGCTCATTGCTTTCGGTTCATTAAACTTAAAGAGCGTCTCTTACAGTTGTCAATCGATTAGGGAATAATTAATGAAGCGTCTTCTTAATTATCGAAACAGTATGGAGAGATTAGGTCATGTCAGAAGCGTCTTCGGTGACTATAACTGATTTGCATGGTTTGATTAATTAATTCCTGCATCTGTGATCAGTGTTATAAGTGGATTGGAGTTTGTTGGATCCGGAATACCCTTTTGTCATTAATTTAAATTCGTTCGTTTGCATCAGTATTTTCGGTAGTTGGTTATTTAATTACTCAATTTATTTTGCTGTATAATTCACACAAAACAACCTTCTTGAAGTTTGGTCACGCATACTGAAAGTCAAGAGTAATTCTCGCCGGTCCTTTGGGAGACGATCCTGCTCGCCACTGTACTCTGCAGTGTGGGCTTGCCGACGATAGTCGGAACATTTATTTTTGGTGAAAACGATGCACCAATATGGAGGCCATGAAATGATGTGATTTTGATGCTCTGTATTAGTTGATATTGGATCAATATAATTTGCTAGTTCTGGAATTGTGCCTCTTGCTTAATTTTTGTGATTATGAAATGTAAGCTGCTACATCATTGTGTCTACAACTCAGGGTAAGTTTTTTGATGATTAAAGAGAGAGTATTGTGACTTTTGTACTTTGAAGTATACTTTGAGCAATGAAATATTTCAATGATAACAAAGTTTGCAGGAGGTGAAAATCTACATATCTGATGATGTTGCTTTGAAAGCTATTGAGATTACTTTAAAGCAATCCAAAATTTCTGAAGCAAAACTGAACCTACAGATGTGAGTTTTTTTGTTTTATCTACACCTTATCTCTAAATTACATAAGAGGATCTCGAGAGCTATAAATTTTTATCTGATCAATAACTTAACAAGTAGAAAAGATTATATATATATATATATATATATATATAAAGATTGGAAATATAGGAACTAGATCGTGTCTTTGAAGTTTCACAAGCACCACGTTAGTCCTTGCAGATAAAAAAACAATAAAAACTTGCAGATAAAAAATAAACAAGAAAAAAATGCACGATTCTTTCTCTTGATAGAACGATTGAGCAGTCTCCAAAAGCCACTTTGCTTCTTCATCACTCAGCTTGCTAGTGAAAGCATCATCACCACGAACAAGCACCAAATCCTTGCTATATGCAAATTCTTTGTAATACGCAGCAGTCAAGTACAGAGCAGCTTGGGTTCCTCTTGCTTTATAATCTTCAAGACCAGTAAAAAGCATGTGTGACATCTGAACTATAAAACACATATTAGCAATTAGGATACAGATATTACGAACATTCCATTAAGTACAAGTCTTCTCCTGCAATCAACAATTAGATAAACTCACTTAACAAATAGAAATTTTGAGTTTGTGCACCAGATTTGGACGCGACTTGAATCGGCGAGATTTTTTTTTCTTTTGATTTTGTATATTTTACGAGAAGAAATTTTGCAAGACGAATTTTGCAAGAAGAATTTTAAACTCACACTCTCATTGCCTTAGCGTGAACTCACGCGCGTGTAGGTGGGTTACTCAGGGATCTCGTTTTACCCGAATTATAAGTACAGGGACTTGATTTTACCTAACTAAAGTACAGGGACCCAATTCAGAAAAAATTAATAGTGCAGGGACCCAAATATGATTTTTGCCTAAAAAAAAAGACAACTATTTGCACTATAAAAAATACTCTTTGTACTATAAAATAAAATCATTCAAAAATAATTAATTATAAAATTACTTAAATCTCCTTATTAAATAAAAATTTAAAATAATCAATAAAAAAGAACTCTTCTTCTTCAACAGAAAAATGGAGTCGTTCTTCTCCCCATCTACTCAAACTGGCACCGTTCTTCTCATCTCCAGTAGAACTGCAACCACAATCGCCAACCATCACCAGTCTCTCACCCTGTGCCAGTCTCCTTTGCAAGTTGCCGGAATCTGGATTTCGAACATGTGAGTTTGGTTATAAAATTATTTTTTGAAAATGCATGGAAAACTTGTTCGAAGAAATGTTGTCAACCATCCATGAGAATTTGGTTGGAAATATTTTTTTCGAAGCAATCAATCACATTCGAAACATATTTTTTTGAACTAAAGTCGATCCTTTGAAAAATCCAATTTAATTGCAACCTCCACCTCCACACCCATCGCCTCCGGTAATTGACGGAGGCCCTGCTCTCAACTCAGTTCCCTTCTTAACGCAGTGATTTTCAGTTTTTGGCGATAAAGTTGACTAATACAGTGGGTGGCGGTGTTGGTTGCGGGCTAGGGATGAATGAATAGAGAGAAAGAGGATGGAGGAGATAGGGAGAAGAACCGCTATAGAAATGGTCGATTTTCCATTGGAGAGAATAGTGTTCTTTTTTTATAAGGATATTTAAATAATTTTATAATTAATTAATTTTTAATTAATTCATTTTGTGATGAAAAGAGTATTTTTTGTAGTGCAAATAGCCGTTCCTAAAAAATAATGATGGGACTTGATATATATATATATATATATATAATAAGAATTTTTTTGTGGGTTATTATATGTGTGCATGACTAGGGACAAATCTAAAATTGAAATGACAAAATGGAAAAATAAATTCAGTTTCGCCTTAAATAAACAATATTTTAATAGAATAAAGATTAGAAAAGTATAATTTAAATTCAATAAAATATAATGATTAGTGATTGACTCTCCCACCCACATTGCACCATACTTCAACGGTGTTGATAAACACTTTTAACACGTGGGTAGGTGAATAGTTTTGTTACTTTAAATTTAACTAATATCTTTCTTGTGGGATACACATACTCTAATTTTATAAATTAAGATGTTAAATTCACATTATTATTTAAAAGATAAACATGACAAAGATAGATTCTAAAACTTTTTTGGAGTAAGACGAAATAATGGTTATTCCCAATTCAAAAGATCATAGTACACTTAGTGAATTGATTAGGGATATCACGTGTTGATTTAAGACGTGGACACATATGTTTTTGTTTATCTTTCATTTTTTTGAACAATGAACATAATTATCATTATTATGTGAAGGTACATATTGAATAAATTATGCTCATGTTGACAATTATATTATAATCTAACCGTCCACACGCATCACATTATCATGGCAATCTGAAACACTCAACTTCACATAAATTGTTATTTGACTTGATAGTGGTAAAAAAATATTTTATATTTTTCAAATTTTAGATGACTTTAATTGCAGTGATTTCGCAACTTTTATATTGTTAAAATTATAAAACCCTGCTATTATATCGAGACAATTATATCTCAATTTATTTTTCAACATTTTGTGTGTAAATGAGAAGAAGATTATAAAGATAGAGAAAGTTCAATTTATTATAGTTCTAATTACAAACTGCATTTATTTTTCAATTTTTTTTATACACCATAAGACTACTATTTTGGTGCAAACGTGAGGAGGTGGTCGACCCCCAACGTAAGCAACCAAAATTATAAAATAAAATAAAACTATGGTATTTGCATCTTGTGAGGTCGACTACCGAAGACCAAGCGAACAGCCGTTCTCTCTCTCTCTCTCTCTCTCTCTCTCTCTCTCTCTATTCTCTTTTATCTTTGTATTTTTTTAATTTTTTATGTATTATTAAAAAAATGTATTACATCTATTTATCAAATAAAATTTACATCCTATTGGATATGTAAATTTTATTTGTACACTTATCTCTATTCTGTTGGATATGTAAATTTTATTTAGATAAATAGATATAATTCATATTTTATTTTTTAATAATTTATTAAAAAATAAAAAATACCAAAATTCGTATTTTTCATTCTCTATAAATAGAGATTAATTTTGCTATATTTTCACACATTTCACAAACTTCTCAATATCTCAATCTATAATATTTAACATTTTTTCTCTATCTCCTTATGGATCGAGGAAATAATTTTCCTAATCGAGCATATATGGCAAAGATTCCAGGGATCGAGGAAATAATTCTCCTAATCGAGCATATATGGCAAAGATTGCCGTCTAACAAGGTATGCAAGGTGAGTTTTCGCACATGGCTCACAATATTTAGGGCCTCAATTTTTTTTAATAAATTAAATTCTCTCTATTCTCTCGGCTTTGTGTGATAATACTTAATACAAACAACTAGATTTTCTTCTTCCAACAAAGACGTTATTTCTTCTTCAATTTTGCAACTTTATATCTTCTTTCATGATTATTTTTCTAATTATCGTTTAATTTTTCTCTATAAAAAGAGCTTATCATCTTTTTCATGAAATACCCATATCAAACTCCAATATTCATTCATAAATCACGCTTTCAAGTCTGTCATCACTACAATTCTACAATTATAAATTTTTTCTTTCATTCCCCGATTCCCCCAAAGGCCAAATCCTCAATGAGTATTTTTCTTAAACCCTATTCTTCTTAAAAAAAATCTATTTTTCTGTTTGAATATTCATAAATCTGAATTTAATTATCTGCTTGAGCAAATTGATGGAGAATTCTATTATCTACTTGAACAAATTCTTTCATTCCTTGATTCTGATTTTGATTTTTTTTTTTTGTCAAGGATGGAGAATTGATGACAATTGGCAAGTGGCAAGCAGTAGTGCAGCAAGCTATTGTTTATTGATTATTTGATTTGAACTTCTTGCTTCCTTAAGGTTGTTTCAATCCCTTTTTGTTGAATTTTTTAGAACCTTGCTTTGAGTTTTGATTATTTTATTATGCCTCCTAAAACTAGAAAATTGAAAATTTGAGTTTTGATTGATGAATTTGCTTCAAAGAGTGGTAGAAACATTATCACCTTTTTTGTAAAATCGCAGAAGATTCATATTTATTTAAGGTTGTATTGAGAATATTATCAACACTGTAAATACAATATTTTAAATTTTTAGTCTTTCTAACAATATTACTATAATTATAAAAATTATAACATTTTTTTAATTTTTAGGCCTAATTTTTATTATTTGCATAGGGCCTACGAAATGATTGAGACGACCCTAAAAGATTCTATGATCATAACTAAATTTATATTTTTTTATCTATTTTAATTATCATTTATTTATTAAATTCCTGATGAGTTTATTGTTATTTATATTCTTAGTTTGTTTATTTTGTATTTTATCATATTGTCTATTTTATATAAGTTTGTTATTTTGTGTTGTTATAATTTTAAGTAATAATATTTATTTATTTTAGTTCTAATTAATTATATTATATTTATCAATAACAGAAGAGGAAAAATAATATATATAATGTTATGGTTGGGTGTTTGGTGATGTGGAAGAGAGAGAAATTAATTAAATATTGAGGTTGTTTGCCTGGTTGAAATGTTTGCCCAGTTGCTGATAATGGTAGTCTAATAAATTTCTTTCCTACCCTTTCATTCTAAAAATCAGAATTTAACTATAAAAAACTTAAAAGGTAATTGAAAAAAAACTGTATAACACGACTCTTATTATCCGGCTACACGCCTAGCCCTTCTTCCCCGGTGATCCGTCGTCAACGACGTTTACCCACACTATCAAAAAAGGTCTTTAGTGATAATATTATTAACGACGACAAATGTCGTCGCTAATAATAGACTTAAGTAACGACATGTCATCTCTAATAATTACATGTCATTTCTAATGACATTTTTTATGACGACAATGTTCTCACTTAAAATAATTTTTAATTTATTTGGGACGAACTTTTAGGGACGCTCTATTTGCAACGACTTCATGCCATCGCAAAAAATATTTTTAAGCGACAACAATGTCATCACAAAAACTTTATTAGAGATGACATGTGATGATTAGAAACGACATATCATTACTAAAAATCTAGTATTAATGACGATATTTATCGTCGCTAATAATCTTGTCTCTAAAGACCATTTCTTTGTAGTGCCAGCCCACTTGGCTTGACGACATCAAATGTGTAAAACAATAAGAAATCGAACGGGGAAAGCTGGGGGGAAGATGGCCGGTAGGGGAACAATAGGCGAAATTGGTGTGGGTGAGATCTTTCTCTGGCGTATTCATCACAATCATCGCCGGAACACTCCTTGTCATCGTTCCACTTTGGTAATGGAAATGAGATCCAACTCTTTTAAGAAAAGTTGGCAATTCTCATAGTAGTGTATAAAAAAAATATTGAGGCCTTACATGAAAATAGAGGGTTGCTGAGGTGAAACATTTTCTTGTCATTTTTTTAATTTTGATTTAATAAGTTTTTTTGAATAATTTGTGTATACAAAAAATATTGAGGCCTTACATGAAAATGTCGACTTGTTAGAATTTAGAAATGAATGGAGGGAGGACTGCCTCATCAATCATCAATTCATCATAATTCATACACGCGTCGTCACAAATGGCACCTCCACAAATCACAATTAAGAATGAACGCCTAATTTTTTTTTACGGAATTTATTTATAAGGAACTAGCATACCGCTCGTGCGATGCACGAATAAAAAGTGAATCAAAGTAATATTTTTCTCTAATGGGAGATAACATTAGTGTATAGAGGATTACTGTAATATGTGATATTCTTGTAAGGGTGAGAGACCAACGTACGAATCACAATCCAGATCCATCACCTAAAAAAATAAAAAATGTCATCCTCAATGTATAAACAATGAAAATATTATCATCAAAATACAACATTATTATTTAGAGATATTATGGTGTATTGGAACATTATACTTACGTAGGATAAAATCAACTATTTGCACTTTTATTTTGTAAAAAATTGGGTCATTTTGCAACCCACAATTTTTTCACCTTAGTTATACACACATTTGTAGTTAAGAGTGAAACTAAAAATAATTTGACTGTTCATTTCAAATCTTTTAAGTCCGAAAAATATGACTTAAAATTAATCTAGAGGGTTTGTATTATCAGTCTGAAAAATAGGACTTAAAGTTGTAGCAATATGTATTTATTTTTTGTAAAATTAAAATATGTGAAAATAGAGAAGTATGTACAGTAAAACATCTATATAAGAATAATCTCCTTATAGTAATAAAAAGTTGTGGTCCCAACTCGGGACCAGTTATAAATAAGAATAACCTCTACATTGTAATATTCTGATGTTTTTTTAGGACCATCCTTAAGAAATTTGCCTCCATATAGTAATAAAATGGCATTTAATTTCAAATATGTTTAAATATCTACATAAAATATCTAGAATTATTTAACTACATATGTTATATTAAACTTAAGATTGTATGAAATACTTATCTAAAGTTGCATGTGACAATGCTTTAATTTTTTGGGTTAATACCACATCATTTAACTTGTACGTTCGAAGTAACTCATCAACACAATACTTTTTTTATTGAATCCAAAATATTTCCAGCTTGTTCAACATATATGCTTGAATCTTCTTGACATGAGACTTTTTTTTTTATTTCTACACTATCAAACTCTGGATTATCATCTTGTATTTTTTGCTTGATTCATGCAATGATATCTTATTCGCTTAAAGCATACACTACTTGCTGTCCATTTGGATGATCGAGAAAAACATCCATATCCATTTGGTTATTGTAATGAAGTTCTTTTATCTTATTTCTCAAATCTTCAACTATTCTTTGATCATCTTCATCTAGTTTTTTTTTTTTTTTTTTTGTAATTTCTAAGTCATTGACATCATCAGTTTGTTTTTCATTTCTTAGATACATATATACATTAGCACATGAATGAATCTTATATACCTTTTAAATTCACTTTTTTAAAATATGAAGGGACATTTCCAAGTGTTGTACAATATATATTAATTTTTTTCAAAAAAAATATTTTTTTATATGTAAACTCTATATAAGAATAACCTCCCTATAGTAATATTTTTCTCCGGTCCCAATAATATTACTGTATAGAGGTTTTACTGTAGTTGTGATTAGCCACTAAATGATAAGTCTGTGAGATTGAATTCTACAAAATCATAGCTTATAATTTTTATTATGCACACATATGAATGAACATTATAGGTGCTCTTTTGACTTTCAATATTGCAATAAATGAAATTTAATGTAAATATATTTGTATAAATAAACACCATCACTAAAAAGTGAAGAATATGTATAAATTCGAAGTCCAAAAAATGACTACTATCAATATCTACTTTGGAATAAACATATTTTGTACATGGGCTAATTAAATATGAAAAAAACTATGCATGTATTACTTCGATGCTTCTTCTCCAAGTTTCTCAGGAGTCATTAGTTTAAGCTCAACATAGCCCAACAATGTCGATTTTGTTATTTATTCCAAATACAAAAAAAAAGCCTTCTTTTTGCGTAATGTTTCTTAGTAGTCATTAGTTTAAGTTCGGCATAGCCCAACAATGTCGACTTTGTTATTTATTCCAGATACAATAGCAAAACAATGTCATTTTATTATTTATTTCAGATACAAAAAATGGGCAAATTAAATTAAATGGTGCAGCATGCATTGTGAAATATTCACTGAATTCTTTGGACAACCGATACAATTATATACAATTAAAAAAATTATGTATAATGTATATAAATTTTAAAAAACACTAACCTTAAAAATATCAAATGGTTTTTCAGATCCGTAATTTACCCCCAAAAAATATGAAATATACTTTCATAATTGCAGCAGGAGGTTATACAAATATACAATAGGTTTATTATCATCATGCATCATATATCACACAAATAAAATAGCAATAACATCATTTAATTAATTGCAATATGCAATTTTTTTTATTTTATAGGAAAACTTGTATATAAAACTCACAGTACTGAAATCGAAACTGAACGAATCAATTTTAGTTACGAACAGAAACACCAAGAATAGTTTCATCAACAAAAAAAAAAAAAAAGTTAATTGCATATAAACCAAATTGAGCATAGTTTCATAACCAAATCCTTGGTTATTAAAGAAATCTCGAATATGTTTAGGATGTCTTGTGATTCATCTCAATGTCCTATAAAATAAAAGGGGGAGACTTGTGTGAGACCGTCTAACGGGTCTTTTACGTTAGACGGATTTCCCCTGACCCGACCCGCCATATATATATATATATATTAAAAAAAAATCTGATTTTTTTTCTCTCCCAGCTCGCTCGCTCCCAACTCGTCTAGGTTTTCTCCATCAGCTCGTGGCGGCGATACGTTTTTTCCGTCCAGCTCGCCGCCCCGACCACGTTTTTCCCATCCAGATCGCCGCGCCACCTAGCTTTCTCGTCAAGCTCGCGGCGGTGCAAATATTTTCCCCCTCCGGCGAATTCAATGGATAATTTCAGAAAATTATGTAATCTTCCTCCCGGTGGAATTCCGGTTAATTCCGGCGACGAAACAATATAAACGACCGGTATATATGTGTTCTTATTTTAGAAGATTTAAAATTTTGTATCAATTTTTAACCAATTATTAGGCATATTAAATTTTGCATTCAAACTGATCAATAAAATGCTACTATGAACTGATTCATTAAACTTTTGGTTTAGTAATCTATTAGTGTTGTACTAATTCTAAAAGTGATTTAAATTTTCTAAATTTCAGATATTGTTATACTTGATAATGAAGACAATATTGAAGATGTAGAAAAAACATCTACCAACGAGGATGAATCTGTTATGTTGCAAATTGAGAGTAAGTAGTACTTTAGTTCTATTCTTTGATTTTGTAAAAAATCAACTGCAAAATGTATTTCGTAAATTAGTATACTTCTATGATATTTAGTGATACTTTCTATCATGATAGTAATCATTCCCTTAAAATGTAATTATGATTCTGCCTAAATAATTATATACAGTACTGATACTTTTATGGTATTTAGTGACACTTTCTCTCATGATAGTAATCCTTAGCTAGGTATTATTGATATTTTATAATTGTTTCACTTAAAAAATAATTATGATTCACTAGATAGTACTGATACATCAACTGTGTTTTTTTTATACAACACTACTACTTATTGAGACTAATTTATTTGTTACTGATATATTATTATTTCTTACTGCATAAATCAAGAAAAGTGTGTATCACACACATATATTGACTTTTGAACAATCGTGATACTTCTATGGTATTTAATGATACTTGCTCTCATTATAGTAATCCTTCGCCAGATATTATTGATATTTTACAACTGTTTCACTTAAAAAATAATTATATATAGTAGTGATACTTCTATGGTATTTAGTGATACTTTCTCTGATGATAGTAATCCTTCACTAGGTATTATTGATATTTTGCAACTGTTTCACTTAAAAAATAATTATGATTCACTCGATAGTAATGATACATCAACAATATGTTTTTATACCCCACTAGTACTTATTGACACTATTTTATTTGTTACTAATATGTTGTAGGTGATTCTTTTGATGTAAGAGGTTGCCTTCTTGGTTTGAAAAGGAAGAAAATTGATGATATATATGACTTATATTGTAGTCATGCTCTTAAAAATGGGTTTAGTGTTAGGAAATCCACAATAAGAACTGAAAATGGAAGTGTAGTTGAGAAATACTTTTTGTGTTCTTGTGAGGGATCCAAAAAATCTAACACTTCTACCTCAAGAAAGGTAAATCTCACACGCACATGTTGTAAGGCATATTTGAGAAAAGATCAATAATGATGGTTTATTTGAAGTTATTGAGCATAATCTCATGCACAATCACACACTTACAAGAAGAGAATGGAGCCATATGCACCGTTCGCACAGATCAATAAACTCTGAGAAGGGTGTTGTGATTGAGGGCATGCTCACATCAGGGATAAGAGCTACAGATTCTTTCCGATACATGGCTCATGATGCGGGAGGAGAGGATTGTGTTGGTCACACATTAAATGATCATTTAAACTATGTCAACCGGTTGAAGATGAGTATTATTGAAGGAGGAGATGCTCAAACACTCATTGATGAAATGCATGCACAAGGTGTTGAAAATAAAGATTTTTTCTTTAGAGTCAAGTTCGATGATGAAGGGAGATTGTCAAATGTTTTTTGGAGAGATGCCATGATGAAAGAGGACTATATGATATACGGTGATGTTGTTGTATTTGACACAACATACCGTACAAACAAGTATAACCTCATTTGTGCACCATTTGTAGGGATCAATAATCATTGGAAAAATGTGATGTTTGGATGTGCATTCATATCGGATGAGAGGATTGATTCATTTCTATGGCTCTTTGAAGTTTTTAAGAAATCAATGGAGGGGAAATGTCATATATCAATATTTACCGATCAAGACCTAACTATTGGTACTGCAATATAACAGGTATATTTCTCTATTTTATCATAATTCACTTAAATGAATCTTTTATTTGAGATATCATCTGCTGATACAAGTTTAAGTGTTAATGATACTTCGTCAATAGTTAATAGCACTTACATCATATCTAGTGATCCTTTACTGTATATAAATTTTTCAGTTAATTTTTTTTATTCAATGCAGATTTTTCCTGATAAAAGACACCGGTTATGCTTGTGGCATTTGTACCAAAATGCAATAAGCCGGTTTGGGAATTTGAAAGCGAACAAGTCCTTCATTAATGAATTTCAAAAATGCTTGTCCGGATGCACAAATAGAGATGAATTTGAACATTGCTGGAGCTCTATGATATCAACATATCATTTGGAGGACAACTCGTGGTTTTCCAGACTCTATTCGCTCAAGGAGAAGTGGTGCACTGGCTTGAACAAGGACTTTTTCTCTGCTGGAAATTTATCATCCCAAAGAAGTGAAAGCACAAATAGTGCCATTGGATTCAATGCAAGGAAGTCAACAAGCTTGACAGAATTTTATGATATTTTCAGAAGAACATTCCAATCTTGGAGGAGAAATGAAGCATCTGATGAATTCCAATGCTCAAGAGCACAACCTACATCGTTTATGCCGTTGACTGGACTTCTCAAGCATGCTTCAGAGGTATATACATTAACTCTCTTTACTGATTTTGAAGCTGAATTTTTGAAGTGTATATCCTTGAATTGTGAACTCATTCACTCTGATGAAAGACTGCTATTCTATAATGTCAGGATGACGGGGGAATTACAGTTCATAATGTCAGTTTTAGTGAACTTGATAAATTCATAGTCTGCTCGTGTAAAAGATTTGAAGCTTGTGGGTTGTTATGTTCTCATATCATCAGAATACTTCATATGCATTCAATAGTTAAGATACCTGAGCTTTATATTAATAAAAGATGGACAAAAATGGTGAAAGCTCATTTATGGGATAAATTTGGAAGTGGAACTGAGCAACCTGTCCAGATTACAGATTCTATTTCTTGGAGAAATCATATGATGAAAAAGTACTATGCTACTGTTATGAAAGTCAAAGATAATGAAGAGGGAAGAAAGATACTTGAAGAAGAGCATAACAAGGTTGTAGCATATGTTGAAGAGCTGCTGAGTACAGTGCCTTCTGTGGCGGATACGGATGTTTCAAGCTCTTCTATTCCAATATTGGATCCTGCACGTTCAACCACAAAGGGTAGGAGAAAAAGAATCAAAGGGCACCTTAAAAAAAAGAATACAAGTGGCACTTCAATTTCAAAGGAGTTTGGGTCTAAAACCCCTAATCCCAGATTGTTTTGAGAATGCATTCAGATTGTTTTGAGAAATGTATCTCAGATTATATTATTAAAACTGTGATTATCAAATAGTGTTACTTGACGGATGCTTAGTGATACTTTATTCATCAGTATTGATACTGTGATTTTCTTCATCATATAACTTGTGATTTTGGGTCCAAAACCTGTAATCCCAGATTGTTTTGAGAATTTATTCAGATTGTTTTGAGAAATGTACCTCAGATTATATTATTGAAACTGTGATTATCAAATAGTGTTACTTCACGGATGCTTAGTGATACTTTATTCATCAGTATTGATACTGTGATTTTCTTCATCATATAACTTGTGATTTTAGGTCCAAAACCCCTAATCCCATATTGTTTTGAGAATGCATTCAGATTGTTTTGAGAAATGTATCCCAGATTATATTATTGAAACTGTGATTATCAAATAGTGTTACTTGACGGATGCTTAGTGTCACTTTATTCATCAATATTGATACTGTGATTTTTACTTAATGGTATTCATAGTGATACTTTCTTGAATCACTAATGATACATCACATATAATTTATCAATTTCTTATTTTTTATAATTGAATAATATAATTGAAGGAGAAATCATTGAAATAATAAAATGCAGTGTTCTCTGCCAATGCCACAATCAGCTTTGGTAAAATGCGCACAAAAAATATTCATTCCTCGAAACAAAAACATACTTCATCGGAACAGAAATTATAGCTGCAAACAATGTGAAGAATAACTAGTCATGCAAAGGGAAATAACAAACATCCAGCCACTTCGAGGGAAAATATTAAAAACTAACCAAACACTAAATTGTTCATACTAGCTGTTCAAACTAACACATGTTAAATTCCCACCCCCAACATTTCAATATTTCACATCTAAAAACCAACACATATTCATTACAAAAACTAACCAAACATCCAAAAGATTAACCTTTAACCTAGCATGTCAGACTATCCACACATCCTATCTCCAGCAATCAGCTACATTCATACGCCAACACCACCAGCAGCTTCTAATTGTTTATATTTCTTGTTATTCTTAATGATTTCAAGAGCATCATGTTGAATATTTTTTCTTAAACCATTTAGAGGTGAAAGCAAAATCCTTGCAGCATATTGGGTCTCAATCTCCTTCTTCCATCAAGCTGCAATAGAAAAAAATGTGTCACATTACCACAAAAAATATTAAAAGTGCATTAAAATTTCAATTACATCATTCCATATATACCTTAGACAACTCCAAACTCTCATAAGGAGCACCAAGGAAGTTTTCCATTTGGTGCATGATATAAATTGCACAATCGATGTTTCGCTCAGTTCTGTTCCAATTGAAAGCTGGGAATTCAACACTATATGACTCGAAATCTGCACATTTTGGATGATTGATCTGATTCAGGAAAACCCCCATTTGTTCACACTGCACAAGATAAATATTTCAGCAATTTATGCAGTCAAGTATCACTAAGCAAAACTAAGAGTACCACTAACTAAAACCAATGTATCACTATGTGCAAAATAAGGAATCACTAAGATAAACCTAGTGAATGTAAAAGTATCATTAAATAAATATAAGGTATCACTAAATAATTATAAAGTATCACTAATAACTATCACCACATAATGTAAGTAACATAAAAGTATCACTAAAAAATTATCAAGTATGACCATTTTAAAAATAAAGTATCACTGTTTATAACAAATCCAACAATCACCAAGTATCACTAAGCAAAAATAAAGTATCACTCAGTAACAGATAGAGTATCACTACATGAGTGTCAAGTATCATCATTTCAGAAAAATGTACTACTAAAGAATTGATACTTACAGCTATCTCAGCAAGCTTGAACATCACATCGTCTCGATCGATCTGGGTAATTTGATTATCCAGATATTGAATTTTTTTCTCAAGAAAGTTTATCACAACAGCAACAAAATGATAAGAATGGCAGATTGAGATAAAAATCTGCAATTATAAACACAAGAAGTTAGAATCCCAAAATAACTATTTTAATTTTTTTAATATGCAAATATATTACCATATCCACATTGTACAAATCTGACAACTGAAATTCAGTTCTTGACACCCAGTAATCCCAAACTTCTCGAATCTTTTCTTCATGCTCCTTGCCTTCAAGAACACCTGCAAGGTATACCAACAAAAAATAAAAAAATCAGTAATATGCCTATGTGACTATAAGAAATAAATGAACACTTATGCATCTGCACAAAAGAGTTATAAATCCTTACAGAATGTTGGGCACTGAAACAAAAGCTTTTATTCATCTTAAAAACCCTTTCTGACTTAATCATCAACAAAGCCCACGCATCAACAATAGTAATATTTATCATCTTTTATCGTTCATCGTTCTGATCGCATCAAAATTTACAAAAACTTTTCCACGATACTCAAAAACCTGTCCATTTTTTCTGTACACATCCAAAAATGTATCAATTACAATAACTGAAGCATCACTAATATAATATTAACAAAAAATTAAAATATCACTTACCGATGATCAACTGCATCAATGAGGCAGTAGTCGACAATATCCTTCTCCTCCCTCGCCATACCATACAGTAGCTTAGCATAGCTCAATAGAAAACGGCACCTGAACGGAAAGCCATCAGGAACAGGCCACGGTTCCCTCCTCTCTGAAGTATCTTCTTCTCCAGCTTGCTCATCAATATTCTGCTGTAGATTTTCCGTGCACGGACGTCTTGAAGGAGGAGTTTGAATGAGCTCAATGCCTTTATCACCTTCCCCACCCAAATTCTGCAGATCTGCATGAAAAAAGTACAAGTATTAACATTAAACATATAAAAAAATTAACACACATATACAATCATATTTAGTACAAAAAATAGAAAATAATACCAGACACTACATCGTCGATAATCTTATTTACATCCTCGGGCGGTGTAGGTGTTAGCAAATCAAACTTTGGGCATTCAAACTCTTCTTCTTCTTCAGGCTCCTTCTGTGCATGCTATGGCTTCAACTCAACCTGGACATCTTCTAAAACTTTCTCCCCCTTCTCAGCCTTCATCTTCCAAAATTTGTCCACAACTTCATCAATGTATTCATGCAGCTTCGAGCTTGAGAAAAACATTGAATCGGGAGATAACGAAGGTGATTCTTCTGTCCCCATATTAACATGCAAATCCTTCATCTTTCCTAGCCTCTCCAGATGAACATGAGTAACCATGTTCAAATCCCTCTTCATCAGCAGCAAAGCTTCCTCCAAAGGTTGGGAAAAAAATAAAAAATACAAGTCAAGTATCACTAATAAACAGTAATACATCACTAAATAAGATAAAATATAAATCATGAACTTACATCTTTAGCAATCCTAGAAATCTCTTCATTGTCCTGCTCAGTAGATGGGAGTTGAAATGTTATAGATCTCCCATCTACAACATATGAAGCAAGCACCTCTCGACTTGGTCCAGCTCTTGGCTCTAAGCTTCGACCTTGAACAGGCATATCACCTTCATCAACTACCTTATCATCTACCCCACCTACATCTCCCTCCAACCTTGGAGCACCCTTGGTAATAGGGTAGACTCTTTCTACCCATTCACCACGACCAAAACCCCCTGCATTCAACTCAGCACGCAATCTAGCTCTAATGGACTCTTTGTCCCAGAGCTGGATCAGAGGGAGTGTCGTAGGTGACACACGACCTTGCCATTTAAATCTATGAAAGTAAAATAGTGGCAGCACAAGAAGGCAACAATTTAAGTGCCTAAGAGTCCTAGAACTATGAAACATACGAATCACATAGCACATTTTTTCCAACACATACCCACACCAGTCAAATGAAGAGATCCTCTCAACAGACATTAGGGATCTCATCACATTCAAGTCAACTAATTGATTGGCAGTAGGAGCAAGAAAAGTTGACAAACAGTACAAAACAAACAATCTCTTAAAATCATCCCCCCATCTCTCATTTCAAGTAACATCTTTTGCACAGAAGACACAGGAAAGTTATCCCCGATTCTATTTCTATTCTTAAAATCAGTAAGAAAATCCTTAGTTCCATCATCGTTCCTCAATACAGGAACCCCCTCATTTCTAGGCAACATAAATAAATCGTGAATGTCATCTGAGGTAATAACTAAGTTTATATTACCTTCAAATGACAAAACACGACTTGCTCCATTGAAGTTATCCACAAACCACGATATCCTCTGCCAAGACATCCTCCCAAAACCTCTTAATTGTAGCATACCAGAAAATCCAATCTCCTCTACAGCCCTTCTTTGATAATCATTCAGTTTTGGAGCAAGTAAAGATAGCCCAGCAGGCCTACACTTGGTCAAAAAAGTCCTACCACTGCAATGAAAAATATAAGACATTAGTAATTATAAATTTTCTGGCTGTAGCGTATCAATACTAATAAAAATGAATTACCTGCCATCACACTCTTCATTTTCCTCATCAGTCTTTTTTATTAGTTTCTTCTGAATAGTAATGACTAATTTTTTTTTTTTGCACTTCACCAGATCTTTTTGTCCTCTTTGTTCTCTTAGATTCATGTTTGACTTGATGTTCAGAGGAAGAATCTTCAGCATTGTTAGCATCACTCTCATCACATTCCTCATCATCATATTCACTGCAATATGAAAAATAAATTAAAACTGATGTAAGTATCTCTGACTAACATAAAAGTATCTCTAACTAAAATAAAAGTATCACTAAGAACCTGTCAAGTATCAATATTTCAAACATAAAGTATCACTAAATAAACATAAAGTATCACTAAATAATGATAAGTATCACAAACTGATGTAAGTATCTCTAACTAAAATAAAAGTATCACTAAAAACCTGTCAAGTATCAATATTTCAGAAATACAGTATCACTAAAGAATGTAAAAGTATCACTAAATAAACATAAAGTATCACTAAATAAACATAAAGTATCACTAAATAAGAATAAGTATCACAAACTGATGTAAGTATCTCTAACTAAAATAAAAGTATCACAAACTGATGTAAGTATCTCTAACTAAAATAAAAGTATCACTAAAAGCCTGTCAAAGTATCAAT
This sequence comes from Perilla frutescens, assembly GCA_026008535.1. Classification (NCBI taxonomy): domain Eukaryota; kingdom Viridiplantae; phylum Streptophyta; class Magnoliopsida; order Lamiales; family Lamiaceae; genus Perilla; species Perilla frutescens. The sequence continues at coordinate 8,107,503 of BRKX01000016.1, forward strand.
ATTTTAAAAATATAGTATCACTAAAGAATGTCAAAGTATCACTAAATAAATATAAAGTATCACTAAATAAGAATAAGTATCACAAACTTATGTAAGTATGTCTAACTACCATAAAAGTATCACTAAGAACCTGTCAAGTATCAAAAAATATTGACTGCATATATATACTACCTGACTACAACATCTTTGTCCTTGGCTTCCTTAACAGATTGTTTAGACCTCTTAGATGTCCTTGGAACATCAACATTTGTTTCTGTATTCTCACTGCAATAAAAATGACAAGATTAAGACACAATTAACACTACTAACATACATAGTTTGTAACACAAATATATACAAAATCATAATATGAAAATACCAAAATTCTTACCTTGTACCATCATCTTTCTTCTCCTGAAGTACAGACTTACTAGGTCGCTGCAACCTCTTCTTAATTCGTTCCATCACCAAAAAATCCAACTACAAAGCATAGAATAAAAGCATCATATAAGAGTCAATAATAGCACTATCATACCAGAGTCAATAATAGCACTATTGAAATCAAAGTTCATCAAGGCTTAAACAACAAGCGCTGAATTATAGAAATTTAGAATAAAACAACATTGGGTCGTCAAAGTTCTCTTCACAACAGAAATAATTCCACATGACACATGAAGAAAGCTCAACACCACGAACTGTACCAGTAATGTAAGCAGACAAGCATCAACAACAATCAAATGACCATAAATCTTGAACAACAGTGCCAACACCAACACAGGGCACATGACTCATTTATTGTAAAATATGTCTTGTTTCTCCACCTAAATGCAATCTGAAAAGACTGCACCTAATTATTAAAGTTGGAATATTCCCGATTTTTTCTTATATAAGAATAACGAACAAAGGAACAACAACCACAGCACTGTAACAAATTAAAACAAACGCGTCCAGAATTTCAATGACTACAATACAAAATCAACACAAAGAGAAACACTTAAAGATTTACATATAATAGTAGCAATAGCACACATAAAAAAGAAACAGAGAAAAAACTCAACTAAAATGCCTAATCTGAACGACTAAAATAATGTATTACAAATTACTAAAATCAAATCCGTAAATTAAAGTCTGAACTCACAACATATCTCTACCAATTAATTAAATTTCAACAAACTTCTAATGGAAGGAAAAAAAATCAAATCCCTAAAAGTACAAAAACCCTAAATAAACTTACAAAATGGACTCGAAGTCGGCGCCGAAGATTTTGAACTCGTAGAACCGATTTAGGTTGTGACTGGAACAGACGTAATCGAAAATTTACTGACGTTAATGGTGCTCAAAAAATTTCACCAATAGTTGCCTGGAATGGTGCCGAAGAGCGAGGATGCTGACGGTTGTGAACGGTGCGGTTGTGACTAATATGAAGGAGTGCGGTTACGCCGGGACAATCACCGGCGGTTGATGAGGAGGAGAGAATCACGGAAGAGAAGGAGATGCGGCGAGCAGAGAAACGGGAGAGGGGTGAATCGGCGGGTTGAAGCCGAGAGAATCCGTTTTTTTTTAATATATATGCCGGGTCGGGTCGGGGTCAGGTCGGGGCCGGGTCGGGTCGGGGAGATCCGTCTAACGTAAGAGACCCGTTAGACAGTCTCATACAAGTTTTTGTCAAAATAAAAAGTTTGATAGAATATATATATCACCCCCAACTTCAAGTTATGATTGTATGGAAAAAAATAAATTTGAAAATCCATACTATACCAAATTAATCGTGTCTAATATGCATAATTCATGAAGTTAGTTTCTAATGTGTTTTTTTATTTTGTCATTTTATTGATATACCTGCAGGCTGCAACAAAAACACATTAGTGGTGTAAACACAAATACACTGGACTATTTTGTTATTTTATTGATATACCTATAAAAAAGAAAAAAAGAAAAAAAGAAAAAGAAAAAGAAACACATTACTACATTAGTGGTGTAAATACAAATACACTGTATTATTTTATCATTTTGTCGATATACCTGCAAAAAAGAAAAAGAAAAAAAGAAACATATTTGTGGTGTAATTACAAATACACTGGATCACTCTACTGATCTATACAAATTAGAAAGCACAAAAAGGTTCTTACAATTATGTTTTCGGAAGAAAATGTGTTTCATATGAACTTGATGAAGTGAGTTATATAAATAACTCCTTACATAGTGATTAAATTATATATGGTAATTGACATTATTTGCTAGATTGATTGCAATCTAAATATCAAGGAAGATTCAATGTTAGAATTGATTTTTTCTAAGATATATCACGATCAAGGAATTCATAAATGTAAATTGTAAAAAATAATAAATTATAACAACTGATTTTATGGGAATTCTTATAATTTTATCCTATTCGTTAGTCACATTTTACCTTTTACTATAATTTTATAAGGTTTAGTAAATCCATCAATATTATAACTATATAAATATTAATCTGTTATTTAAAGTAAATAACATAAATACATGATACATGTAACATCTTTTATTTATTGATTTGCAATGTATTAATTAACTCGACAGGTATAAGTCTATCCTAACTGTTGTATATTATAATATATGTACTTATTCTTTGATTTATTAGAATAAATTTTACCGTATTATATTACGTAAATTAGGACAATTGTTATATTGATTTGGATATATTTACCTTAGTTTATATAATTGATATTATTACCTATTATGTATGAATGGAAAATTATACTTTAATTCATGACTGGAATAGATTTAATTTATTACGATATTATATTACTTAAATTAAAGTATGATAAATTGATACATCAATTATGAATTTACTATAGAAATATATCGATTACAATATTTTCATAATCAATTCATCATAATTTTACCTTATATAAATAATAGGTTATCGGCAAACATAAATGCTAAAGGGAAAAATTTATGGATAATGACTATATATATATATATATGTATGTATATATATAATTAATAAATATTATAATTTATATATTATCTAAAAGTAAGATAGTTATCAGAAATAGAAATAACAATTTTTCCCGCCCAAATCACTATTCCTAATTGAGCAGTTAATATTTTCTCTTAATATATAGATTACGTATGTATAATTTAGTGATAGATATTAGGATAGATAACTTTCATTATATATATATATATATACATAGACACCATATCTATTTATACTAATTGAGAAACTAATATTTTCTCTTAATATATAGATTACGTACATATAATATTATTGATAGATATTAGGATCGATAAATTTCATTATATATATACATAGACACCATATCTATTTATATTAGGAATTAATATATGAATATTAATATTAGGGATGAACAACTCTCAGCCGTGAAATATTAATATTAATATTAGGAATTTGTGTATATATTTATATTATATATGGATAAATTTGATTATATATACACACACACCATATCTATTTATATTAGGAATTAATATATGAAATATTAAATGAGAATGGTATCTAGGACCTAATATTGGGTTGAGGATATATAAATCACATATAATGAACCTAATCTAATTAAATATTCCCCTTAAAAATTCTACTAATAATACACGCACTTCATGAAATGAATTTTTTTAATTCATATATAAAATCTACAATATCTTAATGTGAATGTTGTATAATCATCCCCACATTAATAAGATATTCCCCACAATATTATCTAATGATATCTATTAATCTACTAATGATATGTATAATGTATAATATAATATATATGAATATATCCTCATTAATTTTCACACATTAAAGATATATTATCACATATATTTTTGAGATTTGTGTGTATGTATAAATCATATATAATGGAACAAATTCAATTCATCAAAAAATTCAATTCATACCATAAATATTTTTCTTCGTACGATTTTATAAATAGATCCGTATGCTACGCATACAAATCAAACTCTCTATTGCATTTTACAAGAAATTCATTCATTCCAAATCATAACTTCGTGTCTCCATTTTTCAGTTTAGTTGAGAGGGTTAGGGAAACCGGTCATTCCATATATGAATTGATATTGAAACTTAGGTTGTTCGTATGTACGAACAACCACCGTATGGAAGATCGCATGCTAAATCAACTCTCGAGATAATTCTCCATGATCGTGTCGGTGACCATATACACGCTACCATGAGGAAGTCAGATCTCGAGCGGTTTAATATCGAATTTGTGGAAGGCGGTTTATACGCTTTTCAATTTTTCGATATACAAGATAATAGGATGAAATATAGAACAACCCAACATTTGTTCAAATTCATTTTTTCTTCCTATACGAAAGTTATCCCCATCGTGGATGAAGGTTTTCCATGTTCCAATTTTGAGATTTCACATCTTTACAAGAGTTGGTCCATTTGATGAGGGTTTGCTTTTTGGTATTAACTACATTTAATATTAAAATTTCAGTTTATATTGTTTATATTTTTTTGTTTTACTAATATATATAATTTTTTATTATAACATACATTATTGGAAAAGTTGAAAAGCACTCTGAACCCCGAGAAATACAACGTAAAGGACGCCCTACCAATTCATGATTTATATTGAAAATGTAAATTATACTTCAATTCATGATTTATATTTTACACTATGCATGGGTTTTGTTTCAGTATGATAATCGAAGCAATATTTTTTTATTGTGATCATATTTTAATAAAATTTTAAATGTGTACCCCACTCTCCGTGCATCGCACGGGTGCAATACTAGTATTTCTAAATACAGATATGTCATTTGAGCGGAAAAATTGAGATTTTCTATTTAAAAAGAAATAAAATATAGGTTTGAATGATTAGAACATCAATCTAAGGTCGAATATAGATCGGTTTTATTTTATATTAATTTTTAAAATTAATTATTTTCAATGATATTGACATATTAGCGTCCCATCCCAGTACAGAAAAAATATATTACAAATAATTATTACTAAAAAGCGAATCAAAATATGTGAATATTTATAATTATTCAATAGTTTCAACCATTAAGATGGAGTACGTAGTTTTCTAAGTTTTTGTTTGGGATCCCACCTTATGTATAAGGGCATCCACAATGGGAGCAAATTTTAGGTACAAATTTTTAGTGTGTACCACAAAATTAAAGTACACTATAGTGAGAGTTGAAAAAACGGGTATAAATAAAATACTTGGTACAACTGCATGTACCAAGTATTTGGGGAAGAAAGGTGTGATGTGGGTCCACTCATCTTTTTTTATTCTTTCTCTTTCCACTTTTCCTCTTCTCTCTCTTTTCCTCTCTCTCTACCCACCCGCCCATTCCAACTTCTTTCTCTCTTTTCCATTTCTCTCTTCTTCTTTATCTTTTTCTTTCTTTTTTAAAATTATATAAATTTTACCTTATAAAACAAATTTAATATTATGTATAGGTAACATTTTTGTTTTGGCGAAAAATCAATTTTAGTGAAATAAATATATCGATAACTAAGATTTTATTTTTGCAATATATTATATTATATTATACTAGTATTGCACCCGTGCGATGCACGGAGAGTGGGGTAAACATTTAAAATTTTATTAAAATATGATCACAATAAAAAAATATTGCTTCGATTATCGTACTGAAACAAAATCCATGCATAGTGTAAAATATAAATCATTAATTGAAGTATAATTTACATCTTCAATATAAATCATGAATTGGTAGGGCGTCCATTACGTTGTATTTCTCGGGGTTCAGTGCTTTTCAACTTTTCCAATAATGTATGTTATAATAAAAAATTATATATATTAGTAAAACAAAAAAATATAAACAATATAAACTGAAATTTTAATATTAAATGTAGTTAATACCAAAAAGCAAACCTTCATCAAATGGACCAACTCTTGTAAAGATGTGAAATCTCAAAATTGGAACATGAAAAACCTTCATCCACGATGGGGATAACTTTCGTATAGGAAGAAAAAATGAATTTGAACAAATGTTGGGTTGTTCTATATTTCATCCTATTATCTTGTATATCGAAAAATTGAAAAGCGTATAAACCGCCTTCCACAAATTCGATATTAAACCGCTCTAGATCTGACTTCCTCATGGTAGTGTGTATATGGTCACCGACACGATCATGGAGAATTATCTCAAAAGTTGATTTAGCATGTGATCTTCCATACGGTGGTTGTTCGTACATACGAACAACCTAAGTTTCAATATCAATTCATATATGGAATGACCGGTTTCCCTAACCCTCTCAACTAAACTGAAAAATGGAGACACGAAGTTATGATTTGGAATGAATGAATTTCTTGTAAAATGCAATAGAGAGTTTGATTTGTATGCGTAGCATACGGATCTATTTATAAAATCGTACGAAGAAAAATATTTATGGTATGAATTGAATTTTTTGATGAATTGGATTTGTTCCATTATATATGATTTATATATGCACACAAATTTCAAAAATATATGTGATAATATATCTTTAACGTGTGAAAATTAATGAGGATATATTCATATATATTATATTATACATTATACATATCATTAGTAGATTAATAGATATCATTAGATAATATTGCGGGGAATATCTTATTAATGTGGGGATGATTATACAACATTCACATTGAGATATTGTAGATTTTATAAATGAATTAAAAAAATTCATTTCATGAAGTGCGTGTATTATTAGTAGAATTTTTAAGGGGAATATTTAATTAGATTAGGTTCATTATATGTGATTTATATACCCTCAACCCAATATTAGGTCCTAGATACCATTCTCATTTAATATTTCATATATTAATTCCTAATATAAATAGATATGGTGTGTGTGTGTATATAATCAAATTTATCCATATATAATATAAATATATACACAAATTCCTAATATTAATATTAATATTTCACGGCTGAGAGTTGTTCATCCCTAATATTAATATTCATATATTAATTCCTAATATAAATAGATATGGTGTCTATGTATATATATAATGAAATTTATCGATCCTAATATCTATCAATAATATTATATGTACGTAATCTATATATTAAGAGAAAATATTAGTTTCTCAATTAGTATAAATAGATATGGTGTCTATGTATATATATATATATAATGAAAGTTATCTATCCTAATATCTATCACTAAATTATACATACGTAATCTATATATTAAGAGAAAATATTAGCTGCTCAATTAGGAATAGTGATTTGGGCGGAAAAAATTGTTATTTCTATTTCTGATAACTATCTTACTTTTAGATAATATATAGATTATATTATATTTCCAAACTAAAATATTTCACCCATAAAATAAATTTATAGCAACAATAAAAGTTATGCCGATATGGAATATTTCATTAAAATAGCTCAAAAAAAATTGCCGACATACGTGCCGATATGGGGAAAAAAAATCAGACGCCTTATTTTTGCACATTTTAGTATGAACGCGATTAATTTTTAATTAAAAAAAATTTTAAATTTTTTTTAATGATAGCTGTGATATTTTTATATCAAAAAATAATATTTAAATAAAAATTAGTTAAATTATACATAAAATTAATATATATATATATATATGTATGTATATATTTTATTAAAATGAGTGATAAATATGGTGGGATCCCAAAAAATTATGTATGTACCATATGTATGGTGGGTGATTGGAAGGGAATGAATATTTAAAAAAATAGTACATAACTTTTGATGTGGCGGTGACGTGGCAGAGTTATGTACCGAATTTTGGGTACAGTATTGTAGATATTCTAATATTATCTATTTTTGGTGTCCTAAACCATAAAACCTCATATCTATTTAGTAGTTGTCAATTATTACAAGATAATAATTTGAAAATTCTTATAACAATTCTCATCGAAAGAATATACTAGGATATACCAAGAAAACTTATCTGATTAAGTCATCAAAATTCTAAAAACATTAAATTTAGTCATCTAAGTTAACTGCTGCTGTATGTAAAGATGTTTGGTTAACTTACGACACTAGCAAAATTTCAAACATTAACAATTAATAACCTAATCAAGAGGGCCCATTTAAGTTAGTCGTCACCGCTAAAACAAGGTGGTAGAAAAGTCCATGGTTTGGGGCCTAATTTGCCACCTCACAAAAAAAATGGCTGTTAATGTCTCCTTTTTCAATCTAGGAGAACCCTTTTTGTACCCAAATTCAAAACCTCTCACACTTCCTTTACTTTTCTCCAACAATTTTCACACACAACACATATTCTTGCAAGAAGTTAGAAGTTGTTAGGTGAAGTTAATCATGTCTTGTTAATACAATACGGAAAGAAATGGAGATTGAAGGTGAGAAAGTTTACGTTGCGATCGGAACGGAGGGGTACGATGGCTTCTCAACACTGCAATGGGCGATCAGAAAATGGGGTAATCATGGGATCAGAATAGTGATTCTCCATGCAGCAAATGCCGTCTGCAAAGACTACGTTTTCACACCTCGTGAGCTTCAAATTCCTCCTTGTGATGGATCGTATTCATATTTCGTACGCACTGATCTTAATATGCGTGTCGTCGTTGCAGTTGGTAAGCTTCCGACCAGCTCAGTGAGCGAGGAGAAGCTGCAACTTCTCGACAAATCCGAGGAAGCCAGGAGGGAGAGAATCATGCTTCAATACAAAGCCTTTTGTGGCAGGGTTGAGGCACAAGTGATCCAAATGGAGAAAAGTGAGCAGCCTTTGCACAAGCAAATGGTGGAGGTGATATCAAATCTTGGCATATCCAAACTAGTCATGTCTTTGGCGTTCATGAAGGCTTCATCATTGTATCCAATCTCTTCTCATCTCTTGTTTAATTATGTCTGATATTGTTTTCATCTTCTCTGATCTGTCGTTGCTTGCATGTAGGAAATCGAGAAGCGCGATCAGTGGGACATTCTACATTCTTCGTCACAAGCCCGATACGTGTGAGTTGTTCGTCATATGTGAAGGGCAGAGGATATTCTTGAGAGAGGAGAACGATGGAGGGCTCAAAGACAGGAATCATAGTTTGAGGAACTGGTTAGGGAGGAAGTTTCCAGAAACTTCCGCCAGTAGCTCCCCTGAGTCGCTTAATCAGTGGCAGAAATGCAGTGAAGAAATCGGGCAGTATGCAGATGAATTGTTGTCTTTACATAAAGTTGAAGAAGAGATGGATGGAGGAGGAAATGTGATGTCAACAGAGCTATGCATACGAGAAAATATGGTAAAAGTCTGGGATCCTTTTCTATCATTACTCATACTTTTCATTTATTCGGATATGGGTACCAAATCATAATTCAGGATGTTGCAGAGAGAATTCAGGTTCTAAAACAAAGAATACAGAATGCACAAGAAACGACCCAATTGAACAGAAAGCAAGCAAATGCTGCTAAAGAAAGGCGTGGAAAAGCTCAAGGCGCGATTAATTTATGCAACGCCAGGGTAAAAGTTTCATGCTTCCAAAATGCTTTTGTTCACTCCATCATTCAGCACCAAAACTAATATGTTTTCAACAGGTTGAGGACCTGCAAACCTACCTTGACATGGAGACTCTGAAAAAGGTTGAACTGAACAAAATGCTAGCTAGCACAAAGGAAGAAATAGTCGAACTTCAGAGCGAACTGCAAGAGAAAAGGAGCAAGCTTAACTCGACTCTTGAACTTCAGAAAGAGCTCTCCCACAAACTTCATCAGTCCTCATCTGCCAGAGCGCGTGCTGAGCTTCAGCTGGAGAAGGCAGTGAGAACAAGAGCCGATATGGTTCCAGAAATCGACGAATTGAGGAAACAGAGGGATGTCTTACAGCGCAGGATTGACTTCTGCAAAGAAAAGGATGCAATAGCCAAAGTATCAAGGATAAATGGCTTTGGTTCTGATTTCAAAGAGTTCTCTGCTGCAGAAATAATAGCTGCCACTGAAGACTTCTCGGAGCGTTTTAGGCTGAAATCTGTTTGTCATTGGAAGAATGTGTATAGGGGCCGGATTAATCACATAACAGTCGCAGTTAAAATGTATAATCCAGCAGACGAGCGAACCCTGGATACTTTCACAGTCAAGGTAATGAATAAATGAAATGATCATATTTTTTGAAAACGAGGCTAAATTAGCTTCATTTTGCAGGTGAAACTTCTTAGCCAAGTACAGCACCCTAATATACTAGCTATGATAGGCTTCTGCTCCGAGCTGAGTTGCATTGTGTATGAGTACATGCATAACGGTACCCTACAAGATGCAATATTATCAACCGGAAGAAGCTGGAAACAAAAGAATCAGCCTCTAAACTGGCATGCTCGGATACGCATTGCAGCAGAAATCTGCTCGGCTCTAGGCTTCCTTCATAAGGTCAAGCCTAAACCAATTATCCATGGTAACTTGAAACCCTCCAAGATTCTCCTTGGTCGGTTTAATGTTGCAAAAATCTACAGCCTCAAGGGTCCTTGGTCATACAATGAACCTGATATCACATTAGATATCCGGGCTTTTGGGAATTTGGTGTTGCAACTTCTGACAGGCAAGAACTGGACTACAACAGTGGACACTGCTTCAGCCATCAAGAATTTGGATCACACGGCTGGGGAGTGGCCAGTGGATTTGGCTACGGAGCTTTCTGACATTGCAACTAGATGTTTGTCCAAAAACAGAGTAGCTGAGGAATCCATCACAACAATGTTGGTAAGAGAGATCAATGATGTTAAGAAAATAGCTGACCAGCTAGTCTCCAACAGTGAATTACCTGTGCCTGATGAAGAGGCTGCTGGAGCAGAGGACTCGAGCAACGTACCTGGCACCTTCCTCTGTCCAATCTATCAGGTAATACACTTTCTATCTCAGCTGCTCCGCCATTTTTGACAGAAACCATAATATTTCATTATTATCACTGCTTTTCATCTGCAGGATGTGATGCAGAATCCACATCTTGCTGCTGATGGATTTTCTTACGAGTTGGAAGCCATAGACGAGTGGCTGAAAACAGGACGTGATACATCTCCCATGACCAACTTAAGGCTGAAGCACAAGCTCCTAATTCCAAATCACACTCTACGGTCTCTGATCGAGGACTGGAGGAACAAAAGATCAACTGCATCTGTTCCCGGATAATCCGTATCAGAAATCAAGCTAGAAACTGAAGGTGTTAACAGTCCACTGTTACATTGCATTTTTTTTTCCAATTAAAATGAACCGTGCCTCTACCTGACTACCTGTATATTAGACAAACAGCCAAAGGTACTTGCAGACTGGAGAGAATGACAAGCAAAGTTCGGCATAAGATATTCTTTTTTGAATCCCATTAGATGCATTAACATTGAAGCAAGGTTTTCATAGTTTTAAAATTGATGCTAGATTTCTGTAACGCTTAATAAAATTACTACATACTTTGACAGAATTCAAAATAAGTCATTCTGACCTTATATGTCACTTTGATCAAATGCAACTGGATCATCAGAATGCATCAATGTGCATTATAGCATGCATCAAAACCGATCACATCTCATCTGTTAAATCTGAGAGACAGTTGCTGAAAAAATCACGAGTTTTTTGCCTTTTTTGCGAATTCGAAACAACTTTTAAAATGCAAAAATGATATTCGAGGTTCACCCATACGAGAGCAATCTTGAAGGGGTCAAGGGGCTACAAATATGGAGCACGCTTCAATGACAAATTTCCTTCAAAAGAGTAAACTAATGCAATATATGGAACCAAAAAAAAAAAAAAAAGTTGCAGGCTTCTTCATGCCAAGTAAGAAACCATGCAAGCAACACAATGGCATATTAAGGCATGTTAACTATTCTTGCTCAAGGAATAGTAGTAACTTATAAATAGAAGGGACGGTCATCATGCAGGATGGAAGGGGAACTAATGAAGTTCGATTCCATTGGCGAAGCTCATATTGTTTATGTGAGGCCACAACAGCACACTCTCTAATTTGTGACAAAAATTTTAATTTTAAGAAAAAAAACCTCAACACCTTGAATCAGGTCAATTCCAGGAACATACTAGTGGAATAAACCTAGCAGGAGGATCCATAGACACTCATAAGTCCAAAACCTGCATAGGGATGAGCTGAAATCATGTAAGCTAGCGCATTATTTGTGAAGCCCAACTACACAAGTAAAGAGAAGGCCACTGGTAACTGGTTAGTAAGATTTTGATGCATCATACAAGTAGCTGCAAACAGTCTATTGCAGGCACGCTCCAATGCCACTAGCCCTATCCTAAATTCCACCAATAAACTGCGGCCTAATTCATCTAAGATAATAATGCTTGCATAAGTTTCGCCTTCCAAATGATCTCACAATCAAGCACCCCCTGATGTCTCGAAAAAGCTTCTAAAACAGCTCCTTAGGCAAGTTACATTGTATTACTACTAATAAAAGTAATTTTTAAAAGGAAATTATGTGGTTCTTCATAGATAAAATAATTAATTCAATGCTCAAACAAGTAACACCTCTCAAATGATCATACTATGAAACAACCTTTACTGACTCGAGAAGCTTCTAAAACAGCTCCTTAAGCAGGCTACATTTTAATACTACTAATATCAGTAAATTTCTCTTTTCGACAAATAGATCAGTAACCAGGCACGTTTTATTCTTTCTTCACAAATGCACCACAAACAATGCCGATAAACCTAAGAACAATAATTATTTCAAAACCACATGAAATTCTCACACCAGCACCTGTGCATTCCACAATTCAACCAATGCCCGAATTTAAACACAAAAACTGGTTCTACTCCCAATATTCTGAACTTATCCACACCACCAATGAAGCAGAATCACATCATTAAAGACCATAACCAAAATATACATAAATAATTTGCACATTATCAGCGCCAGTACACTTGGATATACAATCAAGACACCACTATTAAATAATTCCTACTTCATTTCAGAAAAGACAGGAGAAGAAAATCAAGAAAAATAAAATAAAATAAAAAGAAAGAGCAATCGTGAACTATTTCGAAGGTACCAAAAGCGTCGAAGAAGAAGGAGAAGAGTAGAGGCGCGTGAACCGGTCTTGCTGGTCGGCGTAGCGGCGGCGGAGGTAGGTTTCGAGAATCTCCATAACGCGCACGAACTTCTTCATCTCATCGAGGCGGCGGCTCAGCTCGGCTTCCCTCGCCCTGGCTAACTCCAGCCGCGCCTCCGTCTCCGCTAGCCGATCCCTCAGATTCTCCACCACCACCACCCTTTCTTCAATCTCCGGCGGCGGCGGGGCTTCGACGAGGTCGTCTCTTGACGGCAATCGGTCGCTGCCGTAGCACATTGTTGTACTGTATTGCAGGCTTCGTTGAGTTGTACCTTGATTTTGTCTGAGATAGAAGAGGGGCACCAACTAACCTCCTACATCACGAAAATATGTAGCTAGACACGAGTTGACATAAATGCCCTTACATGCTTGGACATCTATCTATGAACTATAAAATGGAGTCCACCAAAACAAAAATTACATAATATCAAATCATCCCAAGTAAATTTTTTATTTTTTTAATGTCTCACTATCTTCTCCCTCTCTCAAACACACATATTTGCACATATTTACATCAATATAAAAATTTCTATGAGACCGTCTAACAGATCCTTTTACGTTAGATGGGTTAAAACCCGTCCAAACCGCCCTAGACCCGCGCCCCACGTGCAGGCGCGTGAGCTGCACACGCCCCCACGCGCGGCGCGTGTAGCTCACGCGCCTGTGCAGATTTTACTTTTTTTTTGGTCGTGCCCACTACCCAGCTAGGCTGGGCTATTTTCACTTTTTTTTTTTCCCTTTTTCACTGTTTTCACGCCAGTTTTTGTTATTCTCTTTTTTTTTTTTTTTTTTCACTTGATTTCTCCCTTTTTTTTAAAATAATTATTTTTTTAAAAAAAATAATTCAATTCAATTTTAGTGCTCACTAATTCCATTTTAGGGTATACATTTATTTTTAAAAAAATATATTTATGTGGTGAAATTTTATTTAAAAAATAAATTAAATTCATTTCAATTTTATGATTCACTAATTTTAATTTAGGGTATAGATTTATTTCAAAATATATATATATATATATATATATATATATATATTGAAGTATCCTTAAAATAATTATAGTATCATTAATTAGGGATGAAGTATCACTAATTGCAGAAGAAAGTATCACTAATTGAAAAAAAGTATCACTAATTGCGAAGAATGTATCACTGATTAGAAAGAACAGTATCACTAATTGCAAAGAAAGTAATATCACTAATTGAAGAAAAGTATCACTAATGGCAGAAAAAAGTATCACTAATTAGAAAGAAATGTATCACTAATCGCAGAAGAAAGTATCACTAGTTAGATGAAAAGTATCACTAATTGCAGAAGAAAGTGTCACTAATTAGAAGAAAATATCACTAATTAGAAAGAAAAGTATCAGTTCAAACATATTACAATTCACAAATTGAATCATTAGCTACATAAAAGAAAATGTTGCATTTTCAAAAATTGAACATGACAGTGAGTAGTAACTACTCATTATATTAGTGATGCTTCATTTTTTATTACTAGTGATACTTACTTCATAATTAATGATACTTTTTTATTGTTAATTTAATAATTAATGCTTAATCATCGGTAATTTTCATTTTAATGAAAATATAACTTTTATGTTGTGAAGTATCATCAACATTAATGTGAAGTATCATTAATTATGGATGAAGTATCATTAATAAAATCATTACAAAAAAAACACAAAACTTCTAACTCTTCGTAGTGAAGCGTAATTTGGAGTCGAAAAAAAACTGCTAAAAAAAAGAAAAAAAAGTGTATAGATGTACTGCCAAAAAAAAGGAAAAAGAAAAAAGAAAAAAGTGTCAGAGTTTGCGTGTTAGAGAAAGGGAGTGGGGGTGGGGTGGGGTGGGGTTGACGAAAAGAAAAAAAAAAGGAAAAAATGGTCCAGCTTGCGTGTTAGAGAGAGAGTGAGGGTGGGGTGATGTGGGGCTGCCGAAAAAAAAAGGGAAAAAGTTAGATCCATGTCAAGTTAGGATCCGTATAACGGAAGCGACCCGTTAGACCGTCCTATAGGAATGTGCCCTTACATCAAAGCATATACAATAACTTTTTTTTTTTAATGTCTCACCATCTTTTGTCACTCAAACACACACATTTGCACATATTTTTTATTATATAATTAATTTGTGTTATATTCAATCATATTTCGATATACATATGACATTCAAAATATATTTATATGAATGAGTAAATATGTGAGCTTTTGCATATTAAGAAGTAATTGATAAGTTTAGTAGATTTTAGTATGTTAAATAATTACCAATATATATTAAATATATAAAATAAAAAAATCAAGTGAATTATCCGATAAAACATCATAATCGATAACATGGTTTATTATATGTAGATATAACATTTATAATAATTATTAAACATGAAATAGTAAAAAATTTAACATTGTAATTAAATGATTAACAAAATCAAACAAATATTAATATTTATAAGTTTATATAGTCTATTATATTATTTTTTTTAGAAAGTATAGTCTTTAAGATTCGTTACACTTTAGTACCCGAACGATGGACATTTCTACGCTTTTATCCCATAATTTTAAAAAAATTACATATTATAACTTAATGTTTGCACAAATGAACACTTATAGAACCATAGCAAATTTTGAATCTCGCAAATGTTGACTTAGATTGCTGAAAATCTTTCAAACTCAGTCTTTAGCTTATTCCATTTGTACAAATATTGAATGTTTTTGTTGCTCTTCACAATATTCAACCGTCCATGTTTACATTTGTGGGGCTATAAAATTATTTTAATGTTATGAGCATTAATTTGTGCAAATGTTTACTATCAATATGTAAATTTTAAAATTTTGGAATACAAGTGTAAAAGTATTTAACATTGGGTACTAAAATGTAATCAATCATATTTTAATGCAAATTAAAACGAAGATTGATATATAATGAAGGCATATAAGCTGCATTATTATAATTTTTTAAATTGGAATTTTTATGTTCCAATATATATTTATTAGTATTTTTTTGATTACATTTATCTTACATACAATATAATTATCAATTTCTTAAGAGTTAATTCTAACAAATCTATATAAATATACAACCCTAAAAACCTTTAAGATGAAACATAAGTTATTGTTATAATCTTTGTTCATGTATATTTTTCATAATTTTTTAGTCACGGTCAATGTATGTAGTTGTTTCACGAGTCATAAGTCATGTTGGTTTGAAAGTTTTTATTTGTAAAAATGATGATAATGTAACAAATGTTACTACAAATGTTGTATACATATAAGTATTGCTCAATTTATAATATAATATTTGATTGTAGTAGTTTATTAATAGAGCAAAATATTAATTATATAAAATATGAAAAGCGACACTTACATTAAATACATAATAATTGAGTTTGAGATCATGAATGATCTCAAATCGTAAAACCGAAAACTGAACTGAACAAATTTCGATCCATTAGGTCCAGTTCTTTCGATTTTCGGTCCGAGTTGGTTCTTTTTTTTAATAAAAAGTCGGCCCTCGGTCTGGTTCGGTTCGACAACGGGCCAAACAAATCGAATAGGCCGAGCCTTTTTAGTTAATATTAATTTATTATTATTTTTAAATTGTTTGATACTTTGTATGTTTGTATTGTTATTTGTCGGTTTTAATTTTATATATTAGTTATAAAGATTTATTTATGACGTTAGTTATAGATTTGTGAAATTTGTTCATTATTTAAGTTATTATTTCCACAGTTAGTCAAGCAATTCAAAATTGAAAAAAGAAATAGAAAAATCAGATTGGACCGAACCGAATAAAATTTGGTTCGGTCTGGCTGGGTCCCCACCCTTAATTCGGTTCGGTTCAGTCCTAGATATATCTTAATTCGGTCTATTCAGTTTTATGATTTTTGAACCGAAATAGACCGAATGCTCACCTCTATGAATGAACCCATGTATTGCACGGGTGGAAATCTAATTCTAAGATAAAATAAAATTCCTTGTTGCCCTACCTAAATCAAATCGAGCAATAACATTTTTCACATGAAAAAAATGTGCCCTTAAGATTTCTACCCAACTATAAACATCTCCATAAGTTTATTTTCAAGTGTTGGTCTCGCTTGCCAGATGGTGGTGAAATCCGTTACGATTAGGGGTGTGCATTCAATTACAACCGAATCGGACCGAACCGAATTAGTAAAATCGAAGTGGACCAAAACCGAAAATAGTAGAACCGAAGTGAGCTACTGGCCGAACCAAACTGAAACCGATCTAATCGGTTCGGTTTCGGTCGGTTTTCATCAAACCGAAAAAGGACAAAAAATTCCAACTGTTTTCATTTTGAAAATAAAATAAAATCAAACTACCAAAACTCTTTACTCCAACAAGTTGTATTGAAAATAGTTGGCAATGAACAAACAATAAAGAAATGCGTACATGCCAAGTGTTGGAGAATTCAGAATTGCGTGCACAGACTACTTGAATTATTACTTCTAATTAATTTTCTTGATTATATTTGGGGGAAATGAAATAGAACATTACAACTTGAGCCTTAAATAAAATTGAATTCAAATTCAAACCTGAAATTACACGAGTATCACATTCACATCTTGAGCTTCAATTCTTACTCAGTAATTTTTGACAAGAAATTGAAAGAAAAAAAACTTGCTGAGTGTTGTCGCTTGTCGAAGCTGCTGGAGACGAGAAGGGGAGTTGTTGCATCAAAGGCTCGGGGTTGCTGTGTCGTCGAAGGCTCAGAGTTGCTGGGCAGTGGCCACAGCCGCACAGGTTACACAGGTCGTCCAGAGAGGTGTCGTCGTGTCGTGACTGTTGTCGGACCTGCTGCAGTGCTGCACATCGATTTGGGGGCTGATTTGTGTCGGAGAGGGTAAGAGGGAAAGGGTTTTTCAATTTGAACGACACTTTAGGTTTAGATGTTTAGACTAGTTTAGTCATCAACGTATACCCATTTTATTGCATAATGTACTGTATAAGGTATAACGTATACTGTAATAATTTTATTTTATTTATATTTTAGGTTCGGTCAGTTCGGTTTTCATCGGTTTTGTGGAAACTGAAACCGAAACCGAACCGAATAATCATCAGTTTTCATCCTCTAAACCGAAGTCGAACCGAACTTGAAATATCTAGAACCGAACCGAAATAGAAGGTTCGGTCCGATTTTTCAATTGCGGTTCGGTTATGCTCAACCCTAGTTACGATCTCACATCGAATTCTTATATGGATGGAGATTGATACTCAAGTCAGGAATCAACTCTTCATCCTTGAACTAACTTTTGTATAGAGTTAAACATCCAGTTTGGATATCTAACAAAATCTTCGCAAAATGTGCACCGATGTTGTTGAATCTTCTTAAGAGAAGTTTGTGGCCTTATCATCGAAGTTGTCAAGTTTTGAATATTTCTGATGCGACCTTCATCATGTCGTTGAATCTTCTTAAGAGAAGTTTGCGGCGGCCTTCATCATCGAAGTTGTCGTGTTTTGAATATTTATGATGCTACCTTCACCATGTTGTTGAATCTTTTTTAAGGGTGTATTTATACATTTTTCATTTTTCATACTTCATTGGGTAGTTGATTTAAGAATAAAATTTGTGTAAAATTATCTGGATTAAAAAAAAATCGTTAAATGTTACTCATGTATAAATTTATTTAGTATTTTACACACAAGTGTATGAATGTACTGACTGCATCAAGAATTGAATCCAAATATGAGAACCATCTGATAAATTTTGACCCGCCAAAATATTTAATAATAGATTACCCATGATTTTTAAGCTTACGACATACCCCAATGCGCAAAAATATAAGAGCCAAAAATATTTTTAACAGAGAAAAATAAATTGAGTACCAATTTAAAAGCATAGGCTTTCCTTTTAGCTAAATTGACCTAAATACCTCCAAAAATTGTGAAAAAAATGGATAAACTGTCATTTATATCTCAAATTATTATTATTTTTTTAAAATTATTCCAAATTTACACTTTTGTCAAAACCTAAGCTATCTAAAAATTAATGAAAGCTAACCTCGAATATATTTACGGCACTTGAAAAATAATTGAGCTAGGTATTTTATTAAGTGGTTTTTTAGTTTTAACAAAAATAATTAAGATTCATTCAAACCGGAACAAATTGAGTCGAGTTATTCTAATTAGTCAAAACAATGTCATTTTGACTAAGCGTAATATTCTAAGTCAATTCATTTATTTTATTAAAAGTTCATATAAATAAAGATCTAACTCAATTATTTTTTAAGTGTGGGAAAATACATAAATATTAGATTTTATTAATTTTTAATAATTTAATTATTTAATTAATAAAAGTATTATTTGGGATTAGATTTGAAAAATCTGAAATAGTTTGGCTTGTCTGAGATGTAAAATACAGTTTACCCAAAAAAGGGGCGGGGCGGGGTGGGGTGGGTGGGGGGCGCATCAACACAGCGTCAATCATGGTTGTACGACTGGCGGTGGTGCATGACCTGACGACGGTGGTTGGTGGTGGTGGGGTTTTTTTCTTTGAGTAAATGGCAATTTTCTCTATTTATCTATAAAATGGTCGAAAGCTATATTTCTAAGAAGCGGATGACAGTAAGATATCGGCGACCATGGCTGAACGATGGCGGTATACGACTGGCCGCGGATGCACGACTCGACGACGGTGGTGGGTGGGTTTATTGTATTTCTTCTCTCTCTCTTGCTTTTAGCGAAAGGTAATTCTGTGCATTTATTTAGGGTTAATTGTCAAAAAATGCACCACCTTTCAACAAATTTGCAAATTAGACACCACTTTTCAAACGTTTCAATAAAGACACGACCTTTTATTTTGTAGCAAAATAGACACCCCTTTCTTTTTTGGCCATCGGTAAAATGACGTGGCTTTATTTATTTCCTACGTGGACTATGATTCCTACGTGTACTTGCCACGCCAATATTTAGTTTTTAGTTAATTGCCAAAAAATGCACCCTTTCAACGAATTTGCAAATTAGACACCACGTTTCAATAATGACACAACCTTTCATTTTGTAGCAAAATAGACACCCCTAATTTATCACGAGACGTGGCTGCAATTGAAGGTATTGGCATGCTGATGTACAAAAAGCTCATGACACCGAACCTCTGCTAGTGAGGGAGGTGGATGCACCAACCTCACTGCTACCGCCACTGGCGCCGCCGCGCAGTAACACCGTCTCCGAAGGCGACCATGAGACCTGAGACACCGAACTGCCGGTAACGGGAGGAAACGCAGAAGGAGGAGAGATGTTTTTTTTTATTTTTAATATTTTATTTTATTTAGTGATTTTATTATATTTTTATTTAATAATGATATTTATGTAATTTTATAATTATTTATTTTTGACTTATATAATTTAGTGGTGCAAATAGAAACACCCTTAATTGGAGACATTCAGAATGTCTCCTTCTCTTCTAATTCAAGAGCAATTAATTCGATCTTTCATAAAATCTATTGTAATTTGACTTGATGGAATTTAATTTGTCATGAGCTTTTTGTACATCAACATGCCAATATCCTCAACTGCAGCCACGTCTCGTGATAAATTAGGGGTGTCTATTTTGCTACAAAATGAAAGGTTGTGCCATTATTGAAACGTTTTGAAAAGTGGTGTCTAATTTGCAAATTCGTTGAAAGGTGGTGCATTTTTTGGCAATTAACTAAAAAATAAATATTGACGTGGCAAGTACACGTAGGAATCATAGTCCATGTAGGAAATAAATATAGCCACGTCATTTTACCGGTGACCGGAAAAGAAAGGGGGTGTCTATTTTGCTACAAAATGAAAGGTCGTGTCTTTATTGAAACGTTTGAAAAGTGATGTCTAATTTGCAAATTCGTTGAAAGGTGGTGCATTTTTTGGCAATTAACCCTATTAACGCATGAAATGGCTAAAAAACTATATATTTTAAATTTTTGGCAAAAACATAACAAAATATAATTTAGTCTTTATTTTATTATTTTTCTATAATAGTGGAGTTAGAGCTGAAGCGAAACCTCGAATATTATGAGAAGCAAGACGATGGTCGAATTTGTTAGTTAGTTTGGATGAAAAAGAGACGGTACGTAGTAGGACAATGTATTAGAAGATGAAAAGAGGAGTGTGATTATGGCATTTTGGTATTGAAAGCAAATTAAGAAATTGTTTGATTGATAAACAACATGAAGTTTTGCAAAGAAGAAAACATTTGAAGAAAAGAAGGCAAGGCTAAGAAGAAGTAGTAGTAGTAGTAGTAGAAGTATTACTATTGTGAGTGGAGAGTCGAATACCAGCTCTGAGGATCTGGAACCTTCTACTTGGATGCATGCAGGAGAAGAGAGAGTTCTTGGGCTTCTTTGACTTATTATTCCCAAAGATGAATGAGCGGAGAGGGACTCGATTTCTATGTTCGGATTGATCAGTCGAGATGCCGAACTCCTGATTAAGGTGAGTTAGCGTCTTCTCGATTTGAAGCTGAAGCATGGAGACATGATCTAGGCCTGCCTCCAGCTCTTCTCTGACCTTATCATTTTCTTGCTTCATGTTGAGCACCTCTCCCTGCAGCTTTGCAGCTTGATGGCTGCTGAATTTGATCTCGTCTTCCTCCATGCCTTCCTTGAGAGCTTTGGTGATCTCCTCTTGAATGTTGCAGAGAGAGGCAAATCTGTTCTTTAGTTCATCCTTGAGGGGCACACTTTGATCCAGCCACACCGTTAGCTCTCTCTGTATCTCTCCCAAGTGCTTGTAGATTGGCATCACCTCGGATTTTATCTCCGGCTTACGCTTCTCTCTGTGTCTGGATATCTCATCCTCTAGGTCCCTGACCTCAGTCTTGAACTTCTGAATCTGATGGAATGCGGTGCTGAATCTGAACCAGAAATCCAAGTTCTCATCCAGTATGGCATCGATGTGAGTCCGGAGCTTCTCTTCTTCTCTGGACATGGATGGACTTTTGGAGATGAAGATCACCTTGCTCTCTTCGTCGTCTTCATCTGTGATGGGGGGTCCTTTGATGTCACGCGTCATGTCCAAAACCTCCTTTGCTACCGATTGGACTCCCTCATCTTCCATCAGACTCGATAGTTGGAAGCTACCACCACCTTCCTTCACATCACTACTACTATTACCATTACTGCTCATCAGCCTTCTCCGCAGATTCATTATTTCTTCATCCCTCTTCGAAATGGCTTTCTTTAGCTCTCTCATTTGTATTGTCATGTCGAATTGGCTGTCCCTTTCTTTCTTCTCCACGTCGTTCAGCTTCTTCTTCACCTCCTTGTAGTTCCTCAGGATTGTTGTGTATTCCTTGAGGAGAATCTTCTCTCTGTCTTCCATTCCACTCAGCAGAATCTGCTGCCAACTGATGTCTTCGTCGTCTGCCTCTGCGTTTGTTTGTGCTTTGCTTTTGCTTTTTCTTTGGACAGAATCCTCGGATTCATCCTCCAGAACCTCTTCCACTGTTCTGCGGTTCAAGAATGTACCTGTCTTTCGAATCACTTTCTCAACAACCTGTTGCTCTTGCTCCGACCGTCCAACCTTATTGGATTCTTTTTTCACATCCTCCTCCTCCTCCTCCTCCTCCTCTGCGCCCTCTACACCTCCTCTTGCTTTTCGAGCAGTGAGACTATCTTCCTTTGAAGTATCCGTACGAGCAGTGAGCCTATCTTCCTCGTCATCTGGATTTCCACTGCTTAGTTTTCTTGAAGCATGATCAAGTTTTGCATGAGTCTCTACCTCTTCAGCTGCCTTCACACTTTTCTCGGAATCAGGATCAAGATTGGCACCGCCCTCTACCTCTCCATCTGGCTTTACAGGATCAAGATTCGTACGAGCCTCCATCTCTTTATCTTCTGCCTTGACAGTAGTGGTGCTTAATTCCAGTGGTGAAGTATGATGATCGAGATTAATGGCCTCCTCATCTGCCTTAGCACTACTACGGTTACGGAGTGCCTCATCCGCCTCTAGCTCATCATCTTCCTTCACACTAGTTAGTTTCTCGGAGAGATGATCAAGACTGGTACGTGTTCTAGCAAAGTTGGTCTCGAGAGTGTTGTTGCGGATCTCGACATTCTTGGTGAGATCTTGGACCTTGTTGAGCTTCTCCTCCATTTCCTTCACCTTGGTGCTTATATTTTGGGTATCATCAGTGATGCTGTGATTCCCTTGTTCCAGATTCGTAATCTGTGAGTTGAGATCATCATTTTCTGACCTCAATGTGTTAACAAGAACAGTCTGAGAAGAGACTGCAGTTTCTAATGTGATGACTTTGTTAACCAGCAAATCAATCTTCTCTGCCAACTGAGTGACTGATAAACAAGCCAAGGAGCTGACATCCAAGTTCTCTTCGGGTTTCTCAGGCAGCTCCTCGATTTCCTTGGTCTCCTGCAGCAAATCAGCGACATCTGTACTCCAGTTATGAGATCCTGATCCAATATTGTGAGTTTGTTGGAGCATGTACTTGTCGCGGAGAGATTGGAGGCGGTCACAGGCAGCTTGAATCCTGTTGTACTCCTGTCTGGCTTCCATGGTGGTCTTGTCCTGCTTCTCCTGCAACATAGCCAAGGTCTCTTGGCAGGACTTGAGTGCAGCCTCAGCAATGAGGGTGCGAGCCTCTTCATCCTCAATCACAGAATCCATATTGAACTCATCCTGCAACCTCGATATCTTCTGATGCATCTCCATCACCTGGCTCTCAATTCCCCAGTATTTGGCAATCCCATTCTCGTAAGAGCTCTTCACAAACTCCTTGACAGTCTGCAGAGAGAGAATCTCTTTCTGGAGCTTGTTGATCTCATCAAGGGCTTCATCCTTGGTGAGACCAGATTTCACAACACGCCCCTGTGACTGTGATTTCATCTTCTTCACTTGAAACTGCTTCGAGGCTTTGGTGATGATGCTCTTGAGATCCTTGGCGGGTGCCTTTGGAACTTGAGGAATCTTGGCCAGATTCATCTCCGGGATGACGAAATTCTCAGGGATCTTGGGGATGTTGTCGTCGTCTGTCATGCTCATACCAAACTGCATCTGCTCAGGGAACACGGTGGCAATTGTGTGATTGGCATTTTGGAAATCTTTAGACAAGAGGTCGTATCGATCAGCCAATGCTCGGAACACCTTGTAAGCTTCCTCCACTGAGCATATCAGCTCCGGCCTCCTCCTGTAGTACATCTCAGCCCTCTTCGCGAACGAGTCTCCGTCTCCTTCTATTAGCTGAAGCATTCCTTGCACCTTCTCTTCCATATCTGCACATTATAATATACCATCATTATCATTATCATGATCAAACTTGTAAATTATAAAACTATAAAACAAAATAATATAACCTTGTAGACTCTGTTCGAGCCATTTCGATTGCTTTGTTCGAATGTGGCTCGCCCACCACCATGAATACGCATGGTTCGCAGCTCTCTGCAACATCTCTCTCTCTCTCTCTCTCTCTCTCTCAATATCCGATCTTTTTTCTTCTTGTTACGTCCGAACACATCAATTCATAGCTCGGCCCGGAACCCTCAATTCCCTTACACGGTTCACATGGAACGGATCAAGAATCGGACAAAGCTTCTTTTTTCTTTTTTCTTTTTGTTTGATCTAAGATTAGATCATGGAATCGGAATAGAGGTAGAATTTTGAGTTAAGACAACATGATGGGATCATCGGCTGCGAGGAATTCTCGCTCCAAAATCTGTTTTGGGCCTTGCAACTAACTAATCATCCAATGCTAATACTAATATATAAATTGTGAACGTGGCGTCCATTGCCAATCAACAGCTTGGCAATCACCATTCCCACCATAACCAAATAAGCTGCCACTTTTTCGCCATTACACACTTCAATTCTTTCTAACAATATAGACAACTCATCCCACCAACTCTTCTACTTTCTACAAAATGTTATACAATTCCGATTTTTTTTTTAATTTTTTTCGAAGATTTTTAGAACCTCATTTTGGTGATTAAGAATTCCAGTGGTGACTCCAATTTGGTTGAATTGAGCCAGATGCTTCATGGGATTTTACTAACCCCGTGATAAAATGAAATAATATCAAATCCTTTTGTTACAATCCTTATACTTTATTAGTATTTCGGTAGAATGTTATATTGGTAATATTTTTTGTCATTGTATATCTACCATTATGTTACAACAAAATATAAAATGAAATATGATTTTATAACGTAATGGTTTTTTATTATATCCATTAATTGACAATCCAGAAACAAATTTGGCAAAATATTGATACTGCACATATAAATAAAGTATGTGTATCAAGATTATAACGTTTCTATTCGAGTTTTATGGTTTGAATTAATGCAATAATTTATAGATTTTTAATGTGCTAGTACTCTTGGTTTGGGGCCTTTTCTCATGTAGCTTTTGGGGTAATTATTATCTACTCCAGCAAATATATTGATACTAAACAAACATTTTACAATCATCCACTTTGATATTATACTACTATTATAGTCCTTTGAAAAGTTTGGGTATCATGAATGCCACAAGCTCATTCCCTACTAACTTTTGTCCTAAACAAGTAAGGAATTTCTAGGACGGTGATAAAGTTGAAAATTCTGATAGTAAGCTACATTAAGAAATTACGTTTCCTTCAATGTGAAATTGGATTTTTGCATACATTTTCGCCAAACCTACGAGATAACATGTTTCGATATTATTTACCACAGCTAAGAGTCCTTGTCGATGAAACCAAATGATTAATTAATATTACTAAAAAGTTTTTACTATTATTTAAAGAATGAAAAAAAGAAAAAAAAAAAGAGCTGTCAAGTGCTCGCACCCGACATATTCAAGAATAGGGGCTCCACGACCGGGCTTATTTACAACATTAAAATAAATAACCAATAATATTGGCATATTATATTAGGATTGCAGATACACTACATACGTGAATTAATTTAGATATCAAACTAATAGATTAAGATAGCAGATACATTACATACGTGAATTAGCTAAGATATCAAATTATTAGAAGAGTCAAACTCGTCACGGGTAATATGGACATAAAAAAGTTTAACAAAAACCTCAGCAATAGAAAAACTCTGCCAACCAAGAATTTATCTGTACATGTTGGGATATCTTCCGCTCTTTTTCACCTTTCTTGCTATTTTTTAATCTTTCAAGCAATTAACAACAAACTAGTCGAAACAGGCATTAGATTTACAGAAAGCATCTCTTTCATAGCTAGAAATGTTACCACTCGTCATCGAGACTGGCACGATGAAAGCAGAGGACCGTGCAGACAAATATGAAAAAAGATGTGAATTCGATGAACATAGCTCCCGTTCCAATCAAGCCTGCATGCCTCAGAATAATGGGAATGGCCATACTTCCCACAGCAGATGCACCTGTTAAAAACTTAGCAGCATCTACCCAACTGCAAGAAAACAACATTCGAAGTGTCAAAAACGCATGGTATAGGATATGAAAATGGATTATGTAAACGAACTTTTCATTGACTTCCAGAGTGGCGCTAAACAGGCATGAAATATTACCATATAAAAGTTTAAACTCAACTCAAGATTAACCGAGCTGAAGAGACAGCTCACACATGTACAAGGTTCAAAAAGCGGACTATAACAAATAATGAGCCAAAATAGTATTTCCCACCAAAATGTACAAAATATGTTGCACATTGGTGCATAGTTGCTAGATGCATTGTTAATTGCCTCAAAGGAAGATCATCGGGAGTAATTATTATAGAATTACTCACCCTCCACCATCTCGACTGATAAGGAATTGAGTTGACCCACCACCAAAGAAAAGACAAGGCATTGGCACCAGAACATACATCAGAGCTGAGAAAAAAAAATTCACCAAGATCAGGGATATAATGTAATGCTGTACAGACATCCTTTTAACTAAATTATTCCCTACGAAAAAATGAAAGACTCCATAAAAACCTGATAACATTGGCCACCAGTTGTTATATATCGCACAGGCCTGCATTCAGGAATATTACAGGAACCATTAAAGAGTGAAACATCTACATGTATCTACCAGCATGTTTATACGTTCATGCAATGATGCAGTCACAGGAAAAATTAAACAAATTACATATCACTACCAGAAAACAATGGGAGAAAAGAATAACTACAATATTTAGCAGGACGAGGTATCCTGGAAAGGAGTGTAATGCCACGTGTCTCCTAGATATGATCTGCTCTGACATGAAAACCTAACCACACCATTTTAGAAAAGGTTTGAAGCAATCAACAAATGCACGTGCACACATGGAATTATGGAAAGGTAACACCGAAAAACCTTTCTTTTTTCGTCATGTAAACCAATTTAGACATAGCAATGAACTATGAATGGAATATACTTAAGCATGTGGACAAAGACCCTTCTAATAATACATGGATGGACATAAATCTATCAGAAGTTTGTGAAAGCAGAATAAAAAAAAATAAGGAGCTTGGGTCATAATGATCATCATGTAGTCAAAAGAGTCAAAACCTACCAAGATCTGGAGCAGGATGCTGGATGAAAACATGAATGCAAGACCTGCAAGACTGAACATGAAATGCCGAAAGATTAACGGCCAATAATAAGACAGGAAGAAATTGAAAGCTGCTGATCTTTGCAGTTCATTTCTTCCCTTCTGCATTCTATCACAAAGAAATGAAGATGTAAGGAATAAGACTAATTTCATAGATTCGTGTAGGTCACTTACACTGCATCCATTGCCAGCGCAGTCACACAGTAGCGGAATAGCGTACCAACGTATAATGTAAAATCAAAATCACAATGAAAGAGAGATTAGGGTTCGCAGTGAAAATGTATCCACAATATTAGGAAGAAAATGCACCCAGAAAATACCTACAAAGGGAATTACCACAAAAACGTCAACTAGCCCTCAAACTACAATTTACATGCTCTGTTCTCTAATAACTAATCCAGATAGGTAGGTCAAAGGTAAAAAGATCCATTAGTTAGGTAATTTGACGGACAACAACTTTTTGAGCAACAATAAACCTGGGATACTAATTTTCAACATAAAGATCCAATGGCGCACGCAGAATATACGTAAAGAGGAATGAGATGGTTAAAGCTATACAAATATGCAGTAATTACTCGGGTAAAAGTAACAGAATATTAGAAAGAGGGGAAGTTGATAAATGCAACCGTTTAAGGAATGGGTATATACCCCAGGTTAACGCAGTACTTCTTTTAGCAGCTATCAGGAAGAACATGATATGGACACAATATAATTACATTTGTCTCCTTTAATTCAAAATCCCATTCCAGCAGAAAATGACAAACAAATCATCACGAGTCCAGCAAGCAAAGGCATAGAGGGACAAACCTTCAATTGTCATTGCCATTTCTACAAGTGCTTGACAAAGATCAGAGGTCAGACTCCAAGAATTTCAAGTCAATTTCCCTCGCTACAAGTTTCAGGAAGAAAAAGAACAAAAAAAGAAAATGAGAAGAAGAAATAAACTGGATAATATGAGATTTCATAATGAAAGTAGCCTCTGTTGTCTTATATTTAAACATAAATGTATGTGTGAGAGACATTATTATGAGATCAAAGTTTCACTTACTATGCATCTTTTACATTTTCTAATTCATGAAAAACTAATTCGACAACAAATTCCTAAGCCAAACGGTTCAGATTTCAGAAATACAAACACATGGGATATTTCTCCAACACCATGCTACCTTCAATTAAGTCCCTAAACACCGTTTTCAATGTTTCTTAACCCATGCATCACTCAACTGAAAACATGCATTCTCTGAGAAAGATTTAAATGATCAATACCTAGAGGTCAGAAGCATCAGAAACGCGGGGGGGGGGGGGGGGGGTTCCGAACTTGTTGTGCAGAAAAAGACAGAACATCCAACAAATCAAAAACAGAAACAAGCACTAGGAAGAGGAAAACCGTCAAGGTTTTTGAGGTAAAACCCTCATAATTCTGCGAATGCCGAAAAGGATCGAGCACAGACAGGCTCGAAAACAAACAGCATAAACCTCGTAACTTGCACAAACCGATGAAATAACCCCAAAATTCATACCAAATGAACGACCAAAAAACCGGAGAAAATCGAAGTAAATTCGTACCAATGAAAAGGAAAATTTCCTCCGCAGCAAGCAATATAAATGAAAACCCAGAATTTTTAGGGTTTTTTAGAATGGGAGTTGAAAGAGCTGAGAAGCTCGTAGATCGTCAGTTGTGGCTGAGGAAGATTCTGATAGTCTAATTAAGTTGGTTATTCTTCAAATTATAAATCTTGAATTCTTAGTTCTGCAACTTCGATTTGGGTTTATTTGGGGGAAAATTAATTTTGCTTTTTCCGTAAAATAGCAATAATAATAATAATTTTGCTTTGCCCTCCCAACTATGAAATATTCGTTTCCGCCCCCTCATACTTGGTAAACTTGGTAATTAATTACAAGTTAAATGTTGGATTTTATCTGGGTATTAAAAAAAACAAATTTTATATTAAGAATCAAATACCTTTCATGGCAATAGATGTTAGTCATTGCGGAAAAAATGTCAACCACATCACGGATTCAGAAATAAAACTAGCATGGCTTATCAAAAAAAAATTTAAAAAAATGTGAGTAATTATAATTTTTTAATATTTCTTTTTAATTATAATTTTTTTAATTAGATACGGGTATCACATTATTTTGATAATTCAAACATTTATTTTTATTTCTTTATTTCTCTCTCCCACTACAACGTGATTTTATGTTTTTTTTTTACTCACACACACGACTTGTGGTATTACAACGTGATTTTATGTTGATTATGTAGATTTTTTTTTTATTTGTCTTCTCTTCTTTGTGGTTTTTATCGGAGTTCTTCAGTTTTTGGTTTCATTCTCCACAATTTCTATCATCCATCAACACTACTTATATATATATATATATAGAGAGAGAGAGAGAGAGAGAATTGATATGCTGCCCAACTTGTGTGCCCACCTTTGTGGGCGCCGCTGACGTCATCACTCTATTTATTCTTTTTTTTTTTGGTAATTTTGGCTTATCTCCCGGACGGTATTCTCTCTCTGCCCTTTTCATTTCACTCATCTTCCCCAATATTTTTTTTCTTACAATTGGATTTTATATTATCTTTCTGCAAATGGGTTCATACTTTAAAGAATCATTACTCTTCCATTAACTATTCTGATATCAGAATTCATGAGAATTGGTTTGTCTTCCTCTTGTCCTTTCACAGTTTTTTTGCCCTTTCTTGCTGCAATTGGTATCTCTCTCTCTAACCAAACATCTTTAGAAGCTCTGTCTCCTCACTCTTACTCAATTACTTCAAAGGTAATTTGAAATTTTTGAAAATTTTATTGACGCAATAGATTGGAGATGACACAAAATTCTGCCGAATGAAGTAGATCTCTACTTTCTCTCTCTTATTTCACCTTTTTTAGTGCTATCAAGTCAATTAATCTTGAAATTTTTTCATAGAAGATGAAGTTGGGTACTTCAATCTTAAGGAAACCTTATGATATTTTTAGAAATTAAATTTCTGCGTATGATTTTTCACAACAAGATTTCTGCGTATGGTTTTTCACAGCAAGTTTATTATCACCATTTTTCTTTCTGCAGGCAAAAAGTTTTTTTTTTATACAAAAGATTAGATCTTTCAAAAAAAAAATAAAAAAAAAATTTGTAGAGACGGTTTTTACACTAAATCAAATTCTTCGCATAACTACAATACACAATCATTTTTATATCAAGGATGCTTTGGTCTATGAACCCAATTGTAAAAAGAAAATAAAATTGCAGAAGAGGAGAGAGAATACCATCTCTTGCGGAAGAAAAGCCAAAAGTAAAGCAGAAGGAAAAAAAAAACAAAAAAAAAAACAGAGGAATGCTGACGTGGCTGCCATGTCAGCGGCGCCTACAAAAGTGGGCACATGAGGTGGGCAGCATATCAATTCTCTCTCTCTCTCTCTCTCTCTCTCTCTATATATATATATATATATATATATTATCTTTTAATATATATTTTTGTTATTTTTTGTATTTTTTTTTGTTGTGCTAAAAATAATGAGTGATTTTTTGGTATTCGAAATTAATTCATTCATTTTTCTTATTTGTTGATTGTTATGAATCATTTAAAAATTGTCATTATATATTATTTTTTTTTAAATAAAAAATTTACACACTGTGCAATGAAGTGGTATTTGAGAAGCAACAAAATGTCACAATAAAAATAATGAACTATTTGCGGTTTTAAAAAAAATCCCTAATCCATGTGGCTATTGACAAGAGTTTAGCAATGATTTAGTGTTTTGCAAGCAATGTATTAATTCTACATAAGCAATGATTAGATATCTCGTCATTAATTTTTTTTAAAATTCTATCGGTAAGCGATGATTTTCTCATAAATAAGTAACAAACAAGACTTAATAAAGCATCAATTGTCATCATATATATTATTTAAAAAAGATTTAATTCTTACGCGTCATGCAATTAAATAGTATTTGGATAGCAATAAAATGTTACAAAACAAGCAATAAATTATTTATGGCTAAAATTTAAGAAATTATAATATTATAATCATTAAAATGGTACATAATAATAATAAATAGAATTATTGATAACATGCATTGCAACATCGTATAAAATGCAATCAAATTTCTTATTTTCAATTAATATTTACCATGAGTTTCAATTGTTCTTATTAACAATGATGAATTTGTTACTTATGATATTAGATTTTGCAGCTTAGAATGTTTAAATTTAGTGTTATATTGGTTTTATTACTTAGACGGTAATCTGCAGTGACTCAACAATAGTTGATGGCTAGGGGAGAGAAAAAGAGAGGACGTGAGGGAGAGAGACGTGTGACAGAGATATGGAGAGACAACATGGGATATGAAGATTTATTTGGATTATAAAATTACGTTAATATTATTTTGTTTATAATTTATCTATTAAATTGATAATTACAGTATCTTTTCTAATTTTAATCTCAACCATTTATCCATACAAATTGAAAGGTTATGATTTGTTGCTAGTACTCGCAAGGAGAGTAGTCCTCATTATAACCAATATCTATCTATCTATCTATCTATCTATCTATCTATCTATCTATCTATATATTATTTGAATATAAAAATAGATGCATGTATTAATTTTTATTTTTTTAGGGGAGTGAAAAAAATTAAAATTAGATACAATCTGGGGAATTGTAAATTTGTAATGAATCTTTAATCTTTTTTAGTTTTTTCCACAAAATATATACACTAAAATAAAATTATTGAACCCTAAAATTAAATGGAGCAGATCCTCTGTTACCAATTCTACAATATTTGGTGTTCAATAACTTTTTTTTAAATTTTTTTAATATACTCTAATTAGGGATGGATGAATCATAAATAAAAAATTTAAATTAAATAATAATAAATTAAAATTTTAAAAATTATATTTTCTTAAAGTGAAGGCTTGGAACAGGAAATGTAATAGGTGATCTGGTGTGGAAATTAAATTGTCGGCAGTCATGCACCGCGCTCATAATTAATTTTTTCAAAATAAATATATACTCTAAAATTAGTGAACCCTAAATTTAAAATAAATAAATAAATTTATTTTTATCCGGTGATTCGTGCACTGCACTTGAATATTATTATTTTTCAATTAAATATAAATATTAATTGGGATTATAAATCATAATTGAGACAATAAAAACATTTTTTGGAAAAAAATAATCGAAAAATGAATTTAAAACAATTGAAATGGTTCGATCTGGAGATCATATTATTATTATTACTAGTATTGCACCCGTGCGATGCACGGAGAGTGGGGTACACATTTAAAATTTTATTAAAATATGATCACAATAAAAAAAAATATTGCAAAACTCATGCATAGTATAAAATATAAATCATGAATTGAAGTATAATTTACATCTTCAATATAAATCATGAATTGGTAGGGGGTCCGTTACGTTGTATTTCTTGGGGTTCATAGTGCTTTTCAACTTTTCCAATAATGTATGTTATAATAAAAAATTATATATATTAATAAAACAAAAAAATATAAACAATATAAACTGAAATTGTAATATTAAGTGTAGTTAATACCAAAAAGCAAACCTTCATCAAATGGACCAACTCTTGTAAAGATGTGAAATCTCAAAATTGGAACATGAAAACCTTTCATCCACGATGGGGATAACTTTCGTATAGGAAGAAAAAATGAATTTGAACAAATGTTGGATTGTTCTATATTTCATCCTATTACCTTGTATATCGAAAAATTGAAAACCGTATAAACCGTCTTCCACAAATTTGATATTAAACCGCTCGAGATCTGACTTCCTCATGGTTCCGTGTATATGGTCACCGACACGATCATGGAGAATTATCTCGAGAGTTGGTTTAACATGCGATCTTCCATACGGTGGTTGTTCGTACATACGAACAACCTAAGTTTCAATATCAATTCATATATGGAATGACCGGTTTCCCTAACCCTCTCAACTAAATTGAAAAATGGAGACACGAAGTTATGATTTGGAATGAATTAATTTCTTATAAAATGCAATAGAGCGTTTGATTTGTATGCGTAGCATACAGATCTATTTATAAAATCGTACGAAGAAAAATATTTATGGTATGAATTGAATTTTTTGATGAATTGGATTTGTTCCATTATATATGGTTTATATATGCACACAAATCTAAAAAATATATGTGATAATATATCTTTAACGTGTGAAAATTAATGAGGATATATTCATATATATTATATTATACATTATACATATCATTAGTAGATTAATAGATATCATTAGATAATATTGCGGGGAATATCTTATTAATGTGGAGATGATTATACAACATTCACATTGAGATATTGTAGATTTTATAAATGAATTAAAAAAATTCATTTCATGAAGTGCGTGTATTATCAGTAGAATTTTCATTATATGTGATTTATATATTCTCAACCCAATATTAGGTCCTAGATACCATTCTCATTTAATATTTCATATATTAATTCATAATATAAATAGATATGGTGTGTGTGTGTGTGTGTATATAATCAAATTTTTCCATATATAATATAAATATATACACAAATTCATAATATTAATATTAATATTAATATTAATATTTCACGGCTGAGAGTTGTATCCCTAATATTAATATTCATATATTAATTCCTAATATAAATAGATATGGTGTCTATGTATATATATAATGAAATTTATCTATCCTAATATCTATCACTAATATTATATGTACGTAATCTACATATTAAGAGAAAATATTAGTTTCTCAATTAGTATAAATAGATATGGTATCTATGTATATATATAATGAAAGTTATCTATCCTAATATCTATCATTAAATTATACATACGTAATCTATATATTAAGAGAAAATATTAGCTGCTCTTAGAAATAGTGATTTGAGCGGGAAAAATTATTATTTCTATTTTTGATAATTATCTTACTTTTAGATAATATATAGATTGCCATTTTTAGAGTTATGAGTTTATGATAATCAAGTGCAAACTACAAATTGATCTAGGCTGCAAATTAGAGGATGGGACCGCACTTTTTCAATCATTGAATTCTTTAAAATTTACTTATCATCAAGTTGTTGAATTAGCACATGAACCAACTATTGATCTTGATAGGTCATTCATCGCGTTAAATACGTCCAACTCTCTTGTCTTATTAGAATTCTACATCAAATTTCCTTTTATTTTATAAATTGTATAAAATACCCTTATATTTTTATTTTTATTTTTTTGTCTTCAATTTTTACTTGAAAATCAGGATTGGGAAAAAATTACTTAAAAATAAAAGTTGTGCATATTTTTCTAAAACATGATTTATAGGAGTGTGATTCTTAGGAAAATGAATGTTACATATTATTTATCTTGTGTTTAGAGTATAACAAGGAAATTATCTATTTAAATTAATCAAGTGTGTTTATTAAGATAAATTAATAATATTGTAGACATAAGTCTAGGAGTATTCTTGACATTTTACAGTGAGAGACCGGAGTTCGATCATCTCTCTCCTCCGCCAATTAAAAAAAAAAGAAAATAAATTAATAATTAAGAAAACAAATAAATAAAAATAAATTACTATATATATATATATATATGATCGACATCATTCGAAGATAAATTTATTATTTATGTTGAATTTTATTGTTGATTATAAAGCCGAGTTGTTCGTTATTTTGAGTTTGTCATTTCTCTACCACCGATTGCAAAAAATAAAAATATAAAAATATGATAATCGAATTTTAGTAGGATTTTCATTTTTTTTTTACTTTTTTTTGTTGAAAGTCTTAAACTTTATAATAAAAACATACAATAATCCACAAAAAAAAAAATCATTTTAAAAAAATTTCAATTTTTTTATTGAAAAATTATAAATATTGTAGATCCAGAAATCTACAATTATCGATTTAGTCCGGAGCAATCTATCTGTGAAATAGAAATAAGAAAAACACTGTAAGAGCCAAGGACCATCGGATGGGTGACAGTTGTTGGGTCTCCGACGATTAAGTCAGGAAAAGAATAAAGGTATAATAATTAAAGAATTTTGAAACAATGATCTTCAATTTGAACGTGACTGGATATTTTGTAGAGCGTCGCGTAATCACAGCAGACCGTAGGAGTTTCACCGTGTAGTTAGATTAGCAATGATAGATCAAACTAAGAAAATATGATACTCAGTATGTTCTAGGGTACAAGGTAAATTTAGTCGCCAAATGAGGAGGAAGACCTCCTTTTATAGACAGAGGTTGCAGCTAGGGTTCACATGAATCGCGGGAGCGGTTGAAGAGTGAACTGCCTTCTTTGAACCCGTCAACACTTCCGGATAAATCGGAACTGCCAACGCTCATTCAAATTTCATTTGAACGGTTATCTATTTAAAAACTAGTTGAACGACGATGTTCAACCTTCTTGGGCCAGCGTAGCGGGCTGATGAAAAATGATCACTACAAATACAATTTTAATAATAATTTATAAAAATAATAAATGAAAAAATCAAATAATAAAAATGATCTGACACAATATTCTTATAGGCAAGTAATCAGAATATCCAAGAAAATTGTATTAGTTTCCTTACTTTGAGAATTTTGATTACTTTTCAAAATTCTCAAAAATTAAACCATACACAAAAATTTAAAGGAATCAGATTATATTCCAAAATCAAATTCCTTGCTAGGGTTGTAAACGAATCAAATAATTTTGGTTCGGTTCGATATTCGATTCGATTTTTTGATATTCGAATTCGAAAATTTGTGATTCGAATATAAATATAAATACTTTTTCCGATTCGATTAGTTATCAAATTTAAACTCAAAATCATGATATTCAATTCGATATTCGAAAATATTCGATTCGATTTATGTTTATATATATAAACATATATATAATGGATTGTGATATATAAATAATTGGTTAGTATGTGATTTATTATGATTTGTGAACAGTGAGTTGGAACACATAAATATGTTTTTAGCATCTATTATTGAGTGTTTATTAGGTAAATATATCAGAAATATCATTTATTATTGAGTTTTGTGTTTAATTGTTTATTAGGTAAAATATTGGTTTAAAATATTGTTTTAGGAAATTTTCTTCAAAATTACGAATCGAATATATTCGAATCGAATCGAATAGTGTAAAATTAAGGAAATTTCAAATTGAATCGTATTGTATGTTTACAATACACTTAAAAAAATCGAATCGAATATTTGCGAATATCTTATCGAATCGAATACGAATAAAAAAAATATTCGAAGTCGAATCGAATATGCAACAATTTTTTCGAATCGAATCGAATACATAGATATTCACTCCGATTCGATTCGTTTACAACCCTATTCCTTACCAATCAAACGAGACCTAAGCGAATTTGGTGCACAATTTCAATAACGCAAAAACTTGTGTGCAGCTAGATGTAAATAACATTATGTGAGACGGGTCGGATCCGGGTTTTATCCGACCCGTCATATATATATAAAAAAAACCGCTCCATCTTTGTATTTTCATTATGCTTTCTTTCTAACTTAGTTTCTACATAGCGGCGGCGATTTGAGAGCAATTTCCTTCCTTTTCCAAAACCCTAGATCTAAGAATCGCTGAAGATTTCTGGTTAGTAACCTTAGTTTGTGCATAGCGGCGGAGATTTCAAATCAATTTTCTTTTTTTTTTTCCAAAACCCTAGATCTAAGAATCGCATCTGAAAACTTCTCGTTGTTACATCACTGAAGATTTCCGATTATTCTTGTACCTAGTTTCACGAGAATAGGGAGATCGGTACTTCGGCGAAGATTTATTGGAGATTCTGCCGTTGTTTCTATCGAAGAGTAGTTAATATCCGATTTTTCCGATTTCATCTTCCATCTGGTGGCATCAGAGGTGAGATTTGTCAATATTTATGTTTTTGGTTTGGTGTTAATTTATATATATTATGTGTTCTTCAATTATTGAGTATTTTTATGTTTTTTTTTGTATTCACAGTTTCAATCAAATAGAAGTTATCATCCATTCGATCCTGTTTTGCAGCTTCTTCGTTAATCTGGTGCGATTACAGGTTGTATTGTTTATTTTCTAGGGTATTTTGCTTAGAGTTTTACTTGTTTATATTTTATGTGTGAGTTTTGTTGTAAAAAATTGCTTGATGTTTATGGATGCGATTGTCTTATTATGTCAAAGAAATTGTATGAAGGTTACTACTGTGATTTGCGGCTTGTTATCTCTGGAAGATGCCTGGGTTTGTTGTTTTTTTATTTAGTATTATGTTTTACACATTTAATCTATGATTTTATACATGTATAAGTATTATGTGTGTGTGTGTGTGAAGTATATGTACCATTTTCTGTTTTTCTGTGATCTCTGTGAGTTTTTTTGGCCCACCTTCTTGTGAACCTTGGCATTCAACGCCTGTGAGCCAAGTGCTCGAACTGCCCCGTTGCTTACGGTCCAGTTCGTCTGGATTCTCCTGTAGGTCTCCTCGTGCGAGTAGCCTGGATAGCAGTCTGGATAGCAGAGGCAGTGGAGGGTTCACCGAAAGTCTCAGGTCTTGCCTGTATATTTTTTCTTGGTTTCTGCCTGTGTGACTCTGATCTGGTGGTTTTCTCTGTGTTGGTGGTTGAAAGTTGTTGAAACTCTGTGGTTTGAGTTTATATATGTATAAGTAGGACACTAGTATGAAAATTTGAGGTGTATGGTATCAATTTATTCATGCATAAGTATCAGAGTGCTATGAAAAAAAAGAGGTAATTTATTCATGCATAAGTACCTTTATGTGATTTCAGTGGTACTTTTTATGCATATAGTTAGTACTTTATGTTGCAGATTGTGAATTATGTTTATTTTTTCTTTGAGGTGTATGGGTATCAATTTATACATGCATAAGTATTAGTTTATTCATATATAAGTACTCTTTCATGCATGAAAGAAGTATCAAAATTTTTATGAAAATTTAAGCTGCCTAGGTATGAATTTATACATGCATATGTATGATAAATTTATGAGAACTGGGATGTTTTGTTAAAAAACAATGAGGTAATTTATATTGTGAACTCCTACCTTTATGTGATTTCAGTGGTACTTTTTATGCATTTAGTTAGTACTTTATGTTGCAGATTGTGAATTATGTTTCATTTTTCTTTGAATTTTTTATTGCAGTGGAAATGATTATGTATTTAAATCCCGGCCCTCTTCAATCTATTCTATTATCAGTCACTGAAGGAGGAGCAGTGAAAGGCTGTAAAAGATATTGGTTTTGGGGGGTTGCTTTTTTTCTTTCAAGATTTTGCATGTGTTCATTGGTCAAATGTGCACTGGTTTGTTCAGCATTTTAATTCAGACACTCGTTTTCTTTTATGCTTCATGTGTTTTTTTTGCTTATTGAAATGTTTGAACTTTCTTTTTGCAGTCATCTGGTAGAAGAAAGTTACGGGCATTGTATTGTGCTCGAATTTTACTTTCAGGCACGAACGACTTGAGTTTTGAAGTTCACCAATCTGTGCTGGACTTCATGAACAAGAAGAAGAAATGATGATATTTGTGATTGAATGATGTTTTTTTGGTGGGATGTTGTGGGATGACAAATACATTGATCTTATGGTTAAACTTGATCTTTGATTTGTGGTGTTGTTGGTGTTTGGCAGAAAGAGAAAATATTTTATTTTTTTTAATAGCTTGATGATACAGTTTGTTGGATATGTTAGGAGGCTTTCTGAAATCACGAATAGATGAGATGTCTGAAATGTTTTAAGAATGATGTTATTATATATTTTGTTCATGTTTTTTTATCATTAAAAAATGAGCTTTGTTTATGCTACAGTTTATTGTATAATAGTATAACGTACAGAGCATAAACGTATCACGCGATAAATGAAAGAGTACCATTTTATCTTTTTTGTAATCTTTTTATGTTGTATGTGTTTTTTTACAGAATTAAACGAAATTATCATAAATGAATGATCACCAAATCCTTGTACGTGGAAAAAAAAATCCCAACAGTAAAAAATCTAATCGAAGCAAAAAATGAGTTTGATACAATAAAAAGTACCATGTGGTAAGAAAAAAAGTATCAACTACGATAAAAAATCTAATTAAAGAAAAACATGAGTTGATACAAGAAAAAGTATCACGTGGTAAGAAAAAAAGTATCAAATTCGATAAAGACAGGTATCAACTTTAGATTAATCTAAAACAATCATGATTCCAAGAATTTCAAAGCAAAGCAAAATATGTCTGATACAAAAAAAAGTACCATGTGGGAAGAAAAAAAGTACCAAGTATGCTAAAAACAGGTATCAACCTAAAATTAATCTAAAACAATCGAGGGTTGGAAGTTTTGGATCCAAACTCATCCAACTGAATTACAGGTATCAAGAACATTACAGGATTAACAGAATGGTATGGCAAGAACAAAAGGCTCAGAAACTTAGTAAACCTCGTCATTGTAGGTAGATTCTTTGATCCATCCAAGTCAAAAGACAGGGAAGAAATGGCAGAGATCAAGACGATGCACGCTCTGATCGAGAAATACCAACTCAAGGGCCAGCCAAGATGGATAGTAGCTCAAACTGACAGATACCGCAACAGTGAGCTATACCGCTACATTGCAGACACGAAGGGGGCTTTCGTGCAGCCTACATTGTATGAAGCCTTCGGCCTGACAGTGATCAAAGCTATGAACTGTGGGCTGTCCACATTTGCAACCAATCAAGGAGGGCCAACAGAGATCATAGTTGATGGGGTCTCAGGCTTCCACATTGATCCCAACAACGGTGATGAGTCGAGCAGCAAAATAGCTGATTTCTTCGAGAAATGCAAAACGGATAGCAGATATTGGAACAGAATGTCTCAATGTGGCCT
This sequence comes from Perilla frutescens, assembly GCA_026008535.1. Lineage (NCBI taxonomy): Eukaryota > Viridiplantae > Streptophyta > Magnoliopsida > Lamiales > Lamiaceae > Perilla > Perilla frutescens. The sequence continues at coordinate 8,147,821 of BRKX01000016.1, forward strand.
CAAACGAATATATGAATGGTACTCCAAGTCCAAGCCACCTTCATTCAAACATTTTGACGAACACATTGTGATCATAACTATTTCTAATTCATTATCTGCCACACTTGCATCAAAAATGCAAAAAATTCAGATTGGGTACTAAACAAATTTTCGTATATTAAGTTTTAAAATAAAAATTAAGATTTATTTACTCTTCTCCTTTTAAGCAATACAATCTTCATGCTCATCCGTAGAATTTTCATCTATGGTTATAGCTTGTCCATCCATTTTTTTTATCCTAACCTTTAATCCAAAAAGAAAAATAAAAAATCAGATTTTCAACTCAAATTCTATAAAAGTAACTCCAATGATGTTATCAAAGTTGATTTTACCTCAATTTGGATGAATCCAGATCCAATTCAGATTTTGAGATGAAATTTTGATTGAGTTTAGCTTCGTGATTCCTTAATGGTGGCGTCGACTCATTCTTTGTTGTGGCCGCAAACCCTAACCGACGGAAACGACATGATATTTGAAGTCAGTGTGAAGGTTGTCGGCGGTGATGATGCGAAGGTTCACGGCGGCGGCGACGACCTCCGCGATCGCGATGGATGAGGCCTGACGAATGCTGGCCAATGTTCAACTTCGGGTATGTTTTTCTGTATTGGGCTTGAGTTACAAAGTTTTTTTTTTAAATTAGGGCCGAGTCTGAATTCTATTGGGCTGGATCCGAATTGTATTGGGCCGGCCCGTCTGAAATACCATATATCAGACCTGCTGCATGCAAGTCCACCTCTTTCAATAATACAAGGGAATTTGGCACATTTTACTGTCATAGATTCAAGGAGGTGGTGGTAGTATAGACTTGACATTTAAAGATAATCTTATCTTTGTATTAGATTAAATAAAAACGCAAGTAAAAAGATCTCCACTTGGACATTTTGATAAGCTTCCCTATCATATAAAAATTGGACAGTTGTAAACTAGTGTATGTTGAAGAAACATGCGGGTATCAGCCACAAAATGGGAGCAATTTGGGTTAGGATGCCAACATAGGCTAAGACAGTGGGGTCTAAGATTGATTATTTTAGCACAATTGACCTAAGATGAAGAAGAAAGGAAAAATCTTGACAACAATACATCATCATAGCCACTTCTGTCCATCACCACAAATCGAAAAATAGCGACTTATATCAATGCTACATATGCCACACATTGCATTTTCACTTTCACTTTCATTTTCAGTCAGACAACGAAAACTTCATTAAAACTGCAGAGTTCTTGTCATAGGTTTTGCCAAAGCTTCAACAAGCTAGGCAGCCAAAGAGTGAAGATGCGAAGTAGGAGACTCTTGAAATAGTAGCAAAACCATTATGTACAGATGTGTTTACATGAGTTGGAATGCCCACGGGGCAGCCACAAGTCGAAGATATGAACATTTTACACATACATACTCAGAAGGATGGCAGTATTTACACACTAGACATATCAGCATTATATGTCAGAAGTTCCTCCCAGCCATGGTAGACACGGGAGTAACGTTGTAACCTCAAAATCGTACCATGACTCATGCATCTTCTAACACTGTTGTCATGGTCTGAGTGACTACGAATTATTTTAAAAGCTGCATCTTAAACAAGTTTAGCTCCACCGCCTCTCTTGAGGTTCAAGAAAGGCAACTGAAGCAGCAAAACTTGCACATCTGAGCGATGTTGTGTGACTTCAAAAATTCTGGAGTGAGGAGAGCCACTTCTCCATGTACTTGGTGCCATCTGCCACACAATAATCGCGTTATTGCCATCTTAGGAGTATCCCCATCAACAATAAAGGAAAGAAAGAACTTTTTAAGGATTATCGATGAATAGTCTACCGTAGAAGTTACAACATCACACAATAATGATCTAACCGCATTCAAGATTTCTCCTTTCCACACATCAAAGACCAGCCTGTGACGTCTAACTTCCTTACAGAATAAGAATGCAAAGTTTAAGCCCCAGCAAACAGCAAAACAAATGAAACACGAAAAAACCAGTCTAGTCTTTTCCAGGTCACGCAATGCAATAATGCCTAAACAAAGCATACAATGTTGACACGCCAAATTACATAGGATCGAATCAAGACAAAACATGTAACAAAATGCTTAGATAACAATGGCACAATTAGAATACCAAGACATCATTATTGAAATCTAAACAGCAAAGAGATAGAAGCTCAGGCATAAACAAAGCATCCAAGATTATCCAATTTCTTCACATAGAGCAGAAGTATTACCAAGTGGAAGGTTTCTAACAGCATTGAAGAACGGATTAGTCGGCTCCTCCTCATATTCCTTTACTTGTTTAGAGTCATGCCTATAGCAAGGGACTAAAACAGCAAAACTGTCATCAGCCTCATCATCACTCTGGAAATCGGGGGCGTGGGGCTCCAGCCACCCAATAGACCAGTCAGAGTCATCGGATTCAGACCCCGATAAACAAACCCCATCCGAAGGCACCAAAACCACATCATATTCTTTATCAATCCTCCTGCTCCTCTCTTCCCTACTCTTCCATTTCTTCTTCACCTTCCTATTTGAGCTCGAAGAGGGCACTCTTCGATCACCCTCCTTCATCGAATAAAACTTCAGACTTTCCCCCTCTCCTCTCAATCCTAATCCCCAATCCCCCAACGAATTTATTGGATTCATCAATGATCCATTTTGCTCCTTTTCTTTCCCACCCAACCACAACCATGAAAATCTAGGGAAAGAAAGAGCCATGGTTTCTCTTTTTATTTTTCAGAGACAAAAATATATATATAACTGTGGCACATATCAATAAATTGAATTGAGGTTCAAGAATGATAGCAATTTCATACGTCACAACAAAAATCTGAGTAAAATATCAAATGAACCCAATCAAACCGTCTAAAAATAATCCATCAGACAGCAGCAAACCACCAACTCAAGATTTAAAAAAGTCAAAAGCTTCTGATGATCTGATCTAATTGTGCTAGAGTGGCATCAAATAATTGAACAATAGCCCTTCAAATACTCATCTTCACATAAAATTTTGAAGCGTCTCAAAGAATTTCTGAGCAGTTTAATACAATTTAGTTCAAGAGCATGCCATCATTTTCGAAGAGGTGACTAAGTAACCGATAAATAAAAATAAGATCGGTCTCAGATGACTAATTATATCACCAACAGTTAACCACAAAATCAAATATTTTGGGGGGAGATATTCAGATAACAATTGAAGAAGATAATTAGGGGAAGACCCTTCTGTGCCAACACATCAAGATCGCAACTTTATTAAGTTTTTTGGTAAAATCAAAAGGATAAAATCCTCGGAGAAACCGAAATTAAGGGGGGAAAATGGATATAAAACCGTAAAACCCCGAAGATTTCCGGAAAATAACGAAAAAACACAGATATTGATTAAAATGCCAAAGGGGCAAAAAGAGTTTAGCTATCTTTCAAAGAAATCCATGGTTTTTACGGTTGCGAATGAACCCTTGCCTCTCTCTCGCTCTCTCTCTCTCTCTCTCTCTGATGTTATCTCACACGCATCAATGAACAAGCAGAGTTTCTTAAAGTAATCAACCGAGTCCGACGGGTAGTGGCTATTTATATTCTTTGTATTCAGCTTAAATTTCCATTTGGCCACCTAACTTTCTTTTATTAAAAATTAGGTGCTTACTGTTTGAATAAATAACATTTGAGGCAATACCCTTTTCTTTGTTTGCACTTGACTCCTTTGGGCTTGATCTTATCTTTTTCAATCGATTTGTTAAGTGGAAACAAATATATTAAGAAATATTAGAAGGCATTCTTATCATCATCATTTTTTTTGTTGATAATTTAATCACCAATAATATAAACTCTGTGATATGGGCTTGCGAAACTTAATTTCCAAAGTAATGTGTTTTTTTTCCTCCAGACTTTCATTTCATTTGGAGATAACGCAAGTCATTTTTGTGGCTACTTTATATCAAATTAATATCATAATTAGTGTTGCAGAATGCGGTTTAGGTGGCCACTTAGACGCTAGGCGCCACCCTCCCGTGACGGAAATCATGTAATCGGTCCGTCTAGGTGGTTGAATTTCATTTTTTTTAAGAAAAAAATATTTTTTAATACATTAAATTTATTTTTTTAATATATTAATTATCTTTCGAATTTGGTTTCCTTTGAACTTTGAATGTTATTTTGTTATGAACTTTGAATAATTTAAACTTTCAATGTTTATTTTATTTTGGATTTTGGATTATTTGGAATGTTAAGATTTATGAATTTATACATGAATTTTTTTTATATTTGTTAAAAAAATATATAGAATAAAAAAATGCTTATAATCCGCCTAGCGCATTCTGCAACCTTAATCATGATTATGAAACATTTGGAAAGAGGACAACTTAGTTCAAATTTATTCATTATGAAATTAAACTTATATCATTTTGGTGGTTTCGGTTATGGCTTCTGAAACACCGACTCTGAAGGGTTTTTATTTTTTATTTTCTATGAATGACTAATTAAAATATATTATTTGATATTTTTTTAGCTAAAATGAATGATAGAAAGGAGTTTGAAAATTAATCTCAAACTTTATGATTATATTATAATATAGCAACCAACAAATCTCGGTCCAAAAACTAAAGGGAAATGAGTGAAATATTCTAAAGTAGTCCCCTTGGAGATGGTCTAGCGGTGAAGTGGTGTTTCTTGAGGTCAAAGGTCTCAAGTTCGACTCACTATCAACACGGCAATACCACTAAGTATGAGTCTGTTACACCTGGCTTGCCAAGTGTGGTTTACCTTCCCTGTGTAGGTTTGCAGGCTATTACACAGTCATTAAGTGTGAGCCTGTCACACCTGACTTGCCAAGTGTGGTTTACCTCCCCTGTGTAGGTTTGCAGGCTATTACACAGTCATATTACACATAGCCACTAAGTGTCATGTATAGGTTTGCAGGCTATTACACATAGCCACTAAGTTACACAGGGACGGAATTTACTCAGTGCGCACCACGGTAGCGGCTGCGGGTTACCCTCGACATAAAAAAAATAGAATCCTAAAGTATTTTTAAGTAAAAAATTAATCATTAATATTGTAATTATTATTACCCCTCCAAAATAACTTTATGCCAACATTTATTTCTTGTTTTAATTTTTGAAACATTAACAAAAACAACTAACTATAATTTATCATCTTATTTTTTTTAAACTTAGGATTATTTCCCATTTCTCTATATTTTGTTTCATAAAAAATTCAAGCATTATTATTATTATTATTATTATTATTATTATTATTATTATTATTATTATTATTATTATTGATGATAATGCTTAGTTAATGTTTTTTAAGCTAAGGATATTTGGAAAAACATTTATTATAATAATAATAATAATGATGTTTTTGACATTTTTTATACAACAAAGTAGAAAGAAATGAAAGAAATTATGAACTTAAAAAAAAAGATCGATAAATTATAGTTAGTTATTCTTGTTAATGCTTAAAAAATTAAAATAAATAGAATAAATTTTGGCACAAAGTTATTTGGGAGTGACAATTAATGGTAAGGAGGGGCATTGATATTAGTAATTATAACATTTGGTGGAGATACCAAAACACCAAAATGGAGTGAAAATATGCTCTAGCAGCATAACAAAATAGAATGGTAAAATGGGAGAGAGGAGAGAGGAGAGAGGCACGCTGATATAGACTCAATTTTGCATCTTTTTAGTTTGTCTTTTTATTCATTTTTTAGTACTTTTAGTTGTGTCTAGAGTATAGTTTGGGACAAAGTGTAACAGGGGAGAGATGAGCACATTTTGATCCATTATGGGCATAATGAAATGCCAACTCAATTAAGGGCATAAAGAGGATCAACCGCTGAAGCTTTGACAGTCTGTTGCAGATTTTGCGTGGAAGTTCAACAGCTAATCCTTTTCAACTGACGTGGGCCCACGTGCACAACAATTCCGTAGCTTGGGAAAGTCAGGTAAAGGAGAGAGAAGAAGTAGAGGAAAGAGAAAAAAAAAGATAAAGGAGAGAGAAGAGATGGAGCAGCTCATCCCTATAATTTAGGGAACATGGTTGAAGTGGTCTTCTCCAACTAACTTCATGCCTCTACATGGGTTAGGCTGGGCCGAATTGTGGCTTTTCAAACAGCTATAAATACTAATTATCTTTCATTTTCGTGGAACAACAAGAGCAAACCAGAAACACACCATTTTGAATAGCAAGATTCAGTTTATTTTCTGTATTTAAGTGTTCTGGAAATTCTGCACAGTCGGGGCGATTTGCCCTCGACTGATGCATGTACCTATTTTGCCCAAATCTGGAGTTGGTTCCAGATTTTAATATAGTTTGCTTTTCTTTTATCATGAGTTGTTTTTGCTTTATTTATTAGTATGTTATCTGGCTAAGTATCTAGTGTTCAAGTTGAATATGTTGAAGGATAAAGGTGATGCGTATGCATGGGGCTAATCGGGCTTAATTTATCTCGAGTTGATTCCCAACTTCAATCTGGAAAGAACGATGACATGGCAATGAATAGGCTATGTGGTTGGCCACTCATAGTTAAACCATCATTGATGTATGTCAGGGTGGAAGTAAGGGCGACCGAACCCTGATGAGCCACTAAGTGATAAACCGGATAAAGCCCGGAGATTGAAGTATAGGTGGATATGGGCACAACGCCAAAAGGGTCCCATATGCTAGCGTTCAACGTTGGGTTACTCCGATCAAATGCTGGTATCCTTGCAAACCTTCTACATGACTCTCTTCGTTGGGTCTTGGATAGTTAGGGACTAAGAGTCGCCGACCGTATCGCTCTTAGCATACACAGTAAGAAGAAATTGGGGGTATAACTGAAGTGAGTGGGAAAATATTAGTGACAGTTAATCCATATAAATTCCCGAAAAGTTACCTACTCCCTATAACCAAACGGTCTTATCGAGGTATCTATGTATTTGTGCCCGAGATTGCATGCATCTACCAAAACTGAATTTATATTTGACTTGAACATTTATGTTATATTTATTTTCGTTTTGTTATTTAATTGTTAGTTTAGTTTGAAGTGTGTAGGGACGGATTAGTGACAGTAATCCATACAAATCCCGAAAAGTTACCAAAAAGATAGAAAGGTTAATCACTCCCCGTGGGACGATATCTGCCTTCGGGCACTATACTAGCCTCCGAGAGCAAATTAAATCATCTGTCGGGTTTTGCCCACAGGTGTGATTATTCACGCTAAACGACGGCGTGCCAGAATTTGGCGCCATTGCGAGGGAGTGAAAGTGCACTTTTCTATCTTTTTCTTTCTCGTTTTAGCTTTGTTTATGGTATACATTAACCGCACAGGGAATCTAGTCTATGATCCAGATATAGAGAAGACTGCACGGCAAAGGAGGGCACAAGTAAGAAGAGATCTGAAAGCGACCACAAGCCGTAATTCACCACCAGAAACCTCAGAACAGACACTAAAACCTTCTTATGAGCACATGGAGGTGAAGGTTGTCGACATGATTGATCTTGTTGTGCCCATGTACTGTTGAGAAGCTAGATGAGTCGAGCTAATAACTTAAAAAAACAGCACTGGTCGGGAGGCAACCCGGTATTTTACTGTTTTTATTTCAATTTCATTTTATGTATTTGTTGTTGTTGATTAGCCACACAGGGCCACATTAAAGAAATCTCCTGGATTTGGGCACATAGAGAAAAGTCAGAATTGAGAAAAAGCTAAGTGTGTGGGAGAAACGGCGGTTAAAGCTAATCTCTTGCCGGAGTCAAATCCGAGCACTTCTGCTTTTGACAGGACTGACAGAACTGAAGAAGTCCCCAAAGAAGACAACATCCCTGCTGAGGGCTTACAGGAGCTAAGCAAGAAGATTAACCGAATGGAGAAAGCTCTAAGGAAGCTGCTAGACAATTACGGGTTAGAGTACCCGTCCTCCCCCTGAATACTTTGTCCTTTCTTGTAGTGGTCTAGAATTTTTGGTCGTTTGAGTCTTGTATAGTCTGTAAATTTTTGTTGGTCTTTTTTGTTTCTTTTCTTATTTCTTTGGTTGCGGGAAAATATTATTCACACACTGATTATGCCCTCAAAGGCACACTGTCAAGCAAGTGTATGGGTGGATTTGCCCTTGTCTGTTGTTGTATCATAAGCATGCTAGTTGATACTGTTTACGGGCATAATAAAGTCTAATGTGATTAATTTATTTTTGGAGTTAAACCTACATATGAGAATGATAGATAAGGATAAGGAAAACCATGCGAGTTTTGAGACTGCATTTTATATGCTATTTTTCCTTCTGTGAGACTAAGATTCTGTAATCATAATTAGACCTGTGTTTACCTTTGCCCTCTGTGAACCTGACTGTTAATTTCAAGCATGCTTAAATGATTATGGCCATTTTCTTTCTCTCTTGGCCGCGACTGTGTAAAAATACTTCCATTTGCTGCCATCTTTGAGCTTGATTTATTTGTCTTGTAGCCCTTGTGTTTAAAATCTCTCTTTAAAGAGTAATCTGATATGGGTCGGAAATATATGTGCTTAGCTCAAGAATGACAGCATGATTAAGATCACAATAAGAGCATGACCTGAAAAGGGCAAATCTATTGCCTCGCCCATATAAGAAAAGAAATATCAACAGGATAAAGGAAAGAAAAAGAAAAATATATTTGATATCTTGTCTACTAGAAAAATCAAGAAATTATATGCTCTATCTATAAATGGTAACATCTGTGATGCATGTTTTTCTGATTGAATGGGAGCACAAAGGGTGCCAGCTCTGAATATGTCCATATCTGCTTATCTGAAGCTATATACAAATTCTTCCTACCTCTACACTGTATGCCCAAGTACAACCTGAACAAGACCTTTTGATTAGCATGTTTGTTGATTAATGTGGTTAACTTAGGTCTTATGCAAACACTATGGTCTATTGTGGTTGTTAGAATTCTGAGCGTAAACACGTCCCTACACATACACAGAGAGAAAATGAGCAGAGTGAACCCTACTTGTCATTTATCTATTGTGACCATGTGCATTTTTAATTCCAAACATTATTATCATGTATAGACCTCGTTATACCCATTATCAGACTGCCACCTACATGTCAGTTGAGTCTTTCCTTTTAATTGAGTCTGTAATTTATCTTTTTGAGTTCTGAATTATAGTCATACTTGAGTACAAGTATGGTCCAAGTGTGTGGGTATGATGCAGACAAAATTTTGCATCTTTTTAGTTTGTCTTTTTATTCTTTTTTTAGTACTTTTAGTTGTGTCTAGAGTATAGTTTGGGACAAAGTGTAACAGGGGAGAGAGGAGCACGTTTTGATCCATTATGTGCATAATGAAGTGCCAACTCGATTAAGGGCATAAAGAGGATCAACTGCTGAAGCTTTGACAGTCTGTTGCAGATTTTGCGTGGAAGTTCAGCAACTAATCCTTTTCAACTGACGTGGGCCCACATGCACAACAATTCCGTAGCTTGGGGAAGTCAGCTAAAGAAGAGAGAAGAAGTGGAGGAAAGAGAAAAGAAGAGATAAAGGAGAGAGAAGAGATGGAGCAGCTCATCCTTATAATTTAGGGAACATGGTTGAAGTGGTCTTCTCCAACTAACTTCATGCCTCTACATGGGTTAGGCTGGGCCGAATTGTGGCTTTTCAAACAGCTATAAATACTAGTTATCTTTCATTTTCGTGGAACAACAAGAACAAACCAGAAACACACCCTTTTGAATAGCAAGATTCAGTTTATTTTCTGTATTTAAGTGTTCTGGAAATTCTGCACAGTCGGGGGCGATTTGCCCTCAACTGATGTATATACCTGTTTTGCCCAAATCTGGAGTTGGTTCTAGGTTTTAATATAGTTTGCTTTCCTTTTATTATGAGTTGTTTTTACTTTATTTATTAGTATGTTATCTGGCTAAGTATCCAGTGTTCAAGTTGAATGTGTTGAAGGATAAAGATGATGCGTATGCATGGGGCTAATCGGGCTTAATTTATCTCAAGTTGATTCCCAACTTCAATCTGGGAAGAATGATGACATGGAAATGGAGAGGCTATGTGGCTAGCCACTCGTAGTTAAACCATCGTTGATGTATATGTCAGGGTGGAAGTAAGGGCGATCAAACCCTGATGAGCCACTAAGTGATAAACCGGGTAAAGTCCGGAGATTGAAGTATAGGTGGATATGGGCACAACGCCAAAGGGGTCACATATGCCAGCGTTGGGTTCCTCCGATCAAATGCTGCTATCCTTGCAAACTCTCTGCATGACTCTCTTCGTTGGGTCTTGGATAGTTAGGGACTAAGAGTCGCCGACCGTATCGCTCTTAGCATACACATAAGAAGGAATTGGGGGTGTAATTGAAGTGAGTGGGGAAGGATTAGTGACAGTAATCCATACAAATTTCCGAAGAGTTACCTACTCCCTATAACTAAACGATCTTATCGAGGTATCTCTGTGTTTGTGCCCGGGATTGCATGCATCTACCAAAACTGAATTTATATTTGACTTGAACATTTATGTTATATTTATTTCCGTTTTGTTATTTAATTGTTAGTTTATTTGAAGTGTGCAGGGATCGATTAATGACAGTAATCCATACAAATCCCGAAAAGTTACCAAAAAGATAGAAATGTTAATCACTCCCCGTGGGACGATATCTGCCTTCGGGCGCTATACTAGCCTTTGAGGGCAAATTAAATCATCCGTCAGGTTTTGCCCACATGTGTGATTCTACACGCTAAACGACGACGTGCCACACGCCATGGTAAAAGTTTTTTTTTTCAATTTCTTGTATATTATTTTTTATTTGTATTTTGTTTTTCATGTTGTTTGTAATTTATTTTGTCTTTTAAATAATGTGTTGTAAATTAATATTAAATTTATTATATATGATAAATTTAATTAAATGCAATTGTTGAAATGCAAAATTAAATTAGATAAAAAATTTAGCAAAAATAAAAACTACATAAAAATACTAAAATAGATAAAACTACACAAAACTTTATTTTTGTTTTATAATGTTTTAATGAATTGCATTCTTTATTTTATATTAATTCAAATATATTTGTTCTTAAAAAGTGTTTCAATAGTTATTATGAAATGTTGAATTTAATTATAAATTGATAGATATCCATTAAATGAAATTGCATATATTATTATATGTTAGCAATTATAAAAATAATAATTATAAGTGGAATATTCTCTTTTGGTATTGAATTATAGTGCAGACTGGTAGAGATGGAATGCAGAAGCTTCTGTATTTTAATAATAATGATGATGTATTATAGGAATCACGTTACACGTCCATTCCCAATCATAAGGCTGATATAATTTTCCAATTAGGATTGGTCATCCCGAAAGGAATCCTCATCCCCATGAACATGGGATTAGCCTTTTCATCCCCTCCCCCATGATATTATGCATTCACTATTATCAAAATAAATTTTATTTTATATTTTACAAAATTTTACTTGTTTGTTTTTTGTATTGGCAAATGAAATCTTATATCTTTATAAAATATGTTACTAAAAAAATAATTATGATAACTTTAATATTTTTTCTAGAAAACTTAAAATAAATTAAATTGAAAAAAAAACTAAAGAATATTATTCAAAAACTCAAAAGTTGTCAACCATTTTTAAAATTTGATACGACAAAAAGTATGAACAATTTCAAAATTATTTAACGATAAATAATATAAAATATTTCATTTTGAGAAATTTATGATTTTTTTAAAAGCTCAATTATAATTTATTATCAATTCATAGAATTTTGTAATATTTTAAAAAAAACTTACTAATAATATCATAGGAAAAACATTATATAGAGTATATACAAACTCACTAATAATTAGTGAAATAATTACTAAAATGATACTTAATTTTTTCAAAAACTTTAATAAAGGACAATCGCATAATATTCAATAATATGTTTTATAAATATAATAATAGCTCTCGAAGGAAGAGTAATTTGTTATTAGAAATAAATTTAAACAAAGTTATGTATTATATTTACTAATTACAGATTGTTAGAATAAAAACAATTAATACATGTAAATTTTATTCATATCTTATTATTTGTGATAACAGATAAAAGAATGAGAAGAATCATTTCATTCCATTCACTCCATCATTTCATTGCTAAATTCATTTTACTCTCACTTGATTCCATTCCTGCTTATCAGTTATACCCCTGAGCATTATTTATTTGTACCTAAAAATATATTAGAGGTTTACTTAACCCTATGTGGAAATTAAAGTGGAAACATTGGGTGCGCATTTGATAATTTTTTTAAAAAAAATAAATTAACTTTTTTCGAATGCATGAACTCGAACTGTTGGCTTGCAGTAACTAAAATGGTCAGACCGTAATCGAACCTTGTTAAAACGGTTCATGGCTGCAGTTGAAGACCACAATTGTTGGTAATTAACCATGGTTCATAAGTCATGACGCACAAATGTTAGTCCAGCCTCATATGAGAGAGAGAGAGAGAGAGAGAGAGAGAGAGAGAGAGAGCCATGAAGGCTAATTACAATTTAATTTCTAATATTTGAAGGTTTTAATAAAAATGATCGAACATTTTAATAATTATAATTTAATTCTCAATATTTGGATATTGTAACAGAAATAACCCAACTTTCAATATTAACAATTTAATTCCCAACGTTTAAACATTTTAACAAAAATGACCTAACATTTTCAATAAAAATACTATTTTAGTCCATTTTGATCACATTTACTCTCAAGTGAGCTAGAGAACCCATATAACGGACTGACATTTTTTTCCAAAAAATGACCAATATGGTTTTTTTAACATAAAATATCGAGTTATTTTTGTTAAAATATTTGTTGGGAATTAAATTGTTAATATTAAATGTTGGGTATTTCTCTTACAATATCCAATCGTTGGGAATTAAATTGTATATAATTATTAAAAAGTTGGATTATTTTTGTTAAAATCTTCAAACATTGAGAATTAAATTATAATTAGTCATATATAAAAAATAGATAGATTAAACCGTATTAGAAAAACATAACATGTTTTTTTTTTGTGATGAGGGTATATAATCCACTAGATATATACCCATGAGATATGTGTGACTAGCCTTTCTTTTATGACGGAGTATATAACCCACCAGACGGAACTTGAGATTTTCGATTCCAAATTAGACTACCCTATCACTAGATCATCCTCAGGGGACATATACAAGGTCATCTTTTTTTTTTTTTATGATGAGGATGACTCGCAGCCACTACGTACATAAAGAGGTGCACTGATTAATCCCCGCTCTTGTGCAACTCTAAGGGATGGGACATATGTACTAGATCATCCTCAGGGGACATATACAAGGTCATCTTTTTTTTTATGACGAGGATGACTCGTAGCCACTACGTACATAAAAAGGTGCTCTGATTAATCCCCGCTCTTGTGCAACTCCAAGGGATCGGACATGTACAAGGTCATTTTTTTCTTTTTCTTTTTTTATGTCGAGCTAACTCGTATCTGCTGTCCAAGAGGATACACTAGGCAAACTGCTTTTTTTATTTGATTTTTGGTGATCGGGTTATTTAATTTTGGAGGAAGTAAATAGTGTACGATTGATCTATGTTTGTAGTAGATAATCGTAATATTTTTATTTTCTCAAATCTGATTTTCGGTGAGTGAGAAATAAATGGTTGAAGTCGGTCACACGATTGGGCATTTATGGTGTGTGTGATAATGTGTTTAAAGCACATTTAATTATCCCACGTTGATTTCTTAACTTAGTTAAGATGTGTATTTAAGTGTATTAACACTTAAGTGTAATAACTAAGTGCACAAGGATATGGGCCGTGAGTCCACATGCGCACACGCGCGCACTTCATGGGTGTAACTCCCACCTGGAGCTGGTGGAGTTCGTGGGGCTAGCTGGAGTATAACCGCGAGTAACTCCTGATGGAGTTACTAGTGGAGTTAAGTGACTTCATGGGAGTTGGTGTAACTCCCACCTGGAGCTGGTGGAGTTAGTGGGGCTAGCTGGAGTATAACCGCAAATAACCAACTTCATGGGAATTGGTGAAACTCCCACCTGGAGCTGGTGGAGTTAGTGGGGCTAGCTGGAGTATAACCGCAAGTAACTCCTAAGGGAGTCACTGGTGGAGTTAAGTGACTTCATGAGTGTAACTCCTACCACTCCTGAGGGAGTCACTGATGGATTGTAACCGCAAGTAACTCCTGAGGGAGTCAAAGTCTACAGCTGTCTTGGACACCAAAGTCTGCAGCTGCCTTGGACACGTGTCAGAATCCGTGGGGATAAAGGACACCTGTCGGGATCTGCAAAAGCTGGAGGTTGTAACTTCTAGAAGGGCTTGATGTCGGAATCCGTGGGGGACAAGTAACTCCTGAGGGAGTCACTGGTGGAGTTAAGTGACTTTATGGGTGTAACTTCCACCTGGAGCTGGTGGAGTTAGTGGGGCTGGAGTGTAACCGCAAGTAACTCCTGAGGGAGTCAAAGTCTGCAGCTGTCTTGGACACGTGTCGGAATCAGTGGGGACAAAGGACACCTGTCGGGATCTGCAAGAGCTAGAGGCTGTGACTCCTGGAGGGGCTTGGTGTCGGAATCCGTGGGGACAAAGGACACCTGTCGAGATCTGCAAAAGCTGGAGGCTATAACTCCTGGAGGGACCTGGTTTGAATGCCCTCAAACCCTAGTTGTCCCCTATAGTGGGCACACCTGGTTTGAATGCCCTCAAACCCTAGCTGTCCCCTACAGTGGAGATGTGTCTATAAATAGGACATTCCAACATGCAAACCATGCTACATTCTGCACAAGCATATTGCCTGCATAAATTTTCTTCGAGTCTCAGCTCCCAGTTCTCGACGTTGTCTAGTTCGCCGGAACCTTGCGGACTTATGGTGCTACTGCCGGAAGGACGAAAGTCATTTCATCTTTGAGAGACAATCCGTCTAATCGTGAGCACTAGTCAGGGCGTATTTTATCTTGCGGAGAGAGGTTCCTTCGACTAGGCTTGCCAAAATCTGCATTCGGGTTCCAATTTCTTTAAATTGTTTTGTTTCAGTTTATTGTACTCTTTCTACTCTTCTACTCGTTTCTTTGTAATTCAGATTGTACGAATCCAGCGTTGTAATTATGAACACTTACTAACATATGCCACATCAACAATCGGTATATTATCTATATGAGTACGGATAGATAGCATTGCCATATCCTTGTATTTAAGAAAACAATAATATACTTTCGATTCTTGTCATTCATAATGAATTACATAAAAACAAAAGAAAGGGATTTTTTTCCAAAAACTTAAAATATAATTCGCATTCCCATATGATATTATTTTGGTCCGCTTCCCAAAAAGATATTTTATTTTTTGATTTTTTTTTTTTAAAAAAAAGACTTAATGGTTACTCCGAATAAATCTCTAAAATCTTGATTGTGGATAGTTATAAATTCATTGTGATTAGGACACATTTGCTGTCGGTTGTGACTTGTGAGGCACCGACAGATTATATATTCAGCAATAAGTATGTTTGTGACAATATTATTTTATAATCATTTATTAGCGAAAAATACAAATATCTTACATAGTATGTTTAATTGGTGCTGTGCTTGGCAGATTTTGAACACGATTTCTTAAAGGAAAAAGAAAAAATAAAAAATGAAGGGGGTGTTTGGCTCGATAGATTTATAATTTGAACGATTTCAAATGGATGAATTTAACTTCTTTGATTGGGTTTAGTGTAGGTTTATAGAAAGAATGTTAAGTCTCTCTTCAGTTCCTCAATTAAAGGTACAGTGTAGTTCCTCAATTAAAGGTACAATGTTATTGGATTCGTAGCTTCAATCATCCTGGATAACACAAAATATGAATTTAGAGGAAGTTTTATGTGAGATCATTTTACAGATTAAAATCTGTAAGACGGATCAAAATCCAGACCAAAAGATAATTAGACACTAATAAATTATAAATATGTCACTATATATATATATGTTTGAATCTGAATTTTAACATGTATTACGAAATTTAACCCGTAAGACTGGCTCATAGTCGTACCCTTTTTTTTTTTTATCATGAATTTAATATCATCTCCAAATTGAAAAGAAAACCTCATCCAACTACAAGGAAATATGCGAAAATTAAATTAAACATATTACATTTAACTAAACTTTTGAAGTTATATTGTACGGTCTCCTCCAAGTCTCCAACGTTTAAAAGTAAACACCCAACAAGATGTAGAAATCCATCCTAATCAACAAATTTGATGAAATTATTCTCATATAAAAAAGCTCCTAAATGGCCCGACAAATCTTAAGAAACAAAATCTCCAAATATCGGTTGAAAAAATAGTCATTAAATGAGATGGGAAATATTTTCAGTTGAGAAGATAAAAGAAACATACTTCCACTAGAGAAGAGCACACATAGAAACTAAAATATAGTACGTCCGTTTCATTGCAATTGTTGTTGTTTTTTTTTTTGTCAAAATATTTATTATTTTATATATTTTCACACACACACTCACACACTCTCTCTCTAATTTAACCCTATCACAAATCCTATTTTAGGAAAGTATAATTGAATGATGTAATTTATGATGAATGTGTAAATTAGTCCATAAAATTAATTATTAATTCTAGATAAAAAAAACTAAAACAACAATCTAAGGGAGAGTAATTTGCGCCGTTGATTGAATAATTAATTGCTGACGTGGATATTTATTAAACCAATCATTTACATTTGTTACAACTTACAAGTTGAGATCAAATTAAGCTTATCCTGGCGTGGGTCCGACACATCAACCTGTAGTAATTATTATTATTAATGTCTCTGTTACTGTTATTATAAGTTTTTTAATTATATAGTTCAAATATTTTAAGTCTATCTTTTAATCTCTGTGTTCGCGCGAGCATTGAAAACTTTGATACATGCTATTAATGAGAATGGTTGGTAAATATATTAAGTTGTGATATATATATATATATATTGTTATAATGTTATTAACTTTGCAACACAAAACTAATGGTTCCCAACATTTTTTTTTTATCTTTTTTGGGTAAACTGCACTTTAATACTTACTGTAGAACTCGAATTCTGCAATTAACGAAATTTGGATCTAGGCTCCGTCAATCTACAAAACAAGGACAAAATTATGTGAAGCCGAAGGATAGTCGGTGGGTTGACGATCGATCGATCTCCGACGCTCAATTTAGAATTAAATTAGTAACGAATTGATAACAATATTATAAAGTTATTTAGAAGCTTTTAAGGATTCCGTAGAATATGATTTGTGGATCTATGATTATTTTACTCAGTCATTTTTTCTCTCTAATTGTCGATGATCTGCAATAACTCATTTACCCTCTATTTATTCTAAATTCTTAGCTATCTCTGTCTATTTCTTCTGGATTACCCTCTTATCCCCATTAGGATTTTGACCTAGTCTGTTCATTATCTGCAATGGGGTTTTTGACCTGGTCTAGCAAAAGAAAACGTTAGGGCTTTATTATTGCTCACGGAATTCTCTCAGTTACCGACCTCCATGATATGACCTCTGGCATTTGACTTCACAGGAATCAATCTCTGGTTCGTATTGGGCTTCTACGGAAAATAGCCTCTGCACTTACATTTTGAGTTCTTTTTAAATAATAGCTTATTTTTTCAAAATTAATAAAAACAATATTCACTTTTCCAAAAAAATTACAAATATAACATTTGATGAATTTTCTGACCAGAAAATCTTACATATTTGATTGTATATATGTTAATGTTTCTTGTTTTGATGATTTGTTTACACAACTTGGGAGATGAAAAATCTTAAAATACAATTATTACGTAAGATTTTCGGGTTGAAAAATTGATATTGTTTTATTAATTTTAAAAAAAGTAAGTGAGTTTTAAAAAATAATACAAAATGTAGGCGTTAAAGTCCAATTTAACATTTCTTATTCTGTTTAGTTACATTTTTCTCAGTAAGGGACAGGGAGTCAACACTTGTCCCATCCATTTCGTGTGCTATACGGTTGTAAGGAATAATTCTTCGAGTCTACAAGAGTATCTATTATAATTATAATTAATAACCCATTAATATTTATTCGATTATAAAGATATTTGAATGCCAATTACCAATTAATTTCGAGTTTCGACACTTCGGAAATTGGAATAGTGGTAAAAGTAATTAAAACAAAAAAAAATATTGTTATTATACTGTATTTGTTTTCATTGAGAAACACAATTCGTTTTGTTTGTATCATCAAATTTATTAGCATTCCACGCCTTCAACGCATACGCAATTATGAAATATAAGTATCAATAACAGATCACCAATATAGAATCAACCTTGGGTAATGACGACTGATTGATTTTTATTAGACTTCACTTTTATCTCAATAATATATATAAGAGAGAAAAACCTTGCTTACACATCATATTATTCTAATCAAACTACTACTAATCACAAATCAGTAGGCCAAAATTACGTAATTACTAAAATTATGAGAGAGAGAGAGAGAGAGAGAGAGAGAGAGAGAGAGAGAGAGAGAGTAGTGTTGTGGTTGCGAAGAGGAAGAAAGTCCGAATGAAAAAAGCATAATTTCGTGGATAAGATAGGATTTCAATTTTCAAGCCTGTGACTATGAACTGCATAACTCTTTTAAAAAATTATTTTCACTTGCTGCCCCAACGTCTTCGGGTATTTATCATTCGGCCCACAAAATGCCTCAACATTATATATATATATATATATATATATATATATATATATATATAGGGGTTGGTTATAATAAAAACATATTTTGGTGTGTAAACGTGCGGATTGTGCTTGTTTAATGTATTTTTAGTGTTTTTCTTTATGTATTTTGGTGCTAAAAACATCTAACACCAAAATAAAATAAGAAAAGCATTAAAAAAATAGCAAAAATTAGCACCAAAATACATAAAGAAAAGCACTAAAAATACACTAAACAAGCACAGTCCGCAGTTTACACACCAAGATAAGTTTTTATTTGAACCAACTCATATATATATAAGGGTGAGATCTGGTGGGAACCCTCCCCCATACGAAAACAAGGAACCCATCCCATCCACTCATTCATAGATTTGGATGGCTAAGATTAAAACAGATTATCGGTGGCAAACTTGTAAATATGTTGAACTTTTTGAAAAAGGCGGTGACATATTGGTAAATAAATTGAACTTCAAAAGTGGGAGTTAATTTCTTTCCATCAAAATATAGATTATGATGTCATCATATTTGTACAAATATTGTAGAAACTTTAATCAATCATAACTTGTAAGTTTTTAATCGGATTTACGCAAATCATATATCAAATTAAAGCTCTTTTCATACTCTTTCATTTAAGATCCATATTGCATATGTTTATTTGAAAAAAATAGATGAAAAATACAAAAATCAATTTTCAGGCATATTTTTCATACAAAACACCCACAGAATTATATTAGCATGACGTATATAATATTTTAGCACGATCTATATAACATTTTAGCATGAAACTACTCACATAATAGCATGATATATATAGATATATGCGACATTTGAGCATAATCTGTAACTTATATCAACATTTTGTTCATGATTTACTCGTTTTAATCAAATTTATGCAAATTATATATCAAATTAAAGATATTCTCATTAGATTGGGGTGAACCCATTTGGAGGCATGTTATTAAAATTCTCATTTTAGCACGTTATGTAATACATTTTAGCATGTTGTGTAATACATTTTAGTGGGTGATATTATGAATATTTTTCTAATAGTTTTATATAAACACCTACATCTATACAGATACTACAAAATGAAAAACACGAGTTGATGATAAAGAAGAAAAAAGAATGAAAAAGTAAAGCAACGAAGGAGATGACTGACAACTAAGAAAGAAAATGAGAGAATATTTCCCGAAACGAGAACAAAATATGTGCTACAATTCTAAGTACAAACAGTAACATACAAAGTGAAAGGAACGAAGCTGAGGAAAACCTACACTACAGGGCACAGACTCTCATGTGAAGATGGTCCAATTAATGTTAAAGCATTTGTTATGTCGAAGTGATATGTACTGTTAATGAAATTTATACAAGTACTATTAGTTTCAAGACATTTATCTTATGAATATTAATTTATTTTGATAAATATTAGTTCAAGTTGAAGAATATTAGTTTAAGGTAATGAATATTAATTTCAGACATTTGTTATTAATATTTGGAAATGTCATTGTTAGCGTGAATTATTCTTTATACGAGCATGGTATTGTTGTTTTATTACCATCATACAGTATTTCATTTTAGCATGATACACTTTCATTTTAGCATCATACTTCCGTCATTTTAGCATGATCTTCTATATCTTAACAGGAACACAATAAACCCTAATCGAACTGGGACACCAAATTTAACATCATTCTCACTTCATTTTAACATGATGTTATAAACAATAAACCATAATACGATGTAATAAACTCTAATGGAAATGTCATACACCCTAATGTGAATGTGACAAAAAAATTAACATGCTACTTCCCTCATTTTAGGCCTGATACTTCCCTCATTTTAGCATGATCTACTAAACAACGATGGATGATCTAGAAAATGGTAATGCGAATGTAATAAACCCTACTTGGGAATAATGAACTCTAATGGGAATCTTATAAACCCTAATTGAGAACAATGAACCCTAATGAGAATATCATAAACCCTAATTAGGAATAATGAACCCTAATGGTAACGGGACATCAAATTTAGCCTTATTATTCCTCATTTTAACATGTTACATCCCTTATTTTAGCAAGATACTATAAACAGTAACAGATCATGCAATAAACCCTAATTGAGAACAATGAACCCTAATGCGAATGTAATAAATCCTAATTGGGAACAATGAACCCTAATGAGAATGTGACATCAAGTTTAGCATGCTACATCCCTCATTTTAGTCTGATAATTTTCTAATTTTAGAATGATTTGATAAACAATAATGAGGGATGCAATAAACCGTAATGGGAACATATTTAGTCTCATACTTCTCTGATTTTAGCATCATATTCTAAACAGTAATTGAGAAAATCATATATTCTTGAAATAAAATAAAATAAGCCCTAAAAATGAATATTTTATATTTTTCTTCGTATTTCTTCAGATAAACAAAGCCATGTGAGATCTTGAATGAAATAGTATGAAAAAAATTATAATTTGATGAGTTGGACTTCAATGCTGCAGCCGCTATTTCAGGCCTTATTCCCGTCTTTTTTTTTTTCTGTCCGTTTTTTCCTCTTTTTTTTCCAATTTTTTTGGCAATTTTTTGTACTTGTTTTTGTCTTTTTTTTATCAATTTTATTTGTTCCCCAAAAATATATACCCAAAAAAATATTAGTGAACCCTAAAATTAAAATAAATTGATTTAATTTGTTTGAAATGAGTATTAAATAGAATTAAGAAACCCTAAAAAATACAAAATAAACCCCTGAAAACACCCCAAAAAACCCTAAAAAACACAAAATAAACCCCTAAAAACACCCCCCCAAAAAATCCTAATAAACACAAAATAAACCCCTAAAAACACCCTCCAAAAAAACTATAAAAAACACAAAATATACCCTAAAAAAACCCCCCAAAAAAACTAAAAAAACCCCCCTAAAAAACCATGAACCCTAAAACCCCAACCCCCCCCCCCCAAAAAAAAAAAAAACTAAAAAAAACCCCCTAAAAAACCATGAACCCTAAAAAACCCCCTAAAAAACATGAACCCTTTAAAAAACCATGAACACTAATAAAACTCCAAATTACTAAGCTCTAAACATTAATTCGAATGGAAAAAATCACAATTTGAACTAAATAAACAAGTATAAAATAACTAGCAGGCCCCTTACTTTTTAATGATACAGATGATACTTTTCGAATTTTTGGTGATACTTTTCAGTGAGACGGTTGATACTCATTTAACCGTTTTTTCTACTTTTTTTGCGGGTTGACCCGGTCAACGTGGGTTGACCCGCGTTGACCGGGGCAAAGCGCGGGTTTGACCCGACCCGCCTGAAATAGTGTTATTTGCATCTGCTGCAGGGAAGTGTTTGCCTAATTTGATATATTATATGAAAAAAAATATTGCGTTTATGACTTTTTAGCATTAAATTACTCTCATATTAGCATAGTGTATAAGATATTTTAGCATGACGTTATATATCAGTATTACGTTTATATGTGGATGAAGTTCTTGTTGTTTAACTGAAGACTTTCAGTTTGTTGTGAAATTTATCCAACATGAGCAGCATTTATCACATATCAGAAATAAATTTGAATGATATTATCAATACCAGTATAAGTCATATCATTTTAGCATGGACTATGAACCATTCCAGCATGATGTATATGTTATTTTAGCACGAAGTATAATAATAACAGAATCATTGACGAAAAACTGAAAATAAACACCTAAATCAGAATAGGACAAGATAATTAAAAAAAGATGAATACGTGAATGAACTACATTATATGAAAAAAAAGGAAATAAGGTAAAAATTTAATTGGGATAATTTAAAAAAATAACATTTAATCCAAAAAGAATAATAACGTTTACAAACAAATCAAGAAATCTAAAAATTTAAAATGTGCATGTGAATGTCAAAAAAATAAAATCATCAAGAATTCAAAATCATGTCTGAACCGACAACATCAATTTCGAGTTTTTACATAAAAAATCCTCTTAACCACACACACATATATATATTTATAGGTATAATATTTTATTATTTTAATAAATTATTAAATTATCATAATTTTTCAATTTGTATTTAGTAAATGGTTTACAAAAACAAATAGAGAGAGAGAAAAGAGGAAATAGGTGAAAAATAGAGAGAGAGAAGTGCATAAAGAAAAAAAATCGTGAATATTGGAGAATGGAGAAAATCATGTTTCAAAACATAAGAATTATTGAATTACCATAATACCCTCTTTTACATAAAGTTGTAAATAATTACAAGTATGCCACCTTGCATTTGACCAAACTTTGACTACATTGTGGCCATTAAGATCTAAGTAATGGAGGGACTAGATGGGTTCCTAGTTCCCATATGGGGGAAGGGTTCTCATTGGAACCCTTCCCTATATATATATAGGGTTGGGTCCAGAAGGAACCATACCCCATGTGAGAACCGAGAACCAATCTCAGCCACAGATCTCGCCTATTTGGACAATCAAGATCTGTTTCAAAATTAAAAAAACGCGGTGGCATAATTGTAATAACGTCCAACTTGCTGCCCCTGAATCTTAGTAAGGGTAAAATTAGAAATTTCAATGTATATGTAATTCACGCGTATATTTTTAAATTTAGGGTTTTAGCATTGTCATTCTCTATTTTAGCACTATCATGACTTATTTTAGCACTAACATGACCCTTATTTAGTATGACAATTATTTAGAAAGGATTTGGAGATATTGGTGGATGATTTATTATCGTCGATTAATGAAATAGGAGTTAGATAGTAAGGATTATGCAAATCAGAATCATGATCAAGAAAAAGTTTATGCTCTTCGATTGATGAATAGCCGGCTTTCTCATATATATTTATGTTACAACGCTTCAGAAATAGCTTATGGTTGCGAGAGCCGCTCATCTTGTTAATTTGAGAGAGGACTGCCGTGCGCCGTTAATTTCAGGAGCACAAGAAATTAGCAGCTTCTTTTTTTTAATTACATATAGAGAGAGAACCGTGCACCGCCACTAGCAAATGAAACGTTACGGCCCATCCTAATCTCTTTGAATTGTTCAATTATTTTTTCTATTCACGATCCACTGTTCAAATTAATTTACTTCTAAATTTTTATTATATATATTTCAATGTGATTTAATTGGGTTAATAATAATAATAATAATTTTAAATCGAATGCAAACGCCGTGAAATCGAAATTTGTTTTGATCGAACTCGTCATTAGCGCGTGATGACCAGGCGTTGCACCTAGATTTGGAGATGAGATTGGATCGGGTAGGTTCTTTTTTGGTGAGAAATGATTGCATGACCTATTTTAGCACTATCATGACTTATTTTAGTACTGTCATAACTTATTTTAGCACTAACATGACTCTTGTTTAGCATGACAATTGTTTAGAATCCTATACTAACCAATAAACCAATCTTACTAACATATTCAGAAAAATGAAATTCCACAATTTTTTCTCACTTCATTTGCTATGTTCTGCTTCCACAATTTAAAGTCAACATATCTCTTAACAATGCTTTTTTTTTCTTTCTTTCTTTTGCGAAAAGTCACAACAAACTCAATGAAGTCAACTTTTAGTATATACGAGTTCATTGTGTTTAATTTCCTAATTTTGAACCCCACGACCTTAATTCATAATTCCTAAATCTGTTTCTGGCAAAGTCCTAAAATGTAACGCTCAAGATCCACAAACACATTCATCAAGCAATCAATAGATCGAATCATCAAAATTTTCAGTGGAGACACACATCAATTAAACTAATTCGACAATAATCAAGAATGTGATATATATATATATATATATATCTACAATAAAAAAATATCATTGATATCTTTTTATGCTTCATGATCTTCCGTTTTTAGCACTGTAGTTTAGAGTTTAGCATTGTATATGTGATTCACGCGTATATTTTTCAATTTAGGGTTTTAGCATTGTCATTCACTATTTTAGCATTGTCATGACTTATTTTAGCACTAACATGACCCTTGTTTAGCATGACAATTGTTTAGCATTACAATAAAAAAATATCATCGGCATCTTTTTATGCTTCATGATCTTCCGTTTTTAGCACTGTAGTTTAAAATTTAGCATTGTATATGTGATTCACGTGTATATTTTTTTAATTTAGGATTTTAGCATTGTCATTCCCTATTTTAGCACTGTCATGACTTATTTTAGCACTAACATGACCCTTGTTTAGCATGACATCAGTGTACTGTATTTCTTCTACTTGAGTGGTTTTTATTTGGCTGTTGTAACAGGTGGTTGCAAAGAAACAAATGCAAAAGTCATAGATAATAACTATAATCAAGCAAAAGAAATTTTCAAACATTGCAGAAACAATATAAAAATGAATGGCTAGATTCAAAGTTAGATAAATATTTTTCTTTACATTAGAATAATGAAAAGTGATTTTGTAACATAAGCTAGATAATGTACAGAAGCAAAATCTTTAATGATGAAGCAAGACACCATGTCTATATACAAAATTTGAATCTACCTTCTTCTCCTTCTCCAAAACTGATGATCATGTAACCGAAAGAATCATTCATCTAGAATAACAAAGAATCATACAACTCGATTGTTCATATCATTTCCCCTCTATTGTGAAATGCTCTCGCCATCAATGTATCAACTTCCTTCTTGTAGCCATGCTGAGATTCAGCTCCATCAACAGTAGTCAAATCCTTAATCAATGCGTGCTCCTAAGTCCAGCAGTGCTAAAACAGTTCACAGTAGTGCTAAACTAGGTTACAACAGTGCTAAAATAGTTCACAGTAGTGCTAAAGTACTGATAGTGAAAAATTCAAAATAACAGCTTAATCAGTTTCGTCAACCTAAGTGCTAAAATAGTTGACGCGCGGTCGTTTCGCGCTCAAAAATAATTTATAACTCTTGTGCCCACAGCGAGCGTAGCCAGCTAATGAGTACGGGTCGATCCCACACAGAGCTGTCGTGATTCCACCTTCAAGTAACCAAACATAAAAATAGGGTTTGGTTTGTTGTCACTACTGGAAATTAAATCTACAAAAGAAAGTAAAGGAAATATCAAATAACAAAGGTTCTGGCGTTTGAACTTGAATTTGATTTCAATATATATCAACTCAATCATGGGCACACTGATTTTCATATATGATAAATCATCTAGTTATGAAGACCGGATTCCTCTCTGCGTCTCCTCATTCATCCTTTCATTATAGACTTAAAAGTAATTCCTCGTCAATTAAATCCCTAATCAGTCACCCACCTCCAGTTCCCCAAAGAGATGTAAGTGAACAAACAGCAGTGTGTCCTAGACGAACCCAGATCTGTTGTGTTTACCGATTCCTCGTGTGCTCACAACAACCTATTGATTCCCTTATTATTCTATGAACCAACACACAGTCATAATTCATCAATTCAATTAATAGTGGTGTGCCCTCTTTACCTAACGAGTGATCAGCCACATTGGGCATTTTAGACACACACTCACGTGGAATAAGGCACAAGAATCAACAGAAACCTATCATGCATTACTATGCCCATTTTGGCCTCACGAGTCCAGATTTATATTCAAACCATTTTCGTTGTTCAAACACCAGAATTAAAAGTCTAGCCAAGCATGCTAGATATAATTAAAATTGCAGAAATGAAAGACATAATTGTAAAGAAAACTTACTGAATTTAATACGCAAAAATACTCAACATAAATGTTGAGTTTGAAAGCGTAATCCTAAGTCCCAAAGGCTTAAGGCCAATGGATTATTTCTTGCTGCAAAGCAGCGTACGAAAATTAAAATGCATGAAAGTAAAAGTGTAGCAATGTTTTTCTGACTACCAAAGCCTTTGTTTCCAGAATTAAAAGAAGCTTAAATAGTTACATTTCCGAATCAGAGATCCCCCAACAAGCTGGGGTCTTCACTGGATTTTCGGAACTGGCATGCCCTCTCTGATTTGACTGGATAAGCATAAGTTGACCAAATCCCTATTTTTTAGGGATTGGGCTTATCTCTTCTTTGCAATGCCTCTAAGAGTCTAGTCCACCTCCAACTCTTCTTCGGATAATGTAGCTATCCTTCTCGTCTCTCTCTCTTCAAACTGATCCCGGGTTTCTCGCAATCGCCCTAGCCCAGCCCCATTGTTGTCAAGTCTGCAAGAGCAAAGTGGGCACGGTATCTTACAGTCAGCCTCATCCATCTCTGATATGCCCATTCCGCCACCCGAATATAGGATAAGTGGTGAAAGAAGTCCCCTATGCCTCTGACTGAATCTTTAGCTTGGATTTTGCTTGAATAATCGGGCATAAAATGCCCTTTTCACCAGACTTGACCTCCGCAATGCCCCATGACCTCATCCTGGTTCTTTTTGACTCAAAACACACTAAAAAGGACACTTATAATGGAACAAAATACCCATAAAAACACAAAATAAATGGCCTTATCAATAGTTCACAGTATTGCTAAAATAGGTTACAACAATGCTAAAATAGATCACAGTAGTGCTAAAGTACATGGCAGTGCTAAAATAGTTCACAGTAGCGCTAAAATAGATTATAATAGTGCTAAAATAGATCACACACAGAATGGCGATCGTGTTTGGGTGTAAATAATTTGGATCCCACGCCTATCAACAATTGCTACAATAATGGCCTTAGTTTTGAGGTTAATTACTTTATATATATATATATATATATATACTAGCATTTAATTTATTGCATATAATAAAATGTCTAACAGTAATAATAAATTAGTAGTACATATTTAATGTAAAAATAAACAAGCAATTAGCAGCATTGTTATGCAAGTGGAATTAAGGTGGAAATTTATGTTTTCTACTCAATGCTTCACACAATCCATAATGAAATCATATGAGCTACTCCGTTTAACAAAATGGATGCAGTTATAGAATAAGTGCACAGGAATCCGATGCGTTTATAATGAATTTAAAAATAAATTACTACATAGTAACAGAGGTATTTGCTCACACCCAAGCACAGTGATACACTGATACAGAAATAGATAGACTTGGCCATTGATTTTGAATCATCATATTTCAATCATACATTCACACCATAACTCCAAAGACTGCATCTTTATAGTCCTAAACTAAATACTGAGGAAAAGAAATCCACTTCAGAAACACAACCAATTTATCGTCTCATTTTCGTGGTTCTGCTTATTTAAAAGTAAAACTTCAACAACATCTTTGCAATTAGGATGAGCTTATATTGCTATTTAGTAGGTGTGGGGATTCAACTTCAGATCAACAGATTAAACAATCATTTTAACTGAAACCTACCGAAGAGCTGCTAATTCTAAGTCTACGCCATTAAAAGATTAAAGTGAATTTACAAAGGAATAAATAAAAAATAAAAAAATTGAACCTTCAACGGGAACTTCAGACTATAGCGAATTTAAAAATTAATCACGATCAGCTGATAATCAATCTTCCATGGATTCTACAAAAACACAAACAAACTCTTTATTGTCTATGTAAAGATTTCAACCTCTATGAACGAGCAGGCCTAGGTCACATACAGAGAAATAAATGGGTCAAGAAAGAAATATGTTAATTACCAAAATACCCCTGCATAATTAAAACTTGTAAAAATTCACAATTTTGCCACCGCTTAAAAGTCTAATCTGCAGCGGTCCAAATTGAATAGATGTGTGGATTAGATTGGTTCTCAGTTCTCACATGGAGTGTAGGTTCTCGCATGATCCCATCTATATATATATATATATGCCATTCCTGTAAAAATACCACGAGTAGAAGTAGTTTACTTCTTCCCCAAACTTAAGAAAAACAATAAAAAAAATTAAAAAATTTGTAACTTTTAATTTTCTTACTTGTAGGATGAAAACACATTTAGTAATATTATATTCTTTGGATTTTTTATTCAGGAAAATCTTGTGTGAGACCGTCTTACGGGATAAGAATCAGATCCAAATACAATCAAACATCAATAAAATTACAAATGTGTCATCAAATATGAGTTTGAATCCAGATCTTTACCCGTCATACAAAATTTAATCTATAAAACAATCTCACACAAGTTTTTATCTTTTTATTTTTATTTCTTGAAGAATTTATTTTTTTCGTTATCATCCTAAAATGAACCTATATAGATATATTTATTATTTCAAACCTATTTAATTTCAAGAAATCCAAATTTAAAAAGTACTATCTCACTTTTAATTAGAACTTTATTTAGTACTAAAATATGCAGTTTTTATAGTGGAATATGAAATTAAAGTATACGTGTGTTATGTGTAGTCTTCGAATATAGAGTGAGTTATTTATGGGTATGATGAAAATATGCGCGCAAAATTTTATAAGACAATTTTCAGTCTCTCAACATATATAATTTCCATTTGCACCGTGAATCGTCATCTCCCAAAGAATATATGAAATACGTACTAAGAAATGAGAAACCTAATATACAAAGGGAACATTTACATTTTCATACTTCAACTTTTGGTCTTTCAATAAAATTGTCCCTCTTTACAATTTGATATTCAACATTTCAAGATTTTGACAAATATAACTTCGATTTGATTTTTTATGTTTGAAATCTAACATGAACTATCAGGGTGGTGGTTGCAGTTCAGAACCTAGAAATCTCAACTTCTTCATTGTCACGTCAACGCCACGTCAAAAGTTAACCCCCACCAATTTTTAATACAATTTTTCCACAATGCAAAAGTCAAAAAGTAACTTCTAAGAAGGTCCCACTTATACACATCATATATATACATATATATATCAGAGTTCAAATAGGAACACAAGACCTGTGTAGGAAATATGAATGAATATTAGCCATATGATTTGATTTTTTTGAGGGTCGAGATTCGTTTTTAATAGGGAGGATTAGATTGCAATTTTTCATTAACTTAATTAGTGAAGGGTTATAGTTGTAATTGACATTTTTATGTGAATATCTAATCCCATGATTTTAGGAATTTACCATAATCCTTTATTTTCAATTATGGAGGCTTTTAATTATGTGGACAGTTTTTTCCCATTAGTAGTCACGTTGATTTATTTTTTAATAAACATGTACTGTTATTTATCAAATGGTTAGTTAGAAGTTCAAAGAATTCATTAACTTCTGAATTATTCTATAAATTCATCAAAGTTTATTCGTTCGGTGTATTTGTTCGGTGTGTGCGCTATACACAAACTGAATATTTCAATATTCACGGAAAATACAGTATTTCAACTGTGCAATTATTGTTGTGAATTTTCTTTTGTTAGTTCTTCAAATTTCGACACAAAAAATTATGTGTGTATATGGTGGCGTGGGTTAGTGTAAGATTTGTGCACGAATTGATGTAGGTTTTTGTAAACAGAAAAAACAAATCTAAAAAATTATGCTTTAACATTTTTCAATAGTACGGAGATTAGTGATGTGTGTTGTACTTTGAGTTATTGTGAAAAACACACATGAAATCATGGTTTTTATTGTATGCAGTTAGGGTTTATAGTGTTGCATATTTTCCAGGTAATGTATAAATGTTGCTATCTACTTTGTAGAATATGCTATCTAATGCAGAATGCTTGCTAATCAAGACACTACAATAAAGCATTGATTGTAGTGTGTTTAATTTTGTTAATTTATATCCTTCGATATAAATCATATATGTGTTTCAATATGAATGCAAGTTAATTTCATATCTCAGATTTGTATGGATGGGCGATAGTTGTTTTGTGAGTCTGATTTAATTGGTGCGAGTTTGATAAACCCATGGTTTTCATGGGTTTGAGGATCATTTAGATGGTATTTGATGAGCATTGTTTGCATAAGTTAACAAGTTGCGTTTAGTTTTTCATATTTTGTGCAGTATCACGTTTTTGCTTATTTTGAAGAAATTTGATGTCAATTGTTCTATGAGTATCAATTGAGCCTTGAAAATGCCTAAGAAGATAGAGAATCAAGCTAGGAGTGCGTTGCAAAAATAATCAAGTCAATCGGATGAGAAATGAGCGAGAACGGAGCAAAACGGTGAAGAGTGTCGGGCGTTAGAAGTTGACGCACGGTCTGTGCAGTCACGATTGATGAGTACATGGCCCGTGCGGCCATGAAGAGTGGTACCCTCCGAGTCCAGAAGGTGGCACACGGACCGTGCATCCACAAACCAACGAACGCACGGCCCGTGCGCGAAGAGGCATGAATTTTCCAACTTCTTCAACTTCCCTTATGCGATTTCTACTTCTTCCCAAATTCATCCCAGATATAAAAGGGCTATTTTCTGGCGATTTTGACACACCATAACATATCCCAAACCCTAGAGACACAATTGAAGAAAAGATCAAGAGAAGTGCAATCAAGAAGAGTTCAAGAATTGATCAAGACAAGCCGAGATTCTACCTCCGGGTTTATTTAGTTCTTGTCGAATTTTAATCATGGATTGTACTGGATATTTTATGTTCTCTTTATTCATCATGGCTAGCTAAATATCTCGGATTCTAGGGATTGAAAGTAATTGACTATGATGCACGTTTGGTTTTGATTTTAATGTTTGAACCTTGTTCTATTTTAATTGTTCTTGTTCTTAATGCTTTCCGTTAACTGGCCATTAATTGGATTAATTTTATGCATTGTTCCAACATTCGAGAGATGAGGTTGAATGCGTGATTGGGAACAATTAACACCTTAATTAATATAATCGAGAGATTTAAGATTAAGAGTGAGGACATTTGATCTTGAGAACGAGTTGGAGTTACAAATTGGGAATTGAACGGAGACGTTGGTTGCTAGTTTGTGATCTAGGATTTAAATGCTTCGAGAGAGGGTTTGAATTATTTAAGTGATCCTCCTAATAGAACTTGAGTTGTAATGAACATTAAGTGAAGTTATCAATTGTGTTGATTAGTCAATGAAATCAACTCCCTAGGATTCCCTTGTTTAATTGATTATCTCTTGATTTGTGATCTTTGGTTCATTGCTTTTCATTTTTATTATTGAAGTTTGATTTTAATTTATTTAATTATAATTCATATCTTGATTCTTGGTTTGTATAGATAGTATAGGTCAATTGATTTCATAGTACTTAGGATTGAATTACTTAATCTCCGTGGATACGATACTCTTGCTTGTCGTATTTGTTATAATTGCACCGTACACTTGCGGTTTGATTTCTAGTTGAATAAAAGGTCGATCAAAGTTGTGTTGGTATATGAATTTATAGTAATTTTTTTTATTTTTTTATGCATGAGGTTGACGACATACATATTTTCAGTTCGGTGATATCTTATTGCTAACTACGGAATACGACTTGCTAACCAATGCATAAAGTTTTGCTAATTTTAAGATGTATACAGGGAAATAATATTTGTTACATGGTTATGATGTTTGTTTGTAATTATTTATTTATATAGTATCATGAAGTTTAAATTTTAAAATTGGCTGACAGTAATTTTTCTACAGAAAATAATGCGAGTGGTGATTTTATACCCGAATGTCAAACATCGCTGAAACCGTTTGTTAGACAGAAGTTTAAAAGTGTAGATGATGATATTACTTTTTATAGGAATTATGGTACAACTGCTGGGTTTGATATTCGCCGTGGTATAGCTAGACAAAAACTTGTTCGGTATTTTATTTTCACCCAATCTGCAAGTGCACAGTGAGGCTAGTAGCAAAGCGGTGAACAAGGTCGAATCCACAGAGACTCAATATCTAATCACTAGTTATTCTATTTATTCTACGGCTGTTATCTAAACTACAAGATTATAAGTGTGAAATTTACTAAACTAACCAAACAAAATAAATAAAATCACCACAATAATAAAACAAAAGAAAAATAACAAGTAATACTATCAGAAGAAAAAAAGCGCAATCTAGGATTGTGTAATCATCAACTACTCCACCTGTTTAACTAACACAATTCCATGTCTATATTCAGATTCAAATCACACTAGAGCAACCACGCAAGTATATACAGTCCCTTCTCAGAGTACTATAAATGTTGACTACAGATTAAATAATAATGTCTCCACTGATGATCTAATATGCAACTCCAAAATGATCAACAGGTCAAAAGCTGTCTTAAATAATCTCAACTCTCTCGAGTATTATCAATTATTAAGTTAATTATTCAGAATCTCGTGCTAAAACTCATCTCTCGAATTATGAATTAACACCTCTGATTGCATCAATTAATGGCCAATTAATCAACACAACATCCAAAACAAGAATAATTAAAGCATGAAAAGAACCATAGACAAAAGAATTCTATTAATTAACTGGTTTCATAATTGAGTCATAAACAATCCTAGAATACTAGGGTTTAGTTATCCATAGTCAAACCGATAAATAAACATCCAATCCAAAAATCCATAGAAAGACAAGAATAAAAATAAATAAAACCCGGAAGGTTAAATCTGCCTCTAATCTTGTACTCCTCGAATTCTCAGAGCTTGTTCTTCACGATCGCTTCCTTTTGTTATTTTTCTCTGCTCCAAAACTTATAGTAGGGTTTTTCTCTCTGTGATTTTCGTGTATTTCCACCCTTAAATACTAAGTACGAATTTGATCCAAAGTAGGAAACCACAGCTGCACCGCCTTAACGATTCGCGAGCTCGCTCCCGAGTATGTCGGTCGCGACTCGGGTCGCGACTCCACGTGGCATCCAGCTGTCATAATATTCGCGACCGCTACTGATATTCACGACCGGGTCGCGAATTTATCAAAGATGACCCAGTCTCTGTCGCGATCAAACAGTGAATGGCCCTTGGTGATTCGCGATCTCATTCGCGACTTGCGACTTTTCCCCTTAGCACCCCAGCCACTGTCGCGATTCGACAGTTAATGGCCGAGGTCTTCACCCGCGAGCTGCCACGTGGACCGCGGTTCTCTACCATTTTTTCACATATTTTCCGGGACTTCCACACTTCGTTCAATCACCATCTTTCCAAGTACAATTCCTGAAAAATTCGAACAAGTAATACCAAACTTCCAAATGCATGAAAACACACATAAATTGAGATAAAACACACCATAACCAATTCAAACTCGACACAAATGTGTATCAAAATCAGTGTAAAATCTCAGTTTATCAACTCCCCCAAACTTAGAAGTTTGTTTGTCCTCAAACAAAGAACAAGACTCAACTCAAGAATCAATACAAATCATGCATACAACTCACAATCTAGCAATAACGAAATCAAGAGGTAAGAAAAACGCAAGCTTAAAATCCATAAGCCCTTTAAATCACCCACATGCACATTTGAAACCCAACACACATGCATCAAACCAATGTTCTTCTCAAGTGTGTGTATATCACTAAAACTTTCACAAAATATATATCGAGGTAACCACTCATCGAACGTCAAACATATGAAAACATCAACCATAAGCTTGCATTTCTTCCCCACTCTCTTCAAATAAAATCATGCCGGAATTAAAGATCAAATAGGTCTTTTAAATGGGTTGTAATGTAGGCTTTGGGTTAGGGTTTGAATTATATGGCTAAAGTGACTCAAAAATCCTGCAAAAATCACTGAAATTCACAGCTTTATCAACTCAACTCTACCAATCAATCTAATCACCACCCTTTTTTTCTTTAACAAAGGCACAGGTTAGACTTTGTCTAACTCACTTCTCCTACACAACCACGTTTTTTTTAGACTCTTTGAGTCCGTTATTCTCTTCTTTCATCTATGTTGTTGGCATCCTTTTTATTCAAAATTTTCTTTCATTTCAAATTCTTTTTTTTTCTTTTTTTCTGGAGTGCCAACAACACTCACCACCTCACAACCATTAACACTCACAGTGTTCTACCATTCCCCATTACAATCCTTCCCTTTTTCTCCAATCCTATTGTCCACACGTTTTATCATTCATACCACAACGGGATTCTAAAAAAATGATGATCAAGCTCAAAGGGGTTCACAAAGGAAGTAAGTGTATTTAGGGACCGTGTTATAGCAAATGGCTATAAAAAAAGATGGCCTAAAATCATTTCTTTAATCCTAGGCATAGTCAAATCACGAGTGAGGAATCATGCAAGTTCTAGTGACATCAACACATGCTGACCAACACACATCAAGAAAAATATGAGTTCATCACCCTAAGGCACAAAAACTCACGGTTAAACATTGGTCTTAATCATGCTTATCAAGCTCAAATGTACACATGTGATCAAATCAGAACTCACAAACTTCAAGACATACATATCCTCACTTCCATCAATTATCATCACCAAATATGAATTCAATACATAACTCGATCAATTTCCTCAAAACCCAAAAGATTAAGGCAGACATAATTCAAATTCAAAATTTTTCCCGGTTTCCTTTCACTTTTTTTTCACTCTAAAATAAAAGAAATAACTAACTAAGGATGTAGGTAAAAAAATTGGGTCGAGACATCGTAAGCGCACATCCCCCCAAACTTATTCAACACAATGAGGAAGAATAAGTTTGAGGAAAGACGAAACGGTGTCTCAACCACTTACAGCGGATCAGGAGGACGGGGGCGGTCGATATGGAGGGTATCCGTACAGCATGTACAGATACAAGTGTGGCGGCATCTGCCTCTAGTGAGACTGAGACTGGGAGCGGCCGGAAGATGTGGGCTCTTGGGGCTGGTGTGGACCAGACGGGCCGGCACCGTAAAATGGATGAGGGTAGTAGCCAGGTGCCGACTGCAGGCCCCTAACCGCGTCTCGAATCTCGTGCACCTCCCCTCTCATAGCGTGCACATCCGTCTGCAATGTCTGAAAGGTATCATTCATGGCACCGTAGTTTGTGATCAAGGTACCAACGGCGTTGTTCATCGAGCCAATGGCTGTGTTCATGTTGGCCATCATTTGGGTAATAGAGTCCCATTGATCTTCACTCCTCTCATCTCTAGTCCGTGTGTGGCCTCGACGCTCGGCCTGAGCAAACGACTCTCCCAAGGGAACATGCCCTTGAGCCTCAAATACTTCAAAGTTAGTTCGGCCCTCATTTGCGACTCCAGCAATCGCGTGCCGGTGGGCCGGTGTATCCATCAACCAGTTTCGAGTGTCAGTAAGATCCGACACTGTAGTAAGTGGCCTGTTGGGCAGCGGAAAGCATTGAGAACCGTGCAGGTGCAATAGGAACCGATCAATGCGAGTGGCCAGCATCCGAGAATTTCTCAAAGTGGTAAGATCGATGAGGCGAGTCTCAGGGAGGGCCCCATAGCAGTTCAGCGGGATGCCAAAGTGTGCATCAATGGGTGTAATCATCCCACCAATCTCAATTGCATCGGTGGCCTGAGTAGATTGCCTCTTGAGCTGCTGCATCAAGAAAGCGGCAAAGTTGAGGTTGTGGGCACTCAACATGCAGTAGAGAAACAGGACTTCGGGTAAGCGCATGCCGGATGTCTCATGACGGGCCAAGACTGTCGATGCGAAGATCTTTTGAAGATACCTGAAGACTAGGTTCGACATCATAGAGGCTTTGACTCTCTTGTGATCAAAGCGAGTCATCTCCGTCTGAAGCTGTCACCAAAACTCCTCAGCTGTAACTGGAAAACCATTGAAGATGCCTCCTGGAGGCACATGGAAGATGGTGTTGACTTCTGCAACTGTGAGGATGCGCGAGACCCCGCCTAACTGAAATGTCATCTAGTGTGGGCCGCGCATTGTGGACGCCTGTACTTCCTAGGTACTAAAGAACTCATACACCAGGATGGGATATGTTGACCATCCACCGGCCAAGGTGTGATTCCATCCGATTCTATTGATGAGGCCCCAGACGTCTTCATGAATTCCCAGGGCCATAGTCATCTCGGCACAAGGGTATCTGGTGGGATAAAAATTCATCCCGGCCAGACGGGCCCAGGCGCGTTGCTGCTCCTCCGTATGTAGGTGGATCCCATACCGGTGTGGATGGTATAGGGGTTCCATCCCTTCTTCATCATCCTCAGCTAACTCGGGCTCCAATTCCTCAACAACATCATCTTCTTCGGGCTCTGGTTCATAGTCTTCGTCCTCAGCACTGTTGTAGTCGTCCTCTTGCTCATCGGACTGGCCGTCCTCGTCAGACTGGGACCCGGCCTCGGACTCCTCCTCTTCTGAGTGGTACTCCCCGTCCTCTAGATTTACTTCATAATCGCGTCCTTCATCCTCAGAGGACGAAGAAGAACTAATAACCCGTTGGCAACGTTCGCGAGCCATTGTGAAATCTGCAAAAGATGTTCCAATCAAAACCACACTATGCAAACTAACACCACAAGATGAGCATGGCTCCCCCAAACTTGCATAAAAGCAAGTTGTCAACAAAAGCATCCCCCAATTTCATCAATCCATACTAGCATGGAAAATCATCCACACTCTCGCAATCACCACACAAAGCCACAAAATTTCGAAAAATGAAGCAGAAGATAGACGACATTTCGAGTGTGAACACATATCAACACCACCAAAACAATTTGCACATTAAGAACAAAGTAAAATAAGAATTTATCCCCAAAATGTCTCCATGTTCTTAACCTACTCCCAACACATACTACGAATAGCATCAATTGCAATCAAATCCTCACGTGTACATGCTTGGGCAATAATGTAGGGGTGAATTGGGTCATTAATTGGAATTTTTAGCCAAGAAACACAAGCAAATCCCAAATTTGAACTTGCAAAACCTAAAACATGGGTATGCCAATTTATCCATAGATTTTGCCTAGAACTCATGAAATCCATACCTACACGTGATGGGTAATCGAAAAACATAAGTTTGATGGGTAGAAAATATACCTTGAATGCCGAATTTGGAGAAGAAATTTGTGTGTGTGCGTGTGTGAGTGAAGTGAGAATGAGATGTGGGTGAAAAGTGAGAGAAAAGAGGGATAAAACCAATTTCCGCGTCGCCACGTCAGCATAGGATTCGCGACCTCGCTCGCGACCGCTACTGAGGTCGCGAATTTCCTTCAGTCCACCTTGGAAAATTCACGACCCAGTCAGCATCTGGCGTACACGTGGATTCGCGACCGGGATCCAGATTCGCGACCCAATCGTGAATTTTGCCTTAGCAATCCCCCTCTCTGTCGCGATTCGACAGAAAACGGCCCACTTATCATTCGTGAGTCTGGACTCGTGAATTGAGTCGCAAAAATCCTTCAGCGCAATCCGACGAACTGAACGGCCTCCGATCTGTCGCTGTTCCTCGAAAATTGAGATTGGATATGATCGAATGTACGAGAAAAGCCCCCAAGTAAAGGTATAACCAACCCCAATCGCAACTTTCTTTGCGCATGCCCAATACGTGGGACACATGTATTGAAGGTTACTTGGGACACTTTTATCATCATTCAATCACTCCCTCAGAAATCACCTGCAAAACTCGGCAAAAAAGACATCAACACAAGAAACAAAACAAAGAAAAACAAAAAAGACTATATAAAATAAAATGAAAACCATTGGGTTGCCTCCCAATAAGCGCTGCATTTAACGTCAACAGCCAGACGATCATGCAACTTAGGGCTCCAACAACTTGATGTGAGACACCTCGTGTCTTTGCTCCGGACTGTAATATTTCTTGACCCTATGGCCATTGACAGTAAACAACTCACCCGTATGTGACAAGAGTTGAACCGCACCACCGGGAAGTACCTTTTTTATCACAAAAGGACCCGACCACTTGGACCTCAACTTTCCTGGAAACAATTTCAAACGAGAGTTAAATAATAACACGTTATCACCAGGTAATAACTCCCTTTGAAAATCATCCGATCGTGGAACGACTTGGTGCGCAGTTTGTAAAGCAACGAGTTTTCAAAGGCCTCCGTGCAGAATTCATCGAGTTCATTGAGCTGGAGCACTCTCTTAGTCCCCGCTGTCTTGAAATCGAGGTTCAACTGTTTCACCGCCCAATAAGATTTGTGCTCTAACTCAACCGGTAAATGGCAGGACTTCCCAAAGAGCAGCTGGTATGGAGACATTCCTAACGGCACCTTGTAAGCAGTCCGGTACGCCCAAAGTACATCATCAAGCAACCCGGCCCAATCCTTTCTATTGATATTCACCGTCTTGTCCAGAATTTGCCTTATCTCCTGATTAGCTAGCTCGGCCTGCCCATTTGCTTGTGGGTGGTACGGTGTAGTGACCTTGTGCTTGATCTCATACTTGGCCAACAATGACTCCAGAGGCTTGTTGTACAAGTGTGTTCCCCCATCACTTAGTAGAGCTCTTGGTGTTCCAAAATGAGAGAACAGCTTCTTCAGAAAGCTGATGACGACCCGAGAATCATTGGTGACTGTTGGAATGGCTTCGACCCACCTCGAGACATAGTCCACGGCTAGCAAAATGTATTGAAAACCACTTGAAGAGACTGGAAAGGGGCCCATGAAGTCGATGCCCCACACATTGAATAACTCGACTTCCACAATGTTTGTGAGTGGCATTTCATTCTTCTTGAAGAGCCCCCCCATTCTTTGGCATTTGTCACACTCCCGGGTGAACTCATGGCAATCCTTAAACAAAGAAGGCCAATAGAAACCACTTTGCAAGATCTTGAAAGCGGTACAATTGGCTGAGAAATGGCCACCACTCGGCGAAGCATGGCACTGCAAATAGATTGGCCTCCATTCTTCTTGAGGCACACAACGGCGGATTACAGTGTCCGAGCAACGCCGGAACAGGTACGGGTCATCCCACATATAGAACTTCACATCATGGAAAAATTTCTTTTTCTGATGTGAAGACAAATCCAGTGGTGGCACATTAGCAGCAAAGAAATTGACAAAGTCAGCAAACCACGGAGCTTGAGATTGTACTGCGAAAAGCTGCTCATCGGAAAACTTCTCGTTGATTGGCACGTGAGCCTCCTCGCCATCCACAGGGTGCTCTAATCGAGACAAGTGGTCCGCAACCACATTCTCACACCCTTTCCGATCTCGAATTTCGAGATCAAATTCCTGCAGTAATAAAATCCAACGAATTAAACGAGGCTTAGCATCTTTCTTATCAAACAAGTATCGCAACGCAGCATGATCAGTATAAATAATCGTTTTAGCACCAATAAGATAAGCATGAAATTTATCAAAAGAATAAGCAACTGCTAATAACTCCTTCTCGGTGATCGTGTAATTTACTTGTGCCGAGTCTAAAGTACGACTGACATAGTAGATTACACGAAACAGCTTGTCTCGTTTTTGTCCCAAAGCTGCGCCCACAGCAACATCACTGGCATCACACATAATTTCGAACGGCTGCGACCAGTCAGGAGTGATCAGTATAGGTGCACTCACCAAAGCCTTCTTTAACGTCTCAAAGGCCTGCAAACACTCATCAGAGAAGTTAAATGCAACAGATTTTTCTAATAAATGACTAAGAGGCTTAGCTATCTTGGAAAAATCCCGAATGAAGCGCCTATAAAATCCGGCATGGCCAAGAAAACTTTGCACGGACTTCTCATTGGTAGGAGGTGGCAACTTCTCGATGGCGACAATCTTGGCACGATCAACCTCCAGACCGGCAGAAGACACTTTATGTCCCAATACTATACCATCCCGTACCATAAAATGGCACTTCTCCCATTTAAGGACGAGGTTGGTATCCTCACATCTCTACAAAACTTGAGTTAAATTGGCTAAACAATTATCAAAGAAATTTCCATAGACAGAGAAATCATCCATAAAAACTTCCATGATATTTTCAATCAACCCGTGAAAAATAGCCATCATGCATCTCTGAAAAGTAGCTGGGGCATTACATAGACCAAAAGACATGTAGAGATAAGTAAAAATA
Source organism: Perilla frutescens (assembly GCA_026008535.1). Lineage (NCBI taxonomy): Eukaryota > Viridiplantae > Streptophyta > Magnoliopsida > Lamiales > Lamiaceae > Perilla > Perilla frutescens. The sequence goes on from BRKX01000016.1 coordinate 8,188,219, forward strand.
CCATAAGGGCATGTAAACGCAGTCTTCTCTTGATCCTCAGGAGCAATCATAATCTGATTATAACCAGAATAGCCATCTAGAAAACAATAATACTCATACCCAGCTAATATGTCTAACATCTGATCAATAAAGGGAAGAGGGAAATGATCATTTCTAGTGGCAGCATTCAACATGCGATAATCAATACACACACACCAACCAATAACAACTCTAGTAGCAATCATTTCTTTCCCTTCACCCTCTACCACAATCATGCCCCCCTTTTTAGCCACAACTTGAGTGGGGCTAACCCACTCACTATCAGAGATAGCAAAAATGATCCCCGCATCCAGTAATTTCAACACCTCTTTTCACACTACCTCTTGCATTATGGGATTTAACCTACGTTGATTTTGCACACGGGGTTTATAATCATCCTCAAGTAAAATCCTATGCATGCATATCGACGGGCTAATCCCTTTCAAATCAGAAATAGACCAACCTATAGCACTTTGATACTTCCTCAAGACACGCAAAAGGCTATCCAACTGAGATTCAGAAAGGTAGGCAGAAATGATTACCGGTTTAGTGTCATTTTCGCCTAGAAAGGCATACTTGAGATGGGCAGGCAACGGCTTCAACTCCAGCTTTTTAGGCACAGTTGGCTCTCCATCCTTGGCCTTTTCACCCTCGTCCCTTAGTGGGAGAAACTTGGACCCTCGCCTTGGGATTTCCTGCAAAGAATTCAACTCAGCAATTATATCGGTTAAATCCAAATCATTAAATATGAATTCATTTTTATGAAAATAAGATTGGAGCAAAGCTTGCTCCAAGGACTCCCTCGGTGCCATGAAATCGTTCATGTCAATGCATGAATCCACCACTTGAAGCACTTTGCACTTCTCGATTTGTTGAGCATCTTCCTTATCATGGAACTGCATAGCTTTGAATAGAGAGAAGGTAACACTCTCATCATTAACACGAAGTGTTAATTCCCCCTTGGCTACATCGATCAAAGCCTTGCCCGTATTGAGAAATGGGCGTCCCAAAATGAGTGGGACCTCAGAGTCTGCTTCCATATCTAGGACCACAAAGTCAACGGGAAAAATGAACTCGTTGACTTTTACCAGGACATCTTCGACTATCCCCCGCGGATGAGTCACGGATCGATCGGCCATCTGAAGACAAATGGTAGTGGGCTTTATCTTTCCGATGTTCAGCTTCTGAAAGAACGACAAGGGCATGAGATTGATGTTGGCTCCTAAATCACATAGAGCCTTTCCAGTATGATCTCCTCCAATGGTGACGGAAATAGTGAAACTTCTGGGATCCTTAAGCTTAGCTGGAAGCTTCTTCTGAATGAGAGCACTGCAATTTTCAGAGAGATTCACAGTGGCATAATCCCCCAACTTCCTCTTCTTCGAAATGACATCTTTGAGGAACTTGGCATAACTCGGCATCTGCTGTAGAGCCTCCACCAGAGGTATATTAATTTGTACCTTTCGAAAAATCTCTAAAAGTTTGGAGAATTGTTCCTCATTTTTCTTCTTTTGAAACCTATGAGGATAAGGAATGGGAACAGAAGATGATGTAGGGGCAGGGGCCCTTGGAGGAGATGATGGTGATGGCTTTGTAGGTCCACCAGTGCTCGGAACTGGATGTTCCGAATCCTCTTCTATCTTTTCATTCTCGTCTTCAGGATTGGATGTATGCTCGGGATTCTCCGGCCCTTCATAAGAAGTTCCACTTCGCAATTGTATGGCCTTGCATTGCTCCTTTGGATTCACAGTTGTATTACTGGGGAATTGGTCTAGCTGATGCTGATTTCTCACCACTGTAGCTAATTGTCCCAACTGCTTCTCGAATATCTTCATTTGAGTACCCATAGCTCCAACAGCATTTTCTAGCTTCTCAACTCGAGTTTGAGACTCGCCCATATATTTCTCGGTCTTACCCATAAAAGCCATCAGAAGTCCATCCAACTTCGAGTTCTTTTCTTCATCAATCACCCCGTTAGTCACGGAAAATCCAGGTGGAGGCTGCAGTGCGGCATTGGGATTTCTATAAGAAAGGTTAGAACGATTACCTTGGTAGAACTGATTTCTACCTCGGTAATTGTGACTGTTGTTCCCATAGCCACACTGATTAACGTAATTCACATATTCCATAGCGTTTCCTACGGGGTTCTCTACACCCGTGCGTGTCATGGCATCAAATCGACTGTTGATGGTAGCATTCAATGTCGAAAGTTGGGTAGCCAGCTGAGAAATAGGATCAGTGTCCTCTACTGCAGCAGCTTTCCTCATGATCTTCACCTGTCGATCGTTGGTCCATTGGTAACTGTTTGTGGCCATGTCTTCTATGATGGATACGACCTGATCATGTCCCTTGTTAAGTAGGGATCTACCTGCCGAGGCATCCAGAAGCCTCTTCACTTCCGTGTCGCATCCGTTGTAGAAGATGCACACCTGATGATCTATCCTAAATCCATGATTAGAACATTTCCTAAGCAGCTCTCGAAACCGCTCCCAAGCTTCGTACAGATACTCATCATCATATTGGCGAAACTGGGTGATCTCGCCTTTCAGTTTCAAAGTCAAACCGGGAGAGAAGAACTTATGAAGAAATTTGTGTGCTAGAGCCTCCCAGATGTCGACTGTGCTAAGATCCAATGAATGGTACCAATCCTTGGCAGCATCCCTTAGCGAGAACGAGAACAGGCAAAGCCGGATAGAGTCATCCGATACCCCATTCATCTTTATGGTGCTGCAAATCTCCAGGAATTGTTGAAGGTGCGCATTCGGATTCTCCGTCTTGTGCCCCCCATACTGGTGCTGTTAGACCATTCCTATCAAGCCTGACTTCAGTTCAAAATTGTTTGCATTGATCCCGGGGCCCGGAACTTGACCATGATTCAGCACTGGTGTAAACAACTGATTAATAGGCGCCGGAGCAGCTGCTCTAGCTTCCTCTTGCTCTCAGAATCTCTGTTGGATTTCCGCAAGTTGTTGTTGCATCTGACGCATCTGCTCAGCCGTGACAGGGGCTGCTTGTTGATCCGCCATTGTTCATCTTCTTCTCCTTGCGTTCTGGTGATGAACAGTAGCTTCGATCTCAGGATCAAAAGGTTGAAGTGGTTCTCCTTTTGAGCGTGTGCTCATACACCTCCTATGAATTTGCAGAGAAAAAGAGAAAAATAAAAAAAAACAAAAATAATGTCTAGAGTAACAATATATAATAAAATCGAATAATAGCAATATCAGAATTTGAGTCCCCGGCAACGGCGCCAAAAACTTGTTCGGTATTTTATTTTCTCCCAATCTGCAAGTGCACAGTGAGGCTAGTAGCAAAGCGGTGAACAAGGTCGAATCCACAGAGACTCAATATCTAATCACTAGTTATTCTATTTATTCTACGGCTGTTATCTAAACTACAAGATTATAAGTGTGAAATTTACTAAACTAACCAAACAAAATAAATAAAATCACCACAAGCATAAAATAAAAGAAAAATAATATCAGAAGAAAAAAAGCGCATTCTAGGATTGTGTAATCATCAACTACTCCACCTGTTTAACTAACACAATTCCATGTCTATATTCAGATTCAAATCACACTAGAACAACCACACAAGTATATACAGTCCCTTCTCAGAGTACTGTAAATGTTGACTACAGATTAAATAATAATGTCTCCACTGATGATCTAATATGCAACTCCAAAATGATCAACAGGTCAAAAGCTCTCTTAAATAATCTCAACTCTCTCGAGTATTATCAATTATTAAGTTAATTATTCAGAATCTCGTGCTAAAACTCATCTCTCGAATTATGAATTAACACCTCTGATTGCATCAATTAATGGTCAACTAATCAACACAACATCCAAAACAAGAATAATTAAAGCATGAAAAGAACCATAGACAAAAGAATTCTATTAATTAACTGGTTTCATAATTGAGTCATAAACAATCCTAGAATACTAGGGTTTAGTTATCCATAGTCAAACCGATAAATAAACATCCAATCCAAAAATCCATAGAAAGACAAGAATAAAAATAAATAAAACCCGGAAGGTTAAATCTGTCTCTAATCTTGTACTCCTCGAATTCTCAGAGCTTGTTCTTCACGATCGCTTCCTTTTGTTATTTTTCTCTGCTCCAAAACTTATAGTAGGGTTTTTCTCTCTGTGATTTTCGTGTATTTCCACCCTTAAATACTAAGTACGAATTTGATCCAAAGTAGGAAACCATAGCTGCACCGCCTTAACGATTCGCGAGCTCGCTCCCGAGTATGTCAGTCGCGACTCGGGTCGTGACTCCACGTGGCATCCAGCTGTCATAATATTCGCGACCGCTACTGATATTCGCGACCGGGTCATGAATTTATCAAAGATGACCCCAGTCTCTGTCGCGATCAAACAGTGAATGGCCCTTGGTGATTCGCGATCTCATTCGCGACTTGCGACTTTTCCCCTTAGCACCCCAGCCACTGTCGCGATTCGACAGTTAATGGCCGAGGTCTTTACCCGCGAGCTGCCACGTGGACCGCGGTTCTCTACCATTTTTTCACATATTTTCCGGGACTTCCACACTTCGTTCAATCACCATCTTTCCAAGTACAATTCCTGAAAAATTCGAACAAGTAATACCAAACTTCCAAATGCATGAAAACACACATAAACTGAGATAAAACACACCATAACCAATTCAAACTCGACACAAATGTGTATCAAAATCAGTGTAAAATCTCAGTTTATCAACTCCCCCAAACTTAGAAGTTTGTTTGTCCTCAAACAAAGAACAAGACTCAACTCAAGAATCAATACAAATCATGCATACAACTCACAATCTAGCAATAACGAAATCAAGAGGTAAGAAAAACGCAAGCTTAAAATCTATAAGCCCTTTAAATCACCCACATGCACATTTGAAACCCAACACACATGCATCAAACCAATGTTCTTCTCAAGTGTGTGTATATCACTAAAACTCTCACAAAATATATATCGAGGTAACCACTCATCGAACGTCAAACATATGAAAACATCAACCATAAGCTTGCACTTCTTCCCCACTCTCTTCAAAAAATCCTGCAAAAATCACTGAAATTCACAGCTTTATCAACTCAACTCTACCAATCAATCTAATCACCACCCTTTTTTTCTTTAACAAAGGCACAGGTTAGACTTTGTCTAACTCACTTCTCCTACACAACCACGTTTTTTTTAGACTTTTTGAGTCCGTTATTCTCTTCTTTCATCTATGTTGTTGGCATCCTTTTTATTCAAAATTTTCTTTCATTTCAAATTCTTTTTTTTTTCTTTTTTTCTGGAGTGCCAACAACACTCACTACCTCACAACCATTAACACTCACAGTGTTCTACCATTCCCCATTACAATCCTTCCCTTTTTCTCCAATCCTATTGTCCACACGTTTTATCATTCATACCACAACGGGATTCTAAAAAAACGATGATCAAGCTCAAAGGGGTTCACAAAGGAAGTAAGTGTATTTAGGGACCGTGTTTAAGCAAATGGCTATAAAAAAAGATGGCGTAAAATCATTTCTTTAATCCTAGGCATAGTCAAATCACGAGTGAGGAATCATGCAAGTTCTAGTGACATCAACACATGCTGACCAACACACATCAAGAAAAATATGAGTTCATCACCCTAAGGCACAAAAACTCACGGTTAAACATTGGTCTTAATCATGCTTATCAAGCTCAAATGTACACATGTGATCAAATCAGAACTCACAAACTTCAAGACATACATATCCTCACTTCCATCAATTATCATCACCAAACATGAATTCAATACATAACTCGATCAATTTCCTCAAAACCCAAAAGATTAAGGCAGACATAATTCAAATTCAAAATTTTTCCCGGCTTCCTTTCACTTTTTTTTCACTCTAAAATAAAAGAAATAACTAACTAAGAAAACAACTAACTAAGGATGTAGGTAAAAAAATTTGGTCGAGACATCGTAAGCGCACATCCCCCCAAACTTATTCAACACAATGAGGAAGAATAAGTTTGAGGAAAGACGAAACGGTGTCTCAACCACTTACAGCGGATCAGGAGGACGGGGGCGGTCGATATGGCGGGTATCCGTACAGCATGTACGGATACAAGTGTGGCGGCATCTGCCTCTAGTGAGACTGAGACTGGGAGCGGCCGGAAGATGTGGGCTCTTGGGGCTGGTGTGGACCAGACGGGCCGGCACCGTAAAATGGATGAGGGTAGTAGCCGGGTGCCGACTGCAGGCCCCTAACCGCGTCTCGAATCTCGTGCACCTCCCCTCTCATAGCGTGCACATCCGTCTGCAATGTCTGAAAGGTATCATTCATGGCACCGTAGTTTGTGATCAAGGTGCCAACGGCGTTGTTCATCGAGCCAATGGCCGTGTTCATGTTGGCCATCATTTGGGTGATAGAGTCCCATTGATCTTCACTCCTCTCATCCCTAGTCCGTGTGTGGCCTCGACGCTCGGCCTGAGCAGACGACTCTCCCAAGGGAACATGCCCTTGAGCCTCAAATACTTCAAAGTTAGTTCGGCCCTTATTTGCGACTCCAGCAATCGCGTGCCGGTGGGCTGGTGTATCCATCAACCAGTTTCGAGTGTCAGTAAGATCCGACACTGTAGTGAGTGGCCTGTTGGGCAGCGGAAAGCATTGAGAACCGCGCAGGTGCAATAGGAACCGATCCATGCGAGTGGCCAGCATCCGAGAATTTCTCAAAGTGGTAAGATCGATGAGGCGAGTCTCAGGGAGGGCCCCGTAGCGGTTCAGCGGGATGCCAAAGTGTGCATCAATGGGTGTAATCATCCCGCCAATCTCAATTGCATCGGTGGCCTGAGTAGATTGCCTCTTGAGCTGCTGTATCAAGAAAGCGGCAAAGTTGAGGTTGTGGGCACTCAACATGCAGTAGAGAAACAGGACTTCGGGTAAGCGCATACCGGATGTCTCATGACGGACCAAGACTTTCGATGCGAAGATCTTTTGAAGATACCTGAAGACTGGGTTCAGCATCATAGAGGCTTTGACTCTCTTGTGATCAAAGCGAGTCATCTCCGTCTGAAGCTGTCGCCAAAACTCCTCAGCTGTAACTGGAAAACCATTGAGGATGCCTCCTGGAGGCACATGGAAGATGGTGTTGACTTCTGCAGCTGTGAGGATGCGCGAGACCCCGCCCAACTGAAATGTCATCGTGTGTGGGCCGCGCATTGTGGACGCCTGTACTTCATAGGTACTCAAGAACTCATACACCAGGATGGGATATGTTGACCATCCACCGGCCAAGGTGTGATTCCATCCGATTCTATTGATGAGGCCCCAGACGTCTTCATGAATTCCCAGGGCCATAGTCATCTCGGCACAAGGGTATCTGGTGGGATAAAAATTTATCCCGGCCAGACGGGCCCAGGCGCGTTGCTGCTCCTCCGTATATAGGCGGATCCCATACCGGTGTGGATGGTATAGGGGTTCCATCCCTTCTTCATCATCCTCAGCTAACTCGGGCTCCAATTCCTCAACAACATCATCTTCTTCGGGCTCTGGTTCATAGTCTTCGTCCTCAGCACTGTTGTAGTCGTCCTCTTGCTCATTGGACTGGCCGTCCTCGTCAGACTGGGACCCAGCCTCGGACTCCTCCTCTTCTGAGTGGCACTCCTCGTCCTCTGGATTTTCTTCATAATCGCGTCCTTCATCCTCAGAGGATGAAGAAGAACTAATAACCCGTTGGCAACGTTCGCGAGCCATTGTGATATCTGCAAAAGATGTTCCAATCAAACCCACACTATACAAACTAACACCACAAGATGAGCATGGCTCCCCCAAAGTTGCATAAAAGCAAGTTGTCAACAAAAGCATCCCCCAATTTCATCAATCCATACTAGCATGGAAAATCATCCACACTCTCGCAATCAACACACAAAACCACAAAATTTCGAAAAATGAAGCAGAAGATAGACGACATTTCGAGTGTGAACACATATCAACACCACCAAAACAATTTGCACATTAAGAACAAAGTAAAATAAAGATTTATCCCCAAAATGTCTCCATGTTCTTAACCTACTCCCAACACATACTACGAATAGCATCAATTGCAATCAAATCCTCACGTGTACATGCTTGGGCAATAATGTAGGGGTGAATTGGGTCATTAATTGGAATTTTTAGCCAAGAAACACAAGCAAATCCCAAATTTGAACTTGCAAAACCTAAAACATGGATATGCCAATTTATCCATAGATTTTGCCTAGAACTCATGAAATCCATACCTACACGTGATGGGTAATCGAAAAACATAAGTTTGATGGGTAGAAAATATACCTTGAATGCCGAATTTGGAGAAGAAATTTGTGTGTGTGCGTGTGTGAGTGAAGTGAGAATGAGATGTGGGTGAAAAGTGAGAGAAAAGAGGGATAAAACCAATTTCCGCATCGCCACGTCAGCATAGGATTCGCGACCTCGCTCGCGACCGCTACTGAGGTCGCGATTTTCCTTCAGTCCACCTTGGAAAATTCGCGACCCAGTCAGCATCTGGCGTACACGTGGATTCGCGACCGGGATCCAGATTCGCGACCCAATCGTGAATTTTACCTTAGCAATCCCCCTCTCTGTCGCGATTCGACAGAAAACGGCCCACTTATCATTCGTGAGTCCGGACTCGTGAATTGAGTCGCAAAAATCCTTCAGGGCAATCCGACGAACTGAACGGCCTCCGATCTGTCGCTGTTCCTCGAAAATTGAGATTGGATATGATCGAATGTACGAGAAAAGACCCCAAGTAAAGGTACAACCGACCCCAATCGCAACTTTCTTTGCGCATGCCCAATACGTGGGACACATGTATTGAAGGTTACTTGGGACACTTTTATCATCATTCAATCACTCCCTCAGAAATCACCTGCAAAACTCGGCAAAAAAGACATCAACACAAGAAACAAAACAAAGAAAAACCAAAAAGACTATATAAAATAAAATGAAAACCATTGGGTTGCCTCCCAATAAGCGCTGCATTTAACGTCAACAGCCAGACGATCATGCAACTTAGGGCTCCAACAACTTGATGTGAGACACCTCGTGTCTTTGCTCCGGGCTGTAATATTTCTTGACCCTATGGCCATTGACAGTAAACAACTCACCCGTATGTGACAAGAGTTGAACCGCACCACCGGGAAGTACCTTTTTTATCACAAAAGGACCCGAACACTTGGACCTCAACTTTCCTGGAAACAATTTCAAACGAGAGTTAAATAATAACACGTTATCACCAGGTAATAACTCCCTTTGAAAATCATCCGATCGTGGAACGACTTGGTGCGCAGTTTGTAAAGCAACGAGTTTTCAAAGGCCTCCGTGCAGAATTCATCGAGTTCATTGAGCTGGAGCACTCTCTTAGTCCCCGCTGTCTTGAAATCGAGGTTCAACTGTTTTACCGCCCAATAAGATTTGTGCTCTAACTCAACCGGCAAATGGCAGGACTTCCCAAAGAGCAGCTGGTATGGAGACATTCCTAACGGCATCTTGTAAGCAGTCCGGTACGCCCAAAGTGCATCATCAAGCAACCCGGCCCAATCCTTTCTATTGATATTCACCGTCTTGTCCAGAATTTGCCTTATCTCCCGATTAGCTAGCTCGACCTGCCCATTTGCTTGTGGGTGGTACGGTGTAGTGACCTTGTGCTTGATCCCATACTTGGCCAACAATGACTCCAGAGGCTTGTTGTACAAGTGTGTTCCCCCATCACTTAGTAGAGCTCTTGGTGTTCCAAAACGAGAGAACAGCTTCTTCAGAAAGCTGATGACGACCCGAGAATCATTGGTGACTGTTGGAATGGCTTCGACCCACCTCGAGACATAGTCCACGGCTAGCAAAATGTATTGAAAACCACTTGAAGAGACTGGAAAGGGGCCCATGAAGTTGATGCCCCACATATTGAATAACTCGACTTCCACAATGTTTGTGAGTGGCATTTCATTCTTCTTGAAGAGCCCCCCCCATTCTTTGGCATTTGTCACACTCCCGGGTGAACTCATGGCAATCCTTAAACAAAGAAGGCCAATAGAAACCACTTTGCAAGATCTTGAAAGCGGTACGATTGGCTGAGAAATGGCCACCACTCGGTGAAGTATGGCACTGCATATAGATTGGCCTCCATTCTTCTTGAGGCACACAACGACGGATGACAGTGTCCGAGCAACGCCGGAACAGGTACGGGTCATCCCACATATAGAACTTCACATCATGGAAAAATTTCTTTTTCTGATGTGAAGACAAATCCAGTGGTGGCACATTAGCAGCAAAGAAATTGACAAAGTCAGCAAACCACGGAGCTTGAGATTGTACTGCGAAAAGCTGCTCATCGGGAAACTTCTCGTTGATTGGCACGTGAGCCTCCTCGCCATCCACAGGGTGCTCTAATCGAGACAAGTGGTCCGCAACCACATTCTCACACCCTTTCCGATCTCGAATTTCGAGGCTTAGCATCCTTCTTATCAAACTACTATCGCAACGCAGCATGATCAGTATAAATAATCGTTTTAGCACCAATAAGATAAGCATGAAATTTATCAAAAGAATAAACAACTGCTAATAACTCCTTCTCGGTGGTCGTGTAATTTACTTGTGCCGAGTCTAAAGTACGACTGACATAGTAGATTACACGAAACAGCTTGTCTCGTTTTTGTCCCAAAGCTGCGCCAACAGCAACATCACTGGCATCACACATAATTTCGAACGGCTGCGACCAGTCAGGAGTGATCAGTATAGGTGCACTCACCAAAGCCTTCTTTAACGTCTCAAAGGCCTGCAAACACTCATCAGAGAAGTTAAATGCATCAGATTTTTCTAATAAATGACTAAGAGGCTTAGCTATCTCGGAAAAATCCCGAATGAAGCGCCTATAAAATCTGGCATGGCCAAGAAAACTTCGCACGGACTTCTCATTGGTAGGAGGTGGCAACTTCTCGATGGCGACAATCTTGGCACGATCAACCTCCAGACCTGCAGAAGACACTTTATGTCCCAATACTATACCATTCCGTACCATAAAATGGCACTTCTCCCATTTAAGGACGAGGTTGGTATCCTCATATCTCTACAAAACTTGAGTTAAATTGGCTAAACAATTATCAAAGGAATTTCCATAGATAGAGAAATCATCCATAAAAACTTCCATGATATTTTCAATCAACCCATGAAAAATAGCCATCATGCATCTCTGAAAAGTAGCTGGGGCATTACATAGACCAAAAGACATGTAGAGATAAGTAAAAATACCATAAGGGCATGTAAACGCAGTCTTCTCTTGATCCTCAGGAGCAATCATAATCTGATTATAACCAGAATAGCCATCTAGAAAATAATAATACTCATACCCAGCTAATATGTCTAACATCTGATCAATAAAGGGATGAGGGAAATGATCCTTTCTAGTGGCAGCATTCAACATGCGATAATCAATACACACACGCCAACCAGTAACAACTCTAGTAGCAATCATTTCTTTCCCTTCACCCTCTACCACAGTCATGCCCCCCTTTTTAGCCACAACTTGAGTGGGGCTAACCCACTCACTATCAGAGATAGCAAAAATGATCCCCGCATCCAGTAATTTCAACACCTCTTTTCGCACTACCTCTTGCATTATGGGATTTAACCTACGTTGATTTTGCACACGGGGTTTATAATCATCCTCAAGTAAAATCCTATGCATGCATATCGACGGGCTAATCCCTTTCAAATCAGAAATAGACCAACCTATAGCACTTTGATACTTCCTCAAGACACGCAAAAGGCTATCCAATTGAGATTCAGAAAGGTAGGCAGAAACGATTACCGGTTTAGTGTCATTTTCACCTAGAAAGGCATACTTGAGATGGGCAGGCAACGGCTTCAACTCCAGCTTTTTAGGCACAGTTGGCTCTCCACCCTTGGCCTTTTCACCCTCATCCCTTAGCGGGAGAAACTTGGACCCTCGCCTTGGGATTTCCTGCAAAGAATTCAACTCAGCAATTATATCGGTTAAATCCAAATCATTAAATATGAATTCATTTTTATGAAAATAAGATTGGAGCAAAGCTTGCTCCAAGGACTCCCTCGGTGCCATGAAATCGTTCATGTCAATGCATGAATCCACCACTTGAAGCACTTTGCACTCCTCGATTTGTTGAGCATCTTCCTTATCATGGAACTGCATAGCTTTGAATAGAGAGAAGGTAACACTCTCATCATTAACACGAAGTGTTAATTCCCCCTTGGCTACATCGATCAAAGCCTTGCCCGTATTGAGAAACGGGCGTCCCAAAATGAGTGGGACCTCAAAGTCTGCTTCCATATCTAGGACCACAAAGTCAACGGGAAAAATGTACTCGTTGACTTTTACCAGGACATCTTCGACTATTCCCCCGCGGATGAGTCACGGATCGATCGGCCATCTGAAGACAAATGGTAGTGGGCTTTATCTTTCCGATGTTCAGCTTCTGAAAGAACGACAAGGGCATGAGATTGATGCTGGCTCCTAAATCACATAGAGCCTTTCCAGTATGATCTCCTCCAATGGTGACGGAAATAGTGAAACTTCCGGGATCCTTAAGCTTAGCTGGAAGCTTCTTCTGAATGAGAGCACTGCAATTTTCAGAGAGATTCACAGTGGCATAATCCCCCAACTTCTTCTTCTTCGAAATGACATCTTTGAGGAACTTGGCATAACTCGGCATCTGTTGTAGAGCCTCCACCAGAGGTATATTAATTTGTACCTTTCGAAAAATCTCCAAAAATTTGGAGAATTGTTCATCATTTTTCTTCTTTTGAAACCTCTGAGGATAAGGAATGGGAACAGAAGATGATGTAGGGGCAGAGGCCCTTGGAGGAGATGATGGTGATGGGTTTGTAGGTCCACCAGTGCTCGGAACTGGATGTTCCGAATCCTCCGGCCCTTCATAAGAAGTTCCACTTCGCAATTGTATGGCCTTGCATTGCTCATTTGGATTCACAGTGGTATTACTGGGGAATTGGTCTGGCTGATGCTGATTTCCCACCACTGTAGCTAATTGTCCCAACTGCTTCTCGAACATCTTCATTTGAGTACCCATAGCTCCAACAGCATTTTCTAGCTTCTCAACTCGAGTTTGAGACTTGCCCATATATTTCTCGATCTTGCCAATAAAAGCCATCAGAAGTTCATCCAACTTCGAGTTCTTTTCTTCATCAATCACCCCGTTAGTCACAGAAAATCCAGGTGGAGGCTGCAGTGCGGCATTGGGATTTCCATAAGAAAGGTTAGAACGATTACCTTGGTAGAACTGATTTCCACCTCGGTAATTGTGACTATTGTTCCCATAGCCACACTGATTAACGTAATTCACATATTCCATAGCGTTTCCTATGGGGTTCTCTACACCCGTGCTTGTCATGGCATCAAATCGACTGTTGATGGTAGTATTCAATGTCGAAAGTTGGGTAGCCAGCTGAGAAATAGGATCAGTGTCCTCTACTGCAGCAGCTTTCCTCATGATCTTCACCTGTCGATCGTTGGTCCATTGGTAACTGTTTGTGGCCATGTCTTCTATGATGGATACGGCCTGATCATGTCCCTTGTTAAGTAGGGATCCACCTGCCGAGGCATCCAGAAGCCTCTACACTTCCGTGTCACATCCGTTGTAGAAGATGCACACCTGATGATCTATCCCAAATCCATGATTAGGACATTTCCTAAGCAGCTCTCGAAACCGCTCCCAAGCTTTGTACAGATTCTCATCATCATATTGGCGAAACTGGGTGATCTCACCTTTCAGTTTCAAAGTCAAACCGGGAGGGAAGAACTTATGAAGAAATTTGTGTGCTAGAGCCTCCCAGGTGTCGACTGTGCTAAGATCTAATGAATGGTACCAATCCTTGGCAGCATCCCTTAGCGAGAATGAGAACAGGCAAAGCCGGATAGAGTCATCCGATACCCAATTCATCTTTATGGTGCTGCAAATCTCCAGGAATTGTTGAAGGTGCGCATTCGGATTCTCCGTCTTGTGCCCCCCATACTGGTGCTGTTAGACCATTCCTATCAAGCCTGACTTCAGTTCAAAATTGTTTGCATTGATCCCGGGGCCCGGAACTTGACCATGATTCAGCACTGGTGTAAACAACTGATTAATAGGCGCCGGAGCAGCTGCTCTAGCTTCCTCTTGCTCTTGGAATCTCTGTTGGATTTCTGCGAGTTGTTGTTGCATCTGACGCATCTGCTCAGCCGTGACAGGGGCTGCTTGTTGATCCGCCATTGTTCATCTTCTTCTCCTTGCGTTCTGGTGATGAACAGTAGCTTCGATCTCAGGATCAAAAGGTTGAAGTGGTTCTCCTTTTGAGCGTGTGCTCATACACCTCCTATGAATTTGCAGAGAAAAAGAGAAAAATAAAAAAAAAACAAAAATAATGTCTAGAGTAACAATATATAATAAAATCGAATAATAGCAATATCAGAATTTGAGTCCCCGGCAACGGCGCCAAAAACTTGTTCGGTATTTTATTTTCTCCCAATCTGCAAGTGCACAGTGAGGCTAGTAGCAAAGCGGTGAACAAGGTCGAATCCACAGAGACTCAATATCTAATCACTAGTTATTCTATTTATTCTACGGCTGTTATCTAAACTACAAGATTATAAGTGTGAAATTTACTAAACTAACCAAACAAAATAAATAAAATCACCACAAGCATAAAACAAAAGAAAAATAACAAGTAATATTATCAGAAGAAAAAAAGCGCATTCTAGGATTGTGTAATCATCAACTACTCCACCTGTTTAACTAACACAATTCCATGTCTATATTCAGATTCAAATCACACTAGAACAACCACACAAGTATATACAGTCCCTTCTCAGAGTACTATAAATGTTGACTACAGATTAAATAATAATGTCTCCACTGATGATCTAATATGCAACTCCAAAATGATCAACAGGTCAAAAGCTCTCTTAAATAATCTCAACTCTCTCGAGTATTATCAATTATTAAGTTAATTATTCAGAATCTCGTGCTAAAACTCATCTCTCGAATTATGAATTAACACCTCTGATTACATCAATTAATGGCCAATTAATCAACACAACATCCAAAACAAGAATAATTAAAGCATGAAAAGAACCATAGACAA
The DNA here is from genome assembly GCA_026008535.1 of Perilla frutescens. NCBI lineage: Eukaryota > Viridiplantae > Streptophyta > Magnoliopsida > Lamiales > Lamiaceae > Perilla > Perilla frutescens. The sequence continues at coordinate 8,203,355 of BRKX01000016.1, forward strand.
AAGAATTCTATTAATTAACTGGTTTCATAATTGAGTCATAAACAATCCTAGAATACTAGGGTTTAGTTATCCATAGTCAAACCGATAAATAAACATCCAATCCAAAAATCCATAGAAAGACAAGAATAAAAATAAATAAAACCCGGAAGGTTAAATCTGCCTCTAATCTTGTACTCCTCGAATTCCCAAAGCTTGTTATTCACGATCGCTTCCTTCTGTTATTTTTCTCTGCTCCAAAACTTATAGTAGGGTTTTTCTCTCTGTGATTTTCGTGTATTTCCACCCTTAAATACTAAGTACGAATTTGATCTAAAGTAGGAAACCACAGCTGCACCGCCTTAACAATTCGCAAGCTCGCTCCCGAGTATGTCGATCGCGACTCGGGTCTCGACTCCACGTGGCATCCAGCTGTCATAATATTCGCGACCGCTACTGATATTTGCGACCGGGTTGTGAATTTATCAAAGATGACCCCAGTCTCTGTCGCGATCTAACAGTGAATGGCCCTTGGTGATTCGCGATCTCATTCGCGACTCGCGACTTTTCCCCTTAGCACCCCAGCCACTGTCGCGATTCGATAGTTAATGGCCGAGGTCTTCACCCACGAGCTGCCACGTGGACCGCGGTTCTCTACCATTTTTTCACGTATTTTCCGGGACTTTCACACTTCGTTCAATCACCATCTTTCCAAGTACAATTCCTGCAAAATTCGAACAAGTAATACCAAACTTCCAAATGCATGAAAACACACATAAACTGAGATAAAACACACTATAACCAATTCAAACTCGACACAAAAGTGTATCAAAATCAGTGTAAAATCTCAGTTTCTCACTAGAAGATTGAAAGATGGTACTATTTTATGGAGGTATGTGTTATGCAGTCATGAAGGGGAAAAAATATGGTTGCGGATGTGGTTGTGGATGGTGTTAAGCAGAAACGACGCAGAGTATCGAAGAGAGTCAATTGTATGGCTCAAATAACTTTAAAGTTGTGTGGTCGAGATGGATACATCATTGATGGCTTTAGGGAGAGTCATACATACCCGTTGGTAATTGAGGAGTTCAAAAAATATTTGAAGGTGAATAGAAAATTGGGGATTGTGTACCAGAATTTTATCCGTGATTGTGTACGTGCAAACGTGGGAGCGATGAAATGTTTTCGAATCTCTAAAGAAGTTGTTGGTGGATACTCAAATGTTGGTGCAACAGGGGATGATTTGAAAAACTTTTCACGTGATTTGCAAGTCTATATATCTGGATGTGATGCTGAAATCATGCTGAATAAGATGTTTTTGAAGAAGGAGTCATGTTCGTCATTTTTTTTTGAATATTTGATTGATAAAGATGATAATTTGACAACTATATTCTGGGTCGATCCTACTGCAAGACGGAATTACGCTATATTTGGTGACGTTGTTTCATTTGACTGTACCTACAAAATAAACAGATGTGCAAATTGCGTTTTGTTAGTTGTTAGGGTTGTCTTTAATAATATTTTGTAGTAGACGTATTCATTATTTTACTGTATTGATTTATGATGCTTAATATGTTTACTACTTAATCATGTTTAGCATATTTTCCATGTTGATGTATTCATAATTTGTTTTGGATAATCATGTTAGCATTACGAGCGGGTGTGCTGGTTCAGAATCTAGAATGCATGTTAGCATATTTTGGTTTAGCTATTAGCAATATTATATGCTTATTTTAGCTTTCAAATTTGTCCGAAAATATATACAACCACTCATTCAAGTATTTTGTAATGCAAGGTACGAAATGATATTCGCCCCATTCACTGGTAAGGATAATCATGGGAAAATTGTGACGTTTGGTGCGGCATTAATGTCGGCTGAAAATCATGAGTCATATGAATGGGTATTTCAAAAGTTCAAAGATTGTATGCGACGTCAGCCTAGTATAATTATTACAGATCAAGATAGCAATCCAGCATGTTTTTTCCTGATACCAGATATCGTCTTTGTATGTGGCATATAATGCTAAAGGTACCGGAGAGGCTTCCCGCACATTTGAAGAAGGATGAGTCTTTTAAAAAGAGATTCAACGCCCTAGTTTGGTCTGATTTGATTGAACCTGATGTGTTTGATGATAAATGGAATGATATCATTGTTGAGTATGGGCTTGATGAGGAGAGTTGGTTTCGATCGATGTTTGCCATAAGGCAATTTTGGATTCCGCGTACTTTAGGGATCATCCGATGAGTGGAATATGTAGAACTACTTATATATCAGAGAGTATGAACAGTTTCTTCAATAACTATCTCAATTATGGTGCTAATCTTTTCGAGTTTATGATGCATTTTGAGAGTGCAATGGATGCTCAGCGGAGCGCATATGATCTTCAAAACAGCATAGATCATTCAACTCTGTCCAAAACTAATACTCCTTGGAAATTTGAGCATCATGCTGCTACTATATACACCACTAAGATGTTTGTGAAGGTTCAAGAGGAGATTGAGAGAGCGTGTTATAATTGCAATGTTGTGATTATTGAACAGGGGGAATTGTCTACTATTTATGGTGTTGATAATAGTGGAGATCAAATCTTTATTATATCCTACAACAAGATTGAAGATACGGCAGTATGTGACTGTAAGAAGTTTGTGAGGGAAGGATTAATGTGTTGTCATATTTTTGTTTTATTCAAGCAGTTTAAGTGGGATGGGATACCTAAAAAGTATGTTGTATCATGATGGACTAGAGCAGCTCACTTAAATCCTTTGGATGGTGTTAGGGATTCATTGTTGGAACGGTTAGTTAATTCGAATGATAGCAAAAATATGACCACACCAGATGATATCTGATTTCTATGCATGTGTAGCGGTAGTTGAAGACGACATGGACAAGATGCATATTTTAATGAGAGGTATGAAAGAACTAAAAGATGTGTTGGTTTCTGGCAATGCACAAGCTAAATCCGATTCTTTGCCAAAGAGCAAGTTGTTTGAGCTATTCTATGGTTGTTCCTAACCGAATGAAGTAGTTGTTAATCCACCAATACATGTGAAAACTAAAGGTAGCGGGAGTCGTATACCATCTCGTGTGGAGAAGTCAATCAGAGTAGAAAATAAGCCATTAAGATTGTGTAGCAATTGTCAAGAAAAAGGACGTCATGATGCGAGGAACTGTCCACAACCGAAGCGGTCTTGATTTATCCATATTTTGCTAGTTGTTATCACAAATGTTATGTTACATTTTAACTAGCAAGCATATTTATTTATTCTTTGTTGAACAGCCTGATGGATGTGAATTGGTCTTCTATTCTTATTTTTATACACACTGTACTTATATGAAAGAGGCTTTATTCTTTGCTGTTTTTAAGCATATTTACTATGAATATGCTATATCCAAATTATAATTTGCTAAACTTTATATTTATTGCTATTTCACTTATTTTTCACGCATCAACTGTTGCAGGGTCTTATCGTTAATATGTGAGTATGCTAACAATCAGAATTTTGCTCGTTTTTTTAATATATTGTTTGCTAACTACAACATAATTATATTGTAATTCTATTTTTTTTTTCAATTAACGAATGTACAATCAACATTACAAAACTATTACTTAATATGTGTCACACTATTTGTAATAAAATGCCAGGTAAATGTTGTTAACAAAATAGAATTTGCTAACGTTTTCGATATTTATTGCTAATCCAAATATTTTCCACGCATAAATTGTTCCAGGTTCTCATTATGACAACGGGACTAAATGAACTGGACGAATTTTGCTAATGTATGAGTATACTTTGCTATCTAATACATACTTATTTGCTATTGCAATATTTGTTAACTCGTTTTAAATTTCGATAGGCTGCAAGGTAAGTGTTTTATATGTCAATTAGATGATATGCAACGTATTGTTATTTGATACGTATTGCAATGATGTTTGCGAGTTCATTTCATTTCTCACAAATCCCTTTACGAATAAATGTATCACAATTATTCAAGTTTTAACATAATCAATAATGCATCTCCTAATTATCATTATGGAAAAACTCAAAACGCAAGTATGAAACTATCTTACGACAAAAATTGAATTATGAACTATACTATACATTCCGCGTAATAATGGCTTCAACATTTGGGTGACCATTGACGCACAACATCCTATAGTGTAGGTTTGCCTCTTTGACAACGCGTTTCTTGTGAATGTTACTGTCTGACGAAAGTATGGCACCACAGTATTTAGCTCTGAGGAACTTCATTTGTTTTATATTGCTCTTGATGAGTCCGGAGTCCCAATTTCTGATCCCTCCTCCTTTATATGTTTCCATGTGTCTCATCACGTATATCCCACAATCGATCTTATTAGTCATATTTATCCATGGCATTCTCAAACTCTTAATTTTTGTACATCGCTTTTCTATTGCTTCAGCCTTTGTTGTTTGGCCAATATTTTTCAAATATGCTACAAAATAATCAAGCTGTATAGCGCAAGTCAGTAGCAAATTTAATGTGCAAGTAAATCGACAAACTTATGTTAAAATATCTTACCAATATGTGTGGAATGTGCCCATATTTGAGCAACGCATTATCAGTCGTGCCATCCAACTTAGAAGAGTTATCAATGATTTCAACCTTGCTTCTCTTTGTGTCGAAATATATGATATAGAAGTGGAACAAATGACATATGGGGAAGAAGAACTTCACATTTAGAGATAATAATTATACAACATTTCTAATGTTTTTATAAAAAAATATCATAGCATATTTTTTTTACCATGTCGACATCTTTGAATTAGAACCCATCAACACTATTAATCTCGCCAATAAGCCTTTGGGAGAAATACTCTAATCTTTGTGATGAATCCCACGATGCAGGCGCGTCCACAAGTGTACCAACCTAATGATTTAACACACAGGTATTCAGCATGCAATCTTTTATTATATTGTAATTTTTTTACTATATGAATACTTACAGATAAATTCGTTGTTGCAAAGAACCTGCGTGTCGAGTTAGGATCTCTCAGCTATTCGTTATGGTTCATTATAGCACACCAAACATCCAACAGAACGGAGCTTACATATTGGCTATTTGCCAACGTTTTCATGTCATTTCGTAGTATCTCCACATGCGTATCAGAATAAACTACTTCATTACTGCATATGCACAAATGGTTTAACACATTTGTACATGCAATGACAATAATATTAATTAAACATGATACGCGTAAAAATAACTGGAATATTGGAACTTACATGTCTTCAGTATCATTCTCCATAATCCAAAGATACAATTGCTTCGTTGTCATATCTAATCTATCATTTGCAACAACTGGTCGGATCAAATAAGGTGAGACCAACACGTTTGTCTTTCTCAACAAATGTTGAGATCTTGTTTCTCTTTTATCAGCAAACTGCACATTTCAGATTACACAGACACATTTTGATACATATCATATAACTTAAGCGAATATATAGATTACCTTAAAATTTGAAAACCTGATAGGATGACATATCTATATGGATGATATTATGATATATACCGTCAAGCAGTTTGTTTATGGGATATTCAGCAATATAAACACTAACATATAAAATACATGACATGGCCATATATTTGATACAGAATGTGACAATTTAAATCCTTCTTGGGCAGTTAATAAAAGGATGTTTGTGACGTGGCATCAGAGCCATAATCACACATATCATCAATATTACAATCATCCAATTATGGTATCACTCGTGCCAAATATTTCATAAGTTACATGTCATAATGTGTAATTAGATGTTAATATATTTCACAAATACATACCAAACGCCCTTATAACAGAAGGTTGTCAAATGATGACATAACAAAAAATTAAACATATTCATTTACTTCAGTCTCCCCACCTCGCCAACACCCTTCCCTTTCTTATCTGCTATTTTTCCTTTATTCCTTACTTGTTCGAATAAACAAGATCAATAAGAAAAAATATTATAGAAATGCAGTTAAATAACACACAATTAATGCGTAGATCACCTGATATGTCTTCAGCACCTTCCTAGCTCCAGCAAATTTGCCCTAATCACCAAATCACCAATAAAAAATAAATTACAATTTCGACATTACACAAAACCATTTATGTTACAACAATCTGTTTTAAACCAATATATGCATATGTGTTACGATACCTATTCTTCACAATCCATCAAGTCGGAATCAGTATGAATGTCTTTGCCTTTCGAACTTTGCTCCACTATACATGAATCAGGTTCCTACCATAATACAATTACAAAATAGAATTAAGAACATCAATTATGTGAATCCGATTTATATGCTAACCACCACATACAAATATGCTAACAATAAGACATTTTTTTGCCAACTCAAATGATGAATGTGTGTTACCTATATTCTATTTTTAAATGCTGACATTTTTTCTATTCTTTTTTCCTAGTTCATAGGTAATTTGCTAACAGCCGGTTCATATTTGCTAATTAATTTACAAAATATGCGAACAATAGGCACAAAACCACCAAAACCACCACATGCAATGAACCATTTTAAATTTTGAATATACTCTACCAAAACCACCACATGCAATGAACAATTTATACCAAATTTTAACAAGAATCCAAAACAAGCACATTATTCTTAACATTTAATGAGTGGGATTTTGGCCCCACAATCAAGTGTGTTTGATAACATGATAATGGCACGCATGTATGAACAGTGTCGTCATATGTAATAAATAAATATCAATGTCACCGGTTATTAGAGGGTGTTACCGTGATATTATGAACAACTTCATTCGCATTTCGAGAAAAGTCTTGCGTCAAACCCAAACTGAAGCTAGACATATCGGCATCATCATTTTTGTTTAAGTTGCACTCTTCATTTGCAATGTTGCGGGCAACATTCAGGACCCCAACCCAGTCTGAGGCTGACCTCATTCCGTATCTATGCATATCAAGTTTCTTCTTCAATGCATCCCTGTGCAATGCAGCTTGTTCCATCTCCAGCATAGCATCAATATGTTCTGAGTTCTCCCAAAAATCGATATCCTCTTGTGTGGGATTTGCTTGCGAGCTAGTTGCAGCATCTACACCTGTGTTGCCTGCTGGTTGGGTGACCAATAGGGTGCTTTCTACGGCTTTTCTCAATGCCGTATTTTCTAGCATCTGTGAGGGTAGTTTAGAAATGGTTGCCATAATGCTTGACAACGTGTCGCTGATTAGTTTGTCTTTCTTCAACAAACTTGCTGCAACAATGTGTGCATCAGTCAAGTCCTCCTCGACACCCTCATTGTCATTGTTAGCCTCATCATGAACTGGGGGTATGTGCAGTTGATTTGCAATGTCAGGTTCAACTGCATCATCTACTTGGATACCATCATGTTCACCCGATCCATTCGATGCAGCCGGAATCTGTTGTTGTGCATTTTCATTTATAGCACCAACCCTTTCTTCGGGAACCTGTATTGCCGCATCACCCACAACTTTCGCTGTTGTACAGGAACCGTCACAAAAACCCTGGCCGAAACCCCCTTCAGAAATCTCCAAATTTTGCCTATTTAGAAGCTTAGATGCCTTCCATTGCTTGATAGCTGGTATGGATCTTGGGTCTCTCCTGTATCCAAGCACAACTCGATCCATGTATAGCAGTTGTGTTCATTTTCACAGTAAAAAAAATAAAATCAGCTTCTAAGCATACGTTGAATGACACAAACATATACCTTCAATTGCATAAAAACTGCAAGTATGATCATTACAATAAGAACAGTCATCTACCATTAAACTGCAAGTATGATCATTACAACAAGAATAGTCATCTACCATTATATATATATAGACTATAGAGAGAGAAATTAAAGACGCAACAAAAAAAATGCTATCAGTACAATCAAAAATGCTATCAGAACAATTAAAATTGCTAACTATAATATGCTATCAGTTCTATTCACAGTATTTGATAATAAAACAGATTAATATGCTATTAAAAACAACAAACAGCAAAAAGTCAATGCTATAAGTACAATCAAAACTGCTCACTATAATAAAGCAAAAAGCTAAAAGTCAATGATATCGGTGCCCTAAAATTTGCTAACTATATTATAGGAAAAAGCTTTAATTGGATATTTTCTTGCTGATTACTTTTTCATTCATGATATTACTGTCGACAAGGACACATTCATATTACACACACATTATAAGCAACTAAAATGCATTCTGATTCTAACAGATTTATATAATCTCAAAAACCCAAAAATGATTGTAATATTTCAATAAAAATCATAATGCATAAATATGCTATTGGTCCTTTTTTTACTCACAATATGCATAACCATTAACAATCACAAAGTAGGCAACATACACAGGTCTTTTTGCTATATAGAATTCAATAAATATGCTAATAACCAGCATAATGTTTCAAACATGTATAAAAAAACGCTATTTGTACAATTAAAATTGCTAATTATAATATGCTATCACTTCCAACAAATTTCACAGTATTTGCTAATAAAACTGATTAATATGGTATCAAAAATCACAAACAACATAAAGTAAAAAACATCAATGCTATCTGTACAATCAAAATTGCTAACTACAATAAAGCAACAAGCTATTACTTAGATATTTCCTTGCTGATTACTTTTTCATTGATGCTATAACTGAAATATTTCATAACAATATAATTTGCTAACTCGACTAAAAATGTAATTTGCTGATTAAAATGAAAACAATAAACAGATTAAGATTGGAAACTCAATATGCTACTAACATTCAAAGTTCTTATTATTTCAAAACAAGAATCCAATGCAAACTCAATTAAAAATATTTGCTAAATGTAGAACAGTAATATGCTGACCACGACCATAAAGCAAATATTCTCTATGCTCAAAATGAATTATGTACGTGTGATTAAAGTATAAGAAATCCTTATAAAATGCTTACAGTAATGAATAGCGACGGTCCGGTGTAATTTTTATCAGCCTACCATGCTCGGGTGTGCTCTATCAAACATTTCATCACATAACCGCACCAGTTCAAGTCGGCCACCCTATCGACGTCTTGAAACGTGTCTAAAATTTGTGGCGACACTTAGCAGTTCCCAGACCTTTCAATCAAACAGCATGTCACCAGCACCAGAAACTGTCTCCTAAACCATAACCCACCATCGGCTTGTTTTATCATGTCCTCAGCAACATGTGTTGCACGTATTCTCTTACAATGTCTGTCTTTAAAACGTCCTAGCCAAACCTCTGCCAAACTTACTTTTGCGTTTCTTGCCTTCTTAACGATTGGTCGAGGCTCCTTCGGAAATCTAAAAATCAACTGAACATCATTTTCATTCACATGGACTCGCCGGTCCTCTTCAAACACAATCTCCCCACGCTTCACATCAAAGTTGTCGAGGATCCAGTATGCAATCTTCGGGGGGACATCACTGATGTCCAAATGTAGCAAATCTCCAAATCCCATTTCGCAAACACTCTGCCTTTGTGCGTCATTCATCAATTTAATTGCATCAGTCAATGCACCGGGGCTTGTTCGGTTTTTCAGATTCAAATACTCAGACCTTCGCTTTTTTCTTGTGGCATTAGAAGCAACACTTGCTGCTGATAGTCCAGCCTCTTCAGCGTTTGTTGGCTGCGCATCGTTCGCCCTTTTCGTGCGTATCTCTCAAGCAACGTGACTAGATTCGGGTGCACTTTTTTTGCTAGCCACTGCACATAACAGCCAATAAATATTATACAATGATATATGCTAACCATAACATATTAATAAGCTAACGAAAAGCATATTATTAGCTACCACTGTTTACAAAAAAAAAAACAAATAAACACAAATACTTAGACTCATAACCACATAAGTTGATAGCCATGTAAAATAAAAATAAGCAAACTGCAGGTATCAACTTTAACAACATCTCCTATAAGAAAAAGCTATTATCTTAATACAGTTGTTGCATGGTATAAAATTTCCAAAATTTTTGCAATCGTAAACCAACTTAACTTATCAGAAACAACAAACATCAAAAAGCAAAAAGTCAATGCTATCAGTATAATCAAAATTGCTAACTATAATAAAGCAAAAGGCAAAAAGTCAATGCTATCAGTGCCCTAAAATTTGCTAACTATAATATAGGAAAAAGCTTTAATTGGATATTTTCTTGCTGATTACCTTTTCATTGATGATATTACTGTTGACAAAGACACATTCATAAACAACATCTGCTATGAGAAAATAAAAATAAGCAAACTGCATTAATTGCTAACTATAATAAAGCAAAAATTTCTGCTTTACACATATATATATCATATGATCACTAACATATTTTTTAGGCTTTATAGTAATAAAATCTGTAATTGGTGTTTACCTATTATATCCTTTGGTTGATTGTTTATCTTGCTGTTATCACCTGTAGTGCTCCCACATACGTAAACAAACAATCAAATTATGTGAAGCAGGACTTAACAAACCACCAAAATACTATAGCACCTAATTCACAGTTGTCCATAACCGAAACCCACAACTTTGATAACACCAAAATAATGGAATATATGCACCAATATTAGCTACCACTGTTTACCAAAAAAAAAACAAATAAACACAAATACTCAGACTCATAACCACATAAGTTGATAGCCATGGAAAATAAAAATAAGCAAACTGCAGGTATCAACTTTAACAACATCTGCTATGAGAAAAAGCTATTATCCTAATACAGTTGTTGCATGGTATAAAATTTCCAAAATTTTTGCATTCTTAAACCTACTTAACTTATCAGAAACAACAAACAGCAAAAAGCAAAAAGTCAATGTTATCAGTACAATCAAAATTGCTAACTATAATAAAGCAAAACGTAAAAAGTCAATGCTATCAGTGCCCTAAAATTTCCCATCACTAACATGCAAATATGCTTCAGAGTCTATTTTTCAACTAATGTAGTTATTAGATACGAGTTTGAGAAGCGTGTTTACCTATTATATCCTTTTTTGATTCTTCCTCGCGCTCTTATCACCTGTATGGCTCCCACCTATATAAACAAACACTCACATGATACCAAACAGGATTTAACAAAATAAGAATATACAAAATAAGCTAAACACAATAGAACCCAATTATGAGTTGTCGATAAACGACACCCACATATTTGAGACCACAAAAATAATGAAATATTACGCAATAATATTTGCTAAACACAACTAATTAATAAGCTAACGGAAATGTGATTATTAGCTACAAATGTTTCAAGAAGAAAAAAAAAAGACAAAAACCACAATACTCATACTCATAACCAAATAAGTTGATATCCATGCAAAACAAATGTAATCAAAACAAGATTGATATCAACTTTAAGATCATCTGCTAATAGAACACGCTATTTTGCTATTACACTTGCTCCAGAGAATAATATATCCCACCTATTTGCAATCTTAAAGCAACTTGAACTGAATTCTGCTACCAAGATTGACAAGTTTCATAATCTGAAATGAATGCAATAGCATGCAACAATATTTACGAAATTAAACACATTAATATGATTATGATACCAAAAGTAATTGCTATATATGCATAAAAAAAACCCGCAAAAAATAAAAAAACAAAACAAAGAAATACAATGATATCAGTTCTATCAAATTTGCTAACTATAAAATAGAAAAAAGCTACTACTGTCCAACATTTAATAAATAATATTATTGTATAAAATAAATGAAAGTCAAAATACTTTCAAATTTCCTTTAATCCATGTGCGCGCCGCAAAAAATGAATTGACAAAACAGTTATCACGTACAAATACTACGCGGTCCCCCCCCCCACCTCAATCTAATTGTTCAATTTCATTCCATTTTTTCCCAAACACGTGTGCATATTCATCATAATAAATCCTACCAAACCCACAAAGATTCGCACTATAAATTATTCATAGTTAAAAACAACTTTCGGTAAAAAAAAATGCATGATATTCATGTCTGTTCACACGGCCAAACAAAAAACCCAGCAAAAATCTAGAACAAAACTAAAAAGTACTATCTTCATATGCAAAATAAAAAAAAAGTGCGAAAAAATAAAAAACACAGCAACAATCGAAGCAAACAAACACAATAAAATACAATTACTATCAACCGAAGTCACAAGAAAACCTGGATTACTCCTTGTTGAACGACCGCCGGACATCTTCACGTTGCTGTCAATGTCGTTGTCCGTCTCCGCTACTGTGCTTAGGTTGACGGGAAAATATTGTCGCCTCTAGGTTTTGTCAAAAACCTAGATTTCTTGCCTCCTAAGTGAAATTAATTCGAAATCTAGAGAAATCTCATAGATTTCTTTACCCCTTTTACCCTTAATTCAGTTCCAAGATTGAGAAGAGCTTAATTTGCGGGATAATTTTTTTACCCCTTTTCAACCAGCAGTAATGAAGCAAATGTAAAAAAATTGTTATTTCATCCCTAAAATATTGATTGAATCTGGACCGTCCATTTTGGGGTGATCTATGGTTTTATTTTTGTTCCTATTTCCTACATAGGGGGGTGGTAAACACTTTAACCCACCCATATATATATATATATATATATATATATATATATGTATTGATTTTATTTACAATATTCACTTATTATATAATTAATTGAATTTGATGGCGTATTTAATTTAATTTTTCGATATTAAAAAATTTAATTAAAAAGTTACAAATTATAACATTAAATAATAAATGGCTAGTTGGCAACAGCTATTTCTGCATGCCAACATCTCTGCCGACATCAAAAACTAAAGATGCCGACATCATAAAATAAAGATAGAATTTTTAATAACAATTGAAAAGTATTATTCAAAATAAATGATGCACGCATTAATATAACATTATAAAAATACAATGATTATTAGGAATTACAACCTAAATCAACATTTTAAAATGAAACACACAATCTAGATTAAGCCACGCCTAATTTTGATGAAGTTCAGTTTATAGAAATTTTTTTTAAAAAATAGCCGTTGGCATTTTTAATTAAAAAAAATTAGCCATTGGCAATATATATTATAATAACAGTAATATATATACATACACATATAGTAGTGTTTAATTTGTTAGACATATATATATTTGGACGTTAAATATGTATATACACACATATATAGTGTGAATATGTGATATGTATATATATATTTGGATGTTACCTCAAAAAATACAAAAAGTGAAAAAAATAAAAAAGTGAATAACTTTTGTTGCGACTGTTGGATTTAATCACATAAACACGAAAGTTTATTAACTCAAATTAAATCCCTAATCATAAAATCTCTATGTCGAAATCACCGAGACATAAAATCATAAATTTGATGTGGAAGCGTACCTGAATCATAAATATTTAGATCTTTATTGTTGAATGGCGGTTGAATTTGTTATGGATCTTCCAAACGATCGGTATCACCTTTGTTTTGCTTTCTGTAGAAGGAATACAGATGGCAGAAATGAAGTACCATCGTTTGGGGAACATAACCCTAAATATATAACTGTGTATATCTGTGATTTTCAATTTGGTCCTTCAACAAATTGAATATCTTCTTATGGTATCTACACATTAATTCCATGATTATATGATACCTTTAATAGTCCATAATTAAACTTTAATAGATCACTTTAATTGGACTTACCATAAAATAGTCATACACATTTTATTTTATATATGCAAGTCCACCAAACAGAAATTTTTCAACAATCTCCCACTTGGACTATATATATAACCAGATAAATGTGCATTACCTTATTGAGCTCAAACTTTGCTGTTACTTTAAGGTATCCCGAAAACAATCTTGTCCATTAATTGTACCAATATAGGACTAAAGAGGTTTTCATCACATTATATGCGTGAATCAACCCATCAGTAATCACATATACCAATACGACTGATGACAGATCAATCATGGTGCGTAGCATGGAAATTATATGCAATGTGATCTTACATATGCAATGTGATCTTACATATCTATTTCCAACTGGTCCAACTTTAAAATTTAGTGAGATCAACCATAACCAAAACTGAACAGAGTGTACGATCTGAATACCAAAATCCGTATGGAATTTTCCAAAACACAAAAATGTGATCCATAACTGAAGTATAGAACATTAACCGTACAGAGACTCCCACTGAACCAAAGAATCCTTAAATAATATAACACCCATATGAGCAGTATACTCACAAAGACCTTAGGTGATAATTTCTTGATTAGCAGCCGCCATAAATGAGTCTGTCCTTATATGTTCTATAATAATATGTTCACTCTGTAATATTCCTTCACAACTAGGAACTTTGTCAATGTTATTGACTTATTAGAGTTCCTATTGTTACTTAGAATATAGACTGTCGAATTATTGTCACAATAATCTTTAGTGGTCTTTGAATACCTTAATAATTTACAGCCAAGTTTCGTAGTTATATTCCATAATTGGATGCTCCACAACACTCTATGTATTTCACTATCCTCTATGTCTTTCACTATCATGATTGAAGTGCTATAAGTGTCTGCTTAGCACTTATCTATGAAATAGTCTCCCCATTCAGAAGAAATACATATCCAAAAATGGATCATTTACTTTATTAGCATCCGATAAAATCAGAATCAAAATTTTTTATGATCTCCTGATGATCTGATTTTCTGTATGTGAGCATTATATATTTTTTTAGTTCTATGTATATAACTTAATATCTTTATTGTTGCCCTTAGGTGATCCATAATGAAATTACTAAAAAATCTGTCTAACATACCAATAATAAAAACCGAATCAGGTCTTATAAAGACCTTAGCTTACATTAGATTCTCAATAATTGCACTTTATGAAATCTTCTGTATTTTCTTGAACTTTTAACAAATTTAGGGCATTGTCTTAATAACCTTAATTTTTGAGATTGTTGAGTTTGTCCTTAATTAATGTATCAACCTGAATGAGGTAATTTTCAACATCATATTTCGAGGTTCATGATTTGCTACTTGATCACGTACAAGAATGAGAGCTTATAAATTTTCAAGAGCATTGATCAGTTTATAAACTGATTCATCCTTATATGTATTTAACCTTATTTCTCCCGCAAACTCAACATCCTCAAAGAATTTTACATTTCCCATCTCAAAAATAAATTCTTAAGTGAGATGTCAAAACTTGAAATCCTGAATTTCTGTGAATAACCAATAAAATAGTTGCTCAATTCTGTTGGTGTTCAATTTCCTTCTGTTTTGCTAAGGTTTAACCATAGTTGAACAACCTCATATGTGAGTGTTTAGATTGGATTTGCATCATATCTAAAAACTCAAAAATTTGACAACCATTTTAGTTGATATTCTACTTTAGTTGACATTCTGTTGAGAACTCAAACTGTAGTCTTTATTACTTTGGAGCATAATTTGCTTGAATTTACCTTATTTAATTTTCGTTTAGTACCTCTTTAGTTAAAATGCAAGGATTTATAACAGCATAAAACATATATAGATTATCAACTGCACTTAATAAATAGTGTACATAATATTGGAGTTATTTGAAAGACTTAACTGACAATTTCCAAATGAACATGAGAACCAAATATGTCCAAAACATAAATAAGAACCAAAGACTGTCAACAAGACAGTAAACCATAAGTGTCTTTCAAACCCAAAATAACAGTCTAATGACAATCTAAAATGTTCTAACTGCATCCACTTGTATTGATTCACCATTACCCCAGATAGATGTATCTTTCATCATCAATTGGCCTTTGGTAGCTCATGTAATCTTGCATTGAAACATTTATGTGAACAGTAATATCATAATCTGATCACAAACTGTTTTTAGATACTAAAGCTAAATTAACTTCATAGCAAACCAAAGTAAGAATAGTACATTTCTAAACACGTCAAAGTGGGTACAGTTCTTCTTTATTTGCCCAATTTTCCACAAAAGAAACAGCTCTCAATTTCTTTATTATGCATCTCTCTTTTGTGAGTTGGACTCTTAGCCTCAACAAATTACTTTAATAAAATTTCTTTTATTACCCTTAATCTTATCTTTCGAAACACAAATCATGTTCCTACTTCAACCTTACCTCTTTTGCACACAATATGAAATGAACTCATTAAGAGTCAACTTCTCCTTTTGCAGTTATAAATAATAAATGACCTTAATTAACTTAATTGTGCATGAAGAGAAATTAGCACTAAATGCAAAAGTAAATCAAACTCACAAAAATGAACTTGTTTCAACCATATCGTTTTTAGCAAAACGCTTTCCATTTTATCAAGATACTTAATGGCATTAACGATTTATGAAAAGTCATATCTCGAAAGATTGCCAAAATAACACACTTTAATAATTATCGGACTGATGCAATTTGAGTGTCCCATTTCTCAAAGTTCTCTCTTTCATCAGAAGAACTTGCATCCGCAAGAGAATGTGATTGTTTGATTATTAATACATAGTCCAGATCCATACAAGCCATAATGATTAAAATGTTTATTTCCAATCTTTAAAATTTAACCCGTTAATCATGAAAATATTGTTGGTAGTAGCATAAATTAAAGTAGCAGACATAATAACTGAACATAGAACAAAACTAAATCAACTTTTATGCTCACATTATCCTTAATAATCAATTATTAAATTCAAATAAGTTGTTAACAACTCGAGGTACCTAACACAACATCAATATCAAGTCTGTGGACAGTAATATTAACTTGTAAGTGGTTACCTCTTTGTAATGATCAAATACTGACAATAAATCCTGTCAAATAATAGTTTTCCTGTGGGCCGACATATTATTCACATGGACAACCTTATAATTGTCACATATTTATCACCACATGTGTTTGTGTATTTCAGCCAAGTATTAATCTTCGTGTAGGCCGATTAAATATTGTTGGTAGTAGCATAAATTAAAGTAGCAGACATAATAACTGAACATAGAACAAAACTAAATCAACTTTTATGCTCACATTATCCTTAATAATCAATTATTAAATTCAAATAAGTTGTTAACAACTCGAGGTACCTAACACAACATCAATATCAAGTCTGTGGACAGTAATATTAACTTGTAAGTGGTTACCTCTTTGTAATGATCAAATACTGACAATAAATCCTGTCAAATAATAGTTTTCCTGTGGGCCGACATATTATTCACATGGACAACCTTATAATTGTCACATATTTATCACCACATGTGTTTGTGTATTTCAGCCAAGTATTAATCTTCGTGTAGGCCGATTAAATACCCGCATGAATATACACTCACACAAACATTTGACATTTTCCGTAAATAAATCTACGCAGAGAGGTCACTGTGGCAACTTCATGCTTCAATTAATTCACTTCGAATGTTAGACAAATCAAATAGGAACGTGAGATGTTCCAAATAAAATTCGAAATAAATAATTAATCATAATAAATAAACCTTATTTGGGGAGCAAGTGCCAAAATCTTTAAATTGGTGCTGAAACACACCAAATCAAAATTATTTAGGCACTCAAACTTTACTTTAGTTGCATAATATCACAATTAAAATCAAACCATATAAGTAATGCCACAAAATTCCATATTCAGAACATAATTAAAGGTCAATAACATCAAATAATACCAAATTAATTGACCGCATAAAGGCATCACACGAAGTCCATATCAATTTATGCACATAAGGGATTAATTGCAAAACCAAATAACTTTAAGAGATTATTTATTGTGCATTTCACATAATCTTATAGCTTAATTATAATTTCCAAAGAATTAATTTTAGGATAAAATTCCAAATTCCCAAATTAATTATCTTAATTTCGCAGCAAACTTTAGGTTCGAAAAACACCGCAATTGATCATCAAAACATAAACGAATCCTAAAATCAAGAACACCTTAGAAAAAACATTCCGAGCCCATGAATTTCAAGTGTACTCTGTTGTAAATTCGTAGCTGAAAAGTCTCAGAATCTCAGCTGCAACTTTGCTGATCGGTGCATAGGGCAGTCGCCGTTCTCGCCTGATTTGCGCCTGAATAGGCCACCGAATGCTGCAAAGCCTAAGCCTAATGTGTTCTACAGTCAAAGGGCTTTCCAACAGTAGGTCGCACGTCGAAATCAGACCTCCGGTGTGACAGGAATCGCGTCTGCAATTTTGGTCTGCTGCTGTTGCGCGAACAGCGCAAGTTCTTAACGTCGCCGGCGAAAATCGCCGCCTTCGACCGGAATCGGGTATTGACCCATATACCGAAATGATCCTCTATGAGAGTACAACAAAGCCCAGTAATCAACGTCCAAGAAGGTATCCAAATCAACCTGATTTCAGCCGAGAATCCAACATTTACGTGTACGCGAACAGCTTCTTTTCTTAGCGAAAATCATCGTGTTCGTTTGTCAATATCCATCGATTCATATATCAAAACGCTCGTCTCAACGAGACCAAAGTTTCCCCTCAAGTCAATTGACTGAATCAACTCCTCAATCGATCGGAATTTGGCCGGAAACCGACGGCCCCAAAACCTTAAGAAAAAGAATTAATGGTAATCCAAACTGAACACAAATCTTTAATTCGAAGTTGATTAACAAAAAAAACATAATTTGAATCCAATTCAACAACAAATCCCGATGTTGAAAATCCCAAATTCCGTTCTCGTGATTTTTTTTTTCAACAGAATTCCAAAACGTATTCATGATCCAAATTTCTCAATTTCGATTAATGGAAAATCACCACAAATACAAACATTAATTTCAGTTCTCAGAGATTCGACAATAGAATGACTCTAATACCACTTGTTGGATTTAATCACATAAACATGAAAGTTTATTTACTCAAATTAATTCCCTAATTATGTATGTCGAAATCACCGACACATAAAATCATAAACTTGATGTGGAAGCGTACCTATCATAAACTTGATGCGGAAGTACTTGAATCATTAATATTTAAATCTTTATTGTTGAATGTCGGTTGAATTTGTTATGGATCTTCCAAACAATCAGTCCTTTGTTTTGCTTTCTGTAGAAGGAATATAGACGGCAGGAATGAAGTACCGCGTTTGGAGATCATAACCCTAAATATATAACTGTGTATATCTGTGATTTTCAATTTGGTCCCTCAACAAATTGAATATATTCTTATGGTATCTACACATTAATTCCATAATTATCTGATACATATAATAATCCATAATTAAACTTTAATAGATCACTTTAATTGGGCTTATCATAAAACAGCATACACATTTTATTTTATATATGTAAGTCCACTAAACGGAAATTTTCCACACTAATTATTCATTTTGACAGAAAATTGTACACTTTTCACTGTTTGAAATTGGGTTCCAAACGAGGAACGACATTTCTTGAAAGCTTGCCACCATGGCTTCCACACTGCATACCTTCTAGGTTCCAACTACATGGAACTCACCCAAAAAGTTCCATTGTGACCGCCCTCATCTATCACTAGCTAGGTGAGATACGAATAAATGTTGATTGAGTTTTTTTTAGATTTTTTTTAAAATTTTTGTGTGTTTTGGGATAAAGAATGCAACATATTTTATTACTATATTTTGTTGACCTTTTAGGTTAAAACCACTAATGCCGGTCTTTCTTACATGTCAAAAATCAAATTCCTTCTTTCAATGAATCACATATGAGATGATAGCACACAAGAATTTGCCCACAATATCTCCACAGTTTGATTAGACTAAAAATACCAAAATTTGAAATATATGCTAATGAAAACTTGTTTTTGCTCTAAACATGATTTCGATTCACCTTTAATATTTAAATAAAAGCGTTTGAGTAGACCTTGAAGCAAGTGGCTTTTTAAAGTCCCGCACCCGCACCCAGCCGCATTTCTTCTGATTCTCCTATCTATGATTTGTCCTTTCTCTAATAAATACATTATTATTATTATTATTATTATTATTATTATTATTATTATTATTATTATTATTATTATTATTATTATTATTATTATTATTATTATTATTCTCAAATCACCGTTTAGTAGATTCTCTAAAAAATTATGCAGTATAATTTAGAATTTGTTCGTGAGACTTTGAGCATTTAGTCGTCCATTTCTTTCTGAAACATGAGTAGTTACTTTATCATTCAAGATTCGTGTACAACTTTTTATTTATTTTCTATATATATGTTTTGTTTTCTTCCTCGAATATCTTTTTCGGGAAGAAGAAATTCCCTCTCGCCGGACCTACTTCTAATTCTCTATTATTAATACGAATGATTCCTTTCTCGATTTGCTTTTTTGAAAAAAAAAAAATCCAAAAAGTAAAGAATTAATTTAAGTGCGATGTAGTATGTATAGGAACATTCTAAATATGTATTCTAACTATATATGTGTGTGTGAAATTAAAAAGAAAACGGTGAACATCTTATATCCACTTCTTAAGGTCGTGTCATTAGATAATTAATATTATCACAGTTGATATAATCCTAGTTTATTATTTAATGGATGTTTACAAGAGAGGGTTAGAATTCAAAGTCGGTCGATAACTAATAGAGTATATAAGTTTACGCAAATACGCAAATAGATAAGATATATATCAGACGGTCAATGCTTGACCGATCAAAGCGTTGACAAAATTTTTTTTTATTAAAATGGGTGATACTTTTTAGGGATATAAGTGATACTTTTTTTTTTAATTTTGAATGATTCTTTTTAGTGTTTCAAATTTCAATTGATACTGATTTTAACAGTTTTTTTCTTTATTTTTTTTCTGGTCAATACTTTTAATCAGGGCTGTCTCAAATATATAAGGGGCCCTGTGCTCATTTTAAAATTTGGGCCCATAATATTAAAAAAAACACTTAATTTTAACTTTATTAATAAATTTCAAAATATTAGCATATTATAATATATTTTGACGAGGTAAAATTATATTTTGATGCCTATATTTTGGGCACTTTTTCAAAATAGCCAACATTTTCAAAATTAATAAAATAGAACCGACTTTTTGAAAAAATTTGTAACTCTTAACATTTTATTGGCCATAAATCCCATGTAATTGATTGTATTTTAACATTTATATTTTCCTAACTGCGTAAAAAAATTTCCAATCAAAAACATTAATACAATAAATCACGTACAATTTTTGGGTCATAAAATTGATTAGAAATTAGATTTGTATTTATTTTAAAAAAAGTGGTACTGTTTCGTTAATTTTGAAAAAGAACATAAAATGTAGGTATTAAAGTGCAATTTACCCTTTTGACAATAAAGAAAAAAAAATCATACTACTTTATTTATATTGTTGATATCCCAATAACCTCAATTTAATGTGGAAGAGAGAGATATGAATATGATATTTAATATTTTTATTTATTAAAAAAAGATGCATTATTTTTTTTGCTCTCTAAATTTTTTTTGGGCCCCGTAGCACACTTGACACTCCCTCATAGCCGGTCATGCTTTTAATGATACAAATGATACCTTTTGAACTTTAAAATGATACTTCAGTATCATGAATGATACTAATTTTGACGGATTTTTTTATCAACTCATTGACCGGGTCAACGCGTGTTGACCCGGTCAATGCGTTGACCGTCCGATGTGCACCTTGTGCACACAAGACCTGTCCTAAGTTTATCTCACTGACCCGATCAACGCATTTACCGTCTAATGAGCACCTTGTGCATATTCATTATAAAAAATACGAAATAAGATCTATTATGTTTGAATAGTCTGGTTCTCATTTATCTTCTTATTGATTCTTCTTTCTTGATTATAGTATTATATACTATATATATATATATATATATATATATTCTCTTACTTATTATTATATGAAATTAATTTGTACTCGCTGGAAATGGTGGTGCCTAGATACTCGACGCCTAAAGGTGGTATCACAATCCAAGGATAAGACATGTCCAATGCCACATACGCCATCCAGGACACGTACATGCATGAGTTCAGTTTTTTATCTTTTTTTTTTTTTTTTCAGATAATTAGATCCAAATTAAATTATACTATTCTTGGGCACGAACACATGCATGCTTGTTAATTTCTTTATTTGTGGTGAATCATGATGATATGAGAATTCGAAATTTCTAAGGTTGTTACTCAATTTTCTCATTGCCTTGTTTTGAGGGGAAAGACCACGCATTAAGTTGGCCATTGATTATTGGTATGTGTATGTGGAGGTGGTAATTAATTAAGCGCCTTTTTTATGCTGTTCTTAACTAGCACATCTCCCGTGCATCGCACGGATATTAGATATTAACTCATGTGTATAATAATATATGGTTTTATTTATCACACGGATATTAGATATTGTATTCGTGTATATAATATAAGATTTGAACATGAATATAAAAATATATAATTATCTTGATCCAAATTTAATAAAATTAAATTATATTTTGATTTCAAAATTGTAATATAAAAAAATAAACACATACGTCAATATAATAATGATGATGATGATGATGATGATGATAAATGAAACACTTTCTTATACACAATGTTAGTGGTATGTGAATTATATTATTATTATCTTTATCACATATTAAAACTTTAAATCATTACGATTGGAAATAACAACATATTAACCATGCTTGTAAATAAATTTCTTTGTAAAAAAACCACATGAGATAATTGTCGATATCCCAATAATCTGAAAAAAAAAAAAAAAAACAATCTAGACCATCATAACAACATATTTTAGTTGCAATAATTAAATTTTCTAAAATAACTATACTACATTTAATTGCAATCAAATTGAATTGAGTGTCCAAATAACTATACAATTCTAATTTTTTTAGTATTCCAATTACTTTCATGTTTCTCCATTTTAGAAGCCACATCAGAACCTCTTTTTTAGATATTATTTTGAACCCACACTGAAAATTCTGAATCTACGTTTCATATTACTTTTTCAATTGGATGTTTGTCATTTGAATTGTCTTCACCTTGAACCCTTTCTTGAATTATAAGAAAAGGGAAAAAAATTCAAAGAATAATATGAGCAACAACAATTTATGTTAAATGCAATGAGAAAAACTAACATACTCTCAAAGTTTTTCACATAAGATGAGTGCAAAAAAAGAATATAATGTCAAAATAACACCCTATTCCTATTTATAGACACAATTAAAAGGCACATCTGGAGAGAAAAAAAAGGCTTTCGTACCCATGAGTTTAAAATTAGATAGTATATATGGATTGATTAGAATTGATTATGGATTTTTTATATAAAAACAATACTCCCTCCGTCTCAATAGCAAGGTCCACAATGCTTTATTTGGCTCTCTTAATAGCAAAGTCCACTTCTATATATGGAAATAATTAATGTCAACATTAAAGTGGACCCCACTTACTTTATATTACTTTTTATTATAATACTCCTTAAAGAAATGGATCCCACCTACTTTACCTACTACTTTAACAACCAATCTACTTTTCCTTAATCTCCGTGCCCAATAGCAAGTGGCTTGCTATTGAGACGGAGGGAGTAATATTTATTGAATCCACACTAAGTGTGAATAATTAATTAATATATTTTGTATTATGTAATAAATGATTTTTGTTTATCATACAAATTATTTAATTTGATTTTAGATCATAAACAAATGATTATAAATATATAATTAAAAAAATACGCTTTTTACATGATTGTAAACAACCAATTATATAAGAAAAAAAATGAGCCAATGCCACAACATGCCTACACTAATGGTGATTGATTTAAAATAATAGTTAATGAATTGAAACAAACAATAAACAAATTCGAATCATAAATAATGTGATGCAAATGGCGATTTCTTTTATAATATATATATATATATATGTATGTATGTATTTAATTTTTTTATAGTTAAAAGTAATGGGCATAAATTTCTTGTATTCTTGGGCGAAAAATTGATTTTGCTTCAATATTTTAATAACACCAATTGCAATTAAAATATTTATTCATGTTTGATATATCGTGAATTCATTTTTGGGTGATGCTATTTGCACCATAAAATTTACTCTTTATACCACAAATGAAAATAAATAAAAATGAAATAATTTTGAACTTACATAAATGTCCTTTAAATTTTCTTTTGCACTACATATATTGCTCTTTGTACCACAAATAAAAAATAAATAAAAAATAAAAGAAAAAAGAAAAAAAAACCTCTCCTTCCCGTCACTTCCCCTGTCGTTCTCTCTCCCGTCTGCATATTGCAGACCGCCGATCAGCCGGTCAGTCACCACCACCGTCGGCGATTGTACCCTTCTCTCTCTTTATCCATCCCCATCTATTCCTTTCAACCTTCTTCCTCCCCCATCTATCTCTCTCTTCACCCATCCCTACCCTTTCCGTCACCACCACCACCAGAAACCCATCGCTGACGATTCGAACAAGAGAATAATTGGAACTTATCGATTATGTTTGAAAATAAGTTTTCGAATCTTTCAATATGTTCGGTAAATAAATTTCAAAAAAGAGGACTAAGTTCGAAAAATTCAGTTCGAGCAGCTCGAATTTTTTTCGATGGTCGTCGACTCGTCTCTGTTATTGCGTTGTCAATCTTCTCGGTATCCCGTCGCCGCACCCGCCTCCCATATCTTCCGTCACCCCGTGGCACAAATGCTCTCAAGGCTACAACGAGCTTTAAGATGATGAATTCTAGTGGTCCACTTGACATGTCTGGGCCGCTTCCTCGCCCTCCTACTTCGCATCCAACTCTGACAGGCGACAACTAAAGGAACACTTGTTAACTTTTCTTATGAAGAGCTTGCATCAGCTTGTCATAACTTCTCTCCTGAGAGATGTATGTCCGAAGGTTTGTCTTCTGTCATCTACCGGACTTCTTTTGAAGGCAGGGGCAACACTTATGTTTTAAGGGGTAGCGTTAATCTGCCCCAAGATGGGATGTTCGATTGCAATCCATATAACGGGTGAATTGACATTGAAATCTGATTGTTGCCGGATCAGTTTATATAGTCGCTGACAATGCCAGTTTGTTAGGGGTTCGGTGATTAATGTGACGGTGAGAGCTGGTGACCCACCGTAGCCGATGATGGAGACGCCGGACGATGCTCAGGGTGGTGGTGGAGGCCATGATAGAAGGGGGGCGAGCTGCGTGATGGATAATAAGAAGCTGCCGGAGGAGATTTGGGGCGGAGATGCCTACGCGTGGGAGTCTTTGGACAAGCCACAAGCTTTGGAAGAAGAATGGAGAAGACGATGGTTATGCATTTATTGTTTTCTTTATTTTTGTTTTTTATTTTTAAGTTTTCATATTTTTAATTTTAAAAAAAACATATAATTTTAGTAGGAAGTGTATTATCGTAAATGTGCGTGGTGCAAAGAGTAAAAATAGTGGTGCATGAAGTAAGTGAAGTGTAAAGAGTAATTTTGGTGGTGCAAATAGAATATCCCTTCATTTTTTTATTGAGTTTGTAATGTTAGATATTAAATAAAAATACACTAAGATATTTATTTACATATACATACATAAATAATTAAAAATATAATCATGGGGATATAATATCATGATAGACTGAATTTTTGTTAATAATTACAATTGTTATGGATTCAAAGTGGATATGAAGACAAATGATATGCAAGTAATTATAAAAAGGAAAATGAGGTACACCACTATGTTACAATTTCTTATATATGTGCATGTTTGAAAATAATATTTTATAAGGCATATATACATAGGAAATTGAATAATGTGATTCGATCAAACTTTCCATATGTAGTCACGGAATATATAATAACCAAACTAAAAAAAAAAGAATTTTATGCAAACAAAAATATCAATCCGATCTTGCGATATCTTTGACCTCTTGCTCAGTATAATTGATGAATTTGTTAGGTTCCTCAAAAAAAAAAATCAGATAAAATTCATTCTTTTGATGAAAAAACAACATAGATTTATGAAGTTGATGTTCATGATAAAAAAATATCATATTTCATCATACCAAAAATGTATTGAAGTGGAGGAACCAACTGGTGCCCGGAGCGACCAACTTATTTCACCAAACTGAAAATGGAGCCACCTATCTACTTCTTATTTGTAATAAACCTGCAATTGACATTAAAATAAATTTAATATGCAAAAGATTTGCTAAACCATCACAAACAATGCAATCAAAACTAATTAATAATTTTATCTTCTTTTCATATGCAAACCAATAGTATCTTTATCACCAATTCATCATATATATATATATATATTATATTTTTTTTCTTCTAATGAGAATAAAAAAAATATGAAATACAAATATACCTTCACTCATAAAGTGTATTACAAAAAAAAACCGAAAAAAAGCTTGAATTAAAATCGGAATAATTAGAACGACAATGAGAACTTTGGTAAAAGTGTAAGACTACAACACAACTATTTATACTAATTCATTAAACCACACTAACATTAAATTAAATGCTACAAAAGTGAAGTTGTGAAAATTAATAATTAGTTCATCCAAATTTGACGTAATCTAAGAGCCTAATTAATATTCAATTTAGTTGATCATGTAATTTTCCACACACATGTATATAGTACACGCACGTATAATTGTACTAAGGACGACATCTTAAATCTTAATATATAAACATGATATATCAATTATCAAAATTATGCATAGTAAAATGCGGAAATATATCATTACTAATTTATAAATCAATTGCAATCTTTCTACATGTATGATATATACTTATTTGGACACGATTAATTATAGAAACCCGTGACTAATATAAGGTCTAGATAATTACACACCAAAATTGATTTATAAGTGACTAAACTGAGATATTATATGATAAGATTGATGTGCTGATCAATCGACTAGAATCTACACATTTATTATTAATTTAATTATAAATTGATTATATTTAGAAAACATATTAATATTATTATTAACATTAATTAACTATAGAATGATATTATATGTCAGTTTTATTATATTATTTATATTGTATCTAATTTATAAATATTTATTATGTTGTGTATAATATATTTCCATTTTGGGCAAGAGTAAATGAGCGGAAAATGAGAGTTTCTAATAAAGGTATGTTTTTTTTACTTTTTTATATATTAAGATTAAGATTATATATATTTATGTACATTTACGGAAGGATTTGCAATCTAATTATTAATAATTACTTATTTACAATATAATTATTAATTAGTGTGTATATATATATATATATTCTAGTACATGAATTTATTTAATATCAATATTAATCTTATAATTAATAATTACTGATTTACAATATAATTATTAATTAGTGTATGTACACGAATTTAGATGAAACAACCAATGAGATGCAAGAATCTTCTCCCCTTTATTTTTGGTAGCTTTAACTATTATTAAGGGTTAGGGGCATTGAAGATATTTTGATAAAAATTCTAAATATTTATTTACATATAGATTTTATATATTCCATATATTGTGGATTATTTTTAGGCAAATATCCCACTACTCATGTAATTTCAGTAGTCATAAACTGTCCGCTGAGATTTTTCCACAAATCGTTTGATGTGATATTTCAAGTGATATACTCCCTCCGTCCAAATAGCAAGGTCCACAATACCTTATTTGGATGTCCCAATAGCAAAGTCCACTTTCATATATGGAAATAATTAATGTCAACATTAAAGTGGACCCCACTTACTTTATATTACTTTTTATTATAATACTCCTTAAAGAAATGGACCCCACCTACTTTACCTACTACTTTAACAACCAATCTACTTTTCCTTAATCTTCGTGTCCAATAGCAAGTGGACCTTGCTATTGGGACGGAGAGAGTATCTATTAACAGAGTTCGATTGTTGCCGTCTCATAATGATATATTTGTAGCACACTTCAAGCAATTTGCTATATTTAATCTCAATGTATTGTTTGCTATATTTCAAAATCGAATCGGTTGGATTCGGTTATATTGTCGCCATCATCGCAAATGGATGATTCGGGTTTTTCTGATTTTCCTCTATCATGTGCTCGTGTGTGTAGTTTTAAATAATTAATTTATCACATAGAGACTGTTAATAGGTAGTACTATATGGAAAATTTATGATTATTGTTCTCTGTTGAATTCATTCAGGAGAGTTGATTTTAGGACTTCCGAATAATTTTGTAGACAATATGTGTGTTGCTTTAATTTAATAAACCCCACTATTTACAGTACAACGAAAACTATGAAATGCATGTAGGTTGTAATATGCAAGCATTGAAAAGTTTGTAATTAAACACTATAGTTTATAGTTGACGCCATAAGAATGTCTTTGAAGGTTGTGCATGGGATCAAAATCATTTATTGAGTTCTTACTAATAATTGAAAACACCATAGTCAAGCACTATATGGTGCATGTAGCATTAATGTTTTTTTTTTTGGTCTTTAATCACCACAATTGATTTGATTTGTAATTTCGGCACTACTTTTGAAACATTGTAATAATAACACTAATTTCGATTTGTAACAAATCCTGACACCCTCAACTTTTTCGATGGTCAAAAATCCAATGTCAGATTATTTTTTCTAGAAGTACAAAACTCTTATAAGATTTCGATGAACCTGTTCTATTTGAGTCACATTGAATTTCTGACTGCCATAAAAATATAGGGTCCCGAAATGAATACAAATCGAAAGATGAGGTTATTACTTTAACATTTCAAAAGTGATGTCAAAATTACAAATTTGGTCAAATATAATGATTAAAATTGCAATTACCTCCCCCCCCCCCTCCAAATAATAATGACCATTTATACAAACATATGAATGTTAAAGCATGTTTAATAAAAAAAATGTCTAACATGCTTGCATCTATCTATCTAAATCATAATAGTAAAATTACTTGCATTTACTTACTGCAGTACATAAAATCCTAAATAGTAATACTGTATATGCTTACTTTAATGATGAAGAAAAGAAAAAATGTTCCGGTAAATAATCAATTTTTAGTTTTTTAATGTAATATATTTAGGATAAATTATTTACGAAATAGGGTACAACTTAAAAGGTCAGAATTTTTTAAATAAAGCTCATAACAATCTCATGGATTTATTTAATATGAACAATCTATTCGAGAGAGAGAGAGAGAGAGAGAGCAAACAAACATATAAAATCCAAAAGTATTCGGAGACATTTGTAGTTTTATTGCGCCGCCGCCAACGACCAGGTAAGGCCAAATAGCGAAAATTCAAAGCACGAGAAAAATACTTACGAGGTTTAATTATCTAATACAATAATACTCAACCTTTATATTATTATTATTATTATTATTATTATTATTATTATTTGGATATTCCAATTTTATAACTGTTGGCCTTGGCCCAACGAAATTGATCTGGAATACCTTTAAAGAATGAACAAATGCACTCTTATATAATTTTGAAATCAAAATATTTACGTTTAATCATGAGCATATTTGACAAGATATTGTGACAAATTTACATAATGGGCCAAATAAAGTATTATTGTGATTTTTAAATAAAAGATCAAACTACCATTTAAATGAGTACTTTTATATAGACACAAGTTTCATAATATAAATATACTAAACAAGTCATGCACGATTGAACTCCATCAAACAGTGCAGATTTAGGGGGTGTATTGGATTGAGATTTCGTTGGACTTTTAAAATCCGGGTGTATTCAATTCAGACTTTTAAAAGTCCAACGAAATTCTGGTGTATTCAATCCAGACTTTTAAAATTCCAATGAAATCTTGGTGTATTCAATCCAGACTTTTAAAAGTCCAACGAAATCTTGGTGTATTCAATTCAGACTTTTAAAAGTCCTCTAAAATTCTGCGGTATTCAACAATCCACGGACTTTAAAAAGTCATTGACTTCGTTGGATTTCAGCTGGATTTCACGTGAAAATTACAAAGGATGAATTCCGACCTCCAGACACGAGATTTCGATGGATTTGAAAAACCCAGCGAGCGCGGTGTCCCAGCGGCCGGTGAGGAGTTAAAATCGGGCACCCCAGCCGTCATCCGATCCCAGCGGCCGCTGGCATTGCCGATGATGGCACTCCAGCGGCCACTGGGATCAAGGCCGCTCGATTCCAGCGACCGCTGGGTTCAATTTTTCTTACCAGATACACCGATCGTTATGTTCCAACGAGCGCTGACGAGATGGATTTGAAATCCATTGAAATCGTTCAAAATCGATCCAAAATCCATACGAAATCCCCCAGACTCTGCGTGGAGTTGGAAGACTCCATGTGGAGTTTTGGAAGACTCCATGTGGAGTCTATGGATTTATAAAATCCATAGAAATCCATAGACATTTTAAAGTCTAACAAAATCCATTAAAATCTCAATCCAATACACCCCTTAAAGATTTAAATTTGGGACTTCAAGCTCCAAAGACCACAAAATATTCACTATTGGATAATATTTTCAAATTAATCGGAAAAATGTATAAGTATCCAACTATTGTGAAGACTGAAGAGTAATCTGAACATGTGATTCATTTTTTTTTCATTTTTAAGAGAGAAAAAAATACATTTGCTTAATTAAAAAAAAAAAAAAAACAAAAACCTTCGTCCCTATTTTGGAAACTTAGACAGTTGGACTGGGGCCCACCTGGCTAGAGCTGTGCCTTGTTCTCGTTATTTTCATTTTTTCATCTTTTTCACACGAGAAAATAAATACTACGAATACTTCACATACATAAAAATGTACATGTAGAGAGAGAAGGCTGAGGAGAGAGAGAGAGGGGGAAAGGGGAAAGTGAGGAGAGAGAAATAATGGCTGTATCTGGTTCTCTGCAGCTCTCCCTTCAGCTCGGAATATGCAGGAACCATGGGCGCAGTAAGAGATTTCGGGTAACTGCCATCTACGAATTGATTTGTGCAGTTTTCTCTTTGAAGTCAGTTATTTTTCCTCTCGTAGTTTTCTAATTGTAACGATTTTCCAGCTGCAGAATCTGAATACAGAAGGCAGATTATGTATATTGACCGCTAATCTGCCATCAATTTCACTGGTATGTCTCTTGATTTTATATTGTTTTGCCCTAGTTCAGATAATTTTCCTGGAAGGGGGATTTTCTTCTCGGATTTTCGGGATTATTCTTCATGATGGGAATGCCTTTCTTTACATACTGTAATTTTGCGGGGCTTTGTGATTTCTTAAAATAAACAAATTATTCTGGATATAGTTCCTTTTTTTTTTGGTTAATTTGAGTATAAATAATTTGAAATGTACTAAGAATTTGATTATTGTATCTATTCTTATTACTTTGCCATTCGTGAAATTTTGGCCTGTTGCTTCTTTCAATTCCTGTTTAACTTGGACATTGTTTCAGCATGTTGGTTCTCAGTTCTTGGCCATGCTAAAGAACAACGCTTGACACCATTACTTAATTACATTTTCAGCAACAATATTCTTGGAGTTCAAATGTTTCGAAGAGCATAAATAGAAGAGCATGCACCATTCCTTGTAGAAATAACCGGCTTAGGTGCCATTGTTTTTTAAATCCAGGCGCACCTTTGGACACTAACACTGTAAAGAATGCAACCTTGACTTTAGCAAGGTAATTTCTCCTTTTAAGTGTCTTTTTTGATCTGATATATTCCTAGAAAAATGTTGATTATGCATATTTCAAGAATCATTGAGTTGGTAGCCAGTATATAACTAGCTGATTTTACTCGCTGCTCATGAAATAAAGGTTCAGTAGCTTAAACACTAATCAAGATTGCTGGTGTAGTAGGTTGTAATATATATATCGTGGTCAAGTATCTAAAACAAACAGGGTAATCACTGGTTAAATACCTTATATGAAGGCTTCTCATTCGTATTTTGTTTATAATACTTAGAGGAGCTTTGTCTTGCTCCAAGTTCCATTTTTCGCTCACAGAATTCGTTCGATAACTGTTATAGTTTCAATCGTCCACCTTTGTGCTTTGAAGGGTTACTTTGCATATATATTAAATCTCTGGTTTATATTAAGGATATGGCACGTGGAAGGCCCTACTAATGGGTATTTAGAGGATGTTTGGTATGTTTATTTAGATCTTACTAAGTCCCAAATGAATTAAATATTTTTTTGTGTGCTTATAAGATGTTAGATCTTATTTTGTGTTCTGGTTAAATAAGATCATGGAGCCTAGAAAATGTAACTATAAAATTTTGTAAATAATACATCCAAAACTGAAGGAGTTTGTTAACATCCTTATTTCTTTGCAGTAGTGTTGATTAGAGTTAATCATGTGAGCTTTAAAGCTCCTCTCCTGTAAACTTTAGCAAACTTTTGAGGATGTGTAAATGAACTAACTCTTTACATCTTATTATATGTTGGATGGATGTTTTTGAGAATATACTTTAGGAAACCTATATAGTCTCTAAAACATCATCTGACCACCTCTATGGAGAACAAATATCTTCAAGAGAGTCGATTTCAAGGAAAGATAAACTAGAGGTCATCAATCCCTGTTAAAGTGTCAGTAGGTTGGCTGTGCACATGAAATATTGATCTGAATGTGAAGTGTGTGGGACTCTGTAAGATTTGGGTATCATATAATATTTGGCTGAACATCTCTGAATATTTTCTTGGTCAATTTTCTCAAGTCAAAAGTTTGTCTTGCAGATCAATTAATCGTTTGCAAGGAAGTCCTCTTGTGATTAAATTGGCTTCAGCTATTGGTATTGTTATCTTTGCTGTATGGGGACTTGGGCCTCTTGTGCGACTTAGCAGAAACATACTCTCTCATGTATTGTATTCTTCTTCTTCTTCTTCTTTAGTTGAGTACTTGACTTTGTAAATCATATACTAATCAAGTACAATAAATCATCACATCATGCAGAAAGGTGATAATACATGGAAAAAGAGTAGCACATATCAAATTACAACATCTTACATTCAACCATTGCTGCTATGGGCAGGAGCAATCTTTATTTGCAGGTTAGTATGTCTATTAACAAAAGATAGAAAATTAGATCTCATAAATTACTGAACGAGAATTAGTATCTCACAGAGCATTGGATCCAGTAGCTATTCCAACAGAAGCTGGTCAGCTTGTTAAACAGAGGCTTTTAAATTTTATCAGATCTTTGTCAACAGTGTTGGGCTTTGCATATTGTCTGTCAAGGTCAGTGTTGTTATCTTTTTACTGACATGTGTTAATTTCTGAAATTGTTAATTTGCTTTCTGTTGATACTTCCTGTTTGCTCAGACATTGAAATTAATAGATGTTGGGTTTCCACCATTGTTTTTATGTGTGCTGGCAGCTGGATATAGCCGAAATAGCTATAGCCTTTTGTTTATATTTTATTGTGTAGAATTTTATCATTGAACTTGCAAATGTCCTCATACCGTCATACGTATTCATGTATGTTCCTTTGAGCTTCCTGCTGGTTCAATTCAGCATTGATTTGTATGTGTTCATGCACATATGATGCATCCAGATACATTTATGTATTTGAAGATTCTTTCCTATCCCTGGTAGATATGATATCTCCTTTCCTTGCTTGAGTAGAATTCTTCCCAATTTATCTCCCGTGATTTTTCTGCCTTCTTTGTTCTTCTTTGTGAATCTATTTATTTAGCACAAAATACAATAGTTATGTCCAAATATAACATAAAATATGCAAATAAATTAAGTTGGATTTTGGACTTATCGGTATTCACAACACCTTTTATACTTTATCAGAAAGTAGCCTGGCTAAATTACCTTAGACAACTTGCGTTGGTGCTTCCTATGTTATCAACCGTGATATATGTATAATTTGTTAACTTTGATTTGTAATTTCACGTAGTCATTTTCATCCTCTGTAGTTGTCTCCATTGTACACCCATCTTTTATACAAAGGAGCTATGTGTCTTGTAATGTTTTATGTGTATTATATTTTTTTATCTGTAAATATGTTAAGGAGCTATGTGTCTTGTAATGTTTTATACGTATTATATTTTTTTATCTGTAAATATGTTTACTTTTGGAGAACTAATCTTCCTTTTAATTATTTTGTGCAGTCTGATTCAACAAGCACAGAAATTCTTCATAGAGACAAATGACCCTACAGATACTAGAAATGTATGTTCCCACTCCATAGATGATCCCATCCATTCGCCGTAATTGTAAATGATAAGTTCATGATCCTGAGGTCAAGTTGAAATTTGATTGACTGCTCAATGAATTTGCATGCATATAGGGAAACCTAGATTTTCGATTCTATCTGGTATTCCAGAATAGCCTAAGGGGCGTAGCGGTAGATGAGTACCGCCAGTCCAGTACCACCAGGCCTGTCAACCTCTGGTTGAGTTGATTGATGGCCAATGTTCGGTAAAGGCGTGGAAAATAAAAATAAAGCTTTTAAGTAGTCGTTATAAGTAGATCTAAATAAACCATTCTTCTATTCTAGTCCGGATATCTGCATACCGTGCCGGCTGATCGGAAGCTACGTTCTTCCATCGTACATCAACAGTAGCTCCTTAGCTGCGTTACACATTCTTAGCTACATTATTCAACTAGACTAGTCAATACTATAAAATGGAAGAAGATACCCACGTGTTTTGAGTGGAGAAAGCAGAATACTGTGTGCTCCATCTGATACTGAAATTAGATTCACTCTAAACAATCTTTTGTTGCTTCTTGACAGATGGGTTTCCAGTTTGCTGGCAAAGCAGTATATTCAGCTGTGTGGGTTGCAGCTGTATCATTGTTTATGGAGCTGTTAGGTTTCTCCACCCAAAAATGGCTCACTGCTGGGGGTCTTGGGACAGTCCTGCTCACACTAGCTGGACGCGAGGTGTAAATAAATTTCAGTTTGTTTGCTTCAGTACATCTTAATCTATTTTTAAATTACTTGCCAATTTTAAGAAGTATTTTGTTTGTAAATTAAAACTAGTAAAATCTGCTCACACCAACTGAGTAGCTGGACATGAGGTGTAAATAAAATTTCAGTTTGTTTGCTTGCGTATATCTCAATCTATTTTTAGGTAGCTTGCCTATTTTCAGAAGTGCTGTTTGTAAATTAGGACTGCTTGTGAAATCTGCTTAGAGTCCTTTGTTTTTCTTATTCAGATTTTCACAAATTTCCTTTCAAGTGCAATGATTCATGCAACCCGGCCATTCGTTGTGAATGAGTGGATTCAGACCAAGATTGAAGGCTATGAAGTCTCTGGGACAGTTGAGGTTTGTATCATGTCTTCTTTCGGCATTCATTAACATGGTTGCTGAAAACAATAGCTGTGTAACATAGTTCGGAAAAGGCATGCTGTGTCTTAAGTCATCAAAGTTGTGCATTAGTCATTTAAATATGTTGTCAGGTCTGTATTTCTGTCTGGCCTGTACTGTTCATGCCCTGCAATGCGCATGAACTGTAAGTTGCAAGTTGTCTAGTTTCAGAGTGAATGTACCTATCTCCTTTATCTTGTAATTGATTGTATTATGTGTCTGTCATTGCTGATGTTTCTGCATTTCAGCATGTAGGATGGTGGTCACCAACAATTGTAAGAGGTGAAGACCGTGAAGCTGTTCACATTCCAAACCACAAGTTTACTGTGAATGTTGTGAGAAATCTCACTCAAAAAACTCATTGGCGTATTAAAACCCACCTAGCCATCAGTCACTTAGATGTCAGCAAAATTAATGTGAGCATTGTTGTAATTGTGTAGTTGATAAATTCTGCAGCAAAGAAATGAATTGGTTCTTTCTCATTTGATCATCTCAAAATGTCCTTGCCCCTCTGCAGAACATTGTAGCTGATATGCGTAAGGTTTTAGCGAAGAATCCACAAGTGGAACAACAGAAATTGCACAGAAGAGTATTCTTGGATAATATTAATCCTGAAAATCAGGCCCTCATGGTGAGATTTAATTCATTACAACACATATGAAGGGAATAATTTCTCTCGAAATTAAAGAAAAACAGCTGGCGTTCCTGCAGCTATCACAAACCCAACCGGAGAGTTACATAATTTTTTGAATTGAGTTTGATCTAAAATATGCATTCATGATGCAGTTTTAACTCAACACTTATGTTTATATGATTTACATTCATGATACAGATTATGGTGTCCTGCTTTGTGAAGACCTCACATTTTGAGGAATATTTATGTGTTAAGGTGGGAATTCCTTTCTTTGCCATTGCTCTCTGTCAATAAAGAGTCGAAGACTACTCAATATTACCTTTAAATGATGCATTCTTTAGAAGTCCAAGCTTAAATAAGTATGGGGTAATGGGGAAATACTGAATTTAAACTGTTGCTAGTGGTACAAATTGGTGCAAATAGAATCCTCCAATGTCTATTACCATTTGAATGTTTCTTCAGAAGTTGATAGAAATGGCAGCGAATGCAAAAACCTCGGAGATTTTTTTTATAACGTATTTATACTCGTATTGACATGACACCGGATGTTTTCTACTGGAATTCAGTTTAGATAAAACTCGTTATGATCATTGTATTTGATTTTTGATTTTTATATTTTTTATTTGAACAGGAAGCCATTCTTCTTGATCTACTCAGAGTCATCAGGCATCATCGTGCTCGATTAGCCACTCCCATTCGCACAGTTCAGAAAATATTTACTGATGCAGACTTGGACAACGTGCCATTTTCAGATTCTATGTATAGTCGAGGAGGAGTGTCAAATCGCCCCATGTTATTGATTGAACCTTCGTATAAAGTCAATGGGGAGGATAAGAGTAAGAATCAAGCTCGATCAGCCCGAGCAAATGGGGAGGAAGAGGTCAAGGGAGCTGCTAAGTCAGTACCAGATAATAAAGTAGAAGCTAAAGGTGAAACAAATTTAAGCACTGATTCTAAATCCAGATCAACAACATCTGATGATAAGGCAAAAGATGGGCTGAAATCAGATTCTGAGGCTGGAAAAGTTCTCAAAGTCGAGACCAAGGAGGATCTGAAGACGACTTCAAAATCCTCATCTGATCCTAAGCTGAGTAGCAGTGGAAAAACTGATAACAAGTCTGTTGAAGAACCAAGTCCCACGGCTGATAGTTCTTCTAAGCAACCGCAAAAGGTGGGGAAAGATACTAGCTCAGTCTCGTCACCGGAGTTGGGGGCCAGAAGATCAGACAATGCTTATTCAACTTCACATTCGAAACAAGATGTAAGACAACAAGTTGCACAGACACCTCCGACTAAGCCTTCTCTTGAAGAGAATATAGTTCTTGGGGTTGCTCTGGATGGCTCAAAGAGGACTCTTCCCATTGAGGAAGAAATGGTTACCACACCAAATCCAGAAGAGGCAAAGGAGTTGGCTACGTTGCGTAGTGGTAGCGGGACAGCAGTAGCTGAGGAGAAAAATGATGGTAAGAGATCTAACACCCCTGGTTCTCCGAGCAACGATCAATCGGATCAGCAAGAGTAGGAGCATCCGGCCTCCTGCACTGCTCAAATTGTTCGTATAGTTGACACTGTACATATCTTATAAGGTAACTTGGGGATCTAGGCACATCTTCCATTGATTGATCGTCAGATATCAACAAAAAGAAGCTCTGCTTCAGTTTTATTGAGTAGGTATCGCTTCTAAGTTCCAATTTTTGTGATGGATATTGGGGCATAAATCCTTTTCTCCTACATTTTTTGGGAATGTGGATTTTGTTTCTCTTTCTTCAATAAATCCGTTTGTGCTGAGTTTTTGCAACCATATGGGCCTTTGATGACACACACACACACACACAGAGGCTTTATCACGAAGATTTAGACATTACTAACACGCAAATATATATTATTTTATAAAAGGCATATTGCCTTAAAAATTGGACACGCATTTAAAAGTAGGCAAGGAACACAATAGCTTTCTATTTGAACTTTATTCGATATCCCTATAATTTCAGAACACCCTAGGTCAGAAAAGGTGCTGTTGAGGCTCAATTCGACTCCGGAAATCATCCGTTTTACAGATGGAAGAACAAACTTTATGAACAGAGGGAAAAGAATCATCCATTTTACAGTAAAATTCATCTGTTTGTTTTTTCATAAAGTATGATAATGCTAGTACATGATAATTATAAATTATTACATCTGTTCAATAAAAAAATGAAATGCATTACATCAAACAAAATAATCTAAGACAGTGGAAATGAGTAGCATATAACATTACACATATATCCTAAATCCTGTTCAAGATAATTGTATAAATGATCACGACCTCAATTTTACAAAGATATCTCACCCCTTCCACAACCATGAATGAAGAGGAACCATTTATTTTCCAAGCCACACATACTATATGCCGGCTAAATTTATGTAAGGCATTGACACGACAGCCACACGAACAACCTCAAGCACTGCACATACAATCAGGAGCTGGATACGTATAAATAGACTGTTGGGACTTGCGTAGTCTGAGTAGCCCTTGCCGGTTTTTATGCCCTTCAACGACCGCCTCTTGGAACTCCGGCCAATCCAAGCTCTTGTTCAAGAAAAGCTGCCCTAATAGGGCCATGTTAGGCCGTATAGTCTTCATGTTTTCGTATGTTCGATGACCAACCTGGAATTTGGACATGAAATCACAATCTTGAAGTTCAAACACCTATGTTCTAATTCAGTTTGATATCTGGTTTATGTATTGACACTGTAGATATAGAAAAGATCGATACAGAGAATTACTTACCACTGCATTGTGCATGTTTCCTGGCGAAGCGGAGATGAAGATATCACTGTGCATGCTTACATAGTAATCAACTGCAGCTAATAGGGAAGCCTTTCCTTTAATTTGAGCTCTTTCCTCTGAAGAGGCAAGGCTCTTTTTATCTTCCATAAGAGGAAATAAACTGCGTAAGGTCGAGATCCTAGCTTCCCCACCATATACCTGAAATAGAATCACAAAAAACAGCAACTTCAGAATACGAAACCACAGGTTTCACTATAACAGTTTATATGCCTAAAAACATGGAACTTTGCACGACATACCTTGTGAGAAGCAAGATACAAGCGAGTGGTGTTGTCGAACCCCAGAGCTGCTAGCAGCAATCCAATTTCTTCTGGTGTCAATGGGCACCGTCCTTGACTCCTCAACTCCTCGTCAGTAAATTGAGAATTTAACACCCGTCCCTGCCAAATAACTTGTCGATACTTGGCAAGAGCCAAATTTTCAGCCTTACCTCCACCGAAGTCGCAAGCTGAGTGGGCAGCCATATCCTGAGCAGTAAATGAAACTAGAGTATTATTGTGTGAAGTTACAAAGGAAAGTCAAAGTAGTCCCGAAACAGCCCCTTCATTTGGTAAAGATGTTTATATCATCCAAAAGGGCTAAAACAATGTAGGAGTCTCATTAAAGGGTGATAATATACTACAAGAACAAATCTCAACAGAAAATAGTCGAATTAGATTCTAAGATACTGCCTCCGTCCCACAAAAATAGTCTATCTTCATTTTTCACACATATTAAGAAAATATATTTAATGTACTTGGAAAAGCAAATTTAACCCAAAAATTACCTATCACGCTGTTATAAATTCATTAAAATAAATAACCCAAAAAGGAAATGGTTAGTTCCAACAAACATTAAGTGACTAATCGTCTTTTATCCTACAGCTAACAAGAAATGTGGATTATTAGGACGAATGAAAAGGAAATAAGACTTTGTTTGGGGCATGGATATTATCAACACTACATGCAAGCACACCTTGTCAAAGCGAAGGTGGAGGACAACGAACTTTCCACTCCCTTGTTTGCCTTTAGAATCAGTTACTTTTTTTAGGTAGTTACTGCTGTCGACTTCGCTTGTGGTAGGAGGATATCTGAGATGACTAACAAGAGCATTGCCCAGATCCCTAATGTGAGGAACAAAATCTAGAGCCTGGAAGTTGACCTTACACCGTAATCTTTGGATTTCCTCGGGCATATTGTCAAAAGCCAGACGATGAGAAAAAGGTGCAATCGCAGCAATTCCATAACTGGAAAACCAAAATATGATGGTTAAACCCAAAAGTAAACTGAAGCTCCGAACTAGAGAAGATGTTTCTATTAAATAAGACGCCAGCTGCATAAGATGCTGACAGATTGAAGTGTTTTGAGTTATACAGCCAATTTGAAGATTTTATTTAGGTAAGAATGATTTTCTTCAGACAAGTAATAAGATTCTTGATCTTGAGTTCAGAACAAGCTACACTAGAAGGTCGTGAAACACGTAAAATTTCAGAAAACAAGCCATGGAAATATGAATCATTCCCAGGACATGGAAAATAACAAAAACAAAATTTGCAGAAGGGAACGAAAACTAAACCGAGTCAAATAATAGAAGCAAGCAGCTCAATTGAGTATATGACAAGTGAAATCATAATTTCAAATCTAGAAACTGAAAGAAATCTCTACGACACCAACCTCTGCAGGACAGGCGAGACATTTTCCAGATACCAGTTTGCTGAAGCATGGACGGGTGCTGTTTTAACTCTGGTAGCTCGAATTGCTTCAGCATAATACTCCCGAGTGCTCCAAAAGTATTCATCAGGCAACCCTTTAACAATAGATATGTCATCTTTCAATACATTAATGAAGTGATCCACGTCAAAAATATCCTCGAATGTGCTGCAAGGAAAAGAAAAAGGAGCATTTTTCTCGTTCAGGTTAAAGTTATAGGACAAACAAAAAAGAAGAACTAGAACTCTCGTCCTAACAAAATTCATTTGAAGTGTAAGAACTCAATAAAGAGGACCTTGAATCTTTCCAAACAGGATTTACTTCAAGATGCGGAATTATGAGTGTTGCATTCAAAATTTTAGCAAGAGCAACTGCATCACAAATCTTTATAAACGGATTATATATATTAGTAAATAAATATAACTAATATTAATGAGTTCAAAAGAAAACACAGCTTGCGCATGGGCTGCCTAATAATAAACTGAAGCACTCACACCCATTCTCTGCTGGTTCAGTCCTCCATCAAGGAACACCTGAATATAGCCTTGAGATTTCTCAGGCAGAGCTGCTGAAGCAAGATGGCCAGTCATTTAAAACAGACGAATCAGATCACTTGCACATCAATTTTAGAACTCATTACTTGCGGATATAGACAAGCTACGGTTCAGTTATCCATTTTTCTAATTATTACCCTAAAAGATAGGAGAAAAAAATTCAAAACAGAAAAATATTTTACTTACTGGAGATACTGTCTTGGCGGATATAAGGTTTCCATCCTTGGTTGGCCAAAGGCTTCCAAAGTTCAGCCTGTTGCTCAGCAGACTGGGCAAAAAGGAGACAACAAAAGCAAGTATAGATCAGTGACCTGAAGAACGAACCAAGTGGATATTGATAAAGACATGCAATCCTAAGTAAACGAGCCTGTTTAGTGAGCTCTTACTCACAGTTTGGCGTTCCAGAGCACTCATAAGTAAACGAGAATGTCTCGGTTTCGGAGCATTCCACTCCTGCACCAGATAATTAG
The DNA here is from genome assembly GCA_026008535.1 of Perilla frutescens. NCBI lineage: Eukaryota > Viridiplantae > Streptophyta > Magnoliopsida > Lamiales > Lamiaceae > Perilla > Perilla frutescens. The sequence goes on from BRKX01000016.1 coordinate 8,244,599, forward strand.
CCTATGAGAATGATAATATGCAGACTGAACGACAAGTTCTAAATGACAAGATTTAACTTTTCTGGTAAATCAAAGCATACACATACATTAACCCGGGAAACTCATATAAGACTCATCTGCCTAAAACTTTAATAACCAGGGAAAATGAGCCGCTAAATATGGATTCATTCAGATGGCTATTCAGCCTCCAGAGTTCTATTTAAATCTCTTTTGCTCTGTTTCCTCTTCAATCCTTCGACGATGCAGAGATCCAGAAGAGCCATAAATCCAGCCAGCACCAAACTCATGCTTGTCCAGGGGAACAACTAAAATATGAATTTTACATACGCAAATACAGATCCATCGTGAGGTCAACATTCCATATGAACTTAATTGAACCCTTGACTATTTGAATTTGAGTTTCCTATTATCATATAACTAACATACATAATAAACAAATGATTTGACCAAATACTTCTACGCTCAACCAATTTGCTAGAAAAACCGAACTATTTCACCATTCCATTTTCGGAAACTCAAGCCAAGTTCCCAACTGTTCAGTTTCTACATAAATATACCTCCTCCATACACCGACATATGAATACTATTTCAATTATATAAAAAACACTGCCACCAAATCAAAGGAAATCAACAGCGGCAACAAAATCCTCAACAACCGAATAACTAACCAAGAATCCAGATTCCCAAAATTCCAATCAAGACCAAATCTTTCTCTAATTAACTATTCCAACCTTCCACAAAATGCCATTTCACATCAAAGGAAAAAGGTTTCTTGTTCGAATCTCACCCTTTTGCAACCATCTGCCCTATAGGCTATAACTGAGCAAAACATAGATATAAAAAAGCAACAGAAACAAAAAGGGCAAAACTCTCAAACAGTAAGACACGGAATGCACATACTACTATGGATCAACATAAAAATGACAGCAAAAATATCGAAAAATACCGAGAGAAGAGAGGGTAAGGCATGGGTGGAAGGAGTGAAAAGACTGGGAAATAGAAAGGGCAGCAGCAACACAAGGGCTCCAGCCATGGTTCCTCCTCTGTGGTTGTGACGATGAGAATTACAACTCTCCCTCATACTAATAATAATGGCCCTTGATCTTTATTGCAACAGAACTGCACATGTATTTTTATAATTGTTTAGTCAATGAATTTCAACTCCGAACCTTGGAACACTAAACTAAAGTAACTTTCATGTGAGAGAGCCAGAGAGAGAAACAGAGAGAGAGAGAGAGAGAGATGGACTACAATTAAAGAAGGGCCATTTTCATTATCAGTTCACACGCTTATTTATTACACACACACACTGACATACACACAGTATGCTAATTCACCACCAAAAAACAAAAAACAAAAAACAAAAATACATACCAAAATACACAAATTCATGCATCCATTTATGCAAAGATACAATTTTTTTCCCATTATTACAAACATAATTCAGTTATTAACTTCAGTAAGTAGTAATGCAAATTTAGTAAAATCGAACCCAATAGACCAAATTAAAGACCCATCCTTCCTGAAAGATGTTGATAGAATTCGAAATAGCAACCTTCAATTACAAGCTAGCTAGCTAATATATTGATTTAATCGATGGTGGTTTATAATTGAGTTTTGATGGTATATTGAAATTAGTACTAATAATTAGTCTATGAAACTCAGTTCGAGCAATAAAGTCGTTATATAAACTTACATAAGAAAAAAAAATTCCATTTCGCTTCCAACGGTCATTAGATACCAAATTTATTGCCCAAAGTGAATAAGTAATGATTCCATTGAAAAATATGTTTTCCTTTGGAGATACAAAATGAATATTCTAATCAACGATTGCAAGCAAAGCAATAGATAAAGGAATGAAAATTTTCCCCCCAAAAGTGCATAAAATTATAGTTAGAATTATTTATTTTCAGTTTAGAGCATTTGTTCCCAGTAAAAAAAATTGATGGAAAATGATGTGCTAACTACTAATTATTTATATATCTATAATGCATTTATGAAGCAGCCATCCCAAAATATTATGAAATATGCTATTTATTGTTCTTGTCATTTTTTACCTAACTCAAGGCACCACCCCATGACGTATGATCATGTTTTGTTTAGATTAATATCAAATATTTGTTTCTTTTAGTTCTTTTCTTCAAACCCTATTTAGTACTAATATTCTATAGCCATAAATCAAGGAAATGAACTATGTATTAAACGAGTTGAAATTTGTTGGTTTTTTAAAAAATAAAAAATTCAAAACGACTCCTTACGCCTACTTGGGGGGAAATTCTATGACGTTGTAACATTTAGTGTGTCCTGTGTCACAATAGACTTAATGTGACACTTTCATGTGTTAGAATAGACCCATTGTGACATTGTGACACATGAAAGTGTCACATTAGGTCTACTGTAACATGACATAATCTTCTATATTTATGCTCAACTTATATTAATTTTAAGTTTTCAAATGAAACTTGTACAAATTAATATGTATACGAAAAAATCTCCAACCAAATTAATCAAGTTATCGGTTAGAGATCCTTTAATCTTCTATAGCTATGCTTAACTTATTAATTTAAGTTTTCAAATGAAACTAATGTAAACAAAAATCTCCAACCAAATTAATCAAGTAATAGGTTCCAAATCCTTAAGAATCATTAAAGACTAGAAAAATGGCACATTTGTCCTAGCTAATATCATTCTTGTTTACACTGTCCATTAATTTACCATTCCACTTTTAGTTAGATATATATATGACCTGAAACTTCAATTATACTTAGGTGGAGTATGAAATAGAGCTACTTTTTTTAATCCCCAAAATGTTGGGGGAAAAAATGCTAAGTGAGAAAAAAAAAAGGAAAAGAAAAAAGACAGCTAGTTTTTTTTGTGTCGGTTCATAATAATGGGCCACTGCGCCATCAAAGCCCAAAATATCATGAGTTCTCTATTTCTTCACCAATATATATATATATATATATATATTATGAAAACCATTTTTAAGTAACGCACTCCCTCAGCCAAAGAGAAAAGTCTTTGGTCCAAATACATAAATCATTACAAGATGCACCAAATTGTGCTAAACTGTGAATTACCAAATTTATCTCCCAATACATATGTCGAAAATAAATCCAAAATTTCCTCGGAACGAATCGCTTCAACTAAAGGGGTGAGTTCTCTCTCTGTAAACCTCATGCTCTCCTCACCATTTTCAAGAGATCGGATAGCAAAAATGAATCTGAATAAACCACATACTAACATATGAATATTTAATTCCACATTCCGTTTTTTTAGTCATTGCATATTGTAGTAGTTTTGGAACGACCCTGAATTAGTAAAAGAATGGAAGGATTTCACATGACCAAAAAAAAATAATTAAATTTATACTTTATAGAATGATTAACAGGGAATTGAAAAAGGTAAACTTAAAAAAGAAAGGAAGAAAGAATGAAGAAAGAATGGTTTATTGCATATAAAATCACAACTTTTAGCCAATTTTTGGTTTTAGACATGACTTTTAAATTTTGACGATAATACCATAACTTTACATATTTTTACAATTAAAACATCAAACAGTATTTGGGGAAGATTTGTGTTGACGTGGTTGGCTGATTGTTTCACGTGTAACATTGGTTGTCTATTTAAAATGACGATATGTTTGGGTTAATAGAACGGCGTAATTTCAGCAAAATTTCTTACTTGTTTTTTTGAAAATTGAACTTCAACATTATGCGGTGGACTCGATGTGCTTGTTCCTCCTTCATTTAGATTGTAAATATGTTGTTGCCCATGTTAAATTAGGAGTTGTTCATCACAATATTTGTCTAAATATTCATTAATTGATAGGATTTGGATAAAAAAGAGCATCTCATCATTCTTTGAAAATGTCAGTGTACTCGAAGTCGTAGAACTGAAAAAGTGAACCTCCAATCACTTGGCATCTAAAATGTAAGGACAATAAAATGAAATTAGACAAATATTGAACAACATATTATGTTCATATATATCCCTAAAGTTCGACAAATTTCATAATTTTCGCACCATAGTGTATATGTTGCAAGACCCCTCAAACAAGCATAGGGATGTAAATGAACTAAAGCAAGCAGAACGAGCTTGGCTTGTTAAGGCATAGTAGTGCTCGAGCTCTATTAGAATTTTTTTTCTTATATTCAAGTTTGACTCGATAAATATTTATCATGCTCGAATTCGGCTCATGAAATGCTCAAAAATTTACTAATCGAGCCCAAGATCGAATGCACGAAAAAAAACTTATTTAATTTACATATTTGCGTTTGAGCTCCAAAAGATGCTTGTTTAATTTACAAGTTCAAAATTTATAATATTCATGAACATGTTCGTGAATATGTTTGATTAAGCTCGAGGTCAAATATGCTCACGAGCTAGTTGAGCTAAACACTAATATGTTCTAGCTTAATTCGGGACTCGAGCTCGACTCGTTGATAAAATGAACGAAATTGAACGAACGACTGAACTCTAAATAGTTCACGAGCGGTTCTGTTCGTTTACAATCCTAAACAAGCATACAACAAATCATTTCCCTACCTAAGCAACAAAAAAAAAGCATATTATTTCACAACCCAAAAATAATTAGCAGTTAGTTAAACATCGAAAGTCACTGATGTTTTAATTACAAAAATATGCATAATTATGATATTATTTTAAAGATTTAAAAGTCATGTCTAAAACAAAAAAAAAAAAAGTGAAAAGATGTGACTTTACATGCAATTAAGCCAAGAAAGAATAAAAATCTATTAATCTCTTATGTTGTAAGTTGTAATATAAAACATATTAAGGTGTAGCATATTGCACTAACTAAAATTTAGTGTAAATGAATCTTAACGTACTTATACATTATTAGGGTGTAGCACATTGCACTAATTAAAATTTCAAAACGTACTTATACATTATTAAGGTGTAGCACATTGCACTAATTAAAATTTCAAAAAATAAATTTGTCAGAAGTGGGATTTGAACCCACGCCTTCATACGAAGACCAGAACTTGAGTCTGGCGCCTTAGACCACTCGGCCATCCTGACATATGCATATTTTTGCAACTGTTTATTAACTCAATTAAATTTCAAATTACTAAAGATCCGAATTTCACATATTAGATTAGTTTAGTTTGTCTTATTTAAAAAGAAATATAAGTATTGTTCACACAAATAAAAAACTTATCACTTGGTTGCAAATGCAACACAATCAATGTAACAAAAGGAGAGCTCTTTTATTGAATTTCAAACAAAATTCTTGACATTAGTACTACGTACATAAGTATATTCATCTAGTTGCAACATTTATCATCCACTTACCCATCTAGATAAGTGCCCGCGTGTTTATGCAAAACATATATGAATGATGTCTGCATGCATTATAGAATTTAGAAGATCTCCAATACAATATTTATATAGATATATATATAGGTATATACAAAACACACACAAAATGTCCCTCAAATAAGAAGTATGTGCCTCGTGCAAGTCATCGGAGTTAGCTTTAAAATTCGATTAAATTAAATAATTTATCTCGCCCAGTAAACTGACCACCAACTCCTTTAGTTTTCATCAGCCAGTGTAAGGCAGCCTGCAACGAATTAAATATGATTTCATCACATTATTTCCTAATTTAAATATATATATATATATATATATATATATAGAGAGAGAGAGAGAGAGAGAGAGAGAGAGAGAGAGAGCTTTTGGAATAGAAACGGTATTCAAAACGAATTCATAAAATTCACTAATTAATCAATAGCCAAATATTTGCATATACTTCGTCACTTTCAATCATTAATGACACGTGTTTAATATTTGTCATGAGATACGTGTCATTATACATGGCTCTAATTGAACAATAATTAAGGAAAAAAAGCACCACTTCTCCCAATTATTCTTGCAGTCATTATAAAAGCTTAATACTTAATGAATATAATTAGCATTATTTTAATCATATTTTATTTGCGAGCAAGATTTTTTAGGATAACTCCAAGAAAATAAGGTATCTTCAAGTTTGCATCACCAACTTCTAACATCGTGCATGTCGTGTCATATAAAATATACCAGTGTATATTGGCTTTTATCTCATCTTCCATTTTTTTTATTAGAAGCTTGAACTTTAAAGTATATTAAATTCTCTAAAGAAGAATACTCCAAGAATAATATTTTATAATAATTAAAAATTATAGTCCCAAATTAGGATCGGTTATAACTAAAAATAAACTATACATTGTAATATTCCACATATTTTTAGGATTATTCTTAATAAATTTACCTCTATATAGTAATAAAATGACATTAAATTTCAAATTATATACCTATATAAAATTTCTAGAATTATGAACCCTGTTATATTAATCTTAAATGATATGAAGTGCTTATATACATTTGTCTGTGACAATGATTTCATTTTTTGGGTTAATATTGCATCTTTTAACTAGCGTATTATTCACAGTACAACATTGAATCTTCAAAATTTAATTTATACACAATGTAAATGCAGGATATATGTACATTATTTGTTTTTAAAATTCATGATTTAAAGTCGTGATGTTAAAAATATGAAGGGATATATTTCCAAGTGTCGTATAATGTATATTATTTTTTTAAATTATATAAAATTTTTATATGTAAATCTCTATTTAAGAATAATATCCATATAGTAATATTTTTCTCCGATTCCAATAATATTACTGTATAGAAATTTTAGCACTCGATTTAAAAATAATCTCAGTATAATAATATTTTTCTCTGATCCCAATGATATTACCGTATAGAAGTTTTTACTATAATAGAAGACACACTACAAGATATGTCAATTTTTCGATTAAGAGTCAGCCATCCAGAAAAATCACGGATAATCCAAATAAAAAACTATTATAGATAATTCTGTTTTATAATTTAGAAAATACTAAAATAATATTGAAAAGGAACAATTTTTGAAAATATAACTTTTTAAGGGAAAACCCATATGGATACACAATATATGAAGATAAATTAAAGTATTAAACATTGCATAACTTCCATACCAAAGTCACAACAATTTGTAAATCAAAGAATTAGTAATTAAGCCCATATAGCAACTTGTGAAAAGAATTTTTTTTTGTGCAAATATGAATATGACCATTTATGCATGATACAAAAAAAAGTATTATAGTCATTATCTTCATATAAAATTAGTTTTAAATCAAGTTTTGGGATTAAAATCTAAAATTTTCTTAAACTTTTTAATTTTATTATTTCTCTTCATTCATAGTTTTTTTTTTAAAATTATTTTGGCTTGCTTTCCCATTCTTCTTGAAATCAAAACCAAGAAATTTCAAACATAATAGCATTCCTTCCCATTTTCTTCAATTATAATTTCTTATGTTTGGATTTATTTTTATAATCATTACTGCCTCTATTTCAAAATGTTTCTTGTTTTAGGTGATTTAGAATCAAGAAATCATTTTTTAAGTAATATTTCTCTACCTCCCATATGATATTAAATCTCAATTTAGATAAGAGAATTTGTAGGCTTTAGACAGGGGTTGTAAAATATCTAAAACAACAAATATTTTGATACAAAATAAAACTCCTAAAACAATGAACATTTTGAAACGGGGGGAATATTAATGAAAATTGAATATAGCCGATTAAAGTGCATAATTATTTAATTTTAGTTTTTAGTAAATAATTAATTATCAAGATTGATTATTTCATAATTAAATGTATATATGTATACATTATTTCTTCCATCATATATATTAATTATGGTTTATTTTATTATAATTAATTAAATTTTTTGTAACAACTATAATTAAAATAATAAATTTGATAACTGAACACAACGAGAAATTGGTAAGATATTGGGGAGGGGGGGGGGGGGAATTGATTATCCAGTTGGGTGACAATTTACCTCATCACCTGATCAGGTAAAAAATAAGGTAGGATTGCACTGTTTGAATAAAAATAATCTTGTGTTTGGATTGGTTGATTGCAATTTTAATAATTTAGGATAGATTGTCAATATTATGTTTGGATTCAATGATTATGATTAAAATGTTAAAAAATACCTAAATTGCCCTTTATATAAGATATTTATTTATAATTATTAAAGTTGATATTTTTTTATTTAAAAATATTTGAAATCATGAAATTGGAATTAATCGATGCACAAAAATAATTTACCCAATTTTAAGAAATAATGAACGAATAAAAAATAGTTTATTCTTCAAAAATTCTTTTTTAATTACATATTGGTATTCACATTAATATTATATTTATATATCAATATCCTCATCATTATTATTAAATTGAAATTATGGTTTTTATGGTAGAAACTATGAAATTGTGAATAAAATTATGCAATTTCATAAATTTTTTATTATTAATTTGAAATATTCAAAAATAATTTAGATAAGGATAATTAAGTAATTTTATGTTGATTAAAAAGTAGGATGGAAATAATCACCCCATTTTTTGGGTGATTAGTTATCACCTAAATGGGTGATAGGAGCCCGGGCTCATCATCAATACCGGGCTCCTATCACGCGAACCAAACATTTGATTAGATTAGATTATTTTATCAATATACCCTAATCCCACATAAACCCACAAACCAAAAACCCCCTTAATCGGTTATCAAAATGAAGCAGCAAGACCTTCACTAAGGATATTATGTCTCCTTCACTAAACTTTTTTTTATGATGGCTAAAATAATATTTTTGTAACCAATATATAGTAGTACTGCAATAGCTAGTCATGCATTTTTCTCAATGACATAATCCTAAAAAAAATGAATAATGTTTTCTAAAACTTTTTACTACTAATTACTATAAACTAATTTTGATTTATTAATTTTAAAAATACCCCTCCCTAACAACCATATAATCATCTAATATATAGCAATTAAGACATGCTAGTCTAAAAAAAAATATTTTATTTTAACATGCTAGTAGATCACACATTAATACTAATAATGCACAAGATATGTTGTATATATAAAAATGAAATAATGTTCGCAAAAACAAAAAAAGAAAAAAAAGTGAGAACGTAATGAAAGGCATTAAACAGACTGACCCGAGCTTAAGGGATGTATCTGAACTGTCATAATCTTGTGGAGGGCCGGCGGAGTTGCAGGCATTTGTGACGGATTCCGACGACTGCCCTTCCTCATACACAACCATCTCTGACTCTGCAACTGTTGCCATTGATCTCTTCTTCCCATTTGATAAATCTATCACCTTAAGTAGTCAAAGATCGATTAATGCCCGGAGAGAGAGAGAGAGAGAGAGAGAGAGAGAGAGAGAGAGGACACACTAGAGTTGATCAGCCTCGTACCTGCAGTCGTAGTCGTTTGTTCTCTTCCATAAGTTGCATTCCCTGCACGTTTCATAGGCTTAAGACAGAAAAACTAAATAAAGATCGAATAAGTAACATTTTTCACTAAATAATGCATGTGATTGATATGTAGGATTCATCAACCTTGACCAAATTAATCGTAAGCTCGAACATGGCTTCTTCTCGTACAAATCAGAGTGTGTGTGTGTGTGTGTGTTGCAGAGTGTAGCAACTAATACTATTTGTTTGGACATCATGTTATAGTTTAATACTAGTGTAAGAACATATATATCATCAAGTTTGGATGCATGCATACCTTTTCTTGAAGTTCACCGATCTCTTTCATGATTTTCTCTCCCTGCCAACACCACAAAATTTTTAGATCAAGCCAAGGGTGTTGATGATTAATTAACATCTCGTCTAAAATTTAAGCTAACATAGAGAAATATCATTTGAATTTTTTTTTTTTATTTGAATCTTCAAATATTAACATCAAACCTTCTTCTCTATGACGCGGCTCAGTCCAACTTCAAGCGACTTCTCCAACTGCTGCAACTCTTGAACACTTAACCCTTGAAGTTCCTCTCCTCTCATTCGCCTTTTTTTAATAATTCCAAAAAATATGGATGATTTTTTCACGCAAATTAATGCTGATTCTTGAAGAGCTAGCTATCTGTATTTGTAATATTTATTTAAGCACATTACCTAAGCTGATGGGTTCTCTCAGCCACTTCTTTGCTTAGCCTAGAGTGGTTTCCATCCTCTACTAGCTGCATCACATTATAATTCGTCAATTTTTATTTAAACCGTTGTCTTTTGAATGTTGTAAAACATGAAGGGAAATAGACTAGCTAGGGTAATGTACCTGCAGCTCGAGGCATGGCTGCTCCATCTTATCAAGGTTCTTGGAGTGCAAATTATGCCTTCCGAGTATTTCCTTCATACTTCATAACTCAAGCAAAGTCAGGAAAAATAAAAATAAAAATTTAAAAAGAAAAAAAGAAAAAGAAACATCTTTCATATTTGGTAGCAGCCTGATCTAGAGTCTAGACATGAAGAATAAAGTAGAAAATTTATTTACTTTTCATAATCAACAATATATAGAAGATATTGTATCATAATTATGCAGTAGAGAGATTTTTTTTTGAAGGAGCAATAGAGAGAATTGAAGAGCAGGTTGTTCATAACCAGCCATGAGCGCTCCTCTATTCTAATTTCTAAGGAATCACACAAATTCTATAAAATTATACTTTCATTTGAGTTAATGAGTGGAATGGAAGAACTTGTAACTTATAGAGGTAATGAGTATAAATCAATGTGTACTTTCTAATAGGACTTCACAATGCAATTAATTGTCACTCATGTGTGATAATTTGCAGGTTATTGCACATTAGCACGTAGTTTACTACCAAAAAAAGATCTTTAGTGACAATATTATTAGTGACGACAAATATCGTCACTAATAATAGACTCAAGTAACAACACGTCGTCTCTAATAATTACATATCATTTCTAATGACAAAATAATTTTTTAATTTATTTGGGACAAACTTTTAGGGACGCTCTATTTGTGACGATTTCGTCACAAAATATATTTTTAAGTAACAATAATGTCATCACAAAAATCTTATTAGAGATGACATGTGATAATTAAAAACGACATGTCGTTACTAAAAGTCTTGTATTAGTGACGACATTTGTCGTTGATAATTATCTTGTCTCTAAAGACCATTTTTTTGTAGTGATTTCCGAGATTTCCCCATTACAAATAAAAAAATACGCATTTTATTCCACATCACTAAAACCCCTTTGATGTGTGATGAAACTTTAAATCTCATTTTTAGAAAATTGTGTGATTTTCCAATAAATATTTAATGACCACCTCAGGCCTTGCTCATGTGTAGTGGGTCATCATATATCATCTAAAAGTTTAAACTGTGGTATCATTTAATACAGTTGAAATCTTCCATTGCACATTTTGTGTTGCATTCCGTGTTGCACATTCAATTTTCTTAGTTTTTTTTTTCAATTTTTTTCCTTGATTTCAATTTCTTATACTTTAGTTTAATTTTATACTTATTATTTAGAATTCATCAAACCCAATTAGGATGCATTGTAATTTTTTATTATTTAATTTAAAAATTTGAATTATTAATTGATTATTTGAAAAATTAAAGACTAAATATATATATAAAACCCTAATTGGGTAGGATGAACCCTAAATAATAAGTGTAAAATTAAACTAAAGCATAAGAAATTGAAATTTGAGAAAAAAATTGAAAAAAAATTAAGAAAATCGAGTGTGCAATACGGAATGCAACACAAAATATACAATAGACGATTTCAAATGCATTTAATATAATTTATTGCCTTCAATAGCATCATAATATGTATGATATGATTATGTGGGAGAGAAACAATATTATAAGTTTAAAGCTATTATCAAAGTTGAGCTTGGATAATCAATTCAAAATGTTATTAATTATATGATCGAGCATCATTTATTCATATCGAATGTTAACTAAATTAACTTGATAGATTACAGCCCAAGTAGATGAAATTTCAATGATTCATATATTGAAAGAAGAAATGAGAAGTTACTGGAGTATATAGTATGATAAACCCCACGATGCATTTCCATGAACAACTTTTTTCTCTAACAATCAAATAATCTATCATGCAGATATTTAACAAGTTTCTTACCTTTTTCCCATATTCCTACTTTGCCATAATCCATGAACTCAAACAAATGCATGCAACAGATGCATCGTTTTCCTAAGACTAATTATATAATTTTTTTTTTCAATTGTGACAAAAATAAATTAAATCTGTAATCGTTATAGATGAGTGAGTTTTGTATTAACTCTCTCCTCTGATAAAAATCATAAAATAACTCGCAACCGTCCATACAAGATTGCAAGCCACTAACCAATTAAGTCAGGTGTGATATATCATATATATATATGACGATATGCTCAATCTACACTTATATCCAAAATAAAAATATTTAAAATTGGGTCAACAGATCAGGAAGAGTTTGCTGGGGTTATGATGAGCTCTCTCTCTCTCTCTCTCTCTCTCTCTCTCTCTCTCTCTCTCTCTCTCTCTCTCTCTCTCTCTCCCTCCAGCGGCGGATGTACGCAGGGTGAGGGGGACTTGCACCCCAACGATTTTTTTTAATTTTTTTATAAAATCTTTTTAACGAATTATTGATTTTGCACTCCAATTTTATTTTATTTTATTTTAATTAAGGTGATTATGGATCAATTCTCAGACTCAGTCTTTCCGTCGAAACTCATATTTTTTCAAGCTTAATTTATTTATCCCACACTACGAAAACAAAAAATTCATTTAAATAATACAGTCATTAAACAAACATATTAAGTCTGAAAATTAAACTAAATTTTCACTTAAAATGGCCTAAATATATGACTAACTATATTACGCGAGGTCAATGTTTATATAGTGATGATATCGCTCGTATCATTTATTGATATTTGTTACTTTGGATTTGATGCAACAATGGTGCATGAATAAGTGTTGTAAAATCAAGGGCCGGGACAAACAACAAACTGTTTGCGAAGAGGCAAAAAGCATAAAATATTCCAAATTGTACACTCCCGAGAAAAAAAAATAAAAAATAAAAACCCCCCACAAAGCAAACACCTACTATTTCAACTGAAAAGATGGAAGGAGAAATGTTTTAAGACATGTTAGGTAACAGTAAAAACAGAAGATTCAAGAATATTTAGATTTTGAATGGGTCTTCACTTTTAGGTTAGGACCCCAGAAAACACTCACCACAATTAATCCTCATTTCTAATTACAGCTGTTTAAAGAACCCGGCCCACTTCGGGAGAGAGAGAGAGAGAGAGAGAGACCTGGAGCTGGCATACTCGAAAAGCTTTCCGGTGGAGGAGAAGATGATGAGACCGACATCGGCGTCGCAGAGAACGGAGAGCTCTTCAGCTTTCTTGAAAAGCCCTCTTCTTCTCTTGGAGAAAGTCACCTGTCGAGCTGTGACGTTGTCGATTTTCTTGATCTGAATCTTCTCTCTAGCCATTTTTAATTTATTTTACAGAAATAAATAGAATCGTGTGGTTTTCAACTCAGTCAAGAATACACGGAATAAACCAGCATACAATGAAATGGGTTGATGGAACGAGGGTTTCTAGAAATGGTGTTTAATTAGTGACTCCTGGCGGAGTGCAGGTTAGGAGAGAGAGAGAGAGAGATGAATGACGGCATTTTGCCATTTTTAGAGGGGAACATGGGAACAAAAAATAAACCCTAAAGACAGCAAACGGAGAAAAAGGAAATAATAAAGATATGCTCCGAGATTAAAGAGAGATGAGGGAGACACGCACTTCTCCCCAAGGCTTTTGTTTGATACAGATCCAGGTTATGACTGACTTTTATGAGAGAGAGAGAGAGAGAGATGGGGGGCCCTTCGGAGAAAATGTTAAAGGATATAAAGGAGGATAGAGTGGGAAAGAAATAAAGTATTGGTTGCAAGAGAATTTACTGCTTTTACCGGATCGGGGAGGTTGAAGTCTCTATTCTCTCTATGTGTGCCTGTTTCTCACTCTAGCTAGCTCGGATTTTTTCAGTCTCAACTGTTGGGTATTAGTTTTTGGGGAAACCCAAGACCTTATTGTTCTCATGTTGGCTCAAAGGTCACCAATGAAATGAATGCGATCGAGGAGAGAAGTGCGTGTGGGGTGTGCGTGTGTGTGTGAGAGAGAGATAGAGAGAGAGAGAGAGAGAGAGGGGATAGGTGTCATATTTATAATCTAAACAGTGAAAATGGAAAAAGAAAAAAAATGGTGAAGCAGGGTTTTTTTTTTACTCACACATCCAATCTGTGGTATTGAGGAGGTTCGAACCCGTGACCTTTGACCTCCGAGCAACCTCACTCCACCACTAGGCCATCTCCACCGGGACAAATGTTGAAGCAAGTTGCTGTAATAGTATTTAGAGATTAGGTCAAAAAGTGATAAAAGTAAATATTCATTTTGGTTAATTTTTAAAATCAATATTTTTTAAAATCGAACCGGACATCGAATCGACCAATTTACTGGGTCATTGGATTAGTAGTTCAACCGGTTGAACCATTTTGAAAAAATCGAATAATCTGTATATGATATTATATATATATATATATGCAATAAAATATAATAAAATTATACAAACAAGTATCATGATAAATATATTAAATAAGTTTAAAAAATACACCAAATTTATATCAATGCAAAGAAATAAAGTGTTTAATTTATCAATAGTTATTTCATAAGTTAAGTAGTTAAAAATATAATATTTATAAAAATAAAAATTGAACATCAAATACTAGATTTTGAGAAAATATAAATATCAAATAATTAAATATTGATTTTAATTACAGAGAATACTACACAATAACAATTAAAAATCTTGCTAATCATTATTCCCTCGTATTCTAAATATAAGACAATCTGAGTTGTTGCACATGTTTTAATAAATAATTTTTTACCCAATTTAACCTTCATTCTGAGTTGTCTTCTTCTTCAAGCTGTTTCCTCTGCTGACAAATCTCAACTGTCGATCAATCATCTACCAAAATTTTGATTTGGAGCCAAAACAAACAATGAGGGATATATGTGCGAAATAAATTTTATCAAATTTTACACTTTTCTCGATCAAATTTGGCCTCATTGATTCTACAAATATGAGAAGTGGAGAGTCAAATATTCACATCGGTATACATGAATTCGATGTTTACAATTGATTTGAACCAACCCCCTCCAATCATCGACAATGTATTACACAATGAAGAAGGAGAAATCTCAATTGTTGCAACTTATTCTTCGTTAGGAAACTTGATAATGGAACTAAATGAAGACAACCATGCGATTGGATACCCTCTTATAGAACTCTACTTGCGCGAGTTTACGGCAGACAACAATGGAACATCTTCAGATTCATCAAAGGATGAGGAGATTTCCCCACAAATAAGCCAAGGTTGTTATTTGTGATGATATTTGTGCTGTTATTTCTAGCCATAATTGGCCCATTAATTCCAGTTATTTGTGCTATTATGAATTGATGAGGAACTTGTTTATCTCATTGTTAAAAAGATAATGTTCCATAAGAAAGAAAAAGAAGGGTCATAACTGATGTCGAACAATGAGCAGTGTATCACACTTTATTGGAAATAGTATCGATGGTAAATTAAAGAAGAACACGACTAAGGAGGTGCAAGATATGTTCAATGTCAAAAGTGTGCGAACAATACAAAGAATATGCAAAATTCATAAGAGAACTCCAGTCGGCATAGATGTGGACGTTTTTTCAAGGAAGACACAAAATTGTGGTCGTAAGCGAATTCAGATTGATTTAAGTCGGGTCTGAAAAGTGCAGTTACATCAACGAACAACATTAACATCTTTTTCAGATGCTTTATGAGTTAGCTACTCCAAATTGCATTGACTTTTTAAGCAAGGTGTCCTACATCATCACTCAAGTACCATCAAACCATATTTAAAAGAGGAAAATAAAACATCCCGGATAGAGATTTGCTCATCGATGCTTGGCGAAAGCACAACGGTGAACGATTCTAAGTTCAAGAGAATGTACACCTATGTGCATATTGATGATAAATAATTTTACATGACAAAAAAAGACCAGATGTATTACTTCCTTCATAATGAAGAAGATCCTAATCGGTCATGTCAGAGTAAAAATTTCATTGCAAAAGTCATGTTCTAGCATCCACGGCTCATCCCAGATTTGACGATACATGAATGGTGATATTTGATGCTAAAATCGGATGCTGGCCATTTGTCACCGAACAACCGGCCCAGAGAAATATCAGAAATAGACATTCCGGTACCATAGAAATGAAAATGGAGACTATAAAAGCATTTTTGATTAAAAAGGTTATACCGGCAATTCAGGAAAAGTGGCTAAGATTAGAACATATAGATACTATTTTCATCAACTAAGACAATGCTAGGACACATGTTCCTCCTACAGACTGTGCTATTCTAGCAGTGGGTTCACAAAATGGGTTTGACATTACATTAACTTGTCAACCTCCAAACACTCCTGATTTTAATATACCCGACCTTGGATTTTTTAGGGCCATACAATCATTGCAATGAAAAATGCATGCGAGAACTATCCTTGAGCTTGTTGTAAGCATTTTATGACTATTCACCCATCAAACTAAATCATGTATGATTGACATTGCAACTATGTTTGAAAGAATCTATGAAAGTGAGATGAGAAAATCAATATAAAATACCTCACATAAACAAAGAACGACTTCAAATATTAGGTTGTCTTCTTACACAAATTTCAAGTGATACTACATTAGTGCAAGCTAGTAGAGACTTGGTGGCTGCAAGACTTGGTAAGTTATCTTGAATTTTTTCCTTACTTTTGTGAATGTAATATACGTATGTCACTAATATCTTGATTTTTTTTGATGGAAAAAGGCAGTGATGGAATTGCGGAATGGATGAGCAACCTTCACTCATGGATAATATTTTTCTTTATGTTGAGATTTATTTATACCAAAATGTAAATGCAAGAAGTTTATGTTGAGAGATTTGCTCGTTTATATTTATGTTGAGATATGTTCTTTTATGTTGAAAGTTGATCGATTACAGTAGTTGTAAAACTCCTCATGTTGTCGTGAGCTTTATAAATCTATTTACATGACTGAATTCATTATGTTAAAATTTGATTTTTGGTTTGTTGGATTATTTCTACTTGCTCTGCCATTTACTTTGACAAAATAATGGAACGAAGTAAGATCTTTACACATGTAAATTATGTTCAGAAAACAACAAATATTTTTTAGAAATTGAAACAAACATACTGTTCAAATAATGACATAATCTGTGATTTAACAAAGGAACTCAAATATAACATAATGAGCAACTAATTAATGATATAATCCGTGATTTATCCAGTTGCAATTTGTCATTTTCATGTGCATATCCAGTTTCAATTTGTCATTTTTAATGTGCATCCATTCCTTTGAAGGAAAAAGGTTTCTTTCGCGGAAGAAAATTAAAGAACCGATGCACGATTGAGAGAAGAAATATGTTAGTGCCATCTGTATTAAAGTGTTGTCATGATCTTTATGGCAATTCAAAGAACACAAAGATTTTGATTTTTCAAGTTTTTAAAGACCATGTTCTGGACATTATGATATGAACATTTCGCTACCAATCTGATTGAAGATCGAAGAATGTACTTGAGCATGTTCGTGGACATAATCATGTACATGGTTGTCCAGAGAATTTCTAAGAGACGTGCTAAGCTGATTTCAAGGAGTTGAAGCTGTCTTTTCATGATGGACATTTCAAGATAAAAGTTGCCTTATTCGAAGATGAAGATCAAGAAGAAAAGATACGAGTTCTATTCAAGAAATGATTCTAAAAAAGGAGTTGTCCGATTTAAATAAAGAAAGTTTCCTTGTAGAGTTTGAGTTAAAACAGGGCAATCTGATTACCTTTTTTAGGCTATATCTTGTGTTTATAAATAGTCTGGGAATCATGCTAGTTTGGAGTGCACAGAGTTTACGAATACACAAAGGGTAGATAGTCTAAAAGACTTCATATTTGAAGCATATAGTATTCGAATAGACTTAGTTTGATCCTTGTGATTATTATGTGTCTAGTATGTGTTTGAAGTTTATTCATTCACACCTTTAAAGAAGTCTCGGTAGAGATTTCCTATGGGAACTAGAGGGAGTCTAGATTGTAAGAGGATCTTACAATTCAGTCCATCAAAAGAGGTTGTAGTGTGTAAGAAAGGGGTCGAGTGATGGGAGGTCATCGTGTAATAGCCTTTGTAACCTTGCAATGAAGTAGTGGATTATTTCTCATGGACTTTTGAAGCCCCCCTGACGTAGATCAGTTGATCGAACATGGTTACCAACCTCGTGCCATTTACTTGCTTTCAGTTTATCTTTCTGACCTTGCATGTTCACTATAATGTACATGAACATGATGTTGAACATGACTGCTCAATTTTTTTTTAACAAAACACCCCTAAGGGTGGGGCATTCGGCACCATGCCCAGCCTGTCAATAAAACAAAATATATCATTTCATACAACATCACAGACGGGATAACTACCAAGTTTATGTAACTTCAATTGGTACCAGAGTGGGTCGTCTTTGGTTTTTGTGCGAAAAGAGTCCTAAAAAGTACATAACTGCGTGAAGATTTTGGTTGAGTTCAAGTTATGAGTTCAATCAAAGAAGGAGGATCTACGGTCTGATATCAATAGATGAGCTTGCATGGAAGAGCGTCACAAAAGGATGAGAAAAGCCAACTGTTGCCAAGGAAGGAAATTGTGTGGAGATTGAAGAAGGAGAGTGGACTGTGCTGCAAAAGAACTGGTATAATGTCAACTCTAAAACTCTTAATGCTGTATTCTCTACAGTCGATCTTGAAATAGTAAGTCTAATCTCAACTTGTGAAACTACTAAAACTGTATGGGATATTCTGGAAACCACCTTTGAAGGGACTAGTTCAGTAAGGTTATCAAGGCTTCAAAATCTTACTTCTAAGTTTGAATCTCTTAGAATGGAGGAAACTTAGTCCATATGTGAGTTTAATGCCAGACTGAGAAGCATATTTAATGAGAGTTTTGCTCTTGGTGTGCCTATCAACAATGAGAAACTTGTAAGAAAAGTTATCAGATCTCTTCCAAAGAACTTTGCATACAAAGTTGCTACAATTGAAGAAGCCAAAGATATCAAGAGTATGAGACTTGATGAGCTGATGGGGTCTTTGAGGACGTTCGAGATGAATCTATAGGATGAAGACAACAACTCAAGAAAGATAAGTATTGCTCTTAAAACTGAAGTTTCAGAAGATGTACCTGAATATGTACAGAAACAAAAGACTATATTTGATTCAGATACAATGAATACTATGGTTTTGATCACCAAGAATTTCAGTCGAATGTTAAAAAGAGCCAACAAACAGTCTTCAAGGAGGTCTAACAACAGAACACAACTAACTAGTAATTCTCTGTAAGATAAAAACTCAAGCAATGATCTGAAGGAGTTTCAACAATCAAATCCAAGAAGAGGAATTCAGTGCAGAGAATGTGATAGATTTGGGCAATTACAAGTTGAATGTGCAAATACACTGAAGAGAAATAAAAAGAATTACAATGCATCTCTCAGTGACAATGATTCTGAAGAAAGCAGCAGTGATTCAAATGAAGAGACTATTGCTTTTACAACAAAAAAATCTCTGAATTCCAGGATCCCTTCTACTATGTAGAAGATGATGAGTCATACAATGAAGACTTCAGTCAAGAAGAATTTGTCAAAACATACAAGGAGATCAAATGTAAACATACTAAATAGTGGAACAAAGAATCTTGATAAGATTCTTACTACTCGAGGACATTTAGGGAAGAGTCATCCAGGTCTTGGATATAGTGGTGGACCATCCAAGACAGTGTTTGTCAAAGAAAGTACAAGTCAGCCAGTGCATGTACAATATAATGTTTAGAACATCCAGAAGAACGTTATTGACAAAGATGACTGCTTATAATGGCAACATAAAAGAAATTATCTGCCATTATTGTGAGGAGAAGGCCACATTCGAATACACTCAAAATGCCCAAATACATTTGAATACACTCAGAATGTCCAAATACATCTGAGTGTACATCTTTTTCTGAGGGATTGACAGTACCTTTCTCCCGCACATATAGGTAACTCGGTCGACCTATATGTGCGGGTCCGCGGGAATATGATTTTTTATCTCCAATTCAGAGTTTTTAACCTAGATAAAAGCTCCCATAGTGATACACGCCCCATATATCAAAACAATACATGAGTTATATACTTACAATACACCAAGAAATAGGAGAAGCAGTCATATATTTGTCATCTACTCGAGAGGAGTTGACAAGGTTGCTAAAGACAGAGTGCTACTACAGAAGAGAAAAGATCACTGGATTTCCCCGTGTTATTCGGTTCTATTGTTAATTTTGTCATAAATATTTTTACTCTAGTTTTTATTGTTTATTTAATTATGTTTAGTTAAATTTATAGCAAGGTTTTATGGATTGGATGTTATGGATTTTATAATATGATTTAATTACTTTCTTTCTGCTATCTCTCGAGCCTTGATTTCTATGAGTTTATTTATATCTTGTATAGATGTTTGATCACCATTTATGCATGCTAGTCATTAATTTGAAGTACTGACCAAAGAAGAATTAGTGATAGAAAGATAGAGAAGAGATGATTTCTTCTCTTCCGATCTGCATGCCGCCGTCGGGCGGTCACCCTTCCTTGTCTGATGACTTCTCACGAGCATTGGATCCAAATAACCCTAATACATCCTCATGAGTATTAAGAAAATCCATTGATATTAATTATTCTTCTGCAAACCCTAATTCACCGATTAGGGTTCAACCTTCCTTACTGGGGAAGTCTGCTATTTCATATGCCTCTGCTGCGGCTTCTTCAATATTCGATAGACATTCAAATGTCTTCACTACTTCCCTTTCTCGTATCCAGCTAGTACGTAGAGGGGATTTTAATTCAATATCCAATTCTAATGATCTTTATCGTTCATAATTGGGCAAATTCTAATTTTCTCTCATTGGCCGATTGATCATACTCAAAGGAGAGAAACCTTGGGCTGTGGGAGACTTAAAATCTAAATTACAGAAACTCTGGGAACCATTGAAGGAATGGCGTCTAATCTCTATTGGAAAAGGCTACTTCACCCTTCAATTTTCTTGTGCAGAGGATCAACTGAAAGTTAGAAAATTACAGTCTTGGAATTTACGCCCGGGATACCTTAAAATTCGTGACTGGGTGCCGGACTTCACTCTTTACAAGTTGAATATTGGCATGAGGAAGTTCTTGTGGGAATTGCTCGCTCAGTTAGAATGCCTTTGAAAATCGATGGTAATTCCATGCATAGAATGGTGGGACATTATGCGTTAGTCTTAATTGAAATTGATATGTTGCAAGTACCGCAATCGTCTATCATGATCGATCGTGGTGAGGCATCTTTTTTTGTTGATTTATATTATGAGAATTTTCCACTGTTCTGTAATGACTGTCTAGCAGTCGATCATGCTACGAGCAAATACCGAGGATCGAAAGTGAAGAAAAAGGATGGAGGGGTTGTGGAACCTTCGGCTGGGATATCTAACAAGAAAGGGGATCCTAGTGTGAATGTGAGTACTGAGGTTGGGTCTGGTGTAAATGGAGTTCATCAAAAGAAGGCTCATACGATGAAGGATTGAGTGGCAAAGACTTTCGGTCCTTCAGTGGGTCTCCTTTCTGCTGTCTCAAAACCCCTTTTGGTTTCTAATGCTTTTGACACTTTAATGGAGATAACAACTCCGATAGATATTCCAGGTAGCTCAGATATCTTGTATGGGGCCGAGAGCAGAGTTGATATGGTCTCTGATGAACATGAGAATGCTTATTTGGGAGAAACTGAGGTGCCTATTAATACTGTTGTTCATGTGTTTGATCAAGATACGCCGAGGGACGTTGATCATTTTGAGAAGATTGTTAGTGTGCATGGTGATGAAAGGAGTGTGCAGAGGGACATTCAAGTTGATAGTGTGCTTGGTGCTGACGGGATTGTGCATGGCGAAGCTCTTGTTAGTGTGATGGTGTTGCATGGACAGTAGGAGCAGGTTATTAGTGGGGGGAAGCATACACAAGGGGAGGCTGTTAATTTGCAGTCAGAGAATCAGGTCCCGTCAGTTAAGAGGAATTATACTAAACGTACGCTTGTTCTGAGTACGGAACTGAGACATTCTGGTAGATTAAAGCAGCAATAAAAGGGAGGTTGCTGCTGACTCCACGACTCCTTATGAGATATTTGAGCCGAATACTGTAGCTTTGCAATATATGGAGATTGTTTCTCAAGCAATGGGTTCAGATTTGAATGCTGGGGAGGGTGCTCCTTCGCATAATTCTCCTCCTTTTGAATGAATTTTTTAACCTGGAATATTTATGGGATCGCTATGGAGATCTCAAGAAATATTCTTAGGAAGCACGTTCAGGTTTTCAAACCGAATTTTTGGGTATTATTGAGCCTCAGGTTCGTTTAAATAGTATTTCTCCCTTTTACTAACGTTCTCTTAGATTGGTTCCTTTTTTCTAAAATGTGCGTAGTGGTAGAAGTTTCAATATTTGGATCTTTGTTAGCTCTTATGTTGTTTCTTCGGTGGTTTTTTCTTCGGATCAATGCATTTTGATTCAGGTTTCTTCTTCTCCTTTTTTGGGGATGGTGGCTGTTGTTCATGGTTCTAATTCTTATATTCAATGATGGCAGATGTGGGAGGATCTCAGTTGTCTTACTGGGAACTTTATTATCCTTGGGGATTTTAATGCAGTGCTCGGTGCTCATGAATGGAGAACTGCTACTAATCCTTCACCACAAGCATGTTCAGACTTCAATAACTTTATTGGTAAGCTGGGAGTTATTGAGGTTGTCTCAGGAGGTTTATCTTTTTCATGGTCTAGTCGTCGGTATTTTCCGGAGCGCTGTGAGAGCAAGATAGATAGAGCTTTGGTTTCTGAAGGGTTTCACGCCTTATGGTCTAATATTACGGCTATTCTTCTTCCTCGCATTTGTTCTGATCATTCCCATTTATTGTGATGTGTAAGGCCATTCAAAATTCAAGGCATTGGCCTTTTAAGTTTTGGAACATGTCGACACGTCATGAGTCTTTTTTGAGCATGGTGCGCCTGTTCTTGGGAGAAAGCCATGGATCACCCTAGTAAGATTCGTTGTGTTATGTTTAAGTTGAGGCATCTTAAAAGAGTTCTTAAGGAATTGAATGTCAATGTTTTTGGGAATTTTAATGTTAAGATTTCCAATTTAGAGCAGCAATTGGCTGCGATTTAGGAGAATATTTCACAACATGGAGGCAATGATATTAAAATTGACGAGGAGATCGATATTCAGGCTGAAATTAATGCGTTCTTACTTATTAAGTCTTCACATTTGCAGTAACAAAGCCGTATTGATTGGCTCAATGATGGTAATCGTAACACGAAGTTTTTCATGATAGCTGACGCGCGGTCGTTTCGCGCTCAAAATGAATTTGTATGCTCCTGTGCCCACAATGAGCGTAGCTAGCTTATGAGTATAGGTCGATCCCACAGAGAGCTGATGTGATTTCACTTTTGAGTCACCAATCAAAAAGGGGATGTTTGTGTTGTCACTATACT
The DNA here is from genome assembly GCA_026008535.1 of Perilla frutescens. NCBI lineage: Eukaryota > Viridiplantae > Streptophyta > Magnoliopsida > Lamiales > Lamiaceae > Perilla > Perilla frutescens. The sequence continues at coordinate 8,268,150 of BRKX01000016.1, forward strand.
GAAAGTAATTCTGCAAAAGGAAATTAAAGACAATATCAAATAATAAAAGGTTCTGGCATTTGAACTAGAATTTGGTTTAAGTATAAAACTGCTTGATCATGGGCACACCGATATTCGTACACGAATAAGTCACCCAGTTATGGGGATGGATTCCTCTCTGCATCCCCTCATTCATCCTTTCATTTTAGGCTTAAAAGTGATTCCTCATCAAGTAAACCCCTAACCTATCATCCACCCCCGGTTCCCCCAAGAGATGTAAATGATAGAAATCATTGTGCCTCTAGACGAACCCAGATCTGTTATGTTTACCGATTCCTTGTGTGCCCACAATAATCCATCAATTCCCTTATTACTATATGAATCAACACACAGTCATGATTCACCAATTCAATTAATAGTGGTGTGCCCTCTATGTCTAACAAGTGATCAGCCACATTGGGTATTTCAGACACACACTCACATGGAACAGGTTCAAGAATCGACATAAACCTATCATGCATTACTGTGTCTATTTCGGCCTCACGAGTCCAGATTTGTACTTAAACTATTTTCATTGTTCAAACACCAGAAATAAAGGTCTACCAAGTAGGCTAGACATAACTAAAATTGCAGAAATGAAGACATAATATAAATCAAAACTTACGAATTTATTAGGCAAAAATCTCAACTCCAACGATGAGAAACATAAACATATCCTAAGTTCCAAAGGCTTAAGGCCTATTGGATTGTTCTTGCTGCTTAAGCAGCGTACGAAAATAAAATGCAGAAAAGTAAAATTGTAGCAATGTTTCTAACTCCCAAAAGTTGTATTTCCAGAAAATTAAACTAGCTTAAATAGATTATAATCCGAATTCAAAATTCCCCCACAGGCGGGGGTCTTCAACTGCATTCCAAGTCTGGCGTGTCCTCTGCACCTAACTGGATAAGGCTTAACCAGTTTGTTGATCAAATCCCTATTTTTCAGGGATTGAGCTTATCTTTTCATCTCTACGCCTCCCAACAGTCCATCTTAGCACAAACTCTCATCGGACTTGTATCTATCTCTTCACGTCTCTTGACCTCAATTAATCTCGAGATTTCCACATGTGCCCATTCTAGCCTGTGGTGGAGTCTATGCGAGTAATATGGGCATGACATCATCTGGTCAGATTCATCCATTTCTGTTGTGCCTCATTCTGCTTCCCAAATGTAGGATGAATGCTGAAGAAGTTCCCTGTGCCTCTGAATGCGGTTTATGGCGATGAGATAATCATGAATAATTGGGCATAAAATGCCCCTTTCGCCAGACTCGACTTCTGAAATGCCCTTTGACCGCAACCTGGTTTTTTTTGACTCAAAATAGACTAAAAAGGACATTTATGATGAACAAAATACCCATAAAACATGAAATAAATGGACTTATCAATAGCAAACATGCTAGATGAGCTAAGACTTCTATCTCGATTATGTCCATTGATGGTGAGCTCGAGAGAGATCCAGATAGAATTTCTGCTCATGTTGTTAATTATTTCTAGAACTTATTTACAGATGCCTCGAGTGTTGGTGTTGATATGGAGTTAATTAATAGACTGATTCCTTCTTTGGTTTCAGTGAATCAAGCAACTCAGCTCATATCTAAGCCATCTATGGATGAGATTAAGGCTGCGGTCTTTTCTTTGGATCCTAACAGTGCGGCTGGCCCTGATGGATTTACGGGTATGTTTTTTTATGTTGCTTGGGAGATTGTTGCCTCGGATATTTTCCATGCTATCTGGGAATTCTTTGAGTATGGGGTTGTTTCTCCTGGTTTAAATTTGAGTTTCTTGGTGATTATTCCTTAAAAAGATGAAGCATTACATGTGGAGGATTATCGTCCGATTGCTCTTAGTAATTTTTTATTTAAAATTTTTACTAAGATTTTGGCAAATCGGCTGAATGTTATTGCCGCTTCTATAGTGGGGCAGTATCAGTATGGTTTTATCCAGGGGAGGCAGATTCATGATGCTATAATGCTTGCATTTGAAGGAGTCAATGCGCTGAATCAGACTCATGATGGAAAGAACATGGCTCTTAAATTAGACATTACTAAAGCTTTTGATTCTTTAAATTGGGAGTTCTTACATTGAGTCCTTCATTATTTCGGCTTTCCACAAAAATTTTGTGACTTGATCAAAAGCATGCTTGAGTCTGCCAGGCTTTCTGTTCTGGTTAATGCTCTCCTACTGGTTATTTTAATTGTACTCGAGGGGTTTGTCAAGGTAATCCACTATCTCATCTCTCGTTTGGAATTGCCGAAGAGGTGCTCTCTTATCTTATTCTTTGTATCATTGATAGAAAGAGATTTGTCCCTATGTCTTATGCTCGAGGAGTGTTATTCTTTACTCACATGTTATATTCGGATGATGTGTTTTTGTTTTGCCGAGCGTCGAAGCAGAATGTTAAGATATTGGTGAAGATCTTAGATCACTATGCTTCATTGTCGGGACAAGTTTGTAGCAGGCCTAAATCTCGGGTTTTCTATGGCAGAGGTGTTAAGCTAAATATGAAAGCTGTCCTTGCGTCGACCTTTGGATTCACTGTTGGCTCGTTTCCTACTTTATATCTTGGTATTCCTTTATTTGTTAACACCCCAAAGCTTTGCCACTTGCGGTCCCTGGCGGTTACGATTAAGGTAAAGTTTGATCATTGGAATGGCAAAACCCTTTCTATTACGGGGCACCTTTGCTTAATTAAATTTATCATTACTAGCTCTGCCATTCATTCGATGATGGTTTATCGTTGGCCTGTTTTTCTGATTCAGGACTTGGATAGGGTGGCTTAGAATTTTCTATGGAAGGGATATATTGGGATTCGCTCCTATACGACAGTAAGTTGGGCTCGTACTTGTGCTATTCCAGAGGAAGGCGGCCTGGGTATCTCTTCATTCAAGGATCTTAATAAAGGATTTCTTATGAAGCTTTCAGGGAATGTGCTCACGTCAAGTGCTAGGGCTATGCAGGTTTTCCATACTCAGTTCTTACCTAACCCTCATCATTGCAAGAGGGTTAGCTTCTCGTCTATCTAGCCAGGGATTAGAAATTATGTTTATGGTTTGGTGAGCGAATCACATTGTATTATTGGAACATGCTCCACTGTTGATTTTTGGCATGATAATTAGCTGGGCTATGTCATTGTGGATCATTTGCATATCCCTTCTAGCCTTCACGTGAAGTTTAATGATAAGGTTGGTGATTTTTTAGATAATGGGGTTTGGAGATTCATGGCTTCATTTCTTCATCACTTTTTAGATGTAATGATATTTTGCATGTTCATATTGTTTCGGGGAAGGATGAACTTATCTGGACTAAATCTTTACATGGTACGGTTATGACAAAGTTGGCTAGAGCATTTTCCTTTGATTAAGTGGGGTAAATGGATATGGACATCTTACATTCCTATGCGCTGATCTCTTACTAATTGGCGGCTTTTGTTATCTCGTCTTCCTACATTTGATAAACTTCATGGTTTTATCGGTCCTGGTATTTATGTGATGTGCAGAGGGGAGACAGAGACTTTAGATCATTTGTTTTGGAGTTTTCCCTTGGCAGTTCTTGTGTGGCGATGGGTCTTTGATATCTTTCAAATACAAGAGATTCAGGCTGAGTTGATTCATGCAGCTTACGTGTATTTCATGCAATGTTCTTTTAGCTCCCATCTCTTGGGATTGTGGAGAGTGGCGGTTGTCAGTGTTATTTAGGTGCTCTGGATATTTCGTAATAAGGCTATTTATAAGGATTTAGTGCCCACGCCTCTGATTCTTATCTCGGTGGTTAGGCTTGCTCTTCGTGAAATTTCTCATACTCACGGGAGTGGGGGATATATGTACAATAAGGTTGCAGATTTAACTAGGCTAAAGACGATGAAGGTTGCTTCTCGCCCAACTCCTCCTAAGCATGTGCTTTCAGTTATTTGGCGTCCTCCGTCTCATGGTTGGATCAAGATCAATACTGATGGCTCTGCGCTAGGTTCTCCAGAAAGTATGTCGACTGGTGGGGTTTTTCGGAGTTCGGATGGTCAGGTTTCATGTTATTTTCATACTAATAAAGGTGTTGGTTTTGTATTTTTGGCGGAGCTCTTGGCCGTGATATTCGCTTTGGAACAGGCCTAACTTATAGCTCTTGATTTTATTTGGCTTGAGTCAGATTCAGTTTATGTTGTCTCTCTGCTCTCTTCACACGGATTGTAGGTCCCTTGGACTCTTAAGGCACGGTGGTGTAGAGTGTTAGATTATATCGGTAGTATTTGGTTTTTTCTTTCTCATATTTACCATGAGGGCAATCGAGTGGCTGATTTATTAGCTTCCTCAGTTGTGCCTACCGGTGTTTGGTATTTTACAATTCCTTGTATTTTACATTTTGTTAGACATGATTTTTCTGGTCCGGATTATTTTCTTTTTTGTTAAAGGGATACTCTTTTTCCCATAATGGTTTTTCCCATTATGGGTTTTCCATTTAAGTTTTGATGAGGCCCCGGTCCCCTGAGTTATCGGCCTGTGATTTCTGGGACTAGGTCTAGGTTTCTTTTTATTTATACAATTTAATTAGAGTGATAGAAAGACAGAAATCAGGTTATGTGTGCTTGGAAGGACCGACCAAGTGAACAAGTATCACATTGGGTTGAATAAATCTTTATATGCTAGATTGGGAGTAATGACATATGTGAAGAATCGACCGCAGTGAAATGCATGCTCGTTATATCTATGTTATGGTTTATGACTTTAAAAGTAGCCTGATAACAAACTAGTGATTCCCCGCCATTGATAGATTAAAGACAGAAGTCGGGTTGTAAGAGTTAATGAATATTGATAATTGATATAACAATCCAGTTTCCCTAAAGCCTAGGTTTCGTTTAATTATTTAGTCCAGTTATTTTATTTTCATTCCATTTTTTCGTGTTTATTCAGTGTCTAGATATTAATTTGGTACTTGTGTTTGAGAACGTGAAAATAACAGTCCTTGTGGGATACTATACTCTTACTCACCTAAGTATTACAGTAACGTCGTGCACTTGCGGTTCACTTATTTTTTTAATAAATAGCGTGTCAAGTAGCTAGATTCATAAACCAAGTTAATTTAATTTACATTAATTTTTGTGTTCGTTAATTGGGGGGGGGGGGACAAAATTAACATGATTTTCTAAAATGACTTATATTTTGCAAATAGTTAAAATAGCCAAAAAGACTTATATTTTGAATATGAGGGATTATTTCACAAGCCACTATTTCAGATTTTAGTTATTCTCTTCATTTATTTTAATTTAAAAAATGCAAAATTAGATATTATTAAATATTGATTTTAATTATATGCTAAGCGTTGGTTTTAATTAAAATGAAGATTAGTAATTTTCTATTTGTGCATATACATATGTGTTATTAATATTCAAATAATAACATAAAAGGTGTATTAGCCTAGTTGATTGAGCACATTGTACAAAAATATCTAATATTTGGAGGTCATTACATTAAATTTGGACAGAACTGAAAAAAGTCACGTGTTGAGGAATTAAATTAAATTTGGACACAACTTAAAAAAAATAACATGTTGAGTCAGTCACATGTTGAGGGAAAAAATTAAATTTGGGCAGAACTTAATTTTTTTTAAAAAAGTTACATGTTGAGGGAATTAAATTAAATTTGGACAGAACTTTAAAAAATTAAAATGGTTTTTACTGATTCACTCTGGGTCACAGGCCCTTCAAGTCACATGAGGGAATTAACGTAAATTTGGACAGAACTTAAAAACAATGGCCGGTTTTTAACCGGTTCACTCCGGATTACAGACGACACGTAATAAACACCGTGTTGCAGAATGCGGCTGCCTAGGGGGCACCTAGGTGCTAGGTGCCACCCTCCCGTAGCGAAAACCATGTAATCGGTGCTCTTGTGCGGATGGGCGCCTAGGAGGAATTGTTCGGCGATTACGTGGTAGAGTTCCGTTTAGGTGGCCAAATTTTAATTTTTTTAAAGAAATTATTTTTTAATATATTAATTATTAAAAAAATATTTTTAATATATTAATTATCTTTCGAATTTGGTTTCATTTGAAATTTGAATGTTATTTTGTCATTAACTTTGAATAATTTGAACTTTCAACGTTTGTTTTATTTTGAATTTTAGATGATTTAAACTTTAATTGATATTATTTGGAATGTTAAGATTTATGAATTTATCCATGAAATTTTTTTATATTTGTTAAGAAATATATAAAATAATAAAATAAAAAAAAGCTTAGAATCTGCATAGGCCCTGTCTAGGCGCTGCAGGCGCTAGGTCCCCTCGGCCGCCCGACTAGCACCTAGCACCTTCTGCAACCTTGAATAAACATATAACCAGACCGGATAAATGGTCGGTTTGTGGTTAAACCGATCGAACCGGCCAGTCCGGTTCGATTTTCAAAATACCTTCTAAAACACTTATTACGGTTCCAATGAATTCATAATTAGTACATGACATTAAAACATTACAATAATAATTTAACCTTTTAGTTTGTAGTAATTTCAACATTTCTAAATTTTTTCCGGTGATCAAAATTGTGATGTGATAATGTTTTTTCACGTGTATAGATAAATTAAATTTTGAGGCGTCGAATATGAGAATTTTTATTGTGCAATATCAATTTTTTAGTTACTAAAATTTTTAAAGGATGTTGAATTTGTTACAAATCAAAAGATTGAGTTATTATTGTCACGTTTGAAAAATCATGTTCAAATTATAAATTTATTCAAATGTATTGATCTTTTTTACAATTAACCTTATTTATATGCATATATTCTAAAAAACTACAATCCGTGCAAATGTGTGTTTAATAATACTGCATGCAAGTGTTCTTGAATATGGCAGGAACCGAAGCAAGAACAATAAATAAAATGCAGTAAAAGAACGCACGAGATTGGTAATCCAGTTTGGTTAATTAACGTACTCTGGGGGGACTTTATCCAAACTTGAAGATTCGTTCACTACTTCTTCATGAAGACTATTGAGGAACTTATACATACATGACTCCCTCCTTATACCGTCCGTTCTTCTTCACAAACTTTGATGAACGAAAGTTATGAGATCCTCTCACAACCGTGACACTAGACTCCCTCTAGCTACCCATGACTTCAACTTACAATCTCTCCCAAGATTGCGTACAAACAAGGATTAAAAACCCCTAACGTGTTTCACTCAAGACTCTCAATGCTAGACTATCATATTGAACAATTTAGGAAACAACTTCTAGCTATTATATTTATCACAAACCAAATGACTCTCAAATAATAAACTCAGAGAATCAATATATGTATGCCACCGATTGCATATAGAATCGGCCTTCTTATAGCTTCAATTTCTTGGTTGACTTGATCTTCAATCTTCATCAATATGGTAAGTGCTTTAGGGTTTGTGATTCTTTCCATATGGGTGTAGATGCTTTTCTTAATGATGAGGGTTTAATTCAGCACGCCATCTACTCACAAGACAGTCAAACGATCAGATCTTATCTTTCCAAACTCGTTCGCGCAAGATCAAGTCTTCATGGAAACTTCCATATATATCACTGTTCAGGAATGTACTTGGAACATCAGAGTGGATAGTTTGCCAACTGTTTATTAGTTTGCACAGCAGAATCAACACATCACTTCATGAACATCTCCTCGAACACTTCGTCAAATATAAATTGCCAAAACAAACTTAGTGCTACAAAATGGCACTAACAATCTCCTCTTTTGGCGTTTATGGCAGACAATAATCAAAAATCTATACAATGCATGAATAAACTTGCAAATAATATATATATATATATATATATATATCAAAAGTTGATATATATAAGTAACTGTCTGGCACAGTTACTGGAACTCCCCCTGAAACATCACCGGGAGTTTCACCATCACATTACGAACATTGTTTAGCAGCCAACCAGTTGATAAAAAATAAGTACAGACCAACAAATAAAATAGGGTAATAAAATATAACTCTCCCATAACAAATTATCCAAAAACAAACTTAACAAAAAACTTTGTGAGTTGCGAACATCGCAGTCATCTTCTTCTTCTCTTCTCTTCTCCCCTTCATCATTCATCTCTCTCAATCTCTCTCTACCTATCTTTTCTCCCCCTTAGTGGTTGACATAAAGACCAAGGCTCAGGTGGGAGGCACACTAACATCAATAGTAGCTTGAATAGACTCTGGTACAACAGCAGGGCGAGGACTTGCACCTGTAAAATCAAAGTCAGCACCAGAAGGATCCGTTATATCCAGCGAGGAGGCATGTTTAGTGTATATTTGTCCTATTTTATCATAGGCATTTTGTATCTTTAGTAGGTATTTTTCCTTTGTTTTTGTGTGATTTTTATGTTATTTCCTTCACTTTTGCTCTTTTGGTGAGTCGTGTAGATTTGAACAATATCTTGAGAAAATGAAGGATAAATGACTGCAAAATTTGAGGGATTCAAGACAATCTCAAGATAGAGAATCGAATAAAAAGTGCGTGGCAAGTTGAATCGAGTCAATCGGCCAAGAAATGAGGGAGAACGAGCCAAAACCGTGGAAGCTGCCGAAGACGGAATTGTCAGAGTGCGTGGCCGCGCGGCCCCCCTCTTGGCCAAGAGGCCCCGTGAGTGCGCGGCCACCCGAGCCCCGCAGGCGTGGGGCACCCCGCGGGTGCGCGAGGTGCGTTCCAGCCCAGTTTTTCACGCAGATTTTGTCCAATCTTTCCCTAACCACTACACCTTTTGACTACCAACTCCCATCACCTCTCTCTCTCTCTTGAAATAAAAAGGGGGCTTCTCCCCATCCATCATTCATCCAACACACACAACACATACCCACCTCTCATTTCTTCATTTTTTTTCCTTCCACCACTTCTCTTCACCTTTACCACCACTACCACCACCGATCTAAAGAAGGAGAAAGGAGGAGGAGAAGAGACAAGAGGGCTAGAGCTCAAGGAGGAAGGCCCGAGAAGAGGAGCCCAACATCAAGCCATCCATGGAAGCTAAGCTTGGTGGAGGGACTCCGCTTTGATGACGGCCCGAGAAGAGGAGCCCGACTTCAAGCCATCCGCGGAAGCTAAGCTTGGACGAGGAGGCTCCGATTTGGTATTTCTTTTCCTTTTAGCTTTAGCCCATTTGTGGGGATTTGGCCCAAGACTCTCGAGACAACAAACAATATTGTATAAGTTGTATGGATTTTATCTTTTGGTTGTTGAATAAATGACTTTTATGATGTTTATGTTGTTTTGAGCATAGTGTTGGGTGAATTTCTACATTAGGGGATGGATAGTTGATTTGGTTTTGATCTATGCTTGTTATTGTTGGTTGTTGTTGATGGAATTGTGCTTGTTTATGTTAGGTGCTTGATCACCACTTTAACATTGCTAGGATTTAGAGGAAGCTTGAATGTGACTCCAAATCCCGAAATTGGTTCCTTCAATATCTTGCTCGTATGATATAGCTAAAAGAGGTTTAACGGATAGACGGTGACATTAGTTGAAGTTAAGCCTTTTGAGAGGGTCTATTGTACGTGTGAGATAATATGTTAATCTTGCTCATTTGATATAGCTAAAAGAGGCTTAATTGATAGATGGTGACAGTAATTGACATTAAGCCTTTTGAGAGGGTCTATTGAATGTGTAATTTTAGCATTACCAACTTGAACTAAACATAGAGATAATCCATTGAGAGAATCACACCCCAATACTCTTCTCATAATCCTATCCTCTATCTTTGTGTTTGGTGGTCTAATTAGTTAATGTTACTTGCTTTAATTAGGTAGATTAGTATAACTTTCCTTCCCTTTGTTTAGAATGTTTAGGATGTATTTCATTTTATTGTGCTTGACATCAATTATGGCATAGAAAGATAATCGCCCATATGAAGCTTTCCTCGCCAGACACGACCCTAGTTAGCTCACCTCCCTACAATCGACCCCGTCCTATTGTGGGAGTCCGGATTAAAGTAGTCTCGTGTGTGGAGTCAAATTCAGACACAACAATTTTGGCACCATTGTCGGGGAAGGCTTTAGGTGAATTATCTTTTTGTGTTATAATTGTTTTGTGTTTGTTTTTGTATTTGTGCTTTCGTGCTTGTGTAGTATTAGTGTTTTATTGTTGTTTTGTTTTATTTTTGGTATTTGTGTGTTTTGTGTTGTCTTCTTTTTGTTTTGTTCTTCGTGTTTATTTTCTTTTATTTTTCTTTAAGCCTTCAACTCTTCCTCCCCAATTGCGTGTGATCCTTTTTCTTGTAAGTCTGTGTATGCAAGGTCAAAGATGTCTAAACAAGAAGCTAGCCCTGTGTTCAAAAACATTCACAGACCAAGGAGGAGAGGAATGCCCAACTAGGAAGAGGAAAGTTCGAGTGAAGCTTACTCCTAGAGTAACAAAGCTTGAAATGAAGGCCAACTATGGGAGCACGGCTTCGAGCCAATCGTGCTCAATGATCCTCCATGATAATCTACTAAGGCTCTGTCTAGCTCGAGACATTAAAATGAGCGCTGCATGGGAGGCAACCCATGATTTTATTGTTTTCATGTTTAGTTTAATTTTAACTTTTTTTTTTGTGTTTAAGTGTGTTTTTGTTGTTGTCTCGAAGGACCTAGGAGTTGAGAGTGCCCAACTGGGATTGAACTGATTGAAAAATGGCTAAGTTAGACACCGCGGCGCGGCACCTGCGCGTCCGCGGGAGAAGGGCTCTCGGTCTGAAGACTCCGCGAGCGCGTCTGCGCCTGCCGGCGCGGCCCAAAGGTTGAGCACGACGCACCGCGAGCGCGGCACAGGTCGCTGGCGCGCATCTTGCCGCCACACCTGTACCGCGCATGTGTACGGCTCCCTCCACCAGTGTAGGCCCCTGATGCCACCTTCCCCACCACGAGCCAATGTCGCCAGAAGCGCGCACCTTCTCTTGCCTACAAGTACTGGACTTCCCACGTCCGCGGCACCTCACCTTCTATAAATAAAGAGTCTAGTTCATCCCTACTCCTCACAAGTTCCACGGCCACCTCCACCACATTTTCAGCCACCAAGAGCAGTGAAGTTGTTTTATTTATTATTTTCCAATTGTCGTATTATCTTCCTTGTTCGTCGGTTGTTGTTCATGTTGTTTTGTAGGAACCTGCACCTATTGTCGGTCTTCTACGTTCTGTAATGTTTTCTCTCTCCTTTATTTCTTGCGTTGAGGACAATGCATGATTTAAGTGTGGGGGGGGTGAACTTGTGTTTTTATGTCTTTATGATTATATTTTTGATTTTATGTTGAATTTTTTTTTAAAAAAAATTATTTTAAAATTGTTATGTGTCATTTTTGTTTTGCTTTGTTTATGTTATGTTTTATTGGTGGATACCCATACTTAGCATGATTTGTCTTCTCTAATTGTCAAACTTGATTATTTGGAATATGAATCTTCAAGGGTTTATTGTTAAGATGCTCATGTTGCATGAAATCATTCCCATTATTTCATTGTACAATGTAAGTTGTCTGGAGAATGATTATATTTACATGATTTGTGTTGTGGGGTCTCGTCCTCTAAGAATTTGAAGGCTTGATTCATTCTCTTGTCAAATGTGTCAATTATGCTTGAAAAAAAAATCATTCTCTTCTCGAACTTCCTATCATGCATTTAAAAAAAATGAATAAAATGTTATGTATGTTTTAATAAAGTGAGGATAATAAGGATTTCTGCTCCTCTAGTCGTCTAATCGACTATGAGCATGGGAAACCACACAAGGACACTAGGGATTTTATCCCCAAGGACTAAACCTTGTGAATTTTGATCCATATCCTCTTGTTTAATTGTTGTATTAAACAGGATTGCACTTTGGATTCTACTCCTATCATGTGTGTCATTCCTTTGAATCTATCCATGATGAGTATGGAAAATCACGTTAGGAAGCTCGGTTTATCCCGATGATTTCACCTAACGAATTATATCCTTTGGGTGCATTCCTGTATTATTTTTGAATAAAGTGTGGGGGAGTTAGTGAGAAGAATGTTCTATGGGAAAATTGTTGCATTTTGCCTTGAGAACAACTTGCCTACTTATTCTCATTGGACGAGCCACATGCCTTATTTAATAAATGTTGTCATTCTCTCGATGATAAGCTTTCTAGTTTGAAATAGTGTGGAATGTTCTAGTGTGCATGATCTTCATGGGGGCAATTCCTTCTTGCTTCATATCTTGAATGATTTTGTTTGCTTGAGGACAAGCAAAAGGTTAAGTGTGGGGGAGTTGTTTAGTGTATATTTATCCTATTTTATCATAGGTATTTTGTATCTTTAGTAGGTATTTTTCCTTTGTTTTTGTGTGATTTTTATGTTATTTCCTTCACTTTTGCTCTTTTGGTGAGTCGTGTAGATTTTCACAATATCTTGAGAAAATGGAGGATAAATGACTGCAAAATTTGAGCGATTCAAGATAATGGGAAGATAGAGAATCGAATAAGGAGCATGTGGCAAGTTGAATCGGGTAAATCGGCCAAGAAACGAGGGAGAACAAGCTAAAACCGTGGAAGCTGCCGAAGACGGAATTGTCACAGTGCGCGCGCGACCGCGCGGCCCCCCCTCTCGGCCAAGAGGCCCCGCGAGCGCGCGGCCACCCGAGCCCCGCGGGCACGCGGGGTGCGTTCCAGCCCAGTTTTTCACGCAGATTTTGTCCGATCTTTCCCAAACCACTACACCTTTTTGACTACCAACTCCCATCACCTCTCTCTCTCTCTTTCTCTCGAAACAAAAAGGGGGCTTCTCCCCATCCATCATTCATCCAACACACACAACACACACTCACCTCTCATTTCTTCAATTTTTTTTTCCTTCCACCACTTCTCTTCACCTTCACCACCACTACCACCACCGATCTAAAGAGGGAGAAAGGAGGAGGAGAAAAGGCAAGAGGGCTAGAGCTCAAGGAGGAAGGCCCGAGAAGAGGAGCCCAACATCAAGCCATCCATGGAAGCTAAGCTTGGTGGAGGGACTCCGCTTTGATGACGGCCCGAGAAGAGGAGCCCGACTTCAAGCCATCCGCGGAAGCTAAGCTTGGACAAGGAGGCTCCGATTTGGTATTTCCTTTCCTTTTAGCTTTAGCCCATTTGTGGGGATTTGTCCCAAGACTCTTGAGACAACAAACAATATTGTATAAGTTGTATGGATTTTATCTTTTGATTGTTGAATAAATTACTTTTATGATGTCTATCTTGTTTTGAGCATGGTGTTGGGTGAATTTCTACATTAGGGGATGGATAATTGATTTGGTTTTGATCTATGCTTGTTATTGTTGGTTGTTGTTGATGGAATTGTACTTGTTTATGTTGGGTGCTTGATCACCACTTTAACATTGCTAGGATTTAGAGGAACTTGAATGTGACTCCAAATCCCGAAATTGGTTCCTTCAACGTCTTGCTCGTATGATATAGCTAAAAGATGTTTGATGGATAGACGGTGACAGTAATTGAAGTTAAACCTTTTGAGAGGGTCTATTGTACGTGTGAGATAATATGTTAATCTTGCTCATTTGATATAGCTAAAAGGGGCTTAATTGATAGACGGTGACAGTAATTGTCATTAAGCCTTTTGAGAGGGTCTATTGAATGTGTAATTTTAGCATTACCAAATTGAACTAAGCATAGAGATAAGCCATTGAGAGAATTACACCCTAATACTCTTCTCATAATCCTATCCTCTATCTTTGTGTTTGGTGGTGTAATTAGTTAATGTTACTTACTTTAATTAGGTAGATTAGTATAACTTTCCTTCCCCTTGTTTAGAATGTTTAGGATGTATTTCATTTTATTGTGCTTGACAACAATTATGACATAGAAATATAATCGCCCACATGAAGCTTTCCTCGAGAGACACGACCCGAGTTAGCTCACTGCCCTACAATCGACCCCGTCCTATTGTAGGAGTCCGGATCAAAGTAGTCTTGTTTGTGGAGCTAAATTCAGACATAACAAGGCAACACCAAAGGCACGAGCCTTTAGATCTGTTGAGTATGACGTGTTCCAGATGATGTTATCACTTGGTTTGATAACATTGTAATAAATGTCATATCTAATGTTGTTCCGTCATTCTCGTCACATCAAGTATAACACTCGGAACATTAATCTTATCATTTTCTAGTATTTTGGATTAATTTATTTTAAATTAATCTGAATATATTGTGATATTTATCACATTTTGATTTCCACATATTTAGGGATTTATTAGATATTTTATTTTGAATTAAAACGTGGATAATGTTTGATTTTGACTTGTTCAAAATCTGTTCCGGATTTATAGGGAACGTGATGTTCCCACTCTCCATTAAACACTAACCGTTGCAGGTGAATGTCAGTCGCTGGAGTAACCGCTACTATTGCACGATATTGAAGAACGTGTGCTACGCAATGCAGAAAATGGTTATCTCAAGTCCACTCCAGCAATGGGTAGTAAAAGGCGGTTGATTGAAGTCCAAGTTATCTAAGATCGTGAGGCAACTGCCAAGACAAGATGAATGAAGTATTTAAGGACTTAGTCCTTAAAATCATTTATGCAAGCATGTTATCATCATGGTTTGTGAGAAGCTCTGAATCTTGCATCTAGTGTCATCTCTGAAATCCAAGACATCTTCCCAGACATCAGCCTAGCGTCCCAATCAGCTGGAGACTTTCATTCCAGTTGTGTGTGTAGGTTAGATAGTCAACTTTGAGAAGTCTAGGATTTAGAGTGACTTGTTGTAATCTATCTATGTGTTTAGATAGGTTTGTTTTGAGTGATTATTCAAGTGAGTGAAGCTAGTATAGTCCTCTGTATGTTTTATGCAGTGTTGTCAAGAGAGTGAACTGAGACAACATCAACATTGTTTTTATTTATCACTTGTGATAGTGAATTTCACCTTGAGGCAACACTACCAAAAAAACTCTCATACATAACGCTTCATACATAACGGACATTTCAAATATTCGTTATGTATGAGCGCCTTTTTTTATATAGATAACGCATATTTCAAAAATCCGTTACGAGAGAAGTGTTATCTCCGATCATATATAACGTTTTCGAGTCTTACATTATCTGTGAGTGTTATATATTATTCACATTTATAACGCTCATTTGGTACCGTTATGCTTTGTGTTATGTTTAAACACATTATATAACGGTAACATTTACCGTTATGAATATCCGTTATATATATATGTGTTAATTATTATTTTTTTAAATCAAAATTATTAATCCAAAATTTTTAGGCGGAAAGTTTCCCACCAATGATTTGATTTTTTCATTTTACAAAATTAAAAAACTAACACAAAAAATGATTCTTCTCACTTCATCTCTCTCGATCGTTTCCTCAAACTTCCAGCCCTGATTCTTTCCCCTTCCCTCTTACCTAATGGCTACCATGTCTGAACCACTCGAAAGAAACATCTTCTTCAATCTCGAAATACACACAAAAAAATTCATACGATTCTCCTTTCCCTTGATTGAGAATTACACACAAAACGTGAAATATAAAAGTGAAAATTCACCCCATTTTCTTTCCCCCATCTTCTTGCTTGACAAGAAGGAAATATCTCAGTAGCTGAAATATAAAAGTGAATTTCACTCTAAATTTATCAAAAAATTCAAAGAAATTTTGACTTGCTCAGCTCTCGCAGTTCTTCATTGGTGAGTTTATGTTTGATTCAGATCCGTTTCGATTTTTCTGCTTAAATGGCGAAAAAATATGAATTTTTTGTTATTTTAAGAACGTAATTTTGCTCGATTCATTTAAATTTAGCTGTTGATTTGATATATACGCAGGGAAATTTAAGGTTCTGGTTTTGCGAGATCGAAAATGTTCCTTAGAAGGTGAATGATAATGAGACGTTAGGGTTTCTTTAAGGTTTTTGTTGCTTAATTATTGGAATGATGATGTGGTGTTTTTCGATTAATTTTATTTTATTTTTTGAATTTTTAGGACCGAGAATGAAAGAGGAGTCAATACTTTCTCTCTTGAAGGTCGGCTGTTTCAAGTCGAATATGCCATTGAAGCTATTAAGGTTATAACTATGCTAGTTTGAATGCCTGAAATTATATTTTTGTTTATGATTGTGCGTGTGAATGTTTACTCTTGCAGTAAAATAAAGAAAATTTTGATGACTGCTACATCTCCGTCTTTCTGCACTTACTTAGTCCTAAGATTTGTGTTTCTTGACATCAAATAAATGTAAATGTAGACTGTCTCTTCCGCATGAAAAACAATCTCAATCTCAACCGCGACCACTCTAGAAAATGTAAAAACTTAATTATATTTCTCACCTCTTTCAGCTTTATCTGATTTTGCATATACATGTTCTGTTTCTGATTTCAGTAATCATAACTATATATAGCGTTTGGGCTATATTCTATCGAGACTTTGCAGCTTGGACCTAATGCATCAGTATTGATAAATCCCAACCGCTTATTTGTGGAGTCCATAGAGGTATGTTGTCATTGGCAGGCCATTGAATTCTGCATAATTCACTTTTGTACCCAAGGTTGGCTTTAAATTTTTTCATAATGTCTTAAACTTTCATTCTAAGTTAATTTTAGCTTGTGCCAGGTGGTAGAAGTTGGTCTAGCCAAAGGTTCGATGTTGTATGGATTTTATAAAATCCACCTCTTGATACTATGATTACATGGCAGGAGATTCATGAGACCTCTCTGCCTTCTAGTACGCACAAGGTGAACTGTATAAAGTGTGATTTTTCCGTGAAAAACTGAACTTGATCTAAAATTTGTCATTCTGTTTATGGATTGTAAATTGTACATGTTTATTTTAACATAGTAAAGAATTATGTGATTATCTTCTTTTGTTCCTCGTCCTGCAAGAATGGGTGTATTATTTAAATGAAGGATCTCAAATAGACATATCTTATAGGGTGGCCTCCTAGGACTCATCTTTAATTACTCTTGTAATTGCTGAAGGTAAACTTTAGTTTCTCACGAACAGATTGCTTTAAATCTCTGTGATTTTATAACAGATGCATTCCTTTACATATCTGGAAAAAGATATGGGATACATGTGCTTTTAGGCAAAAAGCACATGGCTTTGCAGAAATTTCAATAGTTGACCTCGCAGAAAATTGGATAAACACAGGGTTTTGGTATGCTGTATGTTCAAGTTTAATGTGTGTTAGATTATTCCCTTTCAGTTTTTTTGAAGATAGGATCAAGAAAGAAGAATGCTGCAAGGTTGCTTTTCTGAAAAAATCTGCCACTTGTGTTGTTCCTTAACTAATTTATTTTGGCTTGGACATTTCTTGGTTGCTTTCAGGGTATTTTTCTGTTTTGCTGTCTCTGCATGTCCATGATGTGCAGTTGTTGGTCATGCTATATTGACTTGAGTTCATTGCTCCATTCTCTATCTTTGAAATTACTAGATAGATCAATACGAAGCTTGGAGTTTGTGGTTACTAACAAGATAACATAAATAAAAGGTCCAAGGAAAATGATGCACGTATAAAACTTCCAAATCACTATCTTGTAAACCTGCACAGAAATTGACAATGTAGTACAACAGTATTATGATTTTAACTCTTGCTGTGTGAAGCAGAAGCTGAGGAAAGGCTTATGGTCGCCAGAAGAAGATGATAAACTCTACAATTACATGACAAGATTCGCCGTTGGCTACTGGAGTTCAGTGCCTAAATTAGCAGGTTTTTTTTAATTGTTTCACAAAATTCTTGAATTTAATTCCACTTTAAGTTCAAGGATTTGATTAAATTCATGCAGGTTTGCAAAGATATGGGAAAAGCTGTAGATTGAGATGGATTAATTACTTGAGGCCTGATCTCAAAAGAGGAATGTTTTCACAAGAGGAGGAAGATCTAATCATTAATCTCCACGAAGCTCTAGGCAACAGGTGTAATATATATATTAGTATTTATCAAATCAAGAAACATGTTACACAAGTAATGTAGATTATTAAATGTATAAATTTTGTCAAAATTTTCAAATCAAGAAACAAATGTAGACTGATTGATCAAAAATCTTTTGTTGCAGATGGGCTTAAATTGCAGCACAATTGCCGGAAAGAACAGACAATGAGATCAAGAATTTCTGGAATTCAAGCCTAAAGAAGAAGCTTTTGAAGCAAGGAGTTGATCCAAACACACACAAGCGGTCCATTATTATGACAAGGTACCATTATTATGCAATAACATTCAACAAATTAGGGTAATTTTAAATGAAGACCCGATTTTCTCTTCATATTCTCCATAATTTTAAAAATGTAAATATTAATAAAATATATTATATTGCCCTTTTTCCCTTAGTTAAAAACCTAATTAAATAACATATCACCGTACTCGTATAGCCTTCACTCCTATTTCATAATTAAAGTGGGAGAAAAATAAAAAAGAATCTTTACTGGCTACAATCCTAGCTAATCATTCATCTACAACATATGTCTATGAAGAAATATTGTACTTAAATTCAATGTGAAGACAAAATGCAGTAGTTGGTCAGACTATATTGACTTAAGGAACAACATATCTTATAGCGCTGCCTCTTGGGGCTCATCTTTAATTACTCTTGTAATTGCTGAAGGTAAACTTCAGTTTCTCACGAATAGATTACTTTAAATCTATGTGATTTTATAACAGATGCATTCCTGTACATATCAGGGAAAAGATATGGGATACATGTGCTTTTAGGCAAAAAGCACATGGCTTGGCAGAAATTTCAATAGGCGACCTCGCAAAAAATTTGATAAGCACAGGGTTTTGGTATGCTGTATGTTCTAGTTTAGTGTGTGTTAGATTCTTCCCTTTCAGTTTTTCTGAAGATAGGATTAAGAAAGAAGAATGCTGCAAGCTTACTTTTTTGAAAAAATCTGCCACTTGTGTTGTTCCTTAACTAATTTATTTTGGCTTGGACATTTCTTGGTTGCTTTCAGGGTATTTTTATGTTTTGCTGTCTCTGCATGTCCATGATGTGCAGTAGTTCGTCATACAATATGAACACAGAGAAGTTGGATTAGGCATATGCAGTTCAGGTTCAAGTGAGTATTACAGCAAAATTTATTCAAGTTTATCTAATTCTAACATATTTTTAATTTAGTTTGCTGTCTGTATTTTCATATTTCAATTGTATTTACTGCCCATTTTAATATATTTTTCTCCATATTGCAAGCATGCAGTATTTTCTCAGTTTCTTGATTTTTCTTCTCTATAATAAACTCGGGTTTTTACATTGCTATGTTTTTCAACAAATTGACTTACTTGTTTAGTTTTTTGGGATGATTTTGTATCTGCTTGATGTGAAATGATTGTTACCACTTACTTCTCCAACCGTGGCAGGTTTATAGTTGAGCAGTTGAGTTGAATGGGCGCCTCTCAATCACTGAAAAAGTTGTTCTGATCAAAATGGCTAGCTAGCTAGTTGCAATATATATGTTATCTTTGTTTTGACATTAGTACGATATAAACATGTGTAGAATGTTGACTATATTCGGATGAATGCATGAATATTTTTTGAATTAGATATATAATGATTTATGGGAATTTCAGTTATTTTTATTGTTTTGGAATTATGAGCGGGGGTCGCACTGTCGAAGCTCCTTTCATCATGTCCATCTCGGTAAAATAAATGTAAAACATGAATTAATAAACCGAAGATCACACCTGTGTAACTAGTGACCCGCTCTAGTGTCAATTGAAAAATTATAATCCGTGCAAAGGTGTGTTTAATGATACTGCATGCAAGTGTTCTTGAATATGGCAGAAACAAAGGCAAGAACAATAAATAAAATGCAGTAAAAGAACACACGAGATTGGTAACCCAGTTCGATTAATCAACCTACTCTGGGGGGACTTCGCCCAAACTTGAAGATTCATTCACTACTCCTTCATGAAGACTATTGAGGAACTTATACTTACAGGAGTCCCTCTTGATGCCGCTCATTCTTTTTCACGAACTCTTTGATGAACGAAAACTGTGAGATTCCCTCACAACCGTGACACTAGACTCCCTCTAGCTACCCACGACTTCAACTTACAATCTCTCCCGAGATTGCGTACAAACAAGGATTAAAAATCCCTCACGTGTTTCACTCAAAAACACTCAATACTAGACTATCACGTTGAACAGTTTAGGGAACAACTTCTAGCTATTACATTAATCACAAATCAAACGACTCTCAAATAATAAACTCAGAGAATCAATATATGTGCGTCATTGATTGCATATTGAATTGGCCTTCTTATAGCTTCACTTCCTTGGTTAACTTGATCTTCAATCTTCATTAATATGGTAAGTGATTTAGGGTTTGTGATGCTTTCCATATGGATGTAGATGCTTTCCTTGATGATGAGGTTTAATTCAGCATGACATCTACTCCACAAGGCAGTCAAATGATCAGATCTTTGCTTTCCAAACTCGTTCACGCAAGATCAACTCTTCATGGAAACTGCCATATATATCACTATTCGGGAATGTGCCTGGAACATCAGAGGTAACAGTTTGCCAACTGTTCGTTAATTTGCACAGCAGAATCATCATATCACTTCAAGAACATCTCCTCGTACACTTCATCGAAGAAAAATCTCCAAAATAAACTTAGTACTACAAAATGGCACTAACATATTCCACAATAAAAGCATCAATTTTTGGAACTGAAAGAAAACAACATTAAACAATAATAGTCGTGAGTACTTTACAAAAAAAAATGTCCATGCATAATTACATGCATTGCTTTGGTCATGATATTTCTTTTCCTTCACACTGTGTTTAATTAATATTTTTTTTCAACTTAACATGATATTTTATTTAGAGTGTAAGCGAATTGAGCTAACTCTTAAACTATTTGAAATCTTAATATATATAAAGACAAGAAGTTATACTAAAAATAGTAACCCAATTTCCTGCCAAAAACACATTACTAGAAATGGAAATCTTAATATAAAATTGAAATAATAATTAAAATATTAATATATTAATATTTATTAACAAATGAATATCAATATTAAATATTAATTGGTGGTTTCAGAATGAATAAATAATAGAAATAATAAATAATATTAGTGTTATAATTAATTAATCTATTGTCTTTATATAAGATATATATATATATAATGATTTATTTATAATTATATATATTAACATGATTAATAATTAGTATTAATTAATCAATTGATGTTCGATTTTCGAAATAGTATTTATATTATCCAATCCTAATAGTGTATATGTCTATATAGATATATAGATATATCTTGACATAATATTAATCAATGCTAAAAATGTCAACTATTTAATTCTTTCTATAATTTTTATAAATTACAAATTACATCCACATATTACATCCACAAATTAAATTCACAAATTAAATTCAGCTAATCAAACGGTGTATGCATTAAAAAAAAATGAAAGACTGACCCTTGAAACATGTGTATGTGCTTATAAATTCAATTGTGTAATTTTGAATTTGTATTCACAATAATTTAGTGTAGGAGACGTTTAAAATAGTAGTTATTTAAATTTTTGGAACAACAAATGTATCTATAGTAGTGATTATGATTTTATTATCAAATGTTTGAATTTATTAATTTATCTGTAGTACTGATTATTAATTTATTTTCAGTGACAGTTCTCGTGAATGATCGGTTTTTCGTATAATGAATATTGTGAAAATCACTTTCATAGCATTTAATTTACTAAAAAAATTAACAAATGTTCTAAAAAGAGCATTTGTAAAAAAAAAAACATAAGGATTAAAAAAGCACAAAGCATATAATTTAATAAAAAAAAAGGCATTTGTAACGAAAACAAAACCAGAAAGCATATAATTTAATAAAAAAACCAAATAATAGAAAAAAAGCACAAAGCATATAATTTAATAAAAAAATCAAATAATAGAAAAAGCATTTGCAACGGACTAAAGAACAAATAATATAATTTAGTAAAAAAAAAATCAAATGATAGAAAAAAAAATTTGTAACGAAAGAAAGGAATACACAAGAATAAAAGAGCAGAAAGCATACATATATATATATATAATTTAATCGAAAAAAATCAAATAATAGAAAAAAAGCATTTGTAATGAAAAAAGGAAAAGACAAGAATAATTAAAAGAAAAACACAAAGCGTGTGATTTACTAAAAAACATCAAATATCTTAAAAAAAAACATTTGTAACATAATTAAAAAAAATAAGAAAACACAAGAATAATAAAAAAAGCCCAAATGTAATTTAATAAAAAAAATAATCAAAACTCATAAAGTTACGTCATCACTAAAAATGGCATTATTACAAAGTATTAGTGTTAGCATTTAAAATTAGAAAAATAGCAGATGGGGCAATTAAAATATTATTGTATCACCTATATAGTATTTTTACACTCTTTCAAAATCTATGAATCACGAACACTAAAAATCTGTACAGGAAAAATAGCATAATAAAGAACATTACAAATAATAATAATAATAATAATAATAATAATAATAATAATAATAATAATAATAATAATAATAATAATAATAATAATAATAATAAGAAGAAGAAGAAGAAGAAGAAGAAGAAGAAGAAGAAGATGATGATGATGATGATGATTTATCTGTAATATCATTAATGATTGGAATATGTCCACGACTATAGTACAACCATAAAATTCTTAGTGTTACAACTACTTCGTCATAATAAAATTTTCTACTGAACCCGGAAAGAAGAGGATTATCTATCCAAACACTTTTAGTGGGATGAAACTATCTATTGCATTTACATGTTGCAATTTCTATTGTATAATTATTTTTTGACATATTTTTTTTCATTTCAATTTATTATGTTTTAGTTTAATTTTATACTTGCTATTCAGAGTTCATCCCATACAATTATATTTTTTAATATTTTTTTCATATTTAATTTTTCTAATAATCAATTAATTTTTATTGTTTACTTTTTTATTTTGTTTTCAAAATATAACAAAATTTTATTAGAAAAATACCAAGTTTATTAATTATTATAAACTCTAAATTATTAAATGATAAATGTTAATTATTTTATGAGTTTGTATACAATTGGATTTTTAAATTATGTATTAAAAATTCAGTCCTTGAGTATTTTCGAATGGATTATGTTGTAATTATTTTATTTTTTACAAGGTAACTCGTGGTCACTACTTGTATGTCTATGAACGAATTTACGTTGTTGTCAAGGTGGTTTGAAGATTTAAGTTTATAGTAGCGATAATAACAACATTATATATACCAAAGATGTGGTGTATAATATAGTGTTGCATTATTTATAATATTTTAAATTTTTAATGCATATATATTTTTATTAATATTATAAATTATGAAACAAACTATAACTACATCTTATTTAGTTAATCATTACATATAATAAATTGTTCTATAATATACACTATAACATTAAATTAAGTATTTTAATTATATCCATGCATCGCATGGGAGAATTATTAGTTGACTTAAAAGTAATTAAGTTGAGCTCGTGATGTAACCCGGACAATTTTGTACAGGATACGAGAACGCGCGGAAGACTTATAGAATCGAACACGCCAACTAAGGAAGGATTCAACCCTACTCTAAGACTCAAATAACTCGAAATAATCTGAATTAAACGAAATAACAACTCAAAACAATATTAAAGACGAACTAGACCTAAATACGACACTTAGACTACGACACAAAAATGATACACAAAATCCAATCAAGAGGGGCTGATATGGGACGAATATTGAGGCTGGAATTTATGTGTATTTGGGATGAGAATTAAGGGTTAAGAATGGCTAGGGAAGATAGGATATGAAAAAGAAAAGGATAACTTACGGTTTAGGGTGTAGAATGTGATTACGGCTATGAAATCGATCTCGAACTCTTGTTGGACAACTCACGATCGGTCTTGGGGTGTAGGAGGATGTCACGAATCTCCAAGTTGTTCTTCGTAGCGAGTTCACCCTAATTCTTCGTATGAATTAGAACGTTCCCTTGGAATTAAGACTCAAAGTTTGCTAGGCTTCAAGAATGATAATTTTCGAGGAAAACAATCAAAGCTTTAAACGGTTGAGACACAAATTGAATGCAAAAGCAATTTTAATCAATAATGTCTAAAAAATCAAAGTAACATGGTTCCCCTATTTATAGGGCCTATTATGCACGAAAATAACTAATAAAAAGGCCTAAAAATCTGATCCAAAAGGATCTCTAACTATACTATAGAAATACCTAAACTAGAATTCTATTCAAGGTAGGAAATTGCCTTAAATACAATTCTAGTCAAACCTATGATATTATGAACGAAAATTACACTTATAAATTAATTAAAAACTGATCTAAACTATAGTCTAAATTAATTAAATAAATACTATAGTCTAGATAAAAATCAACCCCTTAATTAAATTAAATCAAGGGCGAAAACAGCTCCATGCACAAATGCACTTCTTCTTGCTCTCTTCTTCAACTCTTCAAGTTATATTCTCCATGGTATGATCTTGATCTTCATTAGTTAATAAATTAACTAAAGTATGGCTGCACTTTGCATCTTCTAATTTCTCAAACTTCTTGCGAATCAACACTTGAAAATAACCTTGTAATTTATTTGCTCGAAGTCGCGTCATTGGATCTTTAAATTGCAGCTAGGGTTCAAGGCCTTCAATGCCTTGCATGGCTTCATCAGCTCGAGAGCTCAACAATCATCAGCTCGAGAGCTCAACAATATGAGGTTCGGTTATTTATAGGAGTTTGTGTAACCCCCTTTGTTTTTCTTAAACTACAAAAATCAATCGCAATTTAATAAATATTTGAAAAAATCTCTCTGTTATTGTAAAATATATATAAAAAAGTTGCGACAATCACAGGCGCTGAGATATTGACTATTTAATCCCCCCCCCTCCGCCCCCCGACCCAATATTACTATATGATAATGTTTGATCAAACTATTATACTTTCTTATGAGGACTCACTAAATTTTTATAGTATTTATTTGTTATTTATTTCCTTAATTAAGATTTTAATTTCTTATTTTTACATTGCCATAGCTTTCTCAATTTTCAATTTGCTCAAAAGCTTAAATAATTTCAATTTGCTCAAAAGCTCAAAATGGTATAATGGAAAAAATAGAGTAAACGGTGTTAGATTATTAAGATAATTGAGGACAGTATGCTAAATTTTACAATAACTGTTGGAGTTTTCGACTAATTATCTAATTATTAAATGTGATTTTTTTGTATCTTTGAAAAAAATACAGGAGGTTATTATTATTATTATTATTATTATTATTATTATTATTATTATTATTATTATTAATATAAAGTAATAAAATGGTAGAATAAAAAACAAAGTGATTATCATTGCAATTCAATTGTTATAGAAGTTCATGACATTTATGTAAACAGTTAATATAAAGTAATAAAATGGTAGAGTAAAAAACAAAGTGATTATCATTGCAATTCAATTGTTATAGAAGTTCATGACATTTTTACTAACTTAATAATAATATTTTCTTAATTGCATCTCAACGTTTTTCTTAGTTACAGACTTGCACCCTCAAGAAAGGGGTATTTTTCTCCAAAAAAAAAAAAAGGTTCTATTTAATATTGTTAAGAACATGTCCTCCATAATTATATCTGCAAAAGAGAAAGTACAATTTTTATACAAAAAAATTACAATTAATTCATAATTTAATACTGTTAAGAACATGTCCTCCATAATTATATCTGCAAAAGACAAAATACAATTTATACAAAAAAAATAACAGTTAATTCATAATTTAATATTGTCAATTAAGAACAATGTAATACAATGAAAGAATAATTAACATATTTATCCGTGAAATAAAATATATTAAAATCCAAATAGATAATTATTTAAGCTGACAATCATAAAAATACTACAAACAAATATTTAATCAAATTATCTACAAATACGACATAATAATTTACATAATAAAAACCAAGTAATAATTGATAAATACAATTAAAAAAAAGCATTTCATATTAGCAAAAATATTTAAATAAAAAGTAAATTATAAGAGTGAATGAAAAGAATTCACCTAAAAGAATTTTAAAAAATGATATTTTATATACTACCATAAGTCCTAGATTTAGGGGGATGTATTCAATTAGGATTTTGTTGGATTTTATTAGACTTTAAAAAGTCTATGGATTTTATAAATCCATAGACTCCACATGGAGTCTCCCAACTCCACGCAGAGTCTCCCGGATTTTGTGTATGGAGTTCGGACCGATTTCGGACAATTTTAATGGATTTGAGATCCTTGTTTCCAACGTTCGATGGAACACATCGATCGCTCGATCCGGAAAAAATAAAATCCAGCGACCTCTGGCACCCAACGGCCGCTAGAAAGGGCGCCGATTACTCCCAGCGACGGCTTTGCCCCAAAGGCTGCTGGAAAGCTTTGGAAAAACCTCGATTGAATTAATTAAATTAGTTAAAAAGCTTTGCATTTGGATCTATTTGCAGCTGGGCACTCCAATTTGCATTAGTTATTACTATGCAGCTGGCTTAGAGGGAGAGAGAGAGAGAGAGAGAGAGAGAGTATGAGAGAGGATTCCTTTGGATCACATCCCCTTATTCCATACAAATCTATTTTAATACTAATAATAATTCGTGTCACCCTGCCCTCATTTATGTTCTGCATATTTTTCTTTTTTTTGCCTAGTTTGCATCATTAATTTCTACAATTGAGTAGCTGTAGCGCACCCTCATTCAATATTCCGCAACGGCCGCTGGAATCAAGCGGCCTTGCTCCCAGCGACCGCTGGCACCCAGCAGCCGCTGGAGTGTCATCATCGGCAAAGCCAGCGACCGCTGGGGTGCCCGATTTCAACTCCTCAACGGTCGCTGGGACACAGCGTTCGCCGGATTTTCCAAATCCATCGAAATCTCGTGTCCAGAGGTCGGATTTCATCCTTTGTAATTTTCACGTCATTTCCTGGTGAAATCCAATGAAGTCAATAACTTTTTAAAGTCCATGGATTTTTGAATATATCCGGATTTTAAAAGACTTTTAAAAGTCTGGATTGAATACACCATGATTTTAAAGAACTTTTAAAAGTCTGGATTGAATACACTAGGATTTTAAAGGTCTTTTAAAAGTCTGGATTGAATACACTTGGATTTTAAAATTCCTTTAAAATCCAATGAAATCCCAATCCAATACACCCCTTTAATGATGAAGGAGAAAGAACACACTTGCTCAACTTAATGATGAATTAAAGGTACAGGGTTAAGAGCAACTCCAAGAGAAATAATTTTATGGGAGAAATGGTAGTTTTGAGTGATTGACTCCCCTCCAACAACCGCTAGCTTGCGTCGGTAAACTGATGCTGATGAATAGTGCATCGGTTATTTAACCGATGCACTATTCATCCATCAGTTTTTTTATTCTTTATATATTTTATTGATTTTTTTATAATTTCATTTATCTTCTTTCTTTCTTTTTCCTTTGTGTGTTTAAATTTTATGAAAAATATTTTCATTAATAAAATTATTTTATATGAATTAAATAAATATTGTTGTATGAATTTAAACACAAAATACATAATATATAATTAATAAAAATAAAAATACAAATTCAATCATCAGATTTTTTAGATAAGATATACACATTATTTGAAAAGTAATTTTTATTTCATGTAATTTATGCTATTGTTAAATTATCTATTATGAAATGTTGGTTTTATTTTAAATAAATTGATCGTGTTTATCCAAAATTTTTTAGTTTTGTAAAACAAATATGCTTATTTATTTATTAAATAAAAAATTACAATTTATATTTATATATATAATCATATATTCAATTTAACAATTCAGTAACAAAAACTAAATGAATAGTAGTGAGTATAAAAAAGGAATATTCTATTGTAGAGTGAAATATAGAATGGTGCTGTTGGAGATGAATATTGAAAATCTGTAACTTAATGGATGCCAGACTGGTGAAGAGTTGATCATCAGAAGAAACTGGTATGTTTCAGAAAGCGGTGTCGAGGAGGAGTTGGTTGGCTCGTTGTCAGGTTGAGGAGCCTTGGCTAGAGCTTCATATTGGATTCTCTTGATCATAGAATCCATTATTTTTGAAAGAGTTGACAGCATGTTGAATGGATGATTCATCCAATTCTTGCTCCAGTTTCCTTCGCTGATCCAGAAGGAAACACCGCGAGGCTCTATGAGATGAAGCATGGTGACATCATCTGCTTGAAATCTCCATAGGTGATATCGGAGATATCTCTTCAGTTGCTCAAATAATGAGGAATCAAACTCCTGAATTAGACCATAGCAGCTTTTCAGCTAATGATCTAGGGTTTAGTTGAAGTCTTCTTCAAGAAAGTCCTTGCGAACTAAGGATGGGAGTTGAGAGCTGGCTGGAGCAGTTGACTGATCGCTCATATGTGTGAAGGGCTCACTCTTAGTCATTGACTACTTTTCTCTGCAGGGGCTGTCAGCTTCAAGCAATAGCTTCTTTCCTCGATTAGAGCCGTCAGCTTCAGTTGGCAGCTGCTTCTTTTGCTTTGAGCTTCCAGCTTTGCCGCTATTATTCCTGTTGTAGAAGATGGTTGGGAGAGTATCCCTTCGTCCAAGAGGTTCTCTAGTTGCGATTTGGATCTCAATTTGATTGAGAATGATATGACTGATGCGATTGACAAACACAACTTTCTTATGAAAAGTGCCCGTTTTGCGATCAATTTCGGCTCGACGAACATTGCATCGCAGTTAGGCAAGGATGAAGGAGGCCCAGTAAGCTTTACATTCATAATGTAAAGCGACCATCAAATGGGCTTTGAGATCATTAAATTGAACTATCTCAAAATTTCAGTGTAGGATATGACCTACGATGTCCAAGAGTTGAATAAACTCTGAATGGAGACTGTCCTTCAAATTATGTGAGAAGTCTCAATGATGAATGTGTGGATGCTTCCAGGTGTTCCATAACTCGAACTTATTGGGAATGACCAAATCATACACCTTTGATCCCTCGCTGGGAAGTTAGAACAATGTTATCATCATATCTTTGGTCATCGTAATGACGTGGTTGTACATGATAAAGATGATGTTGTCGTCTATGATTTCTGCATTGTAGTAGAATTCAGCAACATGGTTGGGAATACACTTGGAGGGCACAATCTTCAAGAATGGTAGTAGTCCAGTGTTCTCCAGTGGCCGAATAAGTTTGACATATTTTTGTGGTCCTAACCGAGCATGGAGAAGCACTAGGTTGAGAATTTTATCCTTCTTCATCTTTTCAAGTAGCAGTCGGATATTCATCATATGAAGCGAAAGTTTCATTTCTGCAGAGAGAGATAGTGATGTTAATAGAGCAAGAGTTTTGGCAAGGATAAATATATACAAGAAGGATAGAGATTTTGAAAGATGATTTGCTCATTCATCTCATTCGCATATATAGTCGGCTTTGCATACATATATCGAGAGCACTCGATTGCTTTCTATCTGATCAGCTGTCCGATTTGATGGACAATCAGCTGAATAAATGTTTCATGCATCTCAGCCGTCCACATGTTTAAAAGCTTTATGATCTTGCGGCTGAGAGCTGATTGATTTCAAAAATGGGTAGTTGCCATAAATAGCAAAATATTTTTTGCAGATTTTGCTATTTATATCACACAGATTTTCGTCTCTCCTTTCTAATTTTGTAGTTGCTAATTTATTACTAGCACAAAGACTTTAATGGCAACTTGTGAAAAATGAACCCATTTTGAAATTGTGGCCTTTGGATGTAAGATTGAGAAATTAATGATCACAATGGTAATTATTCAAAAATAAGCTTGATGAACAGTGTGAGTGAAAAGCTTATCCTGAATCAGTTAGGATACTGCCAACTGATTAGTTGAAGTGAACTAATGAGGCAACTGTTGAGCAGTTCGATCTCTTCTTCAGTTGCTGCTTTAAATCGATTGAGGCTTCAACTAAACTGAATTAATCAGTTCGCTTGTTCAGTTGCTTGGCTATCCTTGACTCAGTTTTCTCTTCTTGAGTGGCCGAATCGGACTGGCTTTTCCGCTTCCTTTTGAGCAGTTTTATCTCTTTCTTTTTGAAATTGAGCCAGTTGCGTCTTTCGACAGTTCGGGCCTGGTAGTTCTCACAGTTTGGTGGAGTTGCTGAAGAGCAACTGATGTGCTTTTCAACTTCAGATTGATAAACTGTGAAGTTCATTTGTGAGATGAACTGATATGACCAATCAATATGCGAAAGTAAGAACGAACACACGTCAACTATAAATAATGATTCAACCCAAATACACAACTGAAATAAAGAGTAATAATATGCTAACAAACTGATCTTAAACAACCAATAAATTCGAACTCAACAATTAAATCAAAACAACCCCAAAACCAACGATTTTACCCCAAATTGACGCAGACAGAAACCTAAGAAATCGAACTCTGATTAAGCTCAAATTGTAACACAAGGTACAATTTGAAGTTATGAAAAACATATCCAAAATTCAGTAAATTCACACGAGTGGTTTGGGATTTGGCTTGGTGGTCAATTTTCGGACTATTAGGGCTTAATTAGGGCTCGATTGACTTGTATAGTTATAATCTGGACTTGGGAGGCTATATGGACGATGGTGATGATATTATAAGGTGTAGGGAACGTGTATGGAAGCTGTGAAGTTGTGGAATGGCGTGGTGGTGAATGGAAACGAAAATAGGATTGTGAATCTTACCCGAAACGAACCCCGAATCAACACGAACTCGAAACGTGCCTATGGAGTAATATTTGTGGCTTGATTAACCCAGATACTACTAGATATCACGAACGAATCAATTGATTTCAAATTTGAAGTGCCAACAACAAATTCTACCAAGACGAATGATAATTTGTGAGACAAGTGAATAGCGATACGCTGTTTTTGATTCAAACAAGTCTCATGAATAGTACCAATGAAAATAACTTAAGTACTAGACTAATTCCAAGCTAGGGTTCAAAAATTACAAGGCCTTGGGCTTGGGCTTGGTAATTTTGAACTAGTCTAAAAAATAAAGTCCTTGGTCCAATATCACCTAAACAAATTGTGATAATTGGGCTACTAATTAATTAAATAAATAAACTAAAACAATGTTTATAATTAAATAAAAACTATAGATTAAAATCGTGCCCCATAATTAAATTAAGGGAACCGATTTTTAATCAAAAAGTCGCGGACAACTGATTAGGCGTGATCACGCCTAACTTGAAATTTGCTTCTGTTCTAACATCCAAAACTTGATCTTTAATTATGAGACTATGGACGGATGGAACTCCCTCTTCACATGCTTTGCATGGCTTCATCATGAACTGAACTGATCAATGATGATAGTCAGTTGGGCTGCCTTCGAGCTTAACATGAGTAGGGGAGTAGTATAGCTCTTTGACAGAAGGTTTGGTAATGTGGCAGTGTTTTCATCATCCTTGTCTCCTTCATTATCTTGCTCTTGAATCCTTTAGATTTCCACGACTTGAGTATGTGATAGATCTATCCTTTCGGTTGCAGTTTTTGCTCGTAGTGATGGCTCAACCGACTGACTTGATAAATTATCAAAGTTCAATTTTCGGTAGTAGGAGCCAGTTAGGAAGTTGGCTGATTGATTGGTGACTGTAACTCCTTGAGATATCATATTAGCTTTTATATCTGCTAGCATTGCAGTTGCTGGAATCTTGTTGGCAAGTATGTGATTCATAATGTGCTTAAGTTGCACAATAGTTGGAGGAAATGGATTTGAGGATCCTATCTATTTAATGCTCCAAGTTTTTTCACGTTGCCAATAGCTCATGTCATGAAATACAATTAGCAAGAAATGTGACTGGATAGAGATAGAGTGTCTCCAGTTGAACAAGTAGAAATACCGGTGCAGTTGTTTGAATAACTGATGGTCTTGCTTTGCAACGAAAGTGAAGTGAGTAAAAAGAAGATTGGTTACTTCACTTTGTGCACTTTTATCTACATATTCGCCACTATAGAATGTGTGAATATTTTCTTCAGTCAGCTGGAGGGGAGGGCAAACGCTCCTGAAGTAATCAAGTCCATAGTTTGGATGAGGGATTCCAATAAATGGAATAAGCTCATCTGGATCAGAGCAAACCTTAAAATCAACTGATGAACTATTCTTGGAATTTGAGGAGGGAACGGTATTGGCAGTTGAGTTGCTCGATATAGTGTTGCTTGACTTCGCCTTACATCTCCTTTTCTTCTTAAGTGAGTGAAGGTGAGCACATCCTTTCTTGGGGATCTAGTCAGAAATGAGGACTGGTAGGGCAGCATCATTTGGTAGATTCAGCATATCTTGAAGTAACTTGCTCATTCTTAGAACAAGTCCTACCTTGGACTCAAATTTTCCAGTTTTCTTTGAGTCAGAAGCTTTAATGACTAGATGCTTGAATTGGAAGAATACAAATTCTTTCTAGTTTGTTTGTCGTCCTTCAGCAAGGTGAATCATGACCTTGTATCTCTCTTGAGTAAGTTGACTCAAGCTTTCAATTTTTGGAACATTATCTTGTTCGTAATATCGGGTAGAACACCATACTCGGGCTTCAGATTAGTTTTAGTTGTGGTAAAACTGAATTGCTTGCTGCATGTGGGAGCTTTCCACTCTTTCCAGTATGATTCTGCAGATTCCTTCAAGTCTTGAACAGTTGACCCTTTTCTTGGGAGCTGAAAGATTGTTGCAACTTTGTTTTCAGTGATTTGAATTGGTCGCCCTTGTATCACTGATGATATGATCTTTCCATCAATAGTGAGATTTGCCTGTAATAAAAACTCACTTACCAATTCTTGTCTGAAGAATCTTGGTGGAGTTTCCAGGTAGTGAAGGATTCCTGTCTTGTGAAGATTCACAAGAAGGGTTGGATTGTTTGATTCTTTAAGAATCAACTGAAATTTCTTTCTTTCTAGGAATTTGTCTCTCAATATTTGCTCCTTGAAGGAATTTAGAGAGCTGGTTAATTCAACCATCTTTGAGGTTGGCTGAATTAATAGGGATTCAAATGATTTTTAGAGAGAGAAAGAAAGACTTTTAAGAAGGATGGGCAAAATGAGTATTTTGATAGGCCAAGAGTAGAGAGGTTTTTATGAGTGAGGAAAGAGACTCATAAGTTTATTAGTTGAGGGAGTAATGACTCTTGCCTTTGTCCTTTTTGGTCTATAACTTTTAATGACTATGAAACGTGTCATTGTTTTCCAACGGTCAGAAATTTCAAAATAAATGCTGACTCGACATTTATTTTGGAAATAAAATAAACTTTTTATTGATTCAAAAAGAATATTAACAAACTGAGTTACAAAAAGTAAACTTAGAGCTTCTAATAAGTTGAACTTGATCAGCCTCTAGTCCTTCTTGTGCTCAGTTTTCCTTCTCTTGGCAACTAGTCTGCTGGAGTTGCCTTCTTCTTTTTCATCGCTGCTTGAGGACTCAACTTCAGCTGGTTTAAATTGAGTGTGAGTCTGTAGCTTCTTGATTAGTTCAGCATGTAGTTTTACCTATTGTTGCAGGTTCTGGATCAGCTCCTCATGATAAGCTGTAAACTGAGCAGTAGAGCTTTCGGGTTAATCTTCAAACTGAACTGTAGTAGTTGGGCCTTCATAGAGAACTGTTGTGTCCTCATTGAGCTGTAGTTCATTGCCTCGCGATGTAACTTCATCTCCTTCCTCAGTTCCTTCTAGTTGCTCACAAGGAACTGTTCTTGACTGGTCAACATCTCTTAAGCTAATTGTGTCTCCAAGACTTGGCTCTGGAGGAGTCTCTGGTTCAGCAGCTTGAACCTCAGTTTGAAGTACCCTTTGAGTAGGATCAAGGTACACCACTAACTCCAGTGTCCCTTATTGGACTTGTTGCTCTTCCAATTGAACTGATTGATCAGTTGGTTCCTCAGGGACAACTTATTTGGTGACTGGAGCAGTTGGGAGCTCGGTTGAAGAAGCTGTCTCAGCAGTTGGCTCCTTTGGGGGAGTTAGGAGTTCAGTTGACTCCTCAACTTGTTGAGCTTCATCAGTTGGCTGTGGTGCCTGCTCCTCAGTTGGTCAAACTGGTGACTTGAGCATTTTCTCAAACTCAATGTCACTGGCAGTTCAATTATCAACTGATTTTTCATCAGCTGGCTTATCGGGGGAGTCTGGAAGGAGATTGATCTCAACCTCATCAGTGTGTGGAGAACTTTCAAAGTGTAATTCTCTTATCACTTCTTCAATAAGATCTTCCACTGGTACTTGTTCTTCTCTTGCAGCTGAAGCTGATAGTGTTTCAAACTGTTGACTTGGTTGTCTCTTCTTCAATTCATTGTAGAGCTATTTCTATTGAATATGCAAGTGCGTCCATCTTTCACGTTCTTCTTCAGTGAAAAGAACTGGTGGCTTGATTCCTTTGAGATTGCATATCTCATTGAATACATCTATCATTGAGCCTCTGGATGGGCTGGAACATATCTTTCGGAGCTACAGTTGTCTCCTTAGATTTTTGTTCCTTATTATGCCAGCGTTCTCACTGCTTATCCACCATAGGCTCCATTCTTCTTCTCGCTTCCAGAAACTCATTCTATGGAATGCAAGCAAGGAAAGAAATGGTCCGGTGAGATAAATATGTTGCCATAAGAACCAGTATATGTACCTAATTAGTGTGTTGAACAGCTCTTCATAGCCAGTTAGCTCTTGAGCATAGTGTTGGGCTACGTATTGGTTTGTCGTATCTTCAGCCCATTTCTTCACTTCCTCTCCTTTTGAGAAGGCTCTTATGTTTCCTTCAGTTTATGCCATCGGGGGCACGTGAACCAGAAGTAGTCATCTCCAGTTCACTCATGAGGTATCCCTATTTCAGGGATAATGTCTCTTGGATTTGCATAAGGTGCAAGATCTTCAATGGTGAGATTTGGAGGAAGAGTTGCTGGAATGGGACTGTCTTCCTTCTTCTTCTTGGATACAGATGGCTTGGCTGCTCTTTTCTTTACTTGATTAGTCAATTTCTTAGTCTAAACTGATCTGGTGACCGGTCATCTTCTTGACAGTTCCGGTTGAGTTGTAGTATCAGCTACAGTTATGACTGAACTTGATCATCTAGCTGATGATTCAGCTCGAGCTGATGTGCCAGTTCTAGCTGTGACTGAGCTTGGTCACCTGGCTGATGAATCCGATTAAGCTGATGTTCCAACTCGAGTTGTAGTCAAGCTTGATACAAATTTAACTGTTCTGAGTGGATGAATGTTCATTGGTGATCCGAATCTTTGAGATAATGGAATCTCATCTTCAGAATATGAAGAAATGACCTCGGGAGTATCAGTTGCTGGCTATTTTCCCTTACCTTCAGTTGCAGGCTCTTTCTTCTTTAACTTGTCAGGTTATTCTGATTCAAGCTCCTTGACTTTGACTGATTGAGTTGACCATCTTGAATAAAATCACTCCTGTTTATAAGCTTGAAATTTGTTTCATCATTCATTGATGGGAATTACTTTTCCAAGATTATGCTTACTCGGTTGAGTTAGCATATATTTTGTGGAAATTCTGTATCCTTCCCTTTATCTTCTATGATGTCAACAAATCTTTTCAGCTGATTAAAGAAAACTTGAGCCTAGTTAATGTTCAGCTGGTTATCTATCGCTGCACAGACTTTGTATTTTGGCTC
Organism: Perilla frutescens; assembly: GCA_026008535.1. NCBI lineage: Eukaryota > Viridiplantae > Streptophyta > Magnoliopsida > Lamiales > Lamiaceae > Perilla > Perilla frutescens. The sequence continues at coordinate 8,303,713 of BRKX01000016.1, forward strand.
TGATATCTCGGGATGACTGCCGACAATTCTGACGATCATCTTTACAGCTATTGGCACTAGCATTTGATACTCATCCTTGAATCGAGAGATGAGATGATTATTCTTATATGGCAGTGTCAGGCTCTCCTTTCTCCAAGCTCTATATGCTCTTGCTATGTTGACATTAGTTTCTTCAAGAATCAGTCCTTTGATTAGCAATTCGAACATTTGGTTGAGTGCTTCAGTCATAATTGTGAACTTTTGGCCTCTTACTTCAGTTCTGATCTCCTTGGAGTTCTTGGTGCCGTCTGAGTTTAGAAAGAACTCGGTAACAACTTCTAGGTAGACTCAAGAAGAGTAACTTCAATGAACATTTTAAGATTAGCCTGATATAGCTTTGAGATGATCTTGCCGCTGAGTTCAGAATTGTTGTAGTTATGAGAGAAGGCAGTTGGGTCGAAGAACTTATCTCTGTAGAGCTTCTCACAAAATATGGTGGAGTCTTCTTTGGTCAGTTAGAAATTGAATCTCTTGCGAATGCGATGGGCAGGGTTTTGAGCCATGGTTCTGATGAGAGACTTTTGATGAGAAAGTATTTGAAGAGCTAGAGATTTTAACTTTTGAGAGAAGGAGATCTAGAGGATAAGTCAGTAGAAAAGGTAAAGAGAGTTTTGAGAGTTCAGCTGACTTATTTATAATGTGGGGTGAAGCACATCCAACGGTTGAAAATTTTCAAATTCATTGAATCTAATGGTTTAACGGCTGGTGCAAAGAATATGGCTGATTAATTGCTTCGATTTACTACAAAATCTATCCGTTGGGAATTGATGATGAGAGAGAAGAGTGGGTCTAACGGTAACATTAAGACACGTCATTTTTACCGTTCCACTATTAAATTTTAACTTATCTGATTCTCTCTCTTTCACTTCCGCGTGGCCTTGAGCTGCTTATGTCATTAGTTAGCTCCATCGCGACTGATGATCTCCAGTTGAACTGATAATCTCTAGTTGAACTGATCAGTTCCAACTGAAATGTCTTCAGTTCAGTTCCTTCTCTTCTCATTAGCTGGAGTTACTCTTCAATTCAGTTCAACTCCTCATTCAGTTCAGCTGCTTTCTTCAGCTGGTGGTGAATTGTTGTCTCCAATTGATCAGTTTGAATTGATTGATCAGTTTCAGTTACTTTGACTTCTTCTCTCAGTTTGCAATTTATGCACTTTGCTGCTTCTTCTGAACTGATTATCTCATCAGTTTGAACTTCTTGAATGGTTGAACTGATGCATTTCTGGTTCAGTTCTTATTTTCTCTTCAGTTCCTTTCTTCAGCTGGAGTGACCTTTTGCACTCTTTCTTCCAACTGATCATCTTCATCTTTTGAAGCTACCTCTGTAACACCCTAATTTTATAAACATAGAATGCTATTTATTTTATAAAAACTAACATATAAAATAATCCCTAAAAGAGAATTTAAAACATTTTCTCAAATATGTAATAAAACTAATACTAGAAAATCATAATAATACATAAATAAACTTCTTTCGATGGAAATATATAGCATAATAGTTAAAACATCATAGTGCGGAAGCGATTTTAAATATTTCAAACATCTAAACATTTTTAAAGTAAGAAAACAGACAATTTAACATAAATACCAATTAAAAGTTTAGTAGTGAAATACGTTTAATAACTTCTATTTTAATAAAACTTAAACCACATCTATCTCCACATCACCATCACCAAGCTCCTCAACCTAAAATGTTATAATAAAAGGATGAGTATAATGAATATACTTAGTGAAAAATACGCATTATCCAAAACATATTAAACGAGTAACTCATATTCAAACATTCATGCCATGTCAATATAATAATGGTTTGAATAGTGGGGAGTCAGCCCAAAGGCAACTTATCATGGCCTCAGACCTATTAACGATCTCTGAACAAGTATATACATATACACATGCACGATGGGTGACCCAAGGACAACTTTTACGGTCCCGGATCTATGAATAGTCCCTGGCATACTTTAACTTTAACTTTCACATAAACACTCAGTCGAACAATAAATCACAAGATCAATATATAATGGATAATAAATAACCACGTGCGTATAAAATTCCCCACCTTATTTTGAAGACCTTTGACTCGACTTTTAATTGTAAAATGCTAAAGACTTGCAGGAACTAAGTCGCCTTCGCCTAGCAGAGATAACATTAAAGTCTTTTAGTAACTCAACAGTTTATAAGATTTATAAATTATAAAACTTAAATATTAATTCTTTCGAAATCAACATTAATTTGAATTATACTTTTCTTTAATTTTAAATATTCTCGGTCAGATTAATACGTAACAAGTTTTATGAATATTTTACATTGAACTAGTGTGTTTGTATGGTTATACTTATTATACAGACAAGTATATTTGCAAGGATTATACCAATTAACATTATAATTATTAAATAACATAATATATTACTTCCTAACTTTGTTGACTCAAGTTCATTCTTAATTCATTTATAGTTCCAAGAACTACTCTCCGTCAGAAACTTAAACAATCCATCATCATTCGGTTAATTATAACTTGGCAATTTGGGAAGGGAACTAGATTAGATAAAAGAAATAATAAAGACTGGAAAAATATATACTGTCTATTAAAAGAGGAAATATCAGAAGAAAGGTTCGACAAAGCTTTTAAGAGCAGCGAATTTCAACAAGGCACTAGATTAATTCAAGATAATAATAAAGTTCCAGATTTTATCATTTCTTGACTAACCCCATTTTAAAATGTTTATTTTTCTTATAATCTATCATTTACATAAGGCTATCAATGAAGAATCTACGAAAATAGCCAATAATTTAGACTATTGCTATACATGAATAAAGATTTTTTTATTAGAAATGAAATTACCTGACTAAACTTCGAATTATACTCCTAGTATTGATGATCGCAAGATTTATCGTTGCAGATCGGTTACCGGAATTTCTGACCGTGAATTATGAGCAGACTTCAAATAAACTCGACGATAACATATTCGATTTGTACATACAAAGAACTCCTATTCTATGCATAAGATAATTTTGGATTGTTCATGGTTGAAGGTTTTTCTTTGGATGACGATTGACAGAAGAGTAGGTTTTGATTTGCGATTTGGAGGAAAAAAACTGCAGCGATTCTCCAGTTGATTTTAATCGTGGGATTAAGGAAATCTGATGGAGAAATTAACTATTTTTGTGGATAAATTATTATTATTATTATTATTATTATTATTATTATTATTATTATTATTATTATTGTTATCTAGACTTTTAGATTAGTTATGGAATTTAGAATTATAAATTTTGGTATTTTAATACTTTATTCATATTATAAATTCTGATATTATCATTTAACTTTCTTTATAGGCGGGATGACTAAATAAAAATAATATCTCATTAAATATTAAACCAGTCGTAACGGTAAGATCAAAAGACTATATTAAAAATAAATTTTTTGAAAAATGGGTCGTTACAAGCTCAAGCAATCCCACTTAAATGCATAACTCCACAAATCTTGCTTCAGGCAGTGGTTTGGTGAAGATGTCAGCTATCTGCTTCTCTGTGTAAACATATTTTGTGCATATGTCCTTCTTCTCAATGTGATCCCTGATCAAGTGATGTCTTATGTTGGTCCCGGTGCGAGCCTTTGTCAGTTTAGAGAGGATGAATAAACTGACTTTAAAAACTTTTAAAACAGATACGGAATAGATTGGGCCCTGACTCACTTTTGAGATTTATCTGTGCTGACTGATCAGTTGAGAGAAGCTGACAGAGGCTTAGCTGGTCAGCTGATAGCTAGAAGACGTGGCTTAAGCTTGTCAGTTCAGTCTGTGTGTGTGAATGTGTGTAGTTAAAGAACTTGCAAGACTGTAAAATAGTAAGAGCAGCACACACAGAACTTTATAGAGGTTCGAAGCTTCCTGCTTCTACGTCCTCTCTTCCTTCCGCAGAAGGGCAATCCACTATGCAAGTGTAAAGTTTCTTTATTACAATTACACAGTGAAGAATTCCTGATGGACCTGAAAACGGAACCCTTCAACCCGAGCATAGCCTCCTTTCTAACTGTTGCTGTCCCGGAAGAACGGACCCGTCGGTACACGCTCCTTCTCAGCCAGTTTCTGGGTCGACAGCTCACACTTATCAGTCTCAACTGCTCGCTGAGACTTCAGGTGCTATTGCCCATCTTTATACGATTTTAGATCTCGCTCGATCTTTAAGAAGACTGTCTTGAATCTGTTATCAGCCTGGAGTGCTCATTTTTCTTTGAGCTGAGTGGTTGATCTTTGAGGGACTGTACTGAGAAGTTTTGCTCTTGCTGGAATTCTGCGTCAGCTTAGCTGCTTGCTTTAAACTTGAAGCACTCATTCTTAGTTTAAGACTTTTCGCACTTTGAGAATTTTGAGCTTTGAGCTGTAGGGAGAGAGAAAGAAATAGCTAGTTCTGCAAAATAGCAAAGTTAGATTGGCGAAAGTCTTGGCCAAAATTGATTTCACCCTCTTTAAATAGATGAGTGAATTTTGACCGTTATGATTGGTGATGTTTAGAAATCACCGGTGACATTTTAATGCCTGTAGCTATTTGAAGCTCTTTTAAGGAACTAGTCATTTTGACTTTAATATTCTTTGCTCTAAGATCATCAGGATCTATCAAAGACTTTCTGTTGAGATCTTCATTAATTGCTTGTCAGTATGAGCAGGTGATTCAGCTATTATTTCTTGGACATTCAGCTGACGGGCTCTCAGCTGTCTCAGCTCTGAGATAGTCCAGCCGGCAGATCTTTAGCTGCCTTGAGCTTCTATCATGATATAGTCTAGTTCAGCTGACTCATCAGCTAAGCTTAAAAGCTTCCATTTCTAGACTTATCAGTTGGCTACCTGATTGAGATTTTTCTCTCTAAACTGAACTATGGTCAGTTAAGTGGAGGCTCAAAGCACTTAGAGCTGTTTTACCAGTAAACTGATCTTTGATCAGTTTAGGGTCAACTCAGATTGATCTCTGATCATATCAGTTTCAGCTTTCAAGATAACTCTGTTCATCAGTCTATCTTGACTTTTTGCTAAGACTGATGATTAACTCATCTGTGGATGCCTACCAGTCTCCAAAGTTCTCTTCCCCCTTTACAGCTTATCTCAAGCTTTGAAGAGTTTACTCTGACTGGTCTGATCAGGCATCCTGTAAGCTTGTTGACCATGCTTCTGAATAGCTGTCTCTCATCTCAGCTTGAAGTCTTACTTGGTCATTATCCTTGATTTCCAGCTTATCATAACCTGCAGTTTTTCAATAAATCATCACACATGTTTTGACATTTCATTAAAACCATCATTTGGCATTTTCCCAATAATTTTCCTAACAATTTCTCCCTTTTTGATGATGTCATAACCAGTTGATTTGATGATGGAAAAACTGTTCAAGGTTATCATTCATGAATGAGCATCTGAGCCTGTACTAGTTCTGGTAACAAAGCTGAAATTAGACCATGTTCAAAAGAACAGTCTTAGATCCTTGTAGCTGTTGAAGGCTAACATTCATGAGTATCAATGCTTTGATATAAATATCAGAGCTTTGATAAAAAGATGAGTATTAGAGTAATAAAGCGTACATAAACATGTGAGCTTAATGAGTTTTATCTATAAGGTATCAGAGTTTTTGCTGATGAGAAATACAACTAAAATGACCTTCAAATATCTGAGTACTTGTTTGTACAGCTTTAAGAGCTTTAAATATTTTAGTTCTAAACACAGCTCAATTCTGATTATCATGCAGATTTTTCAAATTTTTTTTAAAGCACATGGAAAGCCTTAAGCTATTCAAAGGGACAAATCAACATGATCAGAATAATTTGTATTATAAACAAAAGAGCATGTTTTAGAAACTGATTGAGCATAGAAGATGAAGAATTATAGGAAGTAAGAGAGAGAGAGAATATCAAGACTTAATATTTAATTTCCTTCTTCAGTTGGAACTATTCACCGCTCACATCCGTCTTCTTTTGCTCGATTCTCCTTTTTCAAACTTGCAGGGAGAGATGCTGAGTATGCTGTGGGTACCCTATTCTTGCTGTTGTTTCAGCTGAGCATTCTTCCAAGTCCAACAGTATTCTTGAGCTGGGCACTGCTCAAGTTGGACTTCCCCCTCACGAATAGCTTCCCCCTGATGGGTAGCTTCCCCCTGAAAGACAGCTTGCCTCTGAAGTTGTACCTCTTTTCGGACTTCTCTTTGGATTTCATCCCAAAGAGTTATATCACCCTGCCAAAAATCATATGATTTTCCATCATCAATATATCCTCCCCCTTTTTGGCATTATCCAAAATGGCAAGTTGATGGAATTCATAATGAGGCAATGAAAACTGTGGTAGAGGAGAGAAAGAAGTGGCCAGCAAGTTGTTGGTGATGTGGGGAGCTTGGGGTGCAGGCATAGGAGCGGACAACCACGTATAAGACTCCTCTTTTATCATCAGCTGGTCAAGATCTAGAAGAGATGGTGGATCTTACCGAAGAGAAGAGGCTGATGCGATTTCGAGAAGTGGCTCGTCTGGAATAGTAATGATGGCATCCTCTTGAAGAGGAGTTGTGGACGAGTTGGAGGGTTCATGTTTGGGAAGGGGTGCATCATGAGGCACCGAGGTTTGAAACCTCTTAATCATGGAATCCATGATTTCTGGGACTGATGGAGGCGTATTAAGTGGATAGTTCATCCAGCTCCGGCTCCATTCACCTTCCTTAATCCAATATGAGTAGCCTCGCTTGTCTGCCATCATTAGCATGGTGGCATCATCCACCTGGTTTCTCCAGAGGTGATAATGGAGATATCTTCGAAGGTGTTCGAAGAGAAAGGAACTGTGCTCCCTTATTTGACCAAAACAACTTTCCAGTTGTTGGTCCAGGCTTGCATTGAAGCCTTCTTCCAGAGATTTTGGGGCAGCGACATAAGGAGGTTCGGTGGTTGCAGGTGCAGTAGACTTGTCACTTGTATATGTGTAAGAGTCACTATCAGTTGAGGACTGACCCGCATCAGCTGGAGGATCAGCATAAAGGAGCGGCTGCTTTCCTTTAGCTAGGTTGTGGTCTTCCATGAGCTATAGTCTCGATTTTCTAGAGTGGCCAGTTACATTCCAATATCTTCGGTGAATGTAGACTGTAGGAAGGAGATCTCGTCTGGTAAGAGTGTATCCATTAGGAATTGTTCCGAGTTGCTCCGTGATGATATGACTGAGTCGATTTGCAAATCCTAACTTGGCTTTGAATGTGCCAGAGTTTAGATCGATCTCAGCATGCTTCACATGACAGTGAAGCTACGCCAATATATAGGATGCCCAATCAGCCTTGTATCCATAGTATATTGTGGCCATAAGACGAGATATGTTGTCATTGAACTGTACGTTGGTGATTCTACTCAGAAAGATGTGCATCACTATGTCCAGGATTTGGACCATGGTTGGAGAGAGACTATCTTTCAAGTTGTTTAAAAAGTCTCTGTGATCAACGTGTGGACGTTTCCAGTCGTTCCACAGCTCCAACTTTGAAGAGAACGCTAGTTCAAACACCTTCGAGCCATGACCGGGAAGTTGGAACAGTTCGGTTAGCACATCTTTGTTGATGATGATAATTTGATCTCGGACAACAGATATGATGTTGTGTCCTGAGATTTCCGCATGATAGTAGAACTCGGCTATGAGCGGAAGATGCTTCTTTTTGGGCTGTGTTGTCATAAATGACAAGAGCCCGCATGTCTTCAACAAGTGGAAGATCATGCTGGTCTTCTCATGACCGATTCGAGCTTGAAGAAATGCTCGATCAATGAACCTATCCACTTTGAGTTACTTTATTAGAAGCTCCATATTCATCGATTTGAATGAAGAAGCCATTCTTCGATGATATGAGAAGAGAAGGAAGGGGCTATGGATAAGTGAGAAGACAAAGATAATGAATGAAAATGCTTTTAGAGAATTGTTATCTCTATTGGGTTATTTTCATTCATCTTCTCTACTGCTTTTAAAGGCAGTAAATTTGTATACATTAAACCAGAGCAATCGAGTGCTTACTTGCTGATCAGCTATCTGATTTGAAAAAAAGTTAGCTGAATAAATGATGCATGCATCTCAGCCGTCCATTTGGATAATGCCTTTTTGATCAAGTGGTTGAGATCTGAGAATTTGAAAATCTGAGTAGTTGCCATAAATAGCACAATATTTTGCCAGAAGATATGCTATTTATATACCTCAGAAAATTCGTCTCTTTATACGTTAATGCTAAGTATAGAGACTTTAATGACAACTCAGATGAACGGTAAGCTTATTTTGAAATGTTAACGTTAACTTTTTCAAAAATAAGCTATGAGGAATAGAGAGTAGAGAATCTTATCGAAGAGGATTGATCAGGCAGCTGATGATAGATGGGACTTGGGGCTCGAGGTGTCAGTTTCCTGCTGAACTGATGATATCGCCTTTAACTGATTGAATCAGTTTTGTTGAGTAGCTGCTGATTGACCTTTTGTCAATTTCCTCTTCTTGAGTGGTCGAATGGGACTAGCTTCACTGCTTTCTTTAGAGCTATTAGACCGTTTCCTTTTGGAAGCTGAACTAGAAATGTCCTGAGAAGGATCAGTTCCGACTTGAGTCTCAGCATGCTGAAGTTGCTTAAGAGCAACTGCTAAGGTAGTCAGCTTCAAGGAGGACAGCTTGTTAATTCCTCTGCGGAATGAGCTAGACTGATTTATCATCAGCTTTGCAGCTCTTGAGCAAGACTTGATAAGAGGAGTAACATAATCTTTGGAAAAGAGATATGGAGACGTGGCAGTGTCTTCATCGTCTTTGACTCCACTTTGTCTAAAATGTTGACTCCTTGAGATTACCACTACTTGAGTATGAGAAAGATCTTTGTCTATCTCTTCAGTGGTACCCGCAGCTTGTAGATGTGCCTTTTCCGACTGAATTGGATCAGGATTCAGTTGCAGGCAACATAGATTGACAGGATTGTCGGCAAGCTGTTTTTCAGCTGCAACTTCTTGCGTTCTCAAGCTGGCTTAAATATCAACTAGCACGGCCTTAGCTGGAATGTTGTTATCAAGTCGATACTTCACAATCCGCTGGACTTGCACAATGTTTGGAGGAAATGGATTTGAGGCTCCAATCCATTTGATGCTCCAAGTCTCTTCATGTTACAAATAGTGTTGGGGTTTTTTCGAATTAAACGACCGTATGATCTATTTGGTTGTTCATTAATCCATGTTCATGCAAATCATATTTTTATGTAACATGTATGTTTATCATGGTCTAATAAAAAAGCATGCATAGCCTATTCGAATCTAATAAAGCAGAAGACATAGAAACGAATCTACTTACAAATCGATAGTCGGTGTGTGGACAAGATTACAGGACTAATCTTGCTGTTGAATGTACACTGAATTGGGCCACCTATCTTTCAAAATCGGCCACTCACTATTCAACTCCAAGATCTTCTGTAGTATTCCCGGACTATATCTAGATTCAGAGTGGGCAGAAATCTACTACATAGGTTTGTGAAATCTGTGGATATCTTGAGAGACAAAGAGGGGCTGATTTCTTATGCTGCAATTTTCGATCCACCTCTCCTATATTTATATAGGAGGTGATGAAAAATCATCATCCCAACCCTACTGGGTTTGGGCCTCTATCTCAAGTTCAATATCAAGTCCACTTTCAGTCAATTGGGCTACAACAGGGATCTAGAAGAATATTAAATTGGCCCACTAATTTATTTAATATCCAATATCCAATATCTCAAGTTCAACCTGGCGCACCAGGACACGGTACTCATGCATACTGCTCAAGACATTGTGCATACACTATCATTACCCAAGATATCGAGTTTATTGATCTACGAAAAGATCTCACCCTTTAATAAATCAAAGTAACAAACAACACACACATATACTTGCCAATATCACATGAGTTCTGAACCCGAACTCTGTGGATCTTTATTCTCTCACTAAATGGGTCAGAGACAGAGAATAGTATCCTATCGTGATCCTCCTCAATACACTAACAAGTGTACTAGAATAATCAGTTAGTCAAGACAAACTACCTTATCAGATTATTCTACGGTGTACCGATGGTGTGTTCAGGACCATCTAAGCCGTGAGATCTTTAATACAATACAAGGTTCTAATGATATGATCTAACCATGTGACTCCCCACACCATATCATCTACAATGTAAGTATATGGAACATTGCATAGAACAATTATAGAACATAATCTAAATGCAAACAGTGACTGCAATAACTTTCATTTCATATCATCATATCATCAGAAAGTATACAAAGATAAGTCTTCTAGTATACAAAACTAACAATCTCCTACTTATGCTTGAAGCATGTCTTTCAAGCATAAAAATAACTGCTAACTCTCCAATCAAAACTATCAACTCAAACTACGCCACCAGGTCTGCATCTCACTCCCATTTTCTCCACGTAACCATCAAAGATCTTAGCCAGCAGGCTCTTCGTGAAAGGATCAGTCAGGTTGTCCTCCGATGCAATCTTAACCACCGCCATATCTCCTCTCTTAATGATTTCTCATATAAGATGGTACTTTCTCTTTATGTGTTTACTTGTATTGTGAGCTCTGGGTTCCTTTGAGTTTGCCACTGCACCAGAATTATTACAGTATATCGTGATAGTCTTAGGCAAACTAGGAACCACGCCCAAGTCCACTAGGAAACCACGGAGCTAGACAACCTCTTTTGCAGCCTGAGAGGCAGCTACGTACTCGGCTTCCATGGTGGAATCCACAATGCATTTCTGCTTAATGCTCCTCCATGCGATGGCTCCACCTCCTAATGTGAACACATAGCCCGAGATAGACTTACTCTGATCTTTGTCGGTTTGAAAAACTGAGTATGTATAACCCAAAGGCACTAGACTATCAGAGTGGAAAACCAACATGTAGTCTCGAGTCCTTTTAAGGTACTTGAGAATGTTTTTGACCGCAGTCCAGTGACCTTGTCCAGGGTTAGACTGATATCTTCTTATCATGCCTATGGCATAGCATATATTAGGCCTAGTGCATAGCATAGCATACATCAAACTTCCCACAGCTGAAGCATATGGTACTTTCTTCATTTCCTCTATCTCAGACTGTGTTTGGGACACATTTCCTTGGATAGATGAATTCCATGCCTGTAAGGTATAAAACCTTTCTTGGAATCTTGTATGCTAAACCTAGCTAGCACTGTATAGATATAAGTCATTTGGGACAGACATAACATCATTTTCTGGCGATCTCGAATGATCTTGATGCCAAAGACATGTCCGGTTTCACCCAGATCTTTCATATCGAACTGCTTGGACAACCATACCCTAATGTTTGACAATGTCTTCTTACTGTTTCCAATAAGCAAGATGTCATCAACATAAAGTACGAGAAATGCCACCACATTTTCGTCATATTTCTTGTACACACAGCTCTCATCCGGACTTTGCATGAATCCATATGACTGGATAACCTCGTCAAACTGGATGTTCCAAGATCTCGATGCCTGCTTAAGTCTATAAATGAATCTCTTAAGCTTACACACCAAGTGCTCTTAGCTTTTAGTAATGAATCCCTCTGGTTGCTTCATGTGAATGTTTTCTTCAAGACTTCCATTTAGGAAAGTTGTCTTGACATCCATCTGCCAGATCTCATAATCCAAATGAGCGGCAATTGACAAGAGAATTCGGATTGACTTAAGCATGGTTTCCTCATAATCGATCCCTTCTTTCTGAGTATACCCTTTCGCCACCAATCTAACTTTGAAGGTTGCAACCTTCCCGCCAGCTTCTCTTTTGCGCTTGTAGATCCACTTACACCCAATGGGTTTAATCCCATCTAGGGGTTCTATGAGCTCCCAGACTTGATTGTGATCCATAGATCCAATCTCAGATTCCATTGCAGTTTTCCAAGAATCCGCATCTTTATCTCGAATTGCCTCATCATAGGTCCTGGGATCTAATTCACTTAGTCCCTTTGGGAAATCTGAAGCCTCTCCCAAACTAATGAATCTATCAGTTTAGCGTACAACCCTCCCACTACGACGAGGCAGTTCCTGTACTTTTGTGACACGTTATGCAGTGTTTTGTGGTTTCTCTTCTTGTACAGCTGGTGTAGGATTCGATCCTCCCCTTAACTCGTTAAGGATAATTTGACTCTTTCATTTGTGGTTTGTGACATAGTCTTCCTCTAAGAATCGAGCATTGGTGCTTACAATGATCTTCTGATCCTTAGTACTATAAAACAAACCACCTTTCGTTCCTCTAGGATATCCAACGAACAACCTTACATCAGTACGAGGAGCCGGCTTATCAGCTTCCTTGTCCAACACATGTGTTGGGCTACCCTAAATCCGAATATGGTTTAAACTAGGTTTTCGTCCAGCCCATAGTTCTGTGGGTGTAGCAGGAACTGATTTCGATAGAACCAAGTTAAGAATATAGGCTGCTATTTCCAGGGCATATCTCCAGAATGAAATAGGCAACTCAGAATAACTCATCATCAATCTAACCATCTCTAACAGTGTACGATTCCTTCTTTCCGCCACGCCATTCTACTGTGGCGTTCCAAGCGCAGTCAACTGGGATATAATCTCATTCTCAGCCATGTAATCCCTAAATTTTCTTGAGAGGTACTCGCCACCACGATCACAACATAGTGACTTGATACTTCTACCTGTTCGTTTCTCCGCTTCCACCTTAAACTCTTTGAATTTCTCAAAGCATTTAGACTTGCGACGCAACAGGTAGATATAACCATATCTAGAGTAATCATCAATAAGAGTGATGAAATACTCGAACCCTCCTTGAGCTTGAACTGATATAGGGCCGCACAGTTCAGAGTGAATCAAATCTAATAGCCCTTCGGATCTATTTCCTTTTGACTGGAAAGGACGCTTGGTCATTTTACCTTCCAAGCAGGATTCACACAAAGGAAACGATTCCAGTACCAAAGAAGACAATGGTCCATCATTTACAAGCCTTTGTATCCTCTTAAGGTTAATATGATCTAGCCTTAGATGCCAAAGATCGGTTTGATTCAATTCTGAAGGTTCTTTTCTCTTGTTAGGGTTTATGATCGATGTATTCAATAGTTGTCTTTGGATAGTGTTTTCAATTGGTTTGAGAAAGTATAAGTGTCCATCAAATGTGCCAGAACAGTTAAAATGTTTACCACTAAAGATAACTACTTTGTTATCAAAAGAAACAGAATATCCATCCATAATCAATTTAGAAACTGAAATCAAGTTTCGCCTAAAACCAGGCACATAAAGACAATCTTTCAAAACCAAAGTTCTATCACTACTGAAAGGTAAAACAATGTCTCCCACTACAACAGCCGCCATTCTCGTAGCATTACCCATGTAGACGGGGATCTCATCCTCACCCAGCTGTCTTTTTACCAGGAACTCCTATAAAGACATGCAAACATGATCAGTAGCTCCAGATCTACTACCCATGACTAGGTAGAACAAGTTGCTAAACATGTTTCTACAACCAGAGTGCGAGATGTACCTCTTTTCTTCTTCTTGTTAGGACACGCCGCTTTCCAGTGACCTGGTTGGCCGCACTTGAAGCACTTAGTCTTCGACTTGAACTCCTCAGGAGAAATCTTAGCCTTTAGCTTCTTCACCTTAGGCGCCTCATCTGCAGCCTTTTTAGGTGCATTTCTCTTCTTTCTTTTTCCACCAGAAGAAGACGCCCATTTCTCAGCTATGTGGGCCTGAGGATCGCTCTTTTGGAGTAATTCAGCTGCCTGAAGATCTATGAGCAGTTCAGTCAGGCTGATATCCCTTTTAATCATGTTAAAGTTCAGCCTGAACTACTCAAACTTTGAGGACAAGCTATGAAGAACAATGTAGATTTGAGAATCGGCGTCCAGCTCTCCACCCAAGGTCTCGATCTCAGATAAATACCCCATCATCATGAGAACGTGATCCCTAACAGGTGTGGAGTCAGCCATTCTCGCATCCATTAGCTTCTTCATTGCCAAATGGCGTGCCGAGCGGTTTTGATGACCGAATAGCTGCCTAAGGTTGTACATGATATCATAAGCGGTTTTCATAGGCTCATGCTGATGTTGCAACACATTCGACATAGATGCCCGAATGTAACAGCGCGCTATCTCATTAAACCTAACCCACTTATCATATGCAACCTTTTGGGCTTCATCAGAACCCTCATCTGGCATCTGAGAACAAACCTCTTCAAGTACAAAGTTGTGTCCCTCAGCAACAAGAACTAGGTTAAGGTTACGAATCCAGTCATTATAGTTTTTACCGACAAGTTTTTTTTTCTTTGAGGATTGAGGACAGATTGGAGAGTGCCATTGATGATATGAAATAACTGAAATTTAAAACATGCAGTATAGTCACAAACTTTTAGGATAAACAATATATAATCAAAAACCTCATAAAAATTATATACTTTTCCACTGACACTTTAAAAATGATTTCTATAAGCCACGATCGTGTGGACATTAATAGATCTCATTTTTAAATAGGTTATAAAACCTTTAATTTGCCTCCAGTTGAGTTTCCTTACAACAAGCAAATTAATAGCCGGATAATAAACACGGTCATGTAATCGTCTAATTTATAAGCCACGATCGTATGGACGTTTATCAATAATTTACATCTAAGCATGCACACCATTATCTTCGCACCAAGATCACTTATTCGAATTTAACTGCTCCAGATGGAGGAGTCAGTTAGTTGTAATAGTGTTCTACAACTATCCATTTAGGAGATTTAATTTCTAGAGAAATCTGTGATATGACACATCCGATATGGAGGAAGACCGATGTCAACGCGCATGCCCATCACTTCTCAATTAAATCAGATTTTAATGGAGACTGTATGAGATTTCTACATACTTTGGTATGAATCTCTCCCACTTAGTTATTTATGTTTGAGGTTTCATTTTATTCCATTATCGAACATGCAAACATCACATAAAATGATAAAACAACCATTGCATGCTTCAACATAATAAGCAACAGTAATATTCCGACTATCATGGCTTATATCTCATGTTGATTGATGAGATAAAACAGGAAAGTCAGCTCCGGAACAGGCTTGGTCGCCGCCCCCTTCACCGCGCCTCGCCGAAAAACATAGCTCCATTTAGGGTTTCGGGACGTGAACCGGTGAACCTTCATTTTTGGTGCTGAACTACTTTACTTCTTTGAGTTGTTCACCGATCCTTATTCAATACAGACTATCTATTCCAAAAGAAAAAATCTAATATTACTAGAATAAAAATTACAACTCAAAAAACTCGGTCTAACAACTTTATATCTATTATATTAAAACAACGTAAAATAAAACCTAGACCTAATCCATGGATTTTCTCATGGATTAAAATCACGTAGCCAAATCGGCATACGACCAACGTCGATTCAACATAAACATACATCACATAAAATAAATGAGCTATGATAGTTGGTAAACCTGCAAACAAATACAGTCTACAAATCCAACAATCATATATTATATGATCCACATAAAATAACATATGATATATATGCATGAATATTAAATAATATTCGAATTTTACAATTAAATAAATTAATTAATTCGATATTATCCACAAGATAAAAATTGAAAATTAAAATAATTATCCACCAATTTATAACTTGTAATTTTCAAAAATATCTCTTAAATAAATCTGGAAATTATTTAAAATTATCCACCAAATTTATTTAATATTTTCAAACCACCCTAATTAAATAATAATTGGATATCTTGATATAAATCAAAAATCTAATCCAAATATTATCCATAAGAATAAAAAATCTTTATGGATAAAGTTTGGAGATTCGATCCACTTAAAAATCTTCCAAAACCTATCCAAATATAAATTCTTATCACAATTGGATTTTGATAATTATTTATTTATATCCAAAATCACCTTATCCAATTTTTTAATCACATAGATTTCAAAAATCACTAGAATAATGAATCTGGAAATTTGATCCACTTCAAATTCTTCCAAATTTAAAATTCTATTTTCAAATCTATCTACATTAAAATTAGGTAAATTAAGATATACATCAAATAATATCAAATCTTAATCCAATACTCAAAATTTTCGAACCACCTTAATAATTAAATCTGGAACTTTGATTTTTATCAAAATCTTCTCCAATTTAATATATTAAAATCGAAAATTACCACCATTTATCACATTTGGAAATTTTGACATTAATCAAAAAACTATTTCAAATAAATAGTGTAGGTTTTGAAAATTACAAGAACAATAAATTTGGAAATTTTGATCCACTTCAAAAATTACCAAATTTAAAATTCTAATTTCAAACCTATCTAGGTTAGAATTGGGCAACTTTTGATATACACCAAAAATTACCTATCCTTTTTCTAATCACCATAATTTTCGAAACACATCTAAATTAAAACTGGAAATTTTGATCTTGATCAAAAAACCATCTAATGCTTAATTCATAGTGATCGAAAATTATAACACAAATTAGGGAAAAATAACACATCAAAATTCGAAAATTTTGAACACCAAATTTTCAAAAATTATGAGACATAAATCTGAAAATTTGAAGACCATCAAATATCATCCCAAATCTATAGCTAATCATGATCGAAAATTACAACAATTCAAAACTAGAATTTTCGAATTCAATCCAAAAATTCTTCCAAGTTTTGAATACCATAAAATCGAAATACATGCACAATTAAATCTGAAAATTTAAATACCATAAATTTATCATCAAATTTAATATGTAATTCGAATTCATGCTTGGATTAATCCTAGAACAGTGCCAAAACCTAGCGCTGATACCACTGTTGGGATTTTTTCGAATTAAACCACCGCATGATCTATTTGGTTGTTCATTAATCCATGTTCATGTAAATCATATTTTATGTAACATGTATGTTTATCACGGTCTAATAAAAAAGCATGCATAGCAGATTCGAATCTAATAAAGCGGAAGATATAGAAATGAATCTACTTACAAATCGATAGTCGGTCTGGGGACAAGATTGCAGGACTAATCTTGCTGTTGAATGAACACTGAATTGGCGCCACCTATCTCTCAAAATCGGCCACCCACTATTCAACTCCAAGATCTTCTATAGTATTCTCGGACTGTATCTAGATTCAGAGTGGGCTAAAATCCACTAGATAGGTTTGTGAAATCTATGGATATCTTGAGAGACAATGAGGGGCTGATTTCTTATGCTGCAATTTTCAATGCACCTCTCCTGTATTTATATAGGAGGTGATCGAAAATCATCATCCCAACCCTACTGGGTTTGGGCCTCTATCTCAAGTTCAATATCCAGTCCACTTTCAGTCTATTGGGCTACAACAAGGATCTTGCAGAATATTAAATTGGCCCACTAATTTATTTAATATCCAATATCCAATAAACTTTGGATATAATTAAATAAATTAAGTTCTACTTTTATTCCACTAAAGAAGTAAAACTGACCTACTAATTTAATACATATTTATGAATATGCTTTCTCCTTTAGTCCAGCCATTCCCCGTGTTTAAGATATAATGTTCATTAATTAATTATGTCAGCCTCTGACAGTTATAATTAATTAACATCTAAAACCTTGAGTAGTACCACACAAGCTTTACCATGTAAGGAATAAATTCCACCTGCAGGGTTTCAACATGAACTTGTGTTTCCTCAAGAGAACATCATCAACCTGGTGCACCAGGACACGGTACTCATGCATACTGCTCAAGATATTATGCATAAACTGTCATTACCCAAGATATCGAGTTTATTGATCTACGAAAAGATCTCACCATTTGATAAATCAAAGTAACAAACAACACACACATATGCTTGCCAATATCACATGAGTTCAGAAGCCGAACTATGTGGATCTTTATTCTCTCACTAAATGGTCAAAGACAGAGAATAGTATCCTATCGTGTTCCTCCTCAATACACTAACAAGTGTACTAGAATAATCAGTTATTCAAGATAAACTAACTTATCAGATTATTCTACGGTGTACCGATGGTGTGTTCAGGACCATCTAAGCTGTGAGCTCTTTAATACAATACAAGGTTCTAATGATATGATCTAACCGTATGACTCTCCACACCATATCATCTACAATGTAAGTATATGGAACATTGCATAGAACAATTATAGAACATAATCTAAATGCAAACAGTGACTGCAATAACTTTCATTTCATATCATCATATCATCAGAAAAGTATACAAAGACAAGTCTTCTAGTATACAAAACTAACAAAAAGCTCATGCCATGAAAGGTTGTAAGCAAGAAGTGTGACTAGATTGACATTGAGTGTCTCCAGTTGTACCAGTAAAAGTACCAGTGCATCTGTTTGAACAGCTGACTGTCTTGCTCGGCAACATATGTGAAGTGAGTGAGAAGGAGATTCATTAAATCCTTCTGAGCACTCTTGACTTCATATTCGTGACTATAGAAAGTGCGAATATTGTCAGTTGGACAGAAGGGTAGGCTCTCCTGAAGTATTCAGCTCCATAGTTTGGATGAGGAATTCCAATGAATGGAATAAGCTCATCTGGATCGGTGCAGGATTTAAAACCAATTGATGATCCATTTTTGGAGTGAGGAGAGGAAACTTCATTAGCATCTGAACTGCTTGAAGTTGTATTGCCAGATTTGGCTTTAGATCTCCTCTTCTTTTTGAGTGACTGAAGATGTGCTTTCCCTTTCTTAGGAATCCAGTCGGATATGAGGATTGGCAGTGCGTCATCATTTGGAAGATTCAGCATATCTTCCAGGAGCTTGCTCATTCTTAGAACAAGTCCTACTCTGGACTCAAATTTCCCAGTTCTTTTTGAGTCAGCGGTTTTGATGACTTGATGCTTAAATTGGGAGAAGACGAATTCTGCCCAATTAGCTTTCAATCCTTCTACAAGGTGTATCATTACCTTGTATCTTTCTTAAGTCAACTGACTCAAGCTTCCAATGGCGCCGAACATCATCTTGTTCGTGATATCGAGCATGACTCCATACTCCAGCTTCAAATCAGCTTTGGCTGTGGTAAAACTGAATTGCTTGGAGCAATTTGAAACACGCCATTCTTTCCAGTATGGTTCAGCTGAATCTTTCAGATCTTGAACCCTGTAGCATTTTCTGGGAAGTTGAAAGATTTCTGCAATCTTTATTTCAGTGATTTAGAGTTTCCTTCCTTGAATCACTGATTGTATGACCTTTCCATCTGCAGTGACCTTTGCTTCAAGCAAGAACTCACTTACCAAGTTTTGTCTAAAGAATCTTGGAAGAGTTTCTAGGTAGTGCAGAATTCCGGTCTTATGAAGATTAACCAGAAGAAAATGATTGTTTGATTTTTGAAGAATCAATTAAAATTTCTGTCTTTCCAAAAATTTATCTCTCATCATTTGATCTTTGAAAGAGGTAAGAGCTTTTAAAGCTTCAGCCATTTTTGAAAAATTATTGGCTGAATTTGAATTGAAGTTTTCCTGTTCTTGAGAGAAAGAGATAACACTCATTTTTTTGAAAGAAAAGAGAATAAGAATTCTCTTAAGAGACTTCAGACGATTGGAGTCCAGTGTGTACTTGAAGCTTTCTGATCAGCTTCCCATGCCGCTTCAACTAATGTTGAAGGCTTTAAAGAAGATTTCCTTGCTGAGCTGATAATTGATCTGGTGACCGTCTGAACTAATCTTCTGCCTGGATTGTTCCTAAAGGATTGGATTAATCAGTTGCAATGATTAGCTGCAAATCATCTCCCCTAGATGATACTT
Source organism: Perilla frutescens (assembly GCA_026008535.1). NCBI lineage: Eukaryota > Viridiplantae > Streptophyta > Magnoliopsida > Lamiales > Lamiaceae > Perilla > Perilla frutescens. The sequence goes on from BRKX01000016.1 coordinate 8,323,493, forward strand.
CGTCTTTGTCTTCTGCAGCTTCCAATTACTCACAAAGAACTGTTTTAGACTGATCAGTTGTTTGCTCAGCAGTTTTTGCTGCTAACTGATCTGCATCCCCTAAATCAATTGTGTCATTGTGACTTGATTCTAGGAGAGTTTCTGGATTCACCTGAGCTTGAGCTTGAAGTGTTATCTGGACTGGATCAGTAAAGATCACTATGTCCTGCACTAGGGGAGTTAATGTCAGTTGAACTGCTTGATCAGCTGAATTATTTGCAGTTGTTTCTTTTTCTGCTGGTGAAGAAGAAGTTTCTGTTAGAGCTACTTGTGATTCTTCAGGGATAGGTGAGGGTTCAATCTGTTCCTCAGTTGATTGGAGCGTAACTGAAAGCTAAGTATCCATCTCATAGGCAGGTGGTGGCTCATCAAATACTAGTTGTCTTACTACTTGATGAATAGCTGCTTGTCTTGATGTGAAACCATCATTTGTTACTCTGTTTCTAATACGCTGATGCGCTGTTCTTCTTCCCTGATTGTTTCCAGAGTTTGTTGTTGTTGTTCTCTTCTGATTCTCTGGATTTCTCCTAATACCCAATGTTGATGAACTTGAGGGTGTTTTTAGTTTTTCTGCTCTTCCTCAGTACGCAATTCTAGGACATCAATGTTAGCTAACTTGATGAAGCCGTCCATCATATGAGCTAATGTTTGTTCAGCTGGACGACTATGCCACTATCGAATTTCTAGCATTTCCCTCAGCACTACAATTAGATTCTGTTCTGGAGTGCCTTGTCCTGACCATAGAACACTCCATTTTTCCTCTCTTGTCCAGAAGCTCATTCCATGCAGGGAGGTCAGAAGAAAATGGGATTCTGAGTTGAAACAATGTCTCCATAGATACTAGTGGAAGTATCTTGCAAAAGCCCTGTATAGAGCTTCTGACCCAATTAGTTCTGCTGTGAAATTTGTCGTTATGAATTCTGTGACTTTGGCTTCTGCCCATCCTTTGATAACTTCTGCTCTTAGAAGAGCTCGAATATTTTCATCTTCTTCTTTCATTGGTGGACAGGTCGTCCTGAAATACTCTGCTCCTGAGTTGCATGGAGGAATACCTCTGAAAGGCACAATATCATCACCCTCGATTTCACTGATGTCGAATATCTTGATATTTCATGGTGACAGCTTCGGAGGGAGAGGTGGACCGGTTTTCTTCTCTTCTTTGTCTTTGTCCAACTTTTTCACTGGTTTTCCAGTTTTTCTTTTGGTTCTAGCTCATCTTTTTGCAGCTTGAATCATTGAATCTGCTCGTCTTCTTGCTGGCACTGACGCTTGATAAACTCGTAGTTTACATGCTTTTCGGGTGTGTTTTGCACGTATTTTGTAAGTCGAATGCATGTGGTTGTGACTAGTTTGTATTGAATTGTGCTATTTTGCTACAGTCACGGGTTTATTGAGCTTTGATAGAAAAACCGCTTAAAATGGATAGATTTTGAGGTGTACAAAGTTACCGAGTAAAAAGAACACATGATTCAAGGTTGGAAAGGTGAAAATGGGACGAAAAAGAGTTGAGGCTGCAGCACGTAAAACGGCACGGTCCGTGCCGGAAGACAAAATCTTGGCTAGACCCTCGGTACTTGTGGCACGGTCCGTGCTAACTTGGCATGACCCGTGCCGTTTGCCGACAAAGACACCTCACGGGAATGTAAAGTGGCACGGTCCGTGCCACTCTGGCACGGCCCGTGCCGTTTGTTTCCAGAAATTTGGAAATTCTTACCTTTTCAGACTCTGTTTCCCTGGACTATTTAAGGATCTGTTTTGGACGAAAACTCCACCACTTTTTACCCGATTGCAAGAACATAAACAGCAGAGAGAAGGCGGAGAACCATCAGAGATCAACCAAGATTAAAGATTCAACCCAGCATAAGTTGTTTCTTGATTTTAGTTTGTTTTAATTATGTTCGCCTCAATTGTTCAATTATGTACTTTGGTTTGTAATTCGAATATGAGAGGCTAAACATCTAGAGAATCTAGGGTTTGCAACAATTATAGATGTTTGACATTTGATTTATAATATTGTTCCGTATCTTCATCTGCTTATGTCTCCTGGATTTAATTGTCTTGTGAATTTATCTGACCAATAAATACGCATGTTTAGTTGATTATTTATCACTCGAGAGAGATTAAATTAATTAACGGATTAGGAGTACATAACCCATAACTGCTAGATCGAGAGATTGGTAATTTATGTGAGAGAAATAATCTTGTGTTCGTCTTGGAGTTAAATGGTGAATTGAAGTCGAGAGATAAAATTTGGCATTTAATCTACATTTAACACTTGCTCGAGAGAGGGGGGTTAATCATATTTTAGTGATTCTCTGCAGATTTGGAAATTAAAAATGGTTTGATATGTTAATTGAAGTTGATGAATCCATATGCGTGCATTCTTTGGAATCCGTTTATCTTTACAAGTTCTTCGCTATTTTATTTGCATTTGTGTCTTTCTTCGTTTAGTTAATTGTTCGTTTATTTTATCAGCATACATAATTGTTTTGTTTATCTATCTAGAGTGGAATAATTTATAATTGGGTACTTAATTGGAGTGCATGTCTAGTCCCTGAGGATACGATATCTGTTCTCACCTATTTTACTATAATTTGCCTTGTACACTTGCGAGTTGTGTTTTGAGTGAAATAAAAGAGCGAACAACGCTGATGTAGACTCTAAGGATCTTTGTTGTAGTGGTTGAGCCTTGATAGGTGTACAAATCAATTGGTTGATTTGAAGACTATCTTCAGGATCAGAGTCTTCTTTGTAAGACTCTTTAAGAACAGCTTTTCCCTTTCCCTTAGTATCTCATTCTTTCTTTCTTGTTTTGACACCAATTTGTATACTGATAGCTTTAGGACCTCTTGTCCGTTTTGTGGATGATGGAATGTAATCACCTTTGTCGATTAGCAGTGTCTCAGGTTCATCTTCCAGAACATTGAATGCACATTCAAGCAGTATGCTGATTCTGCTGACAAAACACATCTTTTGATGAAAGTCTTTCTCACTCCAATGTTTTTCAAGGATATCCACAAATTTCTTGATCTGTTCGAAGAAGAATCTGGCCCAGTCAACTTTGATCCTCATGTCAATGGCATGACATATTTTGTACTTGAGTTCTGTCATTTCAGAGTGATTCTCTGCTACTCCAACCATCCTTCTTCCAATGATGCCAGCCAAGATCTGATATTCTTCTTGAAAGCAGGAGATTGAAGTTGTGATTCTGTAGGGATCATAGCAATCTGCTCATCGACATCGGTGTAAGCTTCTAGCTGATTGACCTCTACTTCATTTATCCTCAGCCCTTCATTTGGCAGGTGAAAAGCATGTGACAGCAGTTTTGGGGTGATCTCAATTACTGCTCATTTGACTTGAGTAGTAATTTTGTGATTCTTCCCTTCTGAGTTCAGATAGAACTCACACACTGGCTCAGGATACTTTTTCGATGGTGTCTCTTCAAGAAATTATAGAATTCATGCCTCAGTTATTTTCTGAATCACTTCTTCAAAGAGTAGAAAATTGGAGCACCTTTCTCTATACGTATCTAGAAGAAGGAATTGATCTTTGAAAAGATTAACTTGAAACCCTTGGGAGAATTCACCAGTTTCTCTGAAGTTGAACTTTCCTCGAATGGCTGGTGTGTTTATTTTTGCCATGACTTTTCAGATGGTTTCAGTGGGAAGAGTGTCACAAGAAGAATCATGTTGTCTTTGATAATTGGTTTTCTGAGGATTCGATCTTATGATGCGGTTTGGATTAGTAAGGGCAGAAATGCAGTTCAGCTATCTCTTAAGTAGTAGTGAATTAGAATGGAGACAGGTTGAAGGTTTTATTTTCAGCGAATAGATTCAAAGACTCAGTCAATTGGGCTTCAAATCTATCCGTTGAAAAATTGATGAGGAAAGAGAGAGAGAGAGAGAGAGAGAGTTGTTAGGGTCAACGGTAATATTTAAGAGACACGTCATTTTACCGTTCAGTAATAAATTCAATTTGAACTTATCTGGTTTTTCGCTCTCCTCCAGTCTCCACGTGGTGTTTGAGCTGCTGACGTCATCAGTTGCCTTCTCGACTGATGATCTTCTTGGCTTGGAGTGATTAGTTCCAGCTGGAGTCTCCTCAGCTTTGACTTCTTATCAATTAAGCTGTCACTTTCAACTTTACTCAGTCTAAGCTTGTCAGCTGCTTCCATCAGCTGAAGCTTTGTTTTCATCAGTCAGTTTAGAATTCAACTGCTCTCATTAGTTGAATATGACTGATTGAGAACTAATGCCTTCTACGATCAGTTTACTTGTTTTCAACATCTTTCTTGCAGCCTTTTGCCATTCTTTTTAGAACTGATATGGGCTATATCAATTTAAGCTCCAAAGCTTGCAATACTGATGCCCTCTTGAGTCAATTCTCCTTGTCAGCGGGAGTGCTCCTCTTCACTCCTTCTATTGGACAATCATCATCCTCCTTTGAAGCTAGTTCAAGCAATCCCAATTGGATGCATAACTCAACAAATCTAGCTTCTGGCAATGGCTTGGTGAAGATAGCAGCTATTTGTTTCTCTATGTTGACATATCTAATTCATATATGTCTTTCTTCTCGATATGATCTCTGATGAAGTGGTGTCTGATATCAATGTGCTTCATCCTTGAATGCAATACTGGATTTTGAGATATTGCAATAGCACTATTGTTATCATAGTAGATTGACACTTCTTCAGTCTTCACCTTGTAATCTTTGAGCTGTTGCTTCATCCATAAGATTTGAGCACAACAGCTTCCAGCAGCTACATATTCAGCTTCAGTTGTTGACGTGGCAAATGAGTGCTGCTTTTTGCTGAACCAGAATATCAGTTTCTTTCCCAAAAAGTGACATGTTCCACTGGTGCTCTTTCGATCGATTTTGCATCCTCCGAAGTCTGAGTCTGAATAGCCGGTTAGACTCAAGCTGTCATCTCTGGGATACCATAATCCAAGATTTATAGTTCCCTTGAGATACTTCATAATCCTCTTTGCTGCTTCAAGATGACTTTTCTTTCCCAAAAAGTGACATGTTCCACTGGTGCTCTTTCGATCGATTTTGCATCCTCCGAAGTCTGAGTCTGAATAGCCGGTTAGACTTAAGCTATCATCTCTGGGATACCATAATCCAAGATTTATAGTTCCCTTGAGATACTTTATAATCCTCTTTGCTGCTTCAAGATGACTTTTCTTTGGATTGGCTTGGAACCTTGCACATAGTCCGACTGAATAGGAGATATCTGGTTGGCTGGCTGTCAGGTAGAGAAGGGATCCAATGATTCCTCTGTAGTGCATTTGGCTGACTGATTCTCCTTCTTCATCAAGGGTCAGTTGCACTGACATATTCATTGGAATTTTGAGAGCTTTTCCCTTGTCAGTTCCATACTTCTTGACAAGCTCCTTGGTGTATTTGGCTTGGCCAATGAAGATTCCATCTTCGAGCTGCTTTACTTGGAGTCCTAGGAAGAATGTCATTTCCCCCATCATGCTCATCTCGAATTCGCTTTGCATTAGTTGTGTGAATCGATTGCAACGATCTTTGCTCTTAGATCCAAATATTATGCCATCCACATAAATTTGAACCATCAATATCTCAGTTGATCATTCTATTCTGAATAGAGTATGATCAATTACTCCTTTCTGAATCCCATTCTTCAGCAAGAATGTTGTGAAGGTTTCATCCAAGCTCTTGGTGCTTGCTTCAGACAATATAGAGCTTTCTTTAGCTTGTAGACTTGGTCTCCGATTTCGAAGCCTGGAGGTTGTTCTACATACACATCCTCCTTCAGCATCCCTTGCAAGAATGCACTTTTCACGTTCATTTGATAAACCGTGAAATTGTTGTGATCTGCATAGGCGAGGAACAGTCTGATGGCCTCCAATCTTGCAACTGGTGCGAATGTCTCATCAAAGTCGATCCATTCACTTTGTGAGTAACCCTTAGCTACCAGTATGGCCTTGTTCCTTGTGATCACGCCTTGTTCATCCAGTTTGTTGTGGAAGACCCATTTAGTCCCAATGACTTTTTGAGTTTTCGGCCTATCAACAAGAAACCATACGTCATTTCTTGTGAACCGGTTCAGCTCTTCTTGCATTGCTATAATCTAGTATGAATCTTCAAGCACTTCTTTTATGTTAGCTGGTTCCATTTGTGAGATGAAGCATGTGAAGAGTGCATGCTCCGTTGACTCTCTAGTCTGGACTCTGCTTCTTGGATCCCCAACAATTTTGTCGACTGGATGGCTTCGGAGTCATTTGGGAATGATTGCTTCATCTGCGCTTTTAGCTGCTTCATCAGTTGTTCCAGCAACTGATCCTTCGGCTTCTTTATCAGCTGATTCTTCGGTTGCTTCTCCGGCTGCTGTATCTGCTCCGGCTTGTTCTTCATGTTCACCGATTCTTCTCCCTGTTTCAGTTCTGGGGTTTGAGATTTAATGATGACTTGTATTCTCAGTGACCAGGTTATCTCGAACCGGTCTAGAAACAGTTTTTATATCTTCTAGTGAAACTTCAAACTGCTCTGGGACAATGTGATCAACATAGTCCAGCAGGCTTTCACTATGCAATGCTTGCTCTGATGTACAGTTCTCCTTTTTGCTTCTATACTCATTGAAAAGCTCATCAAATACCACATGACATGTTACTTCCATAACCAGTGTCCTTTTATTGAACACTCTGTAAGTTTGAGAATGAGGGGCATTGTAGCCGAGAAAGATTCTCTCATCAGCTTTGGCACTGAAAGCTTTCAGTTGGGATTTGCCATTGTTGTGGATATAACATTTGCAGCCAAATATCTTAAAGTAAGAGATAAAAGGCTTATGGCCTTTGAATAGCTCGAAGGGTGTTTTGTCATGGGTGATGATGATGGCACTTCTGTTTTGTGCATGGCAGGCTGTGTTAACTGCCTCTATCCAATAGCATTCGGCTATGTTGGCATTTGTTACCATTACTCTGGCTGCCTCCTTTAGCATGTGATTCCTTCTTTCTGCTATGCCATTTTGTTGAGAAGTTCTTGCAGCAGAGTGTTCATAAGTGATTCCCAATTCACTCAGGAATTTGATTATTTGCTGATTAACAAATTCAGTTCCATTATCGGATCTTATCCTTTGAACTGATTTTCCTTTGTCAGTCTGCAATCTCCTGATCAATGTTGATAGCTTCTCAAAAGTTTCATCCTTACTTCTCAGGAACTCCATCAAGGTATACCTTGAGTAGTCATCTACTACTACAATTGTAAACTTTTTACCTCTGGGGGTTGGTGGTTTCACAGGCCCAAACATGTCCATGTGAAGTAACTGAAGAATGTCAGTTGTTCCTTAAGGATGACTTTTGTTCTTGAATGACGACTTCACCTACTTTCCTTTCTGGCATGGTCCGCATTCACCAGTTTTCTTGTAGATTTCCTTGGGAAGCCCATCAACTAGCTCCTTCTTGGCCAGGTAGTTGATAGTTTTGAAGTTGAGATGATTCAGTCGTCGATGCCACAACCAGCTTGCTTCAGTTGATCCTTTGGAGAGAAAGCAAGCTTCTGAATAGCCAGTTGACCAGTCAACTACGTACATGTTGCCCTTTCTTACTCCAGTCAGGAGTATGGCTCCAGATGACTTATCTCTGATATCACATGAGCTATTGCTGAAGTTGACTGAGTACCCATTGTCACAAAGCTGACTCATGCTCAACAGTTTGTGCCTCAGTCCTTCAACATATGACACACCATTTACGACAACTTTTCCTTTAACCACGAACCCTTCTCCAATGGTTCGACTTTTCGAGTTGTCTCCAAAGGTGACTAGTGGTCCCTTAATTAACCTCTCTATAACTGTCAAGATCATTCTTGTCTCCAGTTATATGTTTTGAGCACCCGCTATCCAGATACCAAGTATCTTTGACCTTTTTCTTGGATAAGATGCTCTTTTCTTGCAAAGAAAGAGTCAGGGTTTAGGTACCCGCATGATATCGGGTCTTGAGAGGTTAACTAGGTGTTTGGGAATCCACATATGCCACAATTTTGGCTTTTCTTTTCCAAGATATCCTTCAGAATTAGATCTCTGGATATACATTGGACTTCTTGTAACTCTTCGATTGAGAGTTGAGTCCAGTGATCTATACCTCCGATGAGATTCAGGATAGAAGACTTCAACTAATATTCTTTCATCTTGTGATCTTAATTCTCTTTGTCTTGGCTAATTTCGTCTGACCTTTTGACTTTGAGCTTTTTGACCCTTATGATATGGCCAATCTGCAAACCAGTTGTAACTGGGATTGAATCTTAATTCATCCATTGAGTTCAAAAACTCATTGTACTGGATTGCAAGGTCACTTGGAGGGAAATCTTCCAGAGAAATTGGATTATGGTGTTTTGCATAATACAATCTTGTGTGTTCATTTCTTCTGGGGTTTGAAGAACTCCCAGGTTGAAATGTACTGGAGGAATTTCTAGATTGTTGAACTGATGGCCTATTTCAAGCCGATGCTCTTGTCTGAGTGACTAGCCTTGGGTGAACTTCAGGTCTTGGTTGAATTGATGACCCATAATGAAATGGAGGCTTTCAAGGATTTAGCCTCTGATGAGCTTTGGATTTCGACCGATCAGTAGATCTGGACTGCTGAGCTGATCGATGTTGAACTGGTGGATTTGACTGAGCACCAAGCCTTTAAAAGACCGACTGTCTTTGAGTTTCCCCTCTCGAATGATCAGTCTAATCTCTAGGCTGAGTTTGAGGAGTTTCCAAGATGTCCATATCTTTTGACTCCTCAAATGGGAGGGGGGACTGAGCTGGTCTTGTGAATCCTCTCAGGATTCTAGATTCACAGCTCTGTACAACTGTCTTGCCCTTCTCTGCAGTAGTGTACTTACTATATCCCAGCCCTGGGCTCCCAGATTCAGTTCTCTGATGACTCAAGATGTCATCAAGAGTCTGGGATCCCTTCTTAAACTTAAGAGATAATTCCTCTCTTTCAAGAATTTCTTGCTTGAGCTGCTCATTCTCAACTTCCAGTTCTGCATTTCTCAACTTCAGCTGATCCATCACTATTGACTGAGCATCAAGACTTTTTAGTCTTTCATTTTCAGCACTTAGCTCATCAACTCTGCTTCTTAGCTCATCATTTTCACCCTTTAGTTCAATATGCATACTTGATACATAAGTTGATTGATCTTCTAGGATTCTTAACTATTCATCCAGTTCGTTCTTAGAGATCGATGCTTCATGTATATGATAGAATGAGGTTATTGAGTCAGCTTGACTAACCTCTTCTTCATTATCGGCCATGAGGCATAGTAAAGCTTCATCATCGGAGCTGTAGCCATCTGATTCGATTCCAGATGGGTAGTTTGAATCGTCAAGCACAGCATTCTCAGAGTTTGCGATCATTGTTTTTCTTTTGAAGAAGCATCTCCTCACTTTAGCCTTATTATCTTCAGGAAGCTCGGGACACTGGTATCTGTAGTGTCCTTGCTTATGGCAATGGAAACATTCCTCTATGTTCCTATTTGCCATCCTGAATTGTTCAGCTGGACGATCAGTTGGCTGCTGGTTCCTCTCACCTTTAGCAGCTTCATCAGCTTGGGGTTGAGCTGATTGTTGATCTCTGACTTTTCTTAGCTTCTCCAGCAATATTATCATTGATTGGATTTGCTCATTTAGGTCTTTAGTCAGGATCTCCTTTTTATCGGCTGACTCTCTTCTTCGATCAGTCAGCAATCCCCCTAGATTCTCTCTGACAGGCGAGCCTCTTGGTCGGAAGTTGTTTCTTCCGCAGACTTCTCTGAATCGATTTCTTTCAGCATAGAAAGAAGCATCATGAGAAGAGAAAGCATCATAGTACTTTCTCTCTCTGATCATGGCTTATAGAAATCATTTTTAAAGTGTCAGTGGAAAAGTACATAATTTTTATGAGGTTTTCAATTATATACTGTTTATCCTAAATAGTTTTGTGACTGTACTGCATGTTTAATTTCAGTTATTTCATATCATCAATGACACTATCCAATCTGTCCTCAATCATCAAAGAAAACAAACTTGTCGGTGAAAACTACAATGAATGGTTTCGTAACCTTAACTTAGTTCTTGTTGCTGAGGGACACAAGTTTGTACTTGAAGAGGTTTGTCCTCAGACGCCAGATGAGGACGAAGCCCAAAATGTTGCATATGATAAGTGGGTTAGGTCTAATGAGATAGCGCGCTGTTACATTCTGGCGTCTATGTCAAGTATGTTGCAACATCAACATGAGCCTATGAAAACCGCTTATAATATCATGTACAACCTTAGGCAGCTATTCGGTCATCAGAACCGCTCGGCACATTATTTGGCAATGAAGAAACTAATAGATGCGAGAATGGCTGACTCCACACTTGTTAGGGATCACGTTCTCATGATGATGGGGTATTTATTTGAGATTGAGACCTTGGGTGGAGAACTGGACGCCGAGTCTCAAATCGACATTGTTCTTCATAGCTTGTCCTCGAAGTTTGAGCAGCTCAGGCTGACTAAACTGCTCATAGATCTTCAGGCAGCTGAATTGCTCCAAAAGAGCGATCCTCAGGCCCACATAGCTGAAAAATGGACGTTTTTTTCTGGTGGAAAAAGGAAGAAGAGAAACGCACCTAAAAAGGCTGCAGATGAGGCGTCTAAGGTGAAGAAGCCAAAGGCAAAGATTCCTCCTGAGGAGTTCAAGTCGAAGACTAAGTGCTTCAAGTGCGGCCAACCAGGTCACTGGAAGGCGGCGTGTCCTAACAAGAAGAAGAAGAAGAGAGGTACATCTCATACTCTAGCTGTAGAAACATGTTTAACAACTTGTTCTACCCAGTCATGGGTAGTAGATACTGGAGCTACTGATCATGTTTGCATGTCTTTACAGGGGTTCCTGGTAAAAAGACAGCTGAGTGAAGATGAGATCACCGTCTACATGGGTAATGCTACGAGAGTGGCGGCTGTTGTAGTGGGAGACATTGTTTTACCTTTCAGTAGTGATAGAACTTTGGTTTTGAAAGATTGTCTTTATGTGCCTGGTTTTAGGCGAAACTTAATTTCAGTTTCTAAATTGATTATGGATGGATATTCTGTTTCTTTTGATAACAAAGTAGTTATCTTTAGTGGTAAAGATTTTATCTGTTCTGGCACATTGGATGGACACTTATACTTTCTCAAACCAACTAAAAACACTACGCAAAGACAACTGTTGAATACATTGATCATAAACCCTAACAAGAGAAAAGAACCTTCAAACTTAAATCAAACCTATCTTTGACATCTAAGGCTAGGTCATATAAACCTTAAGAGGATACAAAGGCTTGTAAATGATGGACCATTGTCTTCTTTGGTACTGGAATCATTTCCTTTGTGTGAATCCTGTTTGGAAGTTAAAATGACAAAGCGTCCTTTCCAGTCAAAAGGAAATAGATCCGATGGGATATTAGATTTGATTCACTCTGACCTATGCGGCGCTATGTCAGTTCAAGCTCGAGAAGGGTTTGAGTATTTTATCACTCTCATTGATGATTACTCTAGATACGGTTATATCTACCTGTTACGTCGCAAGTCTGAATGCTTTGAGAAATAGCTGACATCTTCACAAAACCATTACCAGAAACAAGATTTGTGGAGCTATGTATCCAATTGGGATTATTGGAACTAGCTCCAGAAGATGAAAATGATCAACTGATCGAGAGATTGCATAAAGCAACTCCAACTGATGAGAAGAAAAGAGGAAAAGCTGCAAACTGAACCAAAAGGCACATCAGTTCAGTCAGGAAAAGGGTCCAAAACTGGTCAAGCCATCAGTTCAAGAGAAAAGTAAGCTGAAAAACTTGCAAACTGATAAGAGGCAAAGAAGTTGAGAAGTCAAGGGAACTGGAACTGATCAGAAGTTCAATCGTTAAAACTGGAGAAACAGCCCATGACCAGCTGAAATAAGCAGCTAAATTGGAGGAAGAGCTGGAAGCCATCTTAGCTGAAGAAAGAGTTGAACTGAAAAACCATCTCAGTTGAAACTGATCAAGCCAACTGGAGATTATCAGCTGAAGCCAAGTTAGCATATGACGTCAGCAGCTCAAGGCCATGCGGAGGCTCAAGAGAGAGAATTGAACAGATAAGTTCAAATTTAATTTTCTTAAAGGAACGGTAAAATGACGCGTCAATCTATTATTACCATTGGACCCACTTCCTCTCTCTTCATTTACTCCCAACGGATAGATTTTAGAAGCTGAAGCGATTCTTCAGCCACCTCCATCGCACCGAATCTAAACCATCAGATTCACTTAAATTGAAAATTTTCCAACCGTTAAATGAGCTTCACCCTCTCATGAATAGGTCAGCTGAAAATCCCAAATCAAGTATTACCCTAGCTACCGATTTACTCTCTAGATCCCGTTTTACCCACTTAGCCGAAACTCTTCAAATCTCACAAAACCAACCAATCATGGCTCAAATTGCTGGTCGCCAAACTCGAAAGATATACAACTTCTGACTGAGTGGAGAAAACTCCACGGTCTTCTGCGAGAAGTTGTACAGAGACAAGTTCTTTGATCCAGCGGTGTTCTCACGCAACCACAAGAACTCAACGCTTAACAATGAGATTATCTCTAAGTTATACCAGTTAAATCTCAAGATATTTATGGAGGTTACTGTAAAGAGAGTATACCCGGAAGCTGTTGCAGAGTTCTATCTCAACTCAAGGAGTATGAAAGATTCCTTGGAAATCTCAACCCAAGTCAAAGGACGACAATTCAAAGTTACCGCTGAAACTCTTAGAGTTATGTTTGAGCTACCAACCAGAGGGCTCAATCTTGATGACACAGATGTCAACATGGAAAGGACCTATAGGCTCTGGAAGAAAGAAGGCTCGAGAATAGCCTACAAGAACAACCATTTCATCTCATGCTTCAGATATGAATATCAAATGCTTACATCAATTGTAGCAAAGATGATAATTGGAACTACTGGCAGTCACTCAGAAATGTCCAAGCCAAAATATAAAGCCTGCATAGTAGTCGATGATCAACTGGACATCAACTGGGCCCAATTCTTCATCAATCAGATCAAGAAATTTATACTGCTTATTGAAGATAAAAAGAGGGTCGATGCATTTCCACAGTATATCTGCTATCTCAATCGAGTCAGTTTGATCCCGGAAAAGCAGTTTCCAGAGTTGATGAATGAAGAAACAGATTACAAACTGATAAACAGAGAAGACTACATCCCAACGTCCAACCAATCAGTTAAGATCAAAGAAACTGGATCAGTTCAGTCAACCAGATCCAGAAGAAAGGGAATTACAACAGAAAGAAAAGAAAAACAGCGAGCAACTGACACTACTAAGAATGACTCCTCAGACTCCGAAGGTGACTTTCTTAAATCACAAAATACAGCTGAAGCTGAAGCTCGAGTAGCTGCAACTGGAGCTAGAATTAGTACATTAGCTAGAACAATGTCACCAGCTGGTCAACCTGAAGCAGCCAAAATCCAAGTGAACATTGTAGCTGAAAGAAGGCTAATCACCAGATCAGCTCTGAGCAAGAAATTGGCAAGTCAAAGAAAGAATAAAATGACTAAGCCAATTGAGAGAAGGGAGGAGAGTCAAATGTCAGATCAAGATCCAACTATTCCTCCAAGTCTCACGATTGAAGATCTTGCACCATGCGCCAATCTAAGAGATTTAATTCCTGAAAGGGAGATACCACATAAAGGAACAAGAGAACATCAAGAGATAGGCTGAAGACACGACGCATTAGAGCCTTCTCAAACTGCAGAAAACATTAGAGCCTTCTCAAAAGGAGAAGATATCAGGAAATGGGTTGAAGACACGATGTATCAATATGTAGCTCAACACTATGCTCCTGAACTCTCTGGATATGAGGAATTATTCAACACTTTAACTAGGTATTTATACTGGTTCCTTTGGCGACATGTCTATCAAATAGATTAATTTATTTTCCTGTTAGCATTCCACGAAATGAGTTTCTGGAAGAAGGAAGAAGAATGGAGCATGTGGTGGACAAGCAGCAAGAATGCAGGAGCCACAAGAAGTAAAGACCTAAAAAGGCAATTGCACCTTCGAAAGATGTGCGCAGAACCATCCAGATGATCAATGGAAAAAGGTATTCAGTGAAATTTTTAATAAGAAGGGAATTAAGCCTCCAGCTTTCCATAGAGAAGGAAAGCAAGAGATGGATGAATCTGCAAAAATAGCTCTATGATGAGATATAGAAAGATCAATCAGAACCACTGTCTGAAACTCCATCAGAAAGGGAGGAGCAAACACCAGTAGATGATCTCATAAAGGAAGCTCTGAGAGAAATGCACTACACAGAAGAGGTTGAAATAAATCTCTTAACAGATTCTCCTGACAATTGGTCGGCAACTGAAGAAGCAACTCACAATTATAAAACTGATTTGGAGTTTGAAAAGATGCTCAGATCACCAGTTCGACCAGCTGAAGGTCAAACTGAAGGGCCAATAGAGCAAACTAATCAATCTGAGGGACAATATGAGTCCCAAATAGCTCCAACTGATGAGCTAACTGAAAAGGCTCAAATAACTGGAGAAACTGAGGATGAGGTAGATTTTCAATTGCCACTTGCTACTCTTGTCGAGCCAATCTCCCAGTTTGATCCCTCAGTAGGAGTGTCAGCTGATCAAATGAGTAAAGAGCCAATCCAAGTAGAACCAACTAATCAGCTGGATGAACAGCAAGGCTATACGAGTGTTGGGGTTTTTTCGAATTAAACCACCGCAGGATCTATTTGGTTGTTCATTACCGTGTTCATGCAAATCATAATTTTATGTCACATGCATGTTTATCACAGTCTAATCAAATAGCATGCAAAGCATATTCGAATCTAATAAAGCGAAAGACATAGAAAACGAATCTACTTACAAATCGTTAGACGGTCTGTGGACAAGATTAAAGATCTAATCTTGCTGTTAAATGAAACACAGTGGCGCCTCCTTTTTCTCAGAAAAAACGTCCACTGCACAATTCTACTCCAAGATCTTCTGTTGTATTCCCGGACTGTATCTAGATTCAGAGTGGGCTGAAATCTACTAGATATGGTTGTGAATTCTGTGGATATCTTGAGAGACAAAGAGGGGCTGATTAATTATGTATCAAATTTTCGTCCACCTCTCTTATATTTATATAGGGGGTGGGCGAAATCTACATCTCCAAACCCTAGTGGATTTGGGCTTCTATCTCAAGTTCTATATCCAGTCCACTATCAGCCAATTGGGCTACTGATAAGTCCATTTATTTTGTGTTTTTATGGGCATTTTTACCCCTTATAAATGTCCTCTTTAGTCGGTTTTGAGTCGAAAAGGACCAGGTTGCTGTCAAAGGGCATTCCAAGAGTCGAGTCTGGCGGAAGGGGCATTTTATGCCCAAATATTCACGATTATCTCGCACATATGTTCATCAGAGGCACAGGGTACGTCCTCAGTATCCACCCCATATTCGGTCGGTGAAGTGGGCATATCAGATACGGATGGAGCTGACAGATGATGTCGTGCCCATAGTACTCGCACAGACTCGACCACAGGCCATAATGGGCATTCTAGTGAAATTCGGGATTTAGTTGAAGAACAGCTGGTGGGAAGATAGCTACATTATCCGCGGAAGAGTTGGAACTAAGCTGGACTCCTGGAAGGTGCTGCAACAAAAGGATAAGTTCAGATGAGGAGATAAGCTCAATCTAAGGACATAAGAGAAATCCCTAAAAAATAGGGATTTGTTGAAGCTGAAGCTTATCCAGTCAAGTCAGCGAGGGCACGCCGTTCCGGATTTTCAGCAGAAGACCCCCGCCTGTGGGGGAGACTCTACTCGAAAATGTAACTATTTAAACAAGTTTAATTTCTGGAAAAAGGAGTTTTTGGGGGAGGCTTTAGACACTCTGAAACACTTTACATTTCTGCAATTTATTTTCCGTACGCTGCTTAGGCAGCCAAACAATCCGAAAGGTCTTAAACCTTTGGGACTTAGGTTATGTTCGTGTTAATCGACGTTGGAGTCGAGTTTTTGCTTAATTAATTCCGTAAGTTCTTATTTATTTTTATGTCTTTAAATTCTGCAAGTTTAATTATGTCTAGCCTTCTCGGCTAGATCTTTAATTCTGGTGTTTGAATGATGAAATTGGATTAAGCATAAATCTGGACTCGTGAGGCCAAAATGGGCATAGTAATGCATGATTAGTTTCCGTTAATTCTTGTGCCTTGTTCCACGTGAGTGTGTGTCTGAAGTGCCCAATGTGGCTGATCACTCGTTAGGTAAAGAGGGCACACCAATATTAATTGAATTGGCAAATCGTGACTGTGTGTCGGTTCATATAGTAATAAGAGAATTAATGGGGTGTTGTGGGAACAAGAGGAATCAGTTGAACACAACAGATCTGGGTCCGTCTAGGGCACACTGCTGCTTGCTTGCTTACATCTCTTAGAGGAATCGGGAGGTGGGTAACTGGTTAGGGGTTTAATCGAAGAGGAATCACTTTTAAACCTAAAATGAAAGGATGGATGAGGAGACGCATAAGAGGAATTCGGTCACCATAACTAGATGACCTATCATGTATGAAAATCGGTGTGCCCAAGATCGAGTTGTTTTATGTTTAAACCAAGTTCTAATTCAAATGCCATAACCTTTTGTTATTTGATAGTTTTCTTTAGTTTATTTTGCAGATTTAATTTCAGTATAGTGACAACACCAAAACCCCCTTTGTGATTGGTTACTTGAAGATAGAATCGCAACAGCTCTCTGTGGGATCGACCCGTACTCATTGGCTAGCTACGCTCGCTGTGGGCACAGGAGTTTATAAATATATTTTTGAGCGCGAAACGACCGCGCGTCAAAATTGGCGCCGTTGCCCGGGAGCTGGTTTCTAGTGATTTTATCTTCCACAATTGGTGAGCCTGGAAGTTGATGCCCAGGGGCTCTTCGGAAGAGACTCTATTGTACGATTCGGAGATAGAGAAGACTTCGAGAAAAAATAAGACAGCAGTGAAGAGGGCACGCCAAGCAGTAAACAGACCTCGTGAGCCCACACCACCACCAGAAGATCAAGAAGATCAAGGGCACGAGGAGGAAGGACAGTTTGAGAACGGCCACAACATCAACATGGCCGCAAACGGAAATGCCGCGAATGGCAATGCGGATGATAACAGGACTTTAAGGCAGTTGGTCTTCCCGACCAACATGAACTTGCGCCCAATGGGCATTACACTCCCAGCTGTGACTCAGAACTGGGATATTCATGCAAACTTTATCCAGATCTTGCCGAAGGTTCACGGAATGCCTGGAGAGGATCCACAAAGGCATTTGCAAGATTTTGAGATGGTTTGCCAGACTCAACCATCCGACCATGGACGAGAAGAGTATGTGCGGTTGGTCTCATTCCCTTTTACTCTTCAAGATGGGGCATGGGACTGATTGTACACATTACCCACTGGCGCTGTGACCACATGGAGACAACTTCAACAGAAGTTTTTGGAGAAATATTTCCCAGCATCCAGAGTGCAAGAAATGAGAAGAAGGATATGGAGCCTGAAGATGGGAACTAACGAAAGTTTCTATGACTATTGGGGAAGATTCCAGGCGATGCTGGTGAAATGCCCACAGCACCAGATTACTGAACATGACTTGATTCAGTATTTCGTCGGAGGATTGAGACCACATGAGAGGACGATCGTGAATGCCTCGTGTGGAGGATCCATTTTGAACAAACAACCTGTTGAAGCATTCAGAATCCTCACGGAGATGGCTGAAGACAACTGAGACTTCAGTGGAGAGGGCATTCGGGTTGTAAGTGAAACAGAGAGGACACCGGACCAGGATAGTAGGATTGATAGATTGTGCGACAAGATCGAAAGAATCTTGTCCGGTGCGAGCATGGTGAGGAAGCCCAGACCTTGTGAGGTATGCAAAAGCATATCTCACTTCACGGATGAATGCCCTACTCTACAAGACGAAATGGAAGAAGTGAATGCTATAGGTAGCCAGAATGGGCATTCCAGAAGATATGATCCCCATTCCCAGACTTATAATCCTGGCTGGAGAGACCATGAAAATTTTAGATGGTGAAGGCCGGAGGATGGGCATCCTGGACGCCCATTGCCACCACCAGAGGAGAAAAAGAAGCCAAGTAGGCTGGAAGAT